>CM057343.1:233369543-234569543 GCA_030015575.1 Agapanthus africanus | reverse complement strand
AATGCGATGAAACATCTTGAATACACAAAAAGCGATGTAGTAACAGCAACACTGAAAACTATACCTACCCAATATACGAGTCATACAGTTTGGTATTTAAATACTCACGATTCTCCACTTTTGAAAAAGTGTATGACTCGAGCCCGGTCAAAAGGGTAAGGAAATCCACCTAAGTCTGAGTCAATCTATATATATATATATATATATATATATATATATATATATATATAGTAGTTGGTTATCTCACCTCAATAGTATCACGTACGATACAGTAAATAACATGACATCCTCGAGTCAAGAGTGCGGATCTATTCTCATAACTATATCTCGTACGGTAAATCTATCGTACGGCATCCCAAATCTGGGTACGGGTCAAATATCACATTTATCACATTATTCATCTAGTATCCACATCATCACATATCGTGAGCAGGGGTACTGATCTAAATCTAGTACACTAGTGATATCATCAACAATAATCATGATCTGGCTACTGATCTACAGCCTCATACAATCCGATGTCATCAACACATATCATCATATAGAAGTATACATCGCCTAAGCGATCCATTATAAGTATCTTAACATATCTTATCTCATATCTCGATCACATGTCAACTATCATATATATATCATCATCCATATGGTATCATCTTCCAACGATCTGCTATAACATCATGACATATCTCGGTCGCACATTAAATATCTCACGGCATTATGCCCGATCATATCGACTCATTCCCAAGTATCATATAACATCCTCATCATCCAAGCATAAGAATACCAATATATATATGTGTCCCCAATACGCACAAGGAAGTAAATGTATGCGATTATGTGTATGTGCGTGTATGCAAATCTTTACTCTAGGGTTTCGTGACTAAGAAATCCACTAAAGTACTTTCTTCAAATCTCGCTAACACTAAAACCATGATCTCCTAAAGCTCCTCTTGCTAAGTGTTCATATCTCTCAACAACATATAAATGTATATCTATATTACATCACATCAATTCTCACAACTTTGCAGGGGTGCTATACGCCGTCCACCCGACTTCCCCCGTAGATATAATGTACTTACCTTGAGCTTCGCTTGCTGGAGTCGATGACGCCACTCTCATCCTCGTCGTCTCGAAGTCTATGTGGGACACCTACAACAAATAAACAATCGCAAACGCGTATTAAAACCATGTCGGAAAACCAAAACAGCACACGTTACGCCTATAGATCAATACCTATAGCCCCGCATGCAAAACACGACCAAAACCCTAGTCGTTGGCGTTCAAATGCCACACGATGGAAACACAATATCAAATACCAAAACCAAATTCATAGAAATCCATAAAACAAATTCAGAAACTTAGAAAACATGCTCCAGATTTTACCCTAAGTCAAATTAGCCAATGCTGCATATATGGAGGGTCTATTTTACTGATAAAGGATCCACAGAACAAAAACTGACCAATTTGCCACTACTCTGGCAATAAATTATGGCCAGAACGAATAAATTTGCGGCCTTTGCTTGGGGGTTGGGGCTCAGGTCTCTGTGGTAGCTTCCAAGGTGCCTGCACAACTCTCATTCTTCGCTAAATAATTTTCCAGGTCCCCGAGTAACTGTAGATTCCAATATACTACCACAATTTCCATAATTTCCCGTATCGGCAGAATTTCAAATTTTTAAGTTGGGGTTAAGTCTCAGCTTTTGGGTCCAATATGGTATCTTGAAGGGGGTTTAAGGTCACTATTAACCTCAATTATACCCTAGGATTCAATTCAAACCCTAATCTTTCTCTAGAAATTTTCTAACCTCACTAATCAAAACCAATTTAACTCTAAACTACTATAAGGTACTATTAGACTTTAAATTAAACTAGATGGAAGAATTTATATCTCACTTGGGCAACCCTAGAAAAACCCTAGCTCCCCAATGTTGTCAAAATCCTACTTTGGTTGGTCCATTGTGCAGAGGGTGAAGAGGGGATCACTTTTAATGAAAGGGGTTTAAGGTTTTGATGGATATTTGGAGATGAGTTCTTGGGGTGAAGGTGGAGGGAGATGAGGTTGAAGGAGGAGAAGAAAATGATGTAAAAATGGTGGAGGGAGATGAATGTTGCAGCCCCTCTCTCTCCTCACTTATTCTCACCCACTCTCTCACTAATTACCCTTTTTGCCATTCCTCTTTTCTTTTCTCTTCTCTTTTAAAACCAAAACACATAATACCCATAAAACAACACGAATGCAACAACATGTAATCAAATGCAACACGACATGGTGCACTAGCCCTGAAAAATTGTAAAAACACGGATTTGGCCTAATCACGATTAGTAATGCACTAATCAGGTTTTTATTTAAACTGCATATAATAAATTTTAAAAATTCCAAATCCTTTAAATATATATTTAAATGAATAAATCATTTTAATTCCCAATATTTCACAATTATTGGTATATATTTATACCCTTTTTCGAAAACCCCAACTTTGCAAATCGGTAGTTTTCGAGAAAAATATTATTTTAATATTAAATTCAAAAAATAATATTTTATATTTTCTGAATTGTTACAGTCTTCCCCCCTTATAGAAATTCGGTCCCCGAATTTAAATTTAAACCCCTCAAATACTAAAACATTTCAGTAAAAAGTCCAAGTCGTCGGGGCTCCGAAATCTTCAATACATAAAATGCATCATAGCGTAATGCATGCACATGAACAATGAGAAGATAACTCCAAATCAAAACTCTATCAAGCATCCCGCAATCATTGGAGTCATGGCAAAGACATCAATGTCAAATCTAAAACGAAGCCAATATGATATACATCAAAACCATACTTGTAAACATCAGAAGGAAATGCATGCCAAACCTTTCATGTTGCTGTGCGATGAGCGTATCGCGGCACAGTGGCGGACGTCTTTTGTAAGAAAATAACTATATATATACTTATTCTTTGTTTAATATGTACGTCCTATCGTTTGAAATTATTTAGAAGGGTTTTCCTTTATAAAACGTTTCGTGTCATCTCAGGCACGTAGGTGAATACGAAGACTATAGCTCTCTTTTTTTTTGGAAATCTCTTCGATAACTATCAATACATGAAAAACATATCCAGATACTGTCCTCTGACTAGTCCTGCTCAGTACGAAAACAAATAGTAAATATCATAAAAACGTACTGCTCCATAAGAATTAATCCTAAAATATGCATAAGAATACCACGTGGGTCTGGTGCGCACGGAAATCAAAATCCATATATGTGCCATACATATACATAGAATCAACATCTAAGTGCAATGGGTGTGCACGATAACAATATCAGCTGCATTTAATATGCACAAAGAATCTCGATTTAGTGCATCTGGTGTGCACTAAAATTGCATCTCATATCATGCGCCCAACATGCGCGAAAATCCAAATCAGGTGCATCCATCATGCACAAATAAAATCTAAATCATGTGCATCCAACATGCACGAAATCACGAAATCGAATATCAAGCGCCGATCATGCGCAAAATCCAATCAAAGCGCGTTAGTCCGTGAAAAGTATCTAGTGCAGTAACATGCATGAAAACGAACATCAAGTGCAGACGCGCACAAAACACAAATCTGGTAACACAAATGCTCAAGACATAGATCGGGTGCAACCAGGGTACGGAGTATATGTCCGGTGCAACCAATGCACAAGATACCTAGCTGGTGCAACAAAAGCTCGAAATATGAATCCGGTGCATCTAGTGCACGAAATATCAAATACAGTGCATCCAGTGCAAGAAAATGCATCAATAACTCAAATGCGTATAAAAACATATCTCAAGTGCAATAACTATGCACAAAAACGTAAATACCCAGTAGGTGCAACCATGGTACACAAAAGCAAATATCATGAAACTCGGTCATCAAAACTAAATCATGCAATAAATCACCCAAAATACTGAAATCCAAAGTAACTGATACGTGATAGACAACTCACGAAATCACCAATCGTAAATACTGTCGTCGATATGTCCTTCCTTAAAGGTCGAGAAGGTATCGGTGCATCCAATGCTAGCAGAGCAGGACATCTACTTGCCTCCTGATCATGGTGTAACGTTTTAAAATAAATAATTAAATAATTAAATAAATAAAATTCTTTAAGTGAATTTTATGATTTTCGGTAAAGTAAAACGTATTTTTCGTAAAACTAAACCGTAATTATTTTTCATTATAAATTTTAAAAAGACCTAATTTAATTATGTAATTACTAGTAAATGATATTTATTTAGTCACTTATAATTTTTTGGTTTAATTAAATATTTTTCCTAAATTAGTTATTTTAAATATTAACATAAGCTTTATTTATACTTTAAATTAGTGTAAATTACAAATTTGAATGGATTAAATTTGCAAAAGTGAACCATTTCATATTGGAATCAAGTATGTTTCATGCAAATTTCATTTTCAAAATTTGCCATGGTTCTAGACCATTCAATGTTAAAATTAGTTAGGAAATTAAATAATTATTATTAAATTATGAAATGACATTAAGAGATGTAATTAATGAGGGAATTTTCTACACTTTGCTACACAATTTCCTTCTCTCCCTCTCCTCAAGTTGTGGCCGGCCGTCACCCATGGCAGCCCCCCTATTTTCTCCACTTGATTTTGTTACAAAAATCCTTCAAAATTCATTAAAAATTCAATAAAAAACCCACAATTCCTAATTAATTCCTACCCTCTATTCTTTGCTCATTTTTACATGGATTTTGGAGTTGAAACCCATTCTTTTTGGAGGCAAATTTTCATGGTTGGATCTCACATGTGGAGGTATAAATTTTATTCTTATGATTTATTGTTACTAAATGTTTCATTCTAGCATATTTAGATTTAATTAATTAATTCTATTTACAAGTTTCAAAATTGAAATTTGGGTTTATAAAATCAAGTTATGGTTTTACTAATTAAGTGGGGTTATTATAACTAGTTTAACATTTTTAGAAATGGAAAATCATGCATGGTTGATGTATTCTAATTTGTTTATCCAAAATTGTTTAAATTAAATAATTTTGCAAACAAGATTTATTTATATTGTATATATTGGTGAGATAAAATTTCAATTAATGTTTATAACACTAGATTGTGCTTTTAATGAGGATATTAACTTGTTAGTGAAATAAAAAACTTAATTTGGTTACTAGTTTTTATTTATAATTGAGAAATTGTGAGAAAAAATGCTATTTTGCTAACTAGATTTTAGAAATTCTTAAATAAATGAGATTTAAAATCTAATTTATGGTTTCATTATATTACTATCATCATGAATTGTAGTTTAACCTATTAGAAAATGTTAAACCTAATCTAGTAGCCAATTTGCTAGTGTTGCATTTAAATTGTTTAATTAGGTTCTTTTTGTAAACTAGATTTCTACTAAACAAATAAATATGTTAGATAAAATTATAATTTGGGTTTTTATTATTAGATTGTGGTATTAGTGTGTAGATTAACATTTTAAATGAGCGTGAAACATAATCTAGTTGCTATCGCTAGCTTTCACTTTAAAAATTGTCACAATATTGCTATTTTATTAAACTAGGTTTTGAAAGTTTATTTAAAATAAGGGATTAAAAACAAAGTTAGGGTTTTAGAACATCCTTAAGGGTTCAAGGAGTTTTTTAACGATTTAAAATATGTAAAATCAAGTCTAGAAGTGAAATAGTGAAAATTTTCTTAAAAGTATCGAAATCGGGAAAGTTTGTAAACTAGAATTTCAATTTAATACAATTAGGGTGTTAAAAAATACAGTAATGGTTTATATAAGCTAGTTATGCTATTTAATGAGTATTATGACTATTAGTTCCAGTTAAACGTCATGTTTTGAAGTAAAACGGTAAATTGATATTTTCAAGGTTTTTCGAAATTGGATGATTTGATCGATTTTAGGGTTTCAATGAGTTAAACCAAGTTTTATATTATAAGTAATGAGTTTTAAAACTACGAGTTGTTGTTGGTATTTTATATCGATCAATCGGCGTTTGTACGCCGATATCGAGTGATATTTGGTTCTTTGGCGTGAGCGGGACATAGGTTTTAACCTTTGCGCGTTACGTGCGTCGTTTTGATTTTATCCGTGATTCAGTTTACGATACTATATATTTTTTTTGCGTATAGGTACCCCTCACGTGGACTGCAGACGATGAAGAATAGGATGGTGACACCGTCTTCGGCAAATAAGGACCAGGTAAGTAGATGTATATCTACGGGGGAAGTCGGGTGGATGGCGTTTAGCAACCTCGCAAATGTAGAAAAAGAATAGTACTTATTGTCATTAGGAAGCCAGACGTGACCTTAGATTCTTGATGAGTAGGACCCAAGTAATGACCGTAGGTTGGACTAGTCTGATTTAGAAAGACCTTACCTGAGGATAAACATCTCGGTGGAGATCTGTAGGTTTCAGGTAGACATACACACGCACACACAGAAACTGGACTTAGTGTATATGTGTATGTGTATATATATATAGGAATGTGTGTAGGTATATATATACACAACATGTATATGTGGTATAAGGATGTTATATGATATATGGGGATGAGACGATATAACTGGGCTTAATGCCGTGATCTCTTTGCTATACAGTCGTATTATGATCTTAGCGGGTCGTTGGAAAATGAGAGAATGTATTTGTATACATAAACGATAATAGGTGATGATGACATTGAGATATACGAGACTCTATAATAAAACCCGGACTGTAACCTGTGACTTGAATATGATATGATATATGTGTGCCTTGGTTATGATATGATATAGGTGTGACTTGGTTAAAATGTGATATAGGTGTGACTTAGTTATGATATGATATAGGTGTGACTTGGTTGCGATATGATATATGTGTGACCTGATTACGATATGATATATATGACATGATATTTCTGAGGAACAATTGACGATGTATATGTTCGCAGACAATGATATATGATTGAAGATATTGGGATGTATGCGATTACAGTACAGTACCTTGATAATGGCTTTATTGATGATGATATTATACGAATGATGATGTACGTAGGTGATACTTGACCCGTAACCCGATATTGGGATGTCGTACGATGGATTTTACCGTACGAAGGCATAGATGCGATGATTGATCCGCACTCTTGGTTCGAGAAAGCCGTACTACGTACGTGACGCTATTGAGGCTGGATCGCCGACTATTAGAGATATGGATTCAGATCTTAGGTGGACTCTTATTTGTTATCGACTAGTTTCTTAGGTTTAGTTCCTTGGGGGCACTAGTTTAGGCTCGAGTCATATAGTTGTAGTTAGACTTGTATATTACAAATGAGTGGTTAATACACATCCACCTTTACATTCAGATTGAAATCATCATGTTGCATGATCATACATAAGTTTCTTTAATCAGTATGAAACTCTGCCTGTTAGGACACTAGCACCATTACCGATGATGTGCATATTTCACGAACACTAATTGCCGGCTCACACACATCATCATCGGTAATTGCTATGTCACGTATACTTTAGAACATATTATCTTTTATTGATAGAATCAGCTAAAAGCTAGATTGATATAATATTGTGATTACTCTCAGGTGTTTGTCTAGACATGGCATTTATTACTTAGATATTTCATGCATTCACATTTTCATGTTATCATGCAGTATTGTGGGGCATATGCCGACACCTATCATATACTTACTCATGATTTTGGGATTTTGAATTTCGATGAGATTTCTGGATTTTGGGGAAAACCGCAAGAATATATATAAAACTTTTCTCTCTCTCCCCCTCTTTTTTTAAAATATAAGTTGCGGTTTTCTCGTGATGTATGTGTCGTCCACCATGAGATTTCATGTTTTCTGTTGGATTTCGAGACCCGATTCGAGGAGTGGATGAACTGTCTCGGGTACATGGTGGGCTCGGTATGGTACCCCGGGGCAAGAAGATCGAGTTGTAGACGATGAGCCTGGCAGGGGAAGACTACCTATCGGTGATGTCTGGCGCGGCGGATATCCGGAGGATACCGACCGTTGACTTGAGATTTGATGATATGGGCCGATCCGGACTGACGAAGCCCGAGATATTGAGACTATGAGATATTGAGACTATGAGGTATTGAGACTTGAGATTTACATGTTTTGTGTCGATGCTTGACACGGATTTCCATGGATTTCATCGATGATATTTCAGATTTCTATACAAATTTACCATGATAAAAGTTAAAGATTTTCTTCATACAAATATATCAAGATTTCAGGATTGATTGTTTTACATTCATGGTGCATGCATACTCATTCACATGACATATTATTATTTGAGGCACTGACACGAGCACAGAGTATTTGCACTTACATGTAGTTTATTACCCTGCCATTACTAGATGACTAGTGATATAGTAGTGTATTATTATGACCCAGGACAGTGTCGTGCATTCGATTTCTTTTCGTAGATATCTTCTACTCACGAGTTGGCAAGTCACCCCCGTTGTGCTAAATTTTATTACAGGTTCGATGTACAGGTTTCCTTGGCAGCTTGCTGGCACATTCTTTCATTCAGGGTGATTTGCACGGTAGGTTGGTTCACTTGTATCTGGACCGCCGTTGTATTTTTATTATTTCATTATTATCTAGTAAGCTCCATCAACCAAACTTGTATTACTTGATAAGTTGTAAGGACCAGTTATTTATTTCGACCTTAGTGTCACGCATGTTTTATTATGGTTTGGTGGATTTGTTTTCTTTTGAGTTTTGAGCCTCACCCTTTGGCGTTGTATATTATTGTGCTTGGTGTAGTAGTTTTCGTCTGTTGGCGTAGAGCTAGCTCCCGCTTGGGGATGCCATTTTATTGTTTATATGTATTTTACTTGTTTGTACCCGTTTGGGGCCAGATTTTACAAAGGAGACTCTGCCGAAATTTTTGAGAAAATTTGGACGTTTCTTTTTAAACTAGTTTTCTACATGTTTTCCTTTACTTCTTCTTTTATATGGTTTAGATTTTTGGGCTTCGGCTTACATAGATTACGTGGCGCCTGTAGATGCTTCGTAATTTAAGTGCCGGTCACGTTCCGTACTTTCGGGTCGTGACAAAGTTGGTATTAGAGCGCTAGGTTTAACCTTTGTAAATGTCTAGGGTGACCATTGGTTGATAGAGTAGGCGACTTAGGTAGAGTGACGTACCGTGGGTATGATCCGCGGCAAACTTACGATACGCTACTCTTCTTAAGTAGCCTTAGGATATACATTTCTTTGCACCGCATTTCATTCGTTCTTTTGATCTATCTTTGTCGATATCGGGTGGTGGTATCTATCATCACAATTGCATGGGCAGAGGGAGCTGCGGCTCGAATGCGATAACCCTTAGGGTTTCGTTTATTCTTGAGGATTGAAGTATTATTTAGCGTGCGGACGAAGGGTATTCACATGCTGTCCAGATGAAGTTGAAGGATTCGAACGATTGTCAGAAACCCATTTTCCCAAGTTTAAGATATTCAGAAGAACATGCAGGTATTTCTATGGACCCTTTAGAAGAATGAAACCCTAACTCGACATAATGACCACGAGAACGCCCTTGAACCTCAGGGTTTACGGCAGTTCCGCGGTGCCATTAGTGAGGCTTGTTTTTGCCCTTCTACGGCTGGACCATCGATGCTGGGGTATGTACTGGATTTTTTTAAACTGTACTTGAGTGTTGAGCTCTTAGGGAATTATGGGATTTTGATGAATCGAACGAAAAGTTTAATGTAGTCCGGATATCAGGTGAAGGGATAGATTACGTGGGAGACTCTAGATATGAGTGTCGCCGTTGGTAGCGTAGTCAGCACACCTATGAAGAGATGAGTTCGAAGCAGTCGACATCCGAGGAAAGAGGCGTGTTCATAGCAGAATATTGCATTTTATACCGCCCATTCTTACGCTCGTGTGTTTATAGGTAGGTGCTTTTTATCCGTGTTTGTTACATGTTTACAGATTGCAGGTTTCCAGTCCAAATATTGTAAATCAAGATAAAATCTCCACAGTTACACCAAATACAGAACATCTGTTGACAACAGATAAAAGCCGGGTTCCGGTCATCCATATCCGTCCGGTGCTGCGTACCGGTTCCAGGGACAAGACATATGACAGCGGTCATTCGTGTCTCGGAAAGGCACAGAGCACGAGAGGGGCTGCACAAGAATCAATGGGTGCACGGAGCTCGAGGGAGATAGAAGTCAAAAGTGAAAAAGATAATGCAATCTTGGACTAAGAATCTGAAGATATTCTGGAAGAAATTATCATAAAATACATGTACCAGACAACAGGGGACAGCAGATCAGGGCCGTACAAGAAACACCACACCCTAACCCTACTGTAGGGGCGCGGATCCGCGGCCAATAAGGGGTATTGGCGGCGGATCCGCGGCCGTACAGGCGCCGCAGGCAGAGAACTTTGGGGGGTATTTTGGGTGTTTCATCTTATGTCTGCTGGTTGCCCTAGAACTCCATTCTCCTGCCTATAAATACAGCAGATCTAAGCCAAACCAAGGGAGCTTTTCTTTAGCCTCTTTTTTGTAGTTTTGTTCTTCTTTCTTCTTCTTCTTCATTCTTTCTCCATGAAATTGTAGTGAGAGCTTTTGAGTGGAAGATTAATGAAGATGAGGGCTTTTTATCTTTCTTGTTAGTTTGCTCTCACTTGAGATTCTTGCTTTCTCTTGCTCATTCAATCTCTTTATTGAGCTTGAATGGTTAAGGGTTAGTTATTGATCTCAAGGGTCGTATTTTCTCACGGGACTAGTTCTTCACTTCACATGCGTTCTCTACCCTTCCCTTGATCTTGCAACCTCTTCATTGAGCTTGCAAGTTTAAGGGTTGGCTATTGAGCACATGCTTGGCTTGGGTTCTACTTCCGTGTTCTTTTCATTTGCTTATTTATTACTTGCATTTTTCATTCTTGCTTTTATTACTTGCAATTTTATTCATGCACTTTAATACTTGTATCTTTTCTTTTCTTTGTTCTTTTCTTTTTGCTCTCTTTTTGGTTCTCTTTTGTGAATGTATGTAATTATTGTTGTTAAGATAAAATACGGTATTATAAGTTAACGTTTCTTTGCCAATTCCTTTTCCCGTTATTTTCCATTTGAACTTCGCCCAAACCATACGCAAGCGCTCCGTTAGGCACCGTACCCTGACAAGGTAACGGTGATTCCTAACCGCGACCGGTTGCGTTCGGTTTGGCCGGAGGCGAAAGCAAGAGACAAGAACGGAAGGACAAGGGTAAATAAGCCGGATTCCACGAATACCGCGCTTAAATCCCCTAATCCACGTTGTTGCCGATTGCTTAGCTTCAATTGGTCAAGACTCGGCTCAAAGGTTTTGAGTACGGATTTCTTTAGCTTATAATTTCGTATCTTTTCTTAACAACTTTATACTTGCAGATAAACACATAGGTTAGAACAAACTCATACAGATTCTTTATTGACTCGTCTAAGACAAGAAGGAAAGATACCACCATCTCCCTGTGGACCGACTCGTGCTCAACCGGCTAGCTGCATAGCGACACCGTCTTGATTGCGGTTAACTTTAATTCTTTCAATCAAATGGCGCCGTTGCCCGGGGAGACGGTAGCGTATTTTCTTTCTTGTTATTCGGGTTAATATTCTTTTTGTATATATAAAAAAAAAATATATAATCTTTTTGTTTTTTTTTGATCATTTTTGTGGGCAAGTGTGCAGATTTTTGCGTATTTGCAAACTGCGATTATGGGGAGCAAAGTATACATTCAAAGTTAAGGTGATTGCGAAGTACAGTGCCAAAGATCCGGGTAGTTTGACCCGCGCAAGCGAACCATTCAAGCTTACCGGATTTGATTCAACGGGGGTTTCCTAACCCAAAACTTAACGGTACGTACTTTACTAACACCTTCTTCTTAAATCCGACGCTTCCAATATACTATTCTTTGCAGGATTCTTTGCAAGTTCGCTAGCAAACGCTAAAAAAATTGACTAACCCGTATTTGTTGCAGCGCCGCGCTTAAACTAAAAAACGATTGTTTGATTCTTTATAGAATTTTTGAATTGCGCATTGCATACATTAATACGGACTTAAGGGCAAGCGAACCCCACAATATACGGTAAAGGATTTCATCACCTTTTCCGTGGCCCATAAATCACGAACTTGAGCATAACGATTACCCGCACAAATTTTAAAAGAAACTAGACTTTAAGCCTTAAGGACTTCGCGCTCGCTAGGAGAAGTTAACTGTGTTTAGAACCTTGCTTAACGGTATATTGTTTACGGGGTGTCTAGGAAAGTGTTAACGGCGAAACCGCCAAAAGAGAAAGGGTTATTTAATTAAGGAACTTCGCGAAAGCGTTGGAAAACCTCCCCTTATCTCTGCACTTACCTGGCCTCGTGATCAGTGTATCTTGAGCCTGTTTCTCGACACAGTTTTACTTCGACAATCAAGTTCTGGAGCAGGTCTAGTTGACCTAGGTGAACCCTAGAACGATTAGGTGTGTGGTATTTTCGTGTCGTGATTGTTTTTGTCAATATTCTTTTTGTGTGTATATTTCATTCTTTTGTTAATATATTTCTATAAAAAATATATATAAAAATAAAAAATAAAAAAATCACATCCTTTTTCCCTCCTTTTGTCTACCTTTCTCTCTCTCTCTTCATATCATGGGTACCCCACCTCGCAAAACTCTTGCCGAACTTTGGTACCCACAACCAGAAATAACTTCCTACGGTTCTTGTTTTGGCCGAACTTCGAACGATCTATCCATGCCAAAAATTTCATTGAGAGATCGGATAGACGCGTCTATGACGAACAACTGGACCCCGCAATCCACTTCGTATCAACCGTTTCAAACATTCACCCCTTCTTGCGTTGATACCCCTTTTGAAAGTCCGGTTGTAACCCCGAGACCAATGTCTCTTGCTGAACGAATTGAACAATCCCGTTGCCGATCTTTCACTCCTTTCACCACTACAAATTCTTGGGATCAACAATTCCATTCACCTTCTTATCCAAATGTTGATCCCACTCCTGTCCAGCCATTCAATTCCTACCAATCTTACCCCACCTTTGCACCTTCCCTAGACATTACTTCAGAACCGCCATTTGGGAGTTTTCAGTATCCAAACAACTTTGAATCTTTTACTGAAACCCCTTCACAACCAATGTCTAGTCTAGAACAGTCCTTGGAAGACTTTAGGGTAGCGTCAAGCCAACAGATGATGGATTTGAATGCGTCTATGGCCGCCCTCATGCAACCTAGTGACCCGGCAGCTAGTTTTCAACTAGCTCCAACTTTTTCAATGTATGATGAGGCGGCAGGACAGGCAGTGAATTTGAGTGGAGAGAGTGAGATATACCCCCTTCCAAATCAAATCTACCTGTCTCAAATTGAATCCCACAACTCCTGTGTTGAAAGTCTATCAAATGTCCCAAATGAATTATCAGTTGAAGATAGAATGTTTAATGAGTTGTGCGACTTTGTAGTGTTTGATTTGCCCGATTGTGAAGGGTCCCTTTTGAGTGAAACCATACCCAATCCTCTCGACCTCTACACCTCCACTCTAGAACCTGAATTGATTGATATCCATGCTTTTGTTGAGGTGTCTGAGAATATAGATTTTCACTTGATCGAGGATATTGACACCGGGAATATTTTGGATGATGAACCCGTAGATTTGACTGAGTTTTTCTCTCCAATTCATCATCCCGAGTCATTAAATGTTTTTTCCGAACCCCATATGCGTCTGGATTTTGAAGAGAAGTGCATGGATGTGCTAAATTTTGAGGAGAATATTGAGGATAGCACTGAGGATGAAACAGTTTTAATTGATGAGTCGGATTTTCTAATTCATCCTATTCCTTCCACTGACTGTGTACACCCTCCTGAACCTTTAACCGATGCCCCTCCTCAACCACTTCCCTCCACCCTTTCCATCGTTCCGACCTTGCAAGAACCCGTCTCACTTTCATTTACTATGTCTGGTTTACCAAGTTCGGCGTACCCATGGTTTCTCACGAACCTTGAGGGATTTGACCCCATTTCTTGATGGGTAAATATATTAGCACAATCGCTTTTCACACATCGGTCATCACAAATTGTGCTAATCTATTTACTCCATTTGCACCCTCAAGTTCGTATTCCACTTCTTTTTCCCTTCCGCTATTCTTCTTCCTTTCATATACCGAGACCGTATCCCGCTTCTCTTCGCATACGGTCTCGCGTATTGTCCTTCTCTTTTCTCTACGCCTTCTTCCACCAACCTGTACATTATAGCGATAAAATCTTTGAATGGTTGGTGCTCACTTTTGGCCTGTGTAAGGCCTTGTATAGCTTGATACTGTTCTTTCCCCCCTAATCCTGAACTTCAACGCTTAACAGTGGAAACACTGTTTTACTTAAGTTTGGGGGGGACACCTTTTTTGTATATATTTTTTGTTTTCCTTTTTGTATATAATTTGTTTTTAGGGAGCGCCGGCAATTTTGACCCTCTTGGTATAGCCTGATAGTGAGGGCACTGTCAAGTTTAAGTTTGGGGGTGTGTGCTCGGTAAGCTTTCTTCCTTCGCATTCATATGTATATTTTGCATCTGCATATTAAATCCATAAAATCCATAAAAATCTGAAAATTTTCTTAAAATATAAAAACTTTTTTGTCAAGTTAGATTGTGGAAGAACTCTGATTCAACATTCGACGGTTTTTGTTTAAAAAATAGGAATAACTAAATCTTATGTTTAGATTTTGAAAACCTGAAAGATAACTCTCCTTTGAAGTTAACTATAGCTGATATACGTCTTTACATCACACTACACGTGTCGTGAGTTTTTGGGAATTAGATGACAAGTCTTTTATGTTTAAAAAACTTTTAAACAGATAAATGATTTTCTGAGGATCAAATAGGTTTGTTCTGAAATAAGTAATGTCAAGAATAGTTTATGAAGTAAAGCGAATATGAAGGAATGTTATTGAAGCCGTAATTGGAGCTAAGTCTGAAAAATAACCCATCGGAAACTTGATTGGAATGATTACACACCAAACCCACTAAACACGTCTTTTATCCAAAAAAAATAATAATTGAACTGCCGGTTATATCTCCGTTCGTATTAAATCATCTGATTTTCACGCCATCTGTCTTTTGTTTTTGGACCTAGGTAACTTGAGTAATTAAGTCCGCTGGGGTGTTTCTACACCTAATGCCCTAAAACCAACTGGTTTGGGTGCATTGGCCCAAAGCTCGCTAAGAAGCCTAAAAAGTCCAGATAAAAACAAAGTCAAGCAAGTGTTCTCTCCGAGGTAAAATTCCTAACGGTTCTTTGTATGAGAATAATCTTGATAAAAGACAAGATTTTATAAAAAATTTTAACGGAGATATGAAGGTTTTACTCTATGAAAAAGACTATTGCACGTTCACAGAGGTGTGTATGAAATGAAAACAAGAAAAAGGTGGAGTGAAGAATAAGACCTAGTTTCCTGTTAGGGAAGATAGAAATTCTGAAGTTGAAACTTTACTGGAAAACGAAACTTGAAAAATGCTTAACTCTTTATAAAACTTATGTGATCCTTTTAAAATTGTTATCTGGGCTTTATTGTGTGACATAATGACTTTATTCGACCTTTCGGGAACTTAACGACACTATTTTGCACTGCACGTAAAAACATATAAAATCTGTAGTTAAATAAGAAGAGAGGTGTGAAAAATAAAGGTTCGATAGTCTAAACTTAGGATTATAGAATTGTTATTTTCTGAAACAAAACTTTAGGGGCTTGAATCTTAGTTATTTTACAAAACCAACTTGACCGGATTTTGTGGGTAGTATCTGCTGAAAACCCTCAGGAGACAACACTCCTCCTACTAGGGACACCTAGAGGTTTAACGGCTTGTTGCACATGCTCAGTGCAATCGCGTTCCCTGCGAAAGTGCGGTTATCATTTTATTTTTGTGAATAATTGGTTTTGCTCGGGACGAGCAAAAGTTAAGTTTGGGGGTATTTGTTCATAGCAGAATATTGCATTTTATACCGCCCATTCTTACGCTCGTGTGTTTATAGGTAGGTGCTTTTTATCCGTGTTTGTTACATGTTTACAGATTGCAGGTTTCCAGTCCAAATATTGTAAATCAAGATAAAATCTCCACAGTTACACCAAATACAGAACATCTGTTGACAACAGATAAAAGCCGGGTTCCGGTCATCCATATCCGTCCGGTGCTGCGTACCGGTTCCAGGGACAAGACATATGACAGCGGTCATTCGTGTCTCAGACAGGCACAGAGCACGAGAGGGGCTGCACAAGAATCAATGGGTGCACGGAGCTCGAGGGAGATAGAAGTCAAAAGTGAAAAAGATAATGCAATCTTGGACTAAGAATCTGAAGATATTCTGGAAGAAATTATCATAAAATACATGTACCAGTCAACAGGGGACAGCAGATCAGGGCCGTACAAGAAACACCACACCCTAACCCTACTGTAGGGGCGCGGATCCGCGGCCAATAAGGGGTATTGGCGGCGGATCCGCGGCCGTACAGGCGCCGCAGGCAGAGAACTTTGGGGGGTATTTTGGGTGTTTCATCTTATGTCTGCTGGTTGCCCTAGAACTCCATTCTCCTGCCTATAAATACAGCAGATCTAAGCCAAACCAAGGGAGCTTTTCTTTAGCCTCTTTTTTGTAGTTTTGTTCTTCTTTCTTCTTCTTCTTCATTCTTTCTCCATGAAATTGTAGTGAGAGCTTTTGAGTGGAAGATTAATGAAGATGAGGGCTTTTTATCTTTCTTGTTAGTTTGCTCCCCCTTGAGATTCTTGCTTTCTCTTGCTCATTCAATCTCTTTATTGAGCTTGAATGGTTAAGGGTTAGTTATTGATCTCAAGGGTCGTATTTTCTCACGGGACTAGTTCTTCACTTCACATTCGTTCTCTACCCTTCCCTTGATCTTGCAACCTCTTCATTGAGCTTGCAAGTTTAAGGGTTGGCTATTGAGCACATGCTTGGCTTGGGTTCTACTTCCGTGTTCTTTTTATTTGCTTATTTATTACTTGCATTTTTCATTCTTGCTTTTATTACTTGCAATTTTATTCATGCACTTTAATACTTGTATCTTTTCTTTTTGCTCTCTTTTTGGTTCTCTTTTGTGAATGTATGTAATTATTGTTGTTAAGATAAAATACGGTATTATAAGTTAACGTTTCTTTGCCAATTCCTTTTCCCGTTATTTTCCATTTGAACTTCGTCCAAACCATACGCAAGCGCTCCGTTAGGCACCGTACCCTGACAAGGTAACGGTGATTCCTAACCACGACCGGTTGCGTTCGGTTTGGCCGGAGGCGAAAGCAAGAGACAAGAACGGAAGGACAAGGGTAAATATGCCGGATTCCACGAATACCGTGCTTAAATCCCCTAATCCACGTTGTTGCCGATTGCTTAGCTTCAATTGGTCAAGACTCGGCTCAAAGGTTTTGAGTACGGATTTCTTTAGCTTATAATTTCGTATCTTTTCTTAACAACTTTATACTTGCAGATAAACACATAGGTTAGAACAAACTCATACAGATTCTTTATTGACTCGTCTAAGACAAGAAGGTAAGATACCACCATCTCCCTGTGGACCGACCTGTGCTCAACCGGCTAGCTGCATAGCGACACCGTCTTGATTGCGGTTAACTTTAATTCTTTCAATCAAGGCGCACATTCATGATAGTGTTTATGATTGTGATTTGGTGATTTGAATTTCATATTTCCGTTGTTTGGATTTTAGTATTTTGAGGATTTTGTTCTACGATTGGTATTTCTTATGTGTACGTTCATTATATTCTATGCGTGTTTCATATATCGGTTGTATTGATGTTGTTTTGTACATACCCAGTGCACTTGATTTGGTTTTATACATTTTGAGATATTGATTTGATTTCGTGCATATAGGTTACACATGATTTTGACATATGCTTCGACCTAGTTTCCATGCATTTTCGTACTGTGATTTCGATTTTGATATTCGGTATATGTTTTCGTGCACCATGTGCATCTGATTGAGATTCTTGCGCACACTTGGCGTACTTGATGCGATTTTGTGCACACCAGATGCACTAAATCGGGGTTTTGTACATATTAGATACACCTGATATTAGAGTCGTGCACGCCCGTTGCACTTGACAGATGTTTTTGGTGCACACCTGTTGCACTCAGTTTTGTTTTTGTGTGTATTCGTGGCATCTGTATTTGGTTTCGATTTCAGTACGCATCGGATGCACATGATATTTTCATGATGTGATTGGGATTGATTTCAGTTTGAGCAGTATGTTTTTATAATCATTACTATTTGATTTGGTAATCAGGCGGGACGCGTATGTTAAATAAAAGATATATATATATATATATAGCTATTTTTTTAAAAAAATAAACGTCCGCTACTTATGACGTGACACGCGTATCGCACGACGATTTTCAAAAGAGGTTTTTGCATGCTTCTTTATTCAGATGTTTGGACGATTTTACTACGATGCGCACTATATATAAGTATAGTTTTGATGTATATTATGTTAGTTTTCGTATTGGGTTTTGGATAATTTATTTTCACCATAACTCCGATGATTGCGTTATGCTTGACGGAGTTGATTTTAGTTATGTATTAATGTTTTCGGAGCCCCGACGATTTGAGTGTTTTGGCTGAATGTTTTAGTATTGGGGGGCGTTTTAAATTTAAATTCGGGGACCGAATTTCTTAAAGGGGGGAAGATTGTAACATTTTAAAATAAATAAATAAATAAATAAAATTGTTTAAGTGAATTTTAGGATTTTCGGTAAAGTAAAACGTATTTTTCGTAAAACTAAACCGTAATTATTTTTCATTATAAATTTTAAAAAGACCTATTTTAATTATGTAATTATTAGTAAATGATATTTATTTAGTCACTTATAAATTTTTAGTTTAATTAAATACTTTTCCTAAATTAATTATTTTAAATATTAACATAAGCTTTATTTATACTTTAAATTAGTGTAAATTACAAATTTGAATGGATTAAATTTGCAAAAGTGAACCATTTCATATTGGAATCAAGTATGTTTCATGCAAATTTCATTTTCAAAATTTGCCATGGTTCTAGACCCTTCTATGTTAAAATTAGTTAGGAAATTAAATAATTATTATTAAATTATGAAAAGACATTAAGAGATGTAATTAATGAGGGAAGTTTCTACACTTTGCTACACAATTTCCTTCTCTCCCTCTCCTCAAGTTGTGGCCGGCCTTCACCCATGGCAGCCTCCCCATTTTCTCCACTTGATTTTGTTACAAAAATCCTTCAAAATTCATTAAAAATTCAATAAAAAACCCACAAATTCCTAACTAATTCCTACACTCTATTCTTTGCTCATTTTTACATGGATTTTGGAGTTGGAAACCATTCTTTTTGGAGGCAAATTTTTATGGTTGGATCTCATAAGTGGAGGTATAAATTTTATTCTTATGATTTATTGTTATTAAATGTTTCATTCTAGCATATTTAGATTTAATTAATTAATTCTATTTACAAATTTCAAAATTCAAGTTAGGGTTTATAATATCAAGTTATGGTTTTACTAATTATGTGGGGTTATTATAACTAGTTTAGCATTTTTAGAAATGGAAAATCATGCATGGTTGATGTAATCTAATTTGTTTATCCAAAATTGTTTAAATTAAACAATTTTGCAAACTAGATTTCTATATATTGGTGAGATAAAATTCCAATTAATGTTTGTAACACTATATTGTGGTTTTAATGAGGATATTAACGTGTTAGTGGAATAAAAAACTTAATTTGGTTACTAGTTTTTATTTATAATTGAGAAATTGTGAGAAAAAATGCTATTTTGCTAACTAAATTTTAGAAATTCTTAAATAAATGAGATTTAAAATCTAATTTATGGTTTCATTATATTACTATCATCTTGAATTGTAGTATAACCTATTAGGAAATGTTAAACCTAATCTAGTAGCCAATTTGCTAGTGTTGCATTTAAATTGTTTAATTAGGTTCTTTTTGTAAACTAGATTTCTACTAAACATATAAATATGTTAGATAAAATTGTAATTTCTGTTTTTATTATTAGATTGTGGTATTAGTGTGTAGATTAAGATGTTAAATGAGCGTGAAACATAATCTAGTTGCAATCGCTAGCTTTCACTTTAAAAATTGTCACAATATTGCTATTTTATTAAACTAGGTTTTGAAAGTTTATTTAAAATAAGGGATTAAAAACAAAGTTAGGGTTTTAGAATATCCTTAAGGGTTCAAGGAGTTTTTTAACGATTTAAAATATGTAAAATCAAGTCTAGAAGTGAAATAGTGAAAATTTTCTTAAAAGTATCGAAATCGGGCAAGTTTGTAAACTAGAATTTCAATTTAATACAATTAGGGTGTTAAAAAATACAGTAATGGTTTATATAAGCTAGTTATGGTATTTAATGAGTATTATGACTATTAGTTCCAGTTAAACGTCATGTTTTGAAGTAAAACGGTAAATTGATATTTTCAAGGTTGTTCGAAATTGGATGATTTGATCGATTTTAAGGTTTCAATGAGTTAAACCAAGTTTTATATTATAAGTAATGAGTTTTAAAACTACGAGTTGTTGTTGGTGTTTTATCTCGATCAATCGGCGTTTGTACGCCGATATCGAGTGATAGTTGGTTCTTTGGCGTGAGCGGGACATAGGTTTTAACCTTTGCGCGTTACGTGCGTCGTTTTGATTTTGTCCGTGATTCAGTTTACGATACTATATATTTTTTTGCGTATAGGTACCCCTCACGTGGACTGCGGACGATGAAGAATAGGATGGCGACACCGTCTTCGGCAAATAAGGACCAGGTGAGTAAATGTATATCTACGGGGGAAGTCGGGTGGATGGCGTTTAGCACCCTCGCAAATGTAGAAAAAGAATAGTACTTATTGTCATTAGGTAGCCAGACGTGACCTTAGATTCTTGATGAGTAGGACCCATGTAATGACCGTAGGTTGGACTAGACTGATTTAGAAAGACCTTACCTGAGGATGAACATCTTGGTGGAGATCTGTAGGTTTCAGGTAGACACACACACGCACACACAGAAACTGGACTTAGTGTATATGTGTATGTGTATATATATATAGGAATGTGTGTAGGTATATATATACACAACATGTATATGTGATATAAGGATGTTATATGATATATGGGGATGAGACGATATAACTGGGCTTAATGCCGTGATCTCTTTGCTATACAGTCGTATTATGATCTTAGCGGGTCGTTGGAAAATGAGAGAATGTATTTGTATACATAAACGATAATAGGTGATGATGACATTGAGATATACGAGACTCTATAATAAAACCCGGACTGTAACCTGTGACTTGAATATGATATGATATATGTGTGCCTTGGTTATGATATGATATAGGTGTGACTTGGTTAAAATATGATATAGGTGTGACTTGGTTATGATATGATATAGGTGTGACTTGGTTGCGATATGATATATGTGTAACCTGATTACGATATGATATATATGACATGATATTTCTGAGGAACAATTGACGATGTATATGTTCGCAGACAATGATATATGATTGATGATATTGGGATGTATGCGATTACAGTACAGTACCTTGATAATGACTTTTGATGATGATATTATACGAATGATGATGTACGTAGGTGATACTTGACCCGTACCCCGATATTGGGATGCCGTACGATGGATTATACCGTACGAAGGCATAGATGTGATGATTGATCCGTACTCTTGGTTCGAGGAAGCCGTACTACGTACGTGACGCTATTGAGGCTGGATCGCCGACTATTAGAGATATGGATTCAGACCTTAGATGGACTCTTATTTGTTACCGACTAGTTTCTTAGGTTTAGTTCCTTGGGGGCACTAGTTTAGGCTCGAGTCATATTGTTGTAGTTAGACTTGTATATTACAAATGAGTGGTTAATACACATCCACCTTTACATTCCGATTGAAAGCATCATGTTGCATGATCATACATAAGTTTCTTTAATCAGTATGAAACTCTGCCTGTTAGGACACTAGCACCATTACCGATGATGTGCATATTTCACGAACACTAATTGCCGGCTCACACACATCATCATCGGTAATTGCTATGTCACGTATACTTTAGAACATATTATCTTTTATTGATAGAATCAGCTAAAAGCTAGATCGATATAATATTGTGATTACTCTCAGGTGTTAGCCTAGACATGGTATTTATTACTTAGACATTTCATGCATTCACATTTTCATGTTATCATGCAGTATTGTGGGGCATATGCCGACACCTATCATATACTTACTCATGATTTTGGGATTTTGGATTTCGATGAGATTTCTGGATTTTGGGGAAAACCGCAAGAATATATATAAAACTTTTCTCTCTCTCCCCCTCTTTTTTTAAAATATATGTTGCGGTTTTCTCGTGATGTATGTGTCGTCCACCATGAGATTTCATGTTTTCTGTTGGATTTCGAGACCCGATTCGAGGAGTGGATGAACTGTCTCGGGTACATGGTGGGCCCGGTATGCTACCCCGGGGCAAGAAGATCGAGTTGTAGACGATGAGCCTGGCAGGGGAAGACTACCTATCAGTGATGTCTGGCGCGGCGGATATCCGGAGAATACCGACCGTTGTCTTGAGATTTGATGATATGGGCCGATCCGGACTGACGAAGCCCGAGATATTGAGACTATGAGATATTGAGACTATGAGGTATTGAGACTTGAGATTTACATGTTTTATGTCGATACTTGACACGGATTTCCATGGATTTCATCGATGATATTTCAGATTTCTATACAAATTTACCATGATAAAAGTTAAAGATTTTCTTCATACAGATATATCCAGATTTCAGGATTGATTGTTTTACATTCATGGTGCATGCATACTCATTCACATGACATATTTTTATTTGAGGCACTGACACGAGCACAGAGTATTTGCACTTACATGTAGTTTATTACCCTGCCATTACTAGATGACTAGTGATATAGTAGTCTATGATTATGACCTAGGACAGCGTCGTGCATTCGATTTCTTTTCGTAGATGTCTTCTGTTGGAGATAATTCCCTCAGAGTCAATTATTGGATCACAGGCACGTGATTGCAATGATTGAGGGAGGACCTATCCCGGTACGACAGTCTTACTCGAGATGATAGTATGCTATCTGGTTTGCCTTTATCATCGTGTACTGCTTTAGGTGACCTGACAGGTCGCTATTACACGTTGATAGAGCCCCTAGGATTCTTGCTTAACCTCCGGCAGTATGAGGGCGATCATACAAGTGAGAGCTGGAGTCTATATGCATATCCTTAAAAGGTCCCTAGTCGTGGGAGTTTCGAGACAGGGCATCGATTCTCCAGAGTAGACTAGCGTATACAGTCGAGACCCCGACGAGGGGTGGTGGCCGGTCTCACAAGCCACTGGTGTCAGTTGGTTCACCTAAGATGTATACAGGTGCTCATTGGGTTATGAGTACACCGGACAGGACTCGCCGGGAACATGCTAGTTGGTCATATACCAGACGTCAGATGGCAGTTCCCTGGTGACATGTGTACAGGTTAGTTCATCGACCTGGGGATCGTCTTTTGTCTCGTGTGAGTTCCCACTGTACTTTGATTACTACCCTACCACGGCTCAAAGGAGTCGTGCAAACAGGTTTTAGTTGGGTACAGTCCCGAGCCACATGGAGGCAGTGAGCGGATCTTCGGGGGTTCGTCTCTCCCTGTATTGGGGGTGAGGTCGTGCTGTGTCTAGGAGAGCCATTACACAAAGTCCTTGGCCAAGGCAAGGAGATTTACTGGTAGGTATTCCAGTAGTATCTCAGGGTGTTCTGGGCTACACTCCAACACGACTTGTACCGCTTTTGGGGGTCTGACTTTTACCAACCCCCTAGGCCCGCCATGCGATGCTCATAGACGAACGGACCGGACTGTACGGATATTGTCACTGACAGGCTCAGTAGGGTGTCAGGATGAGTTCGCTCATCGACGTCCCTTTTAGTCAATAGCTGGTGGCCCGTTACGTATTGGCTTATACCTCTGACGGGCTAGTGGTTAAATCCATAGCCATAGTATTGACGAGTCTTTAGAGTCCACCACACTTTCAGTTACTCAAGTTTCGGGCGAAACGCTGTAGAGGCCGTATGGAGATATGGTAGGGTTCGATCAGATACGTGCGGTATTGCACGGATCATGATCGGACGGTTTTTACTAGCCGGCTTTGGCTTAAGCCGGATCTTAGTATTTGATAGTGCAGTTTTGTCTCTTTGCATTTGTATTTCAGTCGGAATACAAATGCGGGTGTGTATGCACAGTATCGGGGTTTTCCTGTAATTTATTATGGGACCAGTTTTCTGGGGTTGCCTGTTTGCATTCCGTTCCGGCCGGTTTTCCTTTGTTCTTTCCCGGCCGGACTTTTCCGATGGAGGGGGTTATTTGCAAGTTTGCAAATAACACTTTGTGGAGGGGTTTTTTTGCAAAAGGTTTGATATGATGGAATTTAATGAGTATGGGTTTGTGATTTTGTGTTGGAAATTGAATTTGTGTAAGAGTTTGGGCCGGCCACTGTTCTTGAAGTGGAAGGGGTTAATTTGTGTGAAAATATTTCCCTTCATGGAAATTTCTTTTCTTGATTTTCGTGGGCCCCCCCCTTTAGAGTGTGTGTGTGTGTGCTGTGAAAGGGGGATTTCTTTAGTGCATGTTTTAATTTGTGCATTAATATATTGAAGGGTGCTATTTCTTTTCACAGCAAGAAAAGATGCAGGCTTCCAGATTATTTTTCCAGTGAGCTCAAAAGCTTGTTTGGCCGAGCTCTTTTTCTTAGCATGCTCCATGATTTTTCTTGCAAGCATCAATGAAAAAATTCTTATAAAAAATTCCTCCATCGTGGCAACCTCCTAAACCCCAAAGAGACAGCTATTCTACTCTATTCTACAGCAAATCTTGGACGCGTCGGCTAGCCTACTTCGCGCCCGAGTTGCCTCGGTATTGAGGCGGGAGCCCGTAAAAGATGCAGGCGACGTGGTGCCCTTCCGGTGAAGAGGCGACGACCGGAGTTTCCGCGGAGATCGGGACGATGACGAGAAGACCGGAGGACTTGGATCGTCGGTATACATCTCTTCCCTTTCTTATTAGTAGCGTAGACTTGTTAATGGTTACGATCCGGAGTTTAGTGCGCGGTGGTGCCGGTTTGCAAAGTCCGCAAAATTTAAGTTTATCACCGCTTCCGCATTCCGGCGTCGGATTGACGGCCGGGGCGCCGCCGTGCACTTACAGTGGTATCAGAGCCACGCCATTAACTTCGTCTAGCTTTTGTGTAATGTGTTTTACGTTTCCGATCGAACAAAATCCCGAAAACCCGTCTTTTTTTGCACATCAGTTTCTGTCGAATTTTTTTTGAGTCCAAAAATTTTTCAGGTGGTCTCAGAATGATGTGCAGGGAAAACTAAGCACACTGTAAAAATTTGGTACCTCGATCTCCCCATACCGCCGCGGAAGGGCGGCCAAAGCCCTGCTTTGGCCGCTCTTCCGCCGCGGATTTTACTGTTCACCACCCCAAATTTTTTCAGTGTGTTTCTGAGTGATAATTGTGGTTTTTGGAATATTAAAATTGGGCCCAGGTTTTCTGTGGTTGCTACAGTTTTGTTTGGGGGCCCACTTGTTAATGTTTGATCAATCGGAAAATTTTAAACACATTTTTCACAGTATTTACATTATATCTGCGACCGTGAATGTCACTCGATCGGTAAATCCGGTCTAACTGCTATAGCTCGGTTAGACGGATTTGCGAACGTGACTTTCACGTTGATGTTCTATGTATTTGCTGTGATGTTGCGGATCGGTCGTGGGGATAGCCTGGATGCAATGCTAGTACAGTTTTGTTTGTATTATGTACATTTGATATTGCGGGGCGAGCGTCCGACATGTGGACTGCCGTCACTGCCTGTTTGTATTATTATTTTGGGGCACGACCTGGTTGCGGTCGATGTACCCGGTGTATGTATATTTTACTTTCTGTACTAGGATTACCCCGCGGAGGGGTGCACGGATAGCCGGGTTCTAGAAGGCAACAAGCCCGCATCTCATGGCATTGGGACGGAGGGGGCTTCACTCCAGGATTGGCTGGCTATTCGCCGCACTCGTAGGGGGTATAGGATTTCATTGCACAGGCTATCCACACGACCAGGGGAACGTCGAGTTTCAGTAGTGGCTCTGTGAAACTCGGGGATCCCAGATATCTGTATTGTTCTGTGATGCTGTACATTTCTGTGATGTTGCATTTTATTCACGCCTTGAGCGAATACTATATATTGGTATATATATTAGTAGATGTTGTATATGTTTTTCATCCGCGCTAGTCCAGTCCCCGCTCTGCCGTTAGTTAGCTAACCTAACGGGTGATGACGGGACCCAGTGGCGAATGCGGATGGCATATACGTACGTCAGTATATTTTCGTTCTTTGTGGTGTGATCAATTGATGGGACTGCATTGATTCGGATCAATGCAAGTTAAACAAACCTATTCTGATGTTGTTGGAACACTTTTCAAAAGGCTGTTATTGCAAGGACGTTCACTTTTGTTTTGCATCGTGGTATTCATTTGGAATATACTGCTCCTCAGTCGACGAGGCAAGGGCCGAGATCCCTTCACCGGGAGTGACCCCTTGGACAAAAGTTTGCGTCAGGGCATTAACTTCACTATAGCCGATTACTTTTGCTTTGCACCGTGGTATTCAGTTGGAATATCCTGCACCCCATTCTACGGGGAAAGAGCCGAGATCCCTTCACCGGGAGTGACCTCTTTAGTAAAGGTTTTCGTCACTATATTTTCTAAAAAGCTATCCGTTCCTTCAACGATATCAAGTTCATTACGTTAAAGGTTTTCGCCAGAAACCATTCGTAGCCCTCTGTCGTTTCATATGGGTAGTCAATAGTATTCAAGCTGTGTTTGTTGGCCTTAGTCAAGGCACAGTGTTTGGTAGCTATTGGGTATTCATATGCTGCATAGATAGATGCGTTGGTTTGGGACAGTCGTATAGCCTTGTTGGCCTTAGTCAAGGGCTTGTACGGGTGGGTTCAAATCAACCTGGACAATGACGGGTAGAACTTGACATGTGACTTATGATTTGTTGGCCTTAGTCAAGGTCATAAGAGCATGGGGCAGAAATCACATCGGGAGTTTCAAAAGAACTGAAACTTGCCAGATATGCGCATAGCTTCTGGAGTGTGATAGCGTGAGCGGATTCCGTCACGTTGTCATGCGATGAGAGTTGGATCCCGATTCCCACTGATGAGTTGGTTTACTCCTTGGATGACCCCGACTAATTCTTCTTTCAGGTTTGGAGGAGAATTTGAGGTACAGTGGGAGGTTTCCAGATTAGATAAATTGGTAACCATTCTGATCTAGGATAGAGTGCACGCTGAGTGTTTCTTCTCTCTCTCTCTCTGGCAGCGACCATTTGACCCGACCTTAAGACTTTGACTCAGTGACCAAGTTGACCGAACCTTCTTAACACTGGCTTTTGGATTGTCAGAGTTGCAGACCTCATTGCCACTCCTACTTTTACCCTTTTCTCCAGGACACCCCGTATTACTACGAACGTCCACTTCCATTGGACAAAACCATCGTATGGTTAGATACGAACTCGAAGGAATTCGAGGATGGTTTCCGGTTCTGGAGAAAACGAATAGGATTATTCAGTTGTCTTTTCTTTTCACCTTCTCTCAGGTTGCGAGTACTCCTTAGTTTAGGAGTAGTACACCTATTACGCAAATTGGATAGTCTTCTTCCAAACCTTAGGCTGGTGCCGACCGGTAGGGAATGAAGAAAACCAATTAGCATAACGATGGTGTGCAGAAGGTATTAAGTTCAGACAAAGCAAGGGATTAGTAAGAGGGCAAAGTAAATTGCAACAGATATTCACGACCAAACCAAATATTTCGTTACCACTCCCACATCACCTTTGTATTTCTCCAGGACACTCCGTGTCACTACGAAGATCCACAGTTTATTTGGATACTCCATCGTATGGTTATATACGAACTCGAATGGAACTTGTTCCAGTTCGGGGATGGATTCTGGTTCAGGAGAAATAGGAATAAGGTTTATTCGGTTGTCTTTTATCTTCACCCTCTCTCATTGCGAGTGTTCCTAGGATAGGGACAGTACACCCATTATGCTTATTGGATAGTCTTCTTCCAAACCATAGGCTGGTGCCGAACGGTAGGGAAGGAAGAAAACCATTTGGCCTAAAGGGGTGTGCAGAAGGTAAAGACTAAAGACATATGAAGGGATTTGGAGAGGTGGCAAAGAATTAAAAGGTTACAGACGTGAATCTGGAAGAGGCATTACTAGGAATACCAGGATACCCCAACGAAACATTTCAATGTTTCAGCTTCACTGTGTACTATTAAAAGAAAACTGATTTCCCAATTAGACACTTACTCCAGGGTATGTATTTACCAGGTACGATTCTCACATCTGTATGGTTTTACAGATGATGAGTGGAAGTAGGTTATTGGGAATTGGGTGATTATCCTCATAATATCGGGATTCGTTGTAATCGGTGATATTTGAGGAAATCACCTGGCCTGTTTGCCGGTCGGCAAATATTTGGTTTTGAATATCCGCTGTTATGCACCAATTTCAAATTGATATATCTGTACGTCTATTTTCATAGAGTGAGATATACCTTTCTGAAATTATGTCTACGACATTTACCTATATCAGTGGATGGTTAGGTAAGGAGCATTAAACAGCGGTGTAATTCTTCTTAACTATAAGTACAGTTTTCAACCTACGGCACACAGTGAATGAGTTATCAGACTCAAGGGACTTATACAGAGTATTGTATGTTGTCCAGGGTCCATCAGGACAGAGGGGGTGGTCCTCGTACTATATTCGGTTTACTTATGACTTCTCTAGTTTTTAGACAGGTGTTTCGTGGAAACACAGGGTCCGAATTTTGAGAAGTTATAGGTATTTGAATAGAGTAGAGAACCAGGTATAGCAAGTATCGGGATTCTTCAAAGTGATCGAAGATGTAGATACTTGTGTATGGTGTTCAGTTGATAGTAATGATTAAGAGAACTTGCTTCTCTTTCAGGTTACTCATAAATGGAAATGCTTCCTAAGTTGAGTAACGCTGATCGGCCTCCTTCCATTTAGTTGACATGCGCTGGGGACAGCTGCATGATTTGAATCTGGTTCAATTAAATCAGTGCCTCTGTTTCTATATTGGATATAGAACAGTTCATATCTTAACGATGTTAAGGTACGGGGAGTTGTCCGGTTCATGATTAAAACCAGACACTGGACAACTCAAGGCACGTTTCTGTAATGGCTGTTTGTGGGTTGACCCAGGCTATGACGAGGGTTGATTTTCTACCATCTGGATGAACAATAGCGATATTGTTCTAGACTCGCCACAGTTTTATTAAAAATGGATTTTTTCAGAAAACAGTAGTGGGAGTATGGTAGAACTGGAAGTGATTCCAGAACCACAAACGATTACTGAAGATTTGATAAGGAACCTAAAGATTCAATCTGGATTGACATTCCATTGGCCACTCCGCAGATAAGGTGGGTAACTTCAGGCACCCGAGAGGTACTCCGGTAGCCTCTAGGACGGTGACGGGGAAGTTCTTGTTTACCCACACTTGCCATTGTTGTTGTTCCACGCTGCGAGACCCAGCAGGAGGATGAGTATAGCTTCGTTCTAAACTAGCTTTAGAAGTGCACGTCTATATGACTCTGCCAGAGGGTTGTCGTAGTCAGTGGGAGCAGCGGAAGCATTGGTGGACATCAGGCTTATGTCTATTTATAGACTAAAGCAGATGTAGCGGAGATAGATCATCTATTTCTGATGTGACAGTCATAGGTTTGACGTCATCAGAATAGGGGATGGATCTGTTGAGAAGGTAGTAGAAAATGATATTCCTTTACTACGATCGGTTATACTTTGGTCGTCACACAGTGGTTTCTCCACAAAGGACATGGATTTTATATCAGACATACTGGTTACTAGATCTATGGTTTTAGATCTAGATTTGGGTGGTTTCCCAATCAGGGTACTTGACAGCATTCTAAGAGTATTTAGGATGGACGACTCCTGGCACGGTAGTGTACCTGCAGGTAATGGAGTCACCCTCTCCAAAGGTGTCTTACAGACTAAAGGGGAGAGGGACGGGCATGATTGGCAGATCACTTGCTCAGGCAATTGAGTCAATCATGAGATGTCAAGTACCACACCAGATGTTGTTCTTGCACTAGATGCAATAAGTTGACATTAATCCAATCCTGGAGAAACAGTCGGAAGCAGTTTTAGAACATAAGTGGATGTTCTAGGGAGATGATAACGACAGCCTCATTCAGGAGACAGTTATCATTCCAGGCTTCCAAGGTGACATGGACGACAAGGAGGTTGTCAGAGTTATAGTTTTTCCTTCTGACGAGGGGCAGTATTTTGGACAGGTGGTCCAAGGAAATACTGAGGGTGGCATGGCGCAGGATACTGATTAATTTCAGTTGACGATACAGTCTAAGAAGTTTGGATTTGGAGTTCATTTTTGAGCTCGGTCCCATCAGATATCCAGACACATTCTAAGACAGGTATTGCTCTTTTCGGGAGAGGGCTTTCTCCGCGAACTTGAGATATAGAGAGACATAGAAAGAAACTTCAGAGCGGATCCACTCACTGAGGCTATTCCTCGAACGCAATAGTTTCGCAAACAGGCTTTGTGCAACTGACTAGTAGAGGAGTTGGGTGTTCGGTATCACACGGGCTGTGAGTATGCGACATCGCAATAATTAGCCTTGAGTGCAAGTGGGAGATTGTTGGAGATAATGCCCTCAGAGTCAATTATTGGATCACAGGCACGTGATTGCAATGATTGAGGGAGGACCTATCCCGGTACGACAGTCTTACTCGAGATGATAGTATGCTATCTGGTTTGCCTTTATCATCGTGTACTGCTTTAGGTGACCTGACAGGTCGCTATTACACGTTGATAGAGCCCCTAGGATTCTTGCTTAACCTCCGGCAGTATGAGGGCGATCATACAAGTGAGAGCTGGAGTCTATATGCATATCCTTAAAAGGTCCCTAGTCGTGGGAGTTTCGAGACAGGGCATCGATTCTCCAGAGTAGACTAGCGTATACAGTCGAGACCCCGACGAGGGGTGGTGGCCGGTCTCACAAGCCACTGGTGTCAGTTGGTTCACCTAAGATGTATACAGGTGCTCATTGGGTTATGAGTACACCGGACAGGACTCGCCGGGAACATGCTAGTTGGTCATATACCAGACGTCAGATGGCAGTTCCCTGGTGACATGTGTACAGGTTAGTTCATCGACCTGGGGATCGTCTTTTGTCTCGTGTGAGTTCCCACTGTACTTTGATTACTACCCTACCACGGCTCAAAGGAGTCGTGCAAACAGGTTTTAGTTGGGTACAGTCCCGAGCCACATGGAGGCAGTGAGCGGATCTTCGGGGGTTCGTCTCTCCCGGTATTGGGGGTGAGGTCGTGCTGTGTCTAGGAGAGCCATTACACAAAGTCCTTGGCCAAGGCAAGGAGATTTACTGGTAGGTATTCCAGTAGTATCTCAGGGTGTTCTGGGCTACACTCCGACACGACTTGTACCGCTTTTGGGGGTCTGACTTTTACCAACCCCCTAGGCCCGCCATGCGATGCTCATAGACGAACGGACCGGACTGTACGGATATTGTCACTGACAGGCTCAGTAGGGTGTCAGGATGAGTTCGCTCATCGACGTCCCTTTTAGTCAATAGCTGGTGGCCCGTTACGTATTGGCTTATACCTCTGACGGGCTAGTGGTTAAATCCATAGCCATAGTATTGACGAGTCTTTAGAGTCCACCACACTTTCAGTTACTCAAGTTTCGGGCGAAACGCTGTAGAGGCCGTATGGAGATATGGTAGGGTTCGATCAGATACGTGCGGTATTGCACGGATCATGATCGGACGGTTTTTACTAGCCGGCTTTGGATTAAGCCGGATCTTAGTATTTGATAGTGTAGTTTTGTCTCTTTGCATTTGTATTTCAGTCGGAATACAAATGCGGGTGTGTATGCACAGTATCGGGGTTTTCCTGTAATTTATTATGGGACCAGTTTTCTGGGGTTGCCAGTTTGCATTCCGTTCCGGCCGGTTTTCCTTTGTTCTTTCCCGGCCGGACTTTTCCGATGGAGGGGGTTATTTGCAAGTTTGCAAATAACACTTTGAGGAGGGGGTTTATTGCAAAAGGTTTGATATGATGGAATTTAATGAGTATGGGTTTGTGATTTTGTGTTGGAAATTGAATTTGTGAAAGAGTTTGGGCCGGCCACTGTTCTTGAAGTGGAAGGGGTTAATTTGTGTGAAAATATTTCCCTTCATGGAAATTTCTTTTCTTGATTTTCGTGGGCCCCCCCCTTTAGAGTGTGTGTGTGTGTGCTGTGAAAGGGGGATTTCTTTAGTGCATGTTTTAATTTGTGCATTAATATATTGAAGGGTGCTATTTCTTTTCACAGCAAGAAAAGATGCAGGCTTCCAGATTATTTTTCCAGTGAGCTCAAAAGCTTGTTTGGCCGAGCTCTTTTTCTTAGCATGCTCCATGATTTTTCTTGCAAGCATCAATGAAAAAATTCTTATAAAAAATTCCTCCATCGTGGCAACCTCCTAAACCCCAAAGAGACAGCTATTCTACTCTATTCTACAGCAAATCTTGGACGCGTCGGCTAGCCTACTTCGCGCCCGAGTTGCCTCGGTATTGAGGCGGGAGCCCGTAAAAGATGCAGGCGACGTGGTGCCCTTCCGGTGAAGAGGCGACGACCGGAGTTTCCGCGGAGATCGGGACGATGACGAGAAGACCGGAGGACTTGGATCGTCGGTATACATCTCTTCCCTTTCTTATTAGTAGCGTAGACTTGTTAATGGTTACGATCCGGAGTTTAGTGCGCGGTGGTGCCGGTTTGCAAAGTCCGCAAAATTTAAGTTTATCACCGCTTCCGCATTCCGGCGTCGGATTGACGGCCGGGGCGCCGCCGTGCACTTACATCTTCTACTCACGAGTTGGCAAGTCACCCCCGTTGTGCCAAATTTTATTACAGGTTCGATGTACAGGTTTCCTTGGCAGCTTGCTGGCACATCCTTTCATTCAGGGTGATTTGCACGGTAGGTTGGTTCACTTGTATCTGGACCGCCGTTTTACTTTTATTATTTCATTATTATCTAGTAAGCTCCATCAACCAAACTTGTATTACTTGATAAGTTGTAAGGACCAGTTATTTATTTCGACCTTAGAGTCACGCATGTTTTATTATGGTTTGGTGGATTTGTTTTCTTTTGAGTTTTGAGCCTCACCCTTTGGCGTTGTATATTATTATGCTTGGTGTAGTAGTTTTCGCCTGTTGGCGTAGAGCTAGCTCCCGCTTGGGGATGCCATTTTATTGTTTATATATATTTTACTTGTTTGTACCCGTTTGGGGCCAGATTTTACAAAGGAGACTCTGCCGAAATTTTTGAGAAAATTTGGACGTTTCTTTTTAAACTTGTTTTCTACATGTTTTCCTTTACTTCTTCTTTTATATGGTTTAGATTTCTGGGCTTCGGCTTACTTAGATTACGTGGCGCCTGTAGATGCTTCGTAATTTAAGTACCGGTCACGTTCCGTACTTTCGGGTCGTGACAAAATTGGTATTAGAGCGCTAGGTTTAACCTTTGTATATGTCTAGGGTGACCATTGGTTGATAGAGTAGGCGACTTAGGTAGAGTGACGTACCGTGGGTATGATCCGCGGCATACTTACGATACGCTACTCTTCTTAAGTAGCCTTAGGATGTACATTTCTTTGCACCGCATTTCATTCGTTCTTTTGATCTATTTTCGTCGATATCGGGTGGTGGTATCTATCATCATAGTTGCACGGGCAGAGGGAGCTGCGGCTCGAATGCGATAACCCTTAGGGTTTCGTTTATTCTTGAGGATTGAAGTATTGTTTAGCGTGCGGACGAAGGGTATTCACATGCTATCCAGATGAAGTTAAAGGATTCGAACGATTGTCAGAAACCCATTTTCCCAAGTTTAAGATATTCGGAAGAACATTCAGGTATTTCTATGGACCCTTTAGAAGAATGAAACCCTAACTCGACATAATGACCACGAGAACGCCCTTGAAACTTAGGGTTTACGGCAGTTCCGCGGTGCCTTTTGTGATGCTTGTTTTTGCCCTTCTACGGCTGGACCATCGATGCTGGGGTATGTACTGGATATTTTTAAACTGTACTTGAGTGTTGAGCTCTTGGGGAATTATGGGATTTTGATGAATCGATCGAAAAGTTTAATGTAGTCCGGATATCAGGTGAAGGGATAGATTACGTGGGAGACTCTAGATATGAGTGTCGCCGTTGGTAGCGTAGTCAGCACACCTATGAAGAGATGAGTTCGAAGCAGTCGACATCCGAGGAAAGAGGCGCACATTGATGATAGTGTTTATGATTGTGATTTGGTGATTTGAATTTCATATTTCCGTTGTTTGGATTTTAGTATTTAGAGGATTTTGTTCTACGATTGGTATTTCTTATGTGTACGTTCATTATATTCTATGCGTGTTTCATATATCGGTTGTATTGATGTTGTTTTGTACATACCCAGTGCACTTGATTTGGTTTTATACATTTTGAGATATTGATTTGATTTCGTGCATATGGGTTACACATGATTTTGACATATGCTTCGACCTAGTTTTCATGCATTTTCGTACTGTGATTTCGATTTTGATATTCGGTATATGTTTTCGTGCACCATGTGCATCTGATTGAGATTCTTGCGCACACTTGGCGTACTTGATGCGATTTTGTGCACACCAGATGCACTAAATCGGGGTTTTGTACATATTAGATACACCTGATATTAGAGTCATGCACGCCCGTTGCACTTGACAGATGTTTTTGGTGCACACCTGCTGCACTCAGTTTTGTTTTTGTGTGTATTCGTGGCATCTGTATTTGGTTTCGATTTCAGTACGCATCGGATGCACATGATATTTTCATGATGTGATTGGGATTGATTTCAGTTTGAGCAGTATGTTTTTATAATCATTACTATTTGATTTGGTAATCAGGCGGGACATGTATGTTAAATAAAAGATATATATATATATATATATAGCTATTTTTTTTAAAAAATAAACGTCCGCTACTTATGACGTGACACGCGTATCGCACGACGATTTTCAAAAGAGGTTTTTGCATGCTTCTTTATTCAGATGTTTGGACGATTTTACTACGATGCGCACTATATATAAGTATAGTTTTGATGTATATTATGTTGGTTTTCGTATTGGGTTTTGGATATTTTATTTTCACCATAACTCCGATGATTGCGTTATACTTGACGGAGTTGATTTTAGTTATGTATTGATGTTTTCGGAGCCCCAACGATTTGAGTGTTTTGGCTGAATGTTTTAGCATTGGGGGGCGTTTTAAATTTAAATTCGGGGACCGAATTTCTTAAAGGGGGGAAGATTGTAACGTTTTAAAATAAATAAAATTGTTTAAGTGAATTTTATGATTTTCGGTAAAGTAAAACGTATTTTTCGTAAAACTAAACCGTAATTATTTTCATTATAAATTTTAAAAAGACCTATTTTAATTATGTAATTACTAGTAAATGATGTTTATTTAGTCACTTATAAATTTTTAGTTTAATTAAATACTTTTCCTAAATTAATTATTTTAAATATTAACATAAGCTTTATTTATACTTTAAATTAGTGTAAATTACAAATTTGAATGGATTAAATTTGCAAAAGTGAACCATTTCATATTGGAATCAAGTATGTTTCATGCAAATTTCATTTTCAAAATTTGCCATGGTTCTAGACCCTTCTATGTTAAAATTAGTTAGGAAATTAAATAATTATTATTAAATTATGAAAAGTCATTAAGAGATGTAATTAATGAGGGAAGTTTCTACACTTTGCTACACAATTTCGTTCTCTCCCTCTCCTCAAGTTGTGGCCGGCCTTCACCCATGGCAGCCTCCCCATTTTCTCCACTTGATTTTGTTACAAAAATCCTTCAAAATTCATTAAAGATTCAATAAAAAACCCAAAAATTCCTAATTAATTCCTACCCTCTATTCTTTGCTCATTTTTACATGGATTTTGGAGTTGGAAACCATTCTTTTTGGAGGCAAATTTTCATGGTTGGATCTCACAAGTCGAGGTATAAATTTTATTCTTATGATTTATTGTTATTAAATGTTTCATTCTAGCATATTTAGATTTAATTAATTAATTCTATTTACAAATTTCAAAATTCAAGTTAGGGTTTATAAAATCAAGTTATGGTTTTACTAATTATGTGGGGTTATTATAACAAGTTTAGCATTTTTAGAAATGGAAAATCATGCATGGTTGATGTATTCTAATTTGTTTATCCAAAATTGTTTAAATTAAACAATTTTGCAAACTAGATTTCTATATATTGGTGAGATAAAATTCCAATTAATGTTTGTAACACTTTATTGTAGTTTTAATGAGGATATTAACTTATTAGTGGAATAAAAAATTTAATTTGGTTACTAGTTTATATTTATAATTGAGAAATTGTGAGAAAAAAATGCTATTTTGCTAACTAAATTTTAGAAATTCTTAAATAAATGAGATTTAAAATCTAATTTATGGTTTCATTATATTACTATCATCTTGAATTGTAGTATAACCTATTAGGAAATGTTAAACCTAATCTAGTAGCCAATTTGCTAGTGTTGCATTTAAATTGTTTAATTAGGTTCTTTTTGTAAACTAGATTTCTACTAAACATATAAATATGTTAGATAAAATTGTAATTTGGGTTTTTATTATTAGATTGTGGTATTAGTGTGTAGATTAACATGTTAAATGAGCATGAAACATAATCTAGTAGCAATCGCTAGCTTTCACTTTAAAAATTGTCACAATATTGCTATTTTATTAAACTAGGTTTTGAAAGTTTATTTAAAATAAGGGATTAAAAACATAGTTAGGCTTTTAGAACATCCTTAAGGGTTCAAGGAGTTTTTTAACGATTTAAAATATGTAAAATCAAGTCTAGAAGTGAAATTGTGAAAATTTACTTAAAAGTATCGAAATCGGGCAAGTTTGTAAACTAGAATTTCAATTTAATACAATTAAGGTGTTAAAAAATACAGTAATGGTTTATATAAGCTAGTTATGGTATTTAATAAGTATTATGACTATTAGTTCCAGTTAAACGTCATGTTTTGAAGTAAAACGGTAAATTGATATTTTCAAGGTTTTTCGAAATTGGATGATTTGATCGATTTTAGGGTTTCAATGAGTTAAACCAAGTTTTATATTATAAGTAATGAGTTTTAAAACTACGAGTTATTGTTGGTGTTTTATCTCGATCAATCGGCGTTTGTACGCCGATATCGAGTGATATTAGTTTCTTTGGCGTGAGCGGGACATAGGTTTTAACCTTTGCGCGTTACGTGCGTCGTTTTGATTTTGTCCGTGATTTAGTTTACGATACTATATATTTTTTTGCGTATAGGTACCCCTCACGTGGACTGCGGACGATGAAGAATAGGATGGCGACACCGTCTTCGGCAAACAAGGACCAGGTGAGTAGATGTATATCTACGGGGGAAGTCGGGTGGATGGCGTTTAGTACCCTCGCAAATGTAGAAAAGGAATAGTACTTATTGTCATTAGGAAGCCAGACGTGACCTTAGATTCTTGATGAGTAGGACCCAAGTAATGACCGTAGGTTGGACTAGACTGATTTAGAAAGACCTTACCTGAGGATGAACATCTTGGAGGAGATCTGTAGGTTTCAGGTAGACACACACACGCACACACAGAAACTGGACTTAGTGTATATGTGTATGTGTATATATATAGGAATGTGTGTAGGTATATATATACACAACATGTATATGTGATATAAGGATGTTATATGATACATGGGGATGAGACGATATAACTGGGTTTAATGCCGTGATCTCTTTGCTATACAGTCGTATTATGATCTTAGCGGGTCGTTGGAAAATAAGAGAATGGATTTGTATACATGAACGATAATAGGTGATGATGACATTGAGATATACGAGACTCTATAATAAAACCCGGACTGTAACCTGTGACTTGAATATGATATGATATATGTGTGCCTTGGTTATGATATGATATAGGTGTGACTTGGTTAAAATATGATATAGGTGTGACTTGGTTATGATATGATATAGGTGTGACTTGGTTGCGATATGATATATGTGTGACCTAATTACGATATGATATATATGACATGATATTTCTGAGGAACAATTGATGATGTATATGATCGCAGACAATGATATATGATTGATGATATTGGGATGTATGCGATTACAGTACAGTACCTTGATAATGACTTTATTGATGATGATATTATACGAATGATGATGTACATAGGTGCTACTTGACCCGTACCCCGATATTGGGATGCCATACGATGGATTTTACCGTACGAAGGCATAGATGCGATGATTGATCCGCACTCTTGGTTCGAGGAAGCCGTACTACGTACGTGACGCTATTGAGGATGGATCGCCGACTATTAGAGATATGGATTCAGACCTTAGGTGGACTCTTATTTCTTATCGACTAGTTTCTTAGGTTTAGTTCCTTGGGGGGGGTTAGATGGACACTAGTTTAGGCTCGAGTCATATAGTTGTAGTTAGACTTGTATATTACAAATGAGTGGTTAACACACATCCACCTTTACATTCAGATTGAAATCATCATGTTGCATGTTCATACATATGTTTCTTTAATCAGTATGAAACTCTGCCTGTTAGGACACTAGCACCATTACCGATGATGCGCATATTTCACGCACACTAATTGCCGGCTCACACACATCATCATCGGTAATTGCTATGTCACGTACAGTTTAGAACATATTATCTTTCATTGATAGAATCAGCTAAAAGCTAGATCGATATAATATTGTGATTGCTCTCAGGTGTTAGTCTAGACATGGCATTTATTACTTAGACATTTCATGCATTCACATTTTCATGTTATCATGCAGTATTGTGGGGGCATATGCCGACACCTATCATATACTTACTCATGATTTTGGGATTTTGGATTTCGATGAGATTTCTGGATTTTGGGGAAAACCGCAAGAATATATATAAAACTTTTCTCTCTCTCCCCCTCTTTTTTTAAAATATATGTTGCGGTTTTCTCGTGATGTATTTGTCGTCCACCATGAGATTTCATGTTTTCTGTTGGATTTCGAGACCCGATTCGAGGAGTGGATGAACTGTCTCGGGTACATGGTGGGCCCGGTATGGTATCCCGGGGCAAGAAGATCGAGTTGTAGACGATGAGCCTGGCAGGGGAAGACTACCTACCGGTGATGTCTGGCGCGGCGAACATCCGGAGGATACCGACCGTTGTCGTGAGATTTGATGATATGGGCCGATCCGGACTGACGAAGCCCGAGATATTGAGACTATGAGATATTGAGACTATGAGGTATTGAGACTTGAGATTTACATGTTTTGTGTCGATGCTTGACACGGATTTCCATGGATTTCATCGATGATATTTCAGATTTCTATACAAATTTACCATGATAAAAGTTAAAGATTTTCTTTACACAGATATATCCAGATTTCAGGATTGATTGTTTTACATTCATGGTGCATGCATACTCATTCACATGACATATTATTATTTTAGGCACTGACACGAGCACGAAGTATTTGCACTTACATGTAGTTTATTACCCTGCCATTACTAGATGACTAGTGATATAGTAGTGTATTATTATGACCTAGGACAGCATCGTGCATTCGATTTCTTTTCGTAGATGTCTTCTACTCACGAGTTGGCAACTCACCCCTGTTGTGCCAAATTTTATTACAGGTTCGATGTACAGGTTTCATTGGCAGCTTGCTGGCACATCCTTTCATTCAGGGTGATTTGCACGGTAGGTTGGTTCACTTGTATCTGGACCGCCGTTGTACTTTTATTATTTCATTTGTATCTAGTAAGCTCCATTAACCAAACTTGTATTACTTGATAAGTTGTAAGGACCGGTTATTTATTTCGACCTTAGAGTCACGCATATTTTATTGTGGTTTGGTGGATTTGTTTTCTTTTGAGTTTTGAGCCTCACCCTTTGGCGTTGTATATTATTGTGCTTGGTGTAGTTGTGTTCGCCTGTTGGCGTAGAGCTAGCTCCCGCTTGGGGATGCCATTTTATCGTTTATATATATATTACTTGTTTGTACCCGTTTGGGTCCAGTTTTTACAAAGGAGACTCTGCCGAAATTTTTGAGAAAATTTGGACGTTTCTTTTTTAACTTGTTTTCTACATGTTTTCTTTTACTTCTTCTTTTATATGGTTTAGATTTCTGGGCTTCGTCTTACTTAGATTACGTGGCGCCTCTAGACGCTTCGTAATTTAAGTGCCGGTCACGTTCCGTACTTTCGGGTCGTGACACATGGCCTATCGTCTGGTGCCCTTAGGCTCTCATCTCTCACTGCGAATTGCTAAGTACATAGCTCCCCGGCTCAACGGTCCAATATGGAAACGATAATGGAAGTAGTCCGCTCTGGCACGTTCTCTAAAGATCTCTGGCCAACTCTTATGGTCACTCATAACTTGTCTCGTCGACGATGCTGAACTCTAGCCTGCTGGGCATGTGGAATATAACTGATCCTGGGTCCAAGTCTTCTCGTATAGTATTTCCAGAAAGGTCCTGTCAAAGTCTTTCCCCAATCTCGTTTCTGCCGAACTGCCCGGATGTCATCATCTTTACTATATCCATTTCTTGTTCCGGAATGGCTGCATACACATCACGACTCCTCCTGGAAGATATACCCATAGTCAACGCCTCTGCTTGCGTATCACATCTCTGATGTCAGCGGAGTGGAACGTCCTCTCGTCACGATCTCGTATTAACCTCTTACTCCACTTTCCTCCAATGTCGACTGATTCGGCTCGTCTCCTCGTGGCTGCATGGACTGCGCTCCAATGGCTATACTCGTATCTGGAGTCTCCCAAGCAATATATCCCATCACATGATATCCGAATGATGTCGAACTTTTCGATCGATTCGTCAAGGCTCCATAATCCCTCAAGAGCTCAACATCTTGGGTACAGTTTAATAGTATCGAATACATGCCACAGCACCTATGGACCTATCGTAGAAGGGCAAACCCATGCCTCACAAATGGCACCGCTGAACTGCCGCAAACCCTAAAGTTCACCGGCGTTCCCTGGTCATTATGTCGAGTTAGGGTTTCATTCTTCTAGAGGGTCCATAGAATTACTTGCATTGTTTTCTGAACACTTTAAACTTGGAAAATGGGTTCCTGACATTCGATCGTCTATATCGACTCTCAACGTATCACCGTGAAGTCGTCTCTAGCTGAAATCAATCAATCTGATGACCTCGCATCGGGGTAAGCGAACGAACAACATATCCTAGTCATTCAGCCTCGGGTGACTAGCGATCTTCTTTCATATCTCTAAGTACAACTCGTACGGCATTATCTCCAAACATCTGGGGCGATATCTCATCCTTCGCAGCAGCAACTGGCTCATTCGTCCGCATGCTGAATAGTGCCTCAATCATCAAATAATCTGTGCATGGACGGTCATCACGTTTTGGCCGGCCTCTAACAGTGGCCCCATCCTCTGGTGTTGATCTGCACGTCCGAGAAATCTTGTAAAAGCGATCCATCAAACGCTCATTGCGCAAAAACGCAAATAAACGACACGTCTATGCAATCGTATATCCCTGGAATCACACCCTGGTCAGTCCTCATCCGTGACGAGCTCATGCTGACCGCAACTCTAGCCGTAGCTCTCTGTGCCCGTACAACCATAGTAACAAAACCATAACTGGTACTGATGAGGCTAGATCATAGGAATGAATATAATACTGTGCAAGGAAATATACATCCTAAGGCTTCTTAAGCGGAGTATCGTATCGTAAGTATGCCACGGAACATACACACGGTACGTCACTCTGCTTGAGTCACCTACTCCATCAACCAAGGGTCATCCTACACTCAGGAGGTAAAACCTAACGCTCTGATACCAACTTTGTCACGACCCGAAAAGTACGGAACATGACCGGCACTTAAACTACGAAACGTCTCGAGGCGTACGTAATCTAAGTAAGTCAAAACCCAGAATTTCAAACCATGTAAAGCAGTAGAGTGAAGAAAAAACCAATTTTAAAGCAAGAAGTTTAACAACATAAGCCGAATTATGCATTTTAAAAATCACAAGTCTTTTCTGAAAATTTCGGCAGAGTTTCCTTTGTAAAAACTGACCCCAAACGGATACACACTTGGTAAAGCATATATAATGAATAAGGGCATCCCCAAGCGGGAGATAGCTCTTCGTCAATTGACGGTCACAACCATGAAAGCAATATAATATACAACGCCAAAGGGCGAGGATCAAACTCAGGATAAAAATCCAACATCATCAAGAAAACCATAGGAAAGCTATATAATAGAGTGCGCGACTCTATGGTCGAAAGAATATACACTGGTCTTCTATGTTTATCAAATAATACAAGTCTGGTTGATGGAGTTTTACTAGATACAACTGAAATAACAAATATACAAAGGTGGTCCTGATGCAAAAGAACCCACCCACCAAAGCAATCACCCGGAAGGACCAGTGTGCCAGCAAAACCGCAACGAAACCTGTACGACAAAACCTACAAGAAACTGTGGCACAACGGGGGTGAGTTGCCAACTCGTGAGTAGAAAACATCTACGAGAAGAAATCGCATGAATGACGCTATCCTAGGTTACATCAAGTAGTATCCTCAAATAAATATCCTGGTCCATATATGTATAAGTGTAATACTACATGCGCGTGTCAGTACCTCAGATAGCAACATATCAGATATATGATGCATGAATGCATTACAAATGAAACGGAATACATCATGAATGAAACAACTGTTTTCTTTATTTAATGAGATTTCTGTAGGTAAAAAATCGCGTGTCATCAATGAAATCGACAGATAAAACAGTGTCCAGCATCGACAAAAGACTTAAATCTCAGTATCTCAATACCTTAGGCTCTAGCTATCTGGACTGGCATGTATCATCAAATCTCAATATCTCAATGTCTCAAGTCTCAATATCTCAATACCTCGGGCTCCGTCAGTCTGGATCGGCCCATATCATCAATCACACGACCACGAACGGTATCCTCCGGATATCCGCCGCGCCAGGTAAAATCACCGGTAGGCAGTCTGCCCCTGCCGGGCTCATCGTCTACAACTCGAGCTTCTTGCCCCGGGGTACCTTACCGGGCCCACCATGTACCCGAGACGGTTCATCCAACTCCTCGAATCGGGTCTTGAAAATATCTCAGAACCGAGAAAACATCATGGTGGACAATACGCATCATATCAAGGAAAACAGCATCAATCTCTTTAAAACAAATCATCAATTTATAAAACTTTCACATGCGGTTTCCAAATCCAGATATCTCAAGAAGAATCCGAAATCATAAAAATCATGATATCAATAAACAGTGAATACCGGCATAAATCTCCATAATACTGCATGACCAATGAATATATGAATGCATCTGATATCATGCAATAAATGCAATAGTTAAACTAGCATAAGAAAGCTATAACATGTTGCAACTATCAACCAGCAAGCTATGTCAATGAATAGTATTTTCTAAAGTGTACGTGACATGGAAATTATCAATGATGATGTGTGTGAGCCGGCAAGCAGGTGTACGTGGAACATACGCATCATCGGTAATGGTGCTGGTGTCCTAACAGCAGGGTTTCATGATAATTACAGATAACAAATGCACAAGCATGCAATGCGATGAAACATCATGAATATACAGAAAGCGATGTAGTAACAGAAACACTGAAAACTATACCTTTCCGATATACGAGTCATACAGTTTGGTATTTAAATACTCACGATTCTCCACTTTTGAAAAAGTGTATGACTCGAGCCCAGTCAAAAGGGTAAGCAAATCCACCTACGTCTGAGTCGATCTATATATATATCTAGTAGTCGGTGATCTTGCCTCAATAGTATCACGTACGATACAGTAAATAACATGACATACTCGAGTCAAGAGTGTGGATCTATCCTCATAACTATATCTCGTACGGTAAATCTATCGTATGTCATCCCAAATCTGGGTACGGGTCAAATATCACATTGATCTCATTATTTATTTAGTTTCCACATCATCACATATCGTGAGCAGGGGTACTGATCTAAATCTAGTACACTACTAATATCATCAACAATAATCATGATCTGGCTACTGATCTACAGCCTCATGCAATCCGATGTCATCAACTCATATCATCATATAGAAGTATACATCGCCCAAGCGATCCATTGTAAGTATCTTAACATATCTTATCTCATATCTCGATCACATGTCAACTATCATATATATATCATCATCCACATGGTATCATCGTCCAACAATCCGCTATAACATCATGACATATCTCGGTTGCACATTAAATATCTCACGGCATCATGCTCAATCATATCGACTCATTCCCAAGTATCATATAACATCCTCATCATCCAAGCATAAGAATACCAATATATATATATATGTATCCCCAATACGCACAAGGAAGTAAATGTATGCGAGTTTGTGTATGTGCGTGTATCCAAATCTTTACTCTAGAGTTTCGTGACTAAGAAATCCACTAAAGTCCATTCTTCAAATCTCGCTAACACTAAAACCATGATCTCCTAAAGCTCCTCTTGCTAAGTGTTCATAACACTCAATAACATATAAATGTATATCTATATTACATCACATCAGTTCTCACAACTTTGCGGTGGTGCTATACGCCATCCACCCGACTTCCCCCGTAGATATAATCTACTCACCTTGAGCTTCGCATGCTGGAGTCGACGACACCATGCTCATTCTCGTCGTCTCGAAGTCTATGTGGGGTACCTACAACCAATACACAATCGCAAACGCGCATTAAAACCAAGTCGGAAAACCAAAACAGAACACGTTTCGCCTATAGATCAAAACCTAAAGCCTCGCGTGCAAAACACGACCAAAACCCTAGTCGTTGGCGTTCAAACGCCACACGACGGAAACACAATATCAAATACCAAAACCAAATTCATAGAAAACTGCAAAACGAATTCAGAAACTTAGAAAACATGCTCCAGATTTTACCCTAAGTCAAATTAGCCAATTCTGCATATATGGAGGGTCTATTTTACTGATAAAGGAGCCACAGAACAAAAACTCACCAATTTTCCCCTACTCTGGCCGCAAATTGCGGCCAGAACGAATAAATTTGCGGCCTTACCTTGGGGGTTGGGGCTCGGGTCTCTTTGGTAGCTTCCAAGGTTCCTGCACATCTCTTAGTCTTCGCTAAATAATTTTCGAGGTCCCCGAGTCACTCCAGATTCCAATATACTACAACAATTTCCACAATTTCCCGTATCGGCAGAATTTCAAAATTTTAAATTAGGGTTAAGTCTCTGGTTTTGGGTCTAATATGGTATCTTGAAGGGGGTTTAAGGTCACTACTAACCTCAATTATACCCTAGGATTCAATTCAAACCCTAATCCTTCTCTAGAAATTTTCTAACCTCACTAATCAAAACCAATTTAACTCTAAACTATTATAAGGTGCTATTAGACTTTAAATTAAACTAGATGGATGAATTTATACCTCACTTGGGAAACCCAAGAAAAACCCTAGCTCTCCAATGTTGTCAAAATCCTACTTTGCTTGGTCCATTGTGCAGAGGGTGAAGAGGGGATCACTTTTAATGAATGGGGTTTAGGGTTTTGATGGATATTTGGAGATGATTTCTTGGGGTGAAGGTGGAGGGAGATGAGGTTGAAGGAGGAGAAGAAAATGATGTAAAAATGGTGGAGGGAGATGAATGTGGCAGCCCCTCTCTCTCCCCCCACTTATTCTCACCCACTCTCTCACTAATTACCCTTTTTGCCATTCATCTTTTCTTTTCTTTTCTCTTTTAAAACCAAAACACATAATACCCATAAAATAACACAAATGCAACAACATGTAACCAAATGCAACACGACATGGTGCACTAGCCATGAAAAACTGTAAAAATACGGATTTGGCCTAATCACGATTAGCAATGCACTAATCGGGTTTTCATTTAAACTGCATATAATAAATCTTAAAAATATCAAATCCTTTAAATATATATTTAAATGAATAAATCATTTTAATTCCCACTATTTCACAATTATTGGTATATATTTATACCCTTTTTCGAAAACCCTAATTTCGCAAATCGGTAGTTTTCGAGAAAAATATTATTTTAATATTAAATTCCAAAAATAATATTTTATATTTTCTGAAATGTTACAACCCCGCCGTCTCAGATCCAGTTTCCACCATCGCGGATACTGATATCCGTGAGACATCGGAAAAGGGCAGTACGAATGCCAAGTGCCTTGTGTTGGCATCAGTAGATGGTGTAAACCAGAGACAGCACGAGAAGATGGACTTAGCTTCTATCTTCCTCCATAACAAAGATTTATATGTAGAGCAATCTCGTATCGCAAGATATGAGATCTCGAAGGAATTTCTTCAAGCGGGGTTGGCTGTCGAGTCATCTGTAGATGACAACGTCCTTACGATGACTAGCTATATTAAAAAGCTCATGGACCTAGAGACCACGTTAGGAAACGGGTCATATGCTGATTTGTTTCTACAGTCCCTACCAACTACTTTTTCCCAGGGGAAGAAAGTTATACTTCCAGTTGAGGGCACCCTGAAGGATCCAGGGTGACACCCACTCAGCTTATTGGGGAATCTTCCTCTTCTGCATCCAAGGCAAAAGCAAAGGGTGAGAAGAAGAAGACCTCCACAAAGCTGATATGCGGTGTTAGTAAGGTAAAAGGACATGGAAGGGCAAAAGTTTCTGGGTTAACAGTAGGGAAGGAAAGATGTTCCTATTGTTATGGGAAATGACATTGGCAGAGGGATTGCAGGGCTTGGAAAGCCAGAAGCCAAGATTCAAAGCACGTTGTGGATTTGGCTTCAAATGTGTTTGTAATTGAAAACTGTATGTCAATTAACTCTACATTCTGGGTACTAGATACCGGATCAGGATCTCATATCTGTAATTCGTTATAGGTTTTGAGAAACCGTAAAGTTATCAAGGTAGGAGATAAGACTCTCAGGGTTGCTAACGGAATGAGCGTCGACGCTGACTCCGTAGGGGAATATCATCTAGGATTGGCAAGTGGGCGGTATTGATTCTAAGTAACTGTTTGTATGTACCCAGTCTAGCTTGTAATATCATATCTTTATCCTTACTTTCTAAGGAAGAATATGATTTTACATTTGTAAGCGATGTGGTCCGCATCCACCTAAATCAAGCTCTGATTGGGTTAGGTACATTAGATAACGGTATATACGTATTAAATCAAGCCCTGGTTTTCAGTGTCCAGAACACACTTAAAAGAAAGTCTCCGGAATTAAATCAGGCTTTCTTATGGCATTGTAGACTGGGTCACATCACTGAAACACGGTTGACGAAGCTACATAGAGAGGGATATTTGGATCCGTTCGAATATCAGTCTTATACAACTTTTCAATCTTATCTCATGGGAAAGATGACAAAGACTCAGTTCACTAGACACGGAGTAAGAGCGAGCGAGCTCTTGGGACTCATACACAACGATGTATGTGGTCCAATGTTTACACTGCACGAAATGGCTATTCCTATTTCATTACTTTTACGGATGATTTCTCTAGGTATGGACATGTCTTCTTGATGAAGCATAAATCTGAGGCCTTTGAGAGATTTCGTGAATACAAGAATGAAGTGGAAAAACAAACAGGCAGAAGTATCAAGACACTGAGATCTGATCGAGGTGGTGAATACTTAAGTGCCGAGTTCCTAGAATACTTAAAAGAGAATGGAATTCTCTCTCAGCTTACTCCTCCCTACACACCACTGTTAGTTATATGTATGCCCTAGAGTCCATTACTGTACATGAGATGTACATTGTAGTGGATGCTTGGACATATATAGGGAGGACTTTCTTGCTCGACATGATAGTATGCTATCTGGTTACTCTTTATCTTAACATGTACATTGATTGTCTCTCTGTTACATGTTGGTAAAGCCCTTAGGATGCGTACTTGACTACCTAGATTATGATGGAGATCATACTAGTGGGACAAAGGTAGTCTGTGAGTACATCCTTTAATGTCCCTAGTCGTGGGTGTATCAAGACGGGACATCGATATAACAGACTAGACTAGCGTTGATTGACGATTGATGATCCCATATCAATTGGTGTTTGACATCAAAGATGATATACGGGTGCTCAGTGGAGACCGGGTACACTGGACGGACTCGCCGAGAACTCCCAGATGGTATTATACCTCATGTCAGATGGCAGTTCTCTGGTGACACTGCTACAAGTTAGTCTGTCGACCCAAGATCGTCATAGAGTCTTGTGTGATTTCCACTATGCTTTGATTTCCACCTTACCACGTTCATGAGAACGTGCAAACGGTGGTTTTTGGGTACAGTCCCCAAGTCACATGGAGTCAATGAGCGATAGAAGTGGATTCGACTCTCCCGGTATTTATGGTTGATGTTGCGCTGTGCTCGATTGGCTATAACATGAAGTCCCTATCCAGGGCTGATTCTGAGATTTACTGGTAAGTGTTACCAGTAGTTTCTCGACCTGTTATGAACCTCACATCGGCATGACTTATCGAGATACTGGGGTTTGACGTTTACCACCCCTAGACGAGATATGTGACATATCAGACAAAGAGACCGGATTGTACGATAACTGTTACTGATTGGATTCGCAGGAGTATGAGCAGGATTTCTTGTTGATCTTCTGATTGCTCAATACCTGGGTGGCCGTTATGTTTAGCGCGCCTCTTGCGGCTTGTGGGTATTTGATATGATCACCACCTACTGCCGGTGTATTGACGAGTCTTTAGAGTCCTACACAGAGGTTTCCTGGCTCAGGCGAAACGGAATAAGAGCACATATGAGATATGTTCGGGACCGAGATTAATACGTGTATGAGATACAGTATTCTATTCTCGCGATTTATTTGTATCGATCGGTTATATGTGATATAGCCGGGTTATCGAATCAAGTGTTGATTCGATAAATTGATACACATGATATTAGTCAGTTATATGTGATATAGCCGGATTATTAAATCAAGTGTTGATTTAATAATTTAATGTATAATTGTATATTAGATATACTAGATTACATTAACTAGTATTAGCTCACTTAAGTTTTCTTTTCTCACTTAATTTTGTATACATAATATATATGTGATATATATTAATGTACATTAGTTGTGTCATGCTTGATGATACACACTACATGGGTGTATGAGACTTACACCATAATAATAGTAATGATTAGGTTTATATTTATTTAAGTAAATCAAAATTAGTATTATTTATTCACATGCTTGGAAGCTTGGAGAAGCTTGTAGCATCTTTGACTAAGTCCACTCCTTTTGTTTTAGTTCTAGATATTTATTAACCAAACTATTATTGTTAGCCAAGGTTTAATTTCTACATGGATTAGTGTATGACACTAACTCGTCCATGGTTGTTATTATCACCTCATGAGTTCATTCTCTCCTCACTTGTTCTTCTTCCTCTTCATTAGAGAAAAAGCTCACTAGCTTTTTCTATGGTGAGAAAATAATGTGAGAAAAAGAAATCTAAAGAGAGCCTACTTCCTACTTCATCATCCTATACACTTTCTTGGATTGTAAAGGGTGTTCTCTTCACAAAGCTCTTGACCTAGTGAAGAGGTAGATTGGGTTTGAGTCTCCTCGACGTAGATTATCTTCGGCCTCGAAGACTACAAGCAAACTTGTTCATTTCTCCGAGGGAACCCATACTAGAGTTCGGGAGATCGATGATCGCAGCGAAGGGACAACTACACGGAGCTTTAGAAGTGAAGGACCAGTCTACAAAGGTTGTATTCCTCATTCACTTCTCTTGTAATGTTAGATTGCAAAGTTTTGTTACCCTATTTTTCTAGTATGAATCTTAGTTTGATTGCTTAGCACCCCCTTGAATATTTGTTGTGGCATGTGTATGCTTGCCAACCCTAGGCTAGGTGCTAAGGAAGCCCAACGTGGTATCAGACTCTATCTAGAAATCTAAACGATGTCAGATTAATATGAAAACGAAAAAAATCCGTAAACATACAATTTCTGGACCCTGCACATAATGCTCTCTGTTGATTTTTAAATGCTTTAGAAAAATTTTGCAAACAAGTGCAAGTGATGTATGTGATACCTAAAGTGCACAGAACAAAAACGTGGCCAGAATCTCAATTTCCACCGAGCACATTGCCTTAAAAACCGGGGAGGCCGGCCCTGCTTGCTCCGTTTGGTGTCGTTTTTGTTTTGTGCTCTGGTATTCTCATTTGGGGTTTCAGGTATTGTTTGCTTGGTCCAAATTTTCATGTGATGTAAATTTTGCTATAGGACTAAAACGGAGTGTTTCGTAGTCGTATAATTTAACATTGTGATGGTAACCTAGGCTTTGTTTGACAGTTCGAAAGAAATTCAAACATCACCCCATGACCCCCTCTGAAATTTCCAAGTGTTGGAATTTTTCTAAGTTAATTATATTCAATGTTCGTGCAAGCAACTCTATGGACCCTCTAGAAGAACAAAAACTTTAACTTGATTCTATGCCCTCGGAATCGCGACTTGAACCCTAGGGTTCGCCGTAGCTCCGTGGTGTCATAGGTGAAGCGTTGGTTTAACCCTTCTACGATTGGATCATAAGTACCGTGGCACGTTTTGGGTACTTTAACTTCGCTCAAGTGTTGAGATTATTGGGAGATGTGGGTGTTGCTTGATTCAATCGAAAAGTTTTAACTTAGTCTAGTATATGATGATACAATAATTTGAATCCACAGTATTTGAATTTTATAAATCTAGCAATTTAGTCTCATTTGATCGGTTGCCACGGGATTTTGATGCGATCAAAAGTCCGTCAAAATCACGTAGCATACGCGGATACTCGCCGGGTAACATTATTAGATAGCCACGCCCCATAGCCCCAACCAAGTGACTGTAGGAGAACCCCATCATCAAAAGCATCCATTCGGGTGCTCACGGCAGAGGTGTTCTGCCTTAGTGCACTTCATCGACGGCATCGGGGGGTGCGGCCGTCTACTAAAGTTTCCGACGAGCATTCGATCAGGATGTCGGGGATCTTGTTGAATTGCCTGACTAGTTAATAGAAAGTGTTTTCAATATCGAGACTAAAATGCTAGGTTTATAATTCTTGGGTATGCGATGTCTAAGGAATTCATAATGTTAGGCATAAAATCCGTAATATGAGATATTACGGGTTTATGATGTGTAAGGTGGTTGTGGATTCCAACTGTTGTAATTTTCACCTTCTTTTCTGCGACCGTAAGTGTAATATGCGGGGTATCGCCGGTTTCATTGCTATACGTCAACGACAATTGGGATACGCATATTTACTTATGTTGATGACTTGTGATATTATGTGTTGCTAGGATATGTTATATTGGATCATCGTGTTTGAATAGCCGGGGTTTTTTTTTTATGTGAGATGAGAGTTTTTCATTTTCATTCATGTAAAATTCTATGTATGTAATATTCTTTTATTGGGGCACTTCTGGGTTGAGGATGACGTCACCATTATTGTATATTATTTACTTTTCCGCATTAGGATAGACCCAAGGAGGGGAGCACAAGTAACCGGGTTCTAGAGTCCAGTGGGAGACCAACTCGAGGAGTCGAGTCCGGGTCTCCTAACTCTAGAATTGGTAAGGTTGCTTGCCGCTCTCGTAGGGGTCTACGGTTGTGGGTTTGGCTATTCATCGCGGCCGTGTAATCCGTGCTTTATATAGGCTCAAAATAAAACACGAAGCTCCTAGTATATCCAATATTTCATACGTTTCTTCTACTGCGATATCTGTTATGTGATCATTTGATATGTTGAGATAGATACATTATATAGTATAAATGATATATTATATAGATGTTGCTTATGTTTTACACGCACGCTAGCACTGCCCCGCTCTGCCGTTAGTTACTTAACCTAACGGTGCACGAGGGGACATCGATGGGAATGTGGATGGCATAAGCGTACATTGTATTTATCTGTGATATTTAGGTGACTTAAATGATGGGACTTCATTAATATGATTAATGAAAGAAAAGAAACCTAAAAGATGTTGTAGAATCAAATTTTCAAAAAGGGTAGCTACAGTTTCATGCTTTGCATAGTGATATATGTGATATATCCCGCACCTTATTCGATAAGGAAAGAGCCGAGATCCCTTCACCGGGAGTGACCTCTTTAGCAATAACTGGCAGATGCTACAACAATCGGTTTGTCTTTTGATTGCTTTTAGAGTTTCTTGCTTTGCATAGTGATATATTTGATATATCATGCACCTTATTCGATGAGGAAAGAGCCGAGATCCCTTCACCGGGAATGACCTCTTTAGCAAAACTAGTAAAAGCCTCAAAAACACTCCTTTTCAAATTTCACTTGTTTCTACAACGATATTAAGTTCATTACGCGATAGGTTTTGTGAAAAACCTGTCGTAGCCCTCCGTCATTTTAGATAAGTCCTACTTAGTATTCGTGCTACGTTTGTTGGCCTGGTCAAGGCGTAGTGTGCAGTAGCTGACTAGTATTTATCTGCATATGCATATGATGCAGATTGGATTAGGGTAGTCATTCGACTTTGTTGGCCTGCGTAAAGGGTCGTGTGGATGGGTTTAATTCAATCAAGAAATGACGGGTTGAACTTGACTAGCGCACTATGGTTTGTTGGCCCGCGTCAAGATCATGGGACGCTAGGGGCAAAATATTATCGGGAATTTCAAGTGTTGAAATTTGCAATAAGATTGCATACCTTCTTTGAGATAGTTGGATCCCGATACCCACTGCGAGTAAGAGTTACTCCTGAGAGAGTTTTACACATTACAATTAATCGATCAAGTAGGTGTCTAGAAAGGTGTCAACGGGGTTACGCCCCTGGGAAACCGAGCTTTACTTTAATTAGGTCCATACGAAAGCACGGGGGACCTCCCTCGAAGTACCGGCACTGGCCTGGCTGAAAGATTGGCAAAATTATAGGGTGTAATCAATTTCGGCTAGTCTTTCCTTTTAGGGTTTGGAGGAAGATTTGATAAAAACAGTGGGAGCTATCCTGATTAGATAAAAATAATAACCAATCTGATTTTGCAAGAGCGCACGTAGAGTGTTTTCTTCTCTCTCTCCATAGGTAGCGACCATGTCATGCCTTAATCAAGATAATAATACGAATGTATTGACCAAACCCGCTTGTTAAACTGTGCTGGGGAACGTTGGTCCTGCTCCAACTTATAATTATTTTAAGACCGAGCAGGAAATGGGGGATTACCAGAATTCCTGTGCCGCCCAAACGAAGAAAGTGCATGATGATGCATCTTCTTCGGGTATGTTCATTATCGTGAACTATTTCTCAGTATCCTCTACGTCTTGGGTATGTGATGCCGGATCAGGATCCCGCATATGTAATCTGTTACATGAGCTACAGATAGGTAGAGAACTGAGAACGGGTGATAAAGTATCAAGAGTTAGAAACGGTGCAATTATTGTAGCCAAGTTGTTGGCAGTTATCACCCTGTATTACCGAATACATTGATTCTGAACGAATGTTATCAGATACCGAACCTGATATACAACATCATATTAGTCTCTTTATTTAGTAAAGAAGGATATAATTTTGTATTGTTGGATAATTTTTTTAAAATTTCCTATATCGAGAGTTGATCGGTTCAGGCACGTTATCTAAAAGCATATACGTTCTAAATCAAACCACAGTTCTCAACGTACATAACACACACAAGAGGAAGAGTTCAGAAATGAACGAATCCTTCTTGAGGCATTGTAGACTAGGTCATATCAATGCGACCCAACTAGCTAAGTTACATGAAGATGCATATTTAAACAAGTTTGAATTTACATCTTGTGAAACTTTCCAGTCATGTCACAAAGATAAGATGACCATAGCTCCGTTTATTGGAAACAGAGAAAGAGTTAGTAAACTATTGGGATTGATACATGATGATGTATGTAGGTGTTAGTGTATATGCCCTAGGGGCCATTATTGTATCATACTAGTTTGTATATTACTTAATGGAAGCTTGGGATATTCACATGTATATAACAGTCTTGCTAAACATGGTAGTATGCTACTTGGTTTTTTCTATCTTAATATGTGAGTATACGTATTGATAGAGCTCTTAGGATCTTGCTTGACTACCAGCGTTGTGATGGCAGTCACACTAGTGGGGGCTGGGTAGTCTACAAGCACATCCTTATTCAGGTCCCTAGTGGTTGGATTATCGAGACAGGGCATCGATACTCCGGAGTAGACTAGTGTGTACGCTTCTCATCCCAGTTGGGGAGATGGTCTGTCCCACAGCCGTCAGTACGTCGTACTGGAGATAGTATGCAGGTGCTCGTTGGGTTACGGGTACACCGGACAGGAATCACAGGGAGCTGTTGGTTGGTTTTATACCAGTCGTCAGTGAACAGTTCCCAGGTGACATGAGTACAGCATAGTCCGCAGACTTGACACTGCTACTTCTCCTCGAGTGTGTCCCACTGTTCTTAGATTACTACCCTACCACGGCTCAAAGGAGTCGTGCAAACAGGTAGTAGTTGGGTGCAGTCCCGAGCACTTGGAGGCAGTGGAGGTTAGACAGGATTCGTCTCTCCCAGTATTGGGGGTTGATATCGCGCTGTGTCAGAGAGCCATTACGCAAAGTCCCTGGCCAGGGCAAGCGAGATTTGCTGGTAGGTTCCAGTAGTTTCTCAGGGTGTAATGGGCTTCCCTCCGACATGACTTATACCGCGATTAGGGGACTGACGCTTGCCGCCCCCCTAGGCCTGATATGCGATAGTCTTAGACGAACGGACCGGACTGTACGGAGATTGTCACATCAGACTCAGTAGGAGTTCGGATGGGTTTCCTCATCGGCCTTCTTATCGACATCTACCTGGGGACCATTACGTACAGCTAGTGCCGCTTGCGGTCTGTGGTTAAAACCACTGCCAGCGTAGTAGTCGAGTCTCTAGAGTCCCACACAGAGAGTTTCCCTACTCCAGGCGAAACGATATAGAGGTCGTATGGTTTTACGACAAGGGTTCGGACGCATACGTGTGTTTACAGACGTACGACTTTCGGACAGTTTTTACCAGTCGGCTTTGGTTTAAGCCAGTTACTGGTATCCGGTTATTGGATTTATACAGTCTAAAGTTTTTCCGTATTTTTGCGGAAAGGAGGGGCGTTCTCGTAATTGCGCGAGAAGCTTCTAGAAGGTGGTGACTAAGGAGGTTTAGGTGGCATATACAATGAATGTGATTAGTGAGTCATATGGATGATTCATCCATATCATTAATGCTTCATAATTGCTTAATGACTCATGGAGATGAATCACCACAAGATATTTATCAAGCATGGTTGTAAATCAGTTTCTTTTCTTTTCTTGATATAACAAAATGCTTGATATATATTATGATAACTCATTATTCTCAATTCATTATTATCTTCACCTTCTCTCTCCTCAAGCTCTCCCTCTTCAAACCCTAATCCTCCCCTCTCATGTGTTGAGTACAAGGATTAGTTAGACTAATTAAACCATAACCCTCACTCTATATCACCTAGCTTCTTTGATTAGCACTTAAAGAAAGTTAGTTGCCTCAAGTTTAGAGGCTAAGCTTGGAGTAAAGCTCTCGGGTGGATCGTCTACTACTTCGAGAAGGCCGAGGAGGCGGTGGAGTTTGTAAAGACGAAGGACACGGTTCTTTAGGTATAATCCCTTTACATAGTAGTTGTTAACTTCTATGTTTGATGTTAGTTATCGTTTAGCTTCGATTCATGCGGTTAGTCGATGTTTAAGCAAAGAACAAGATCGTTTTTCATATTTCAGCCTCCCCGCAAGTCGTGGGGTGTTGTACATCGACTTGCAGTAGGTCCCCTGTCTATACATAACAGGACTGGTTCTTTGTACTTCATTACATTCACTGATAATCTCTCAAGATTCGGACATATGTTCTTATTGAAACACAAGTCTGAAGCTTTTGAGAAATTCAATGAATATAAGTCAGAAGTAGAGAACCAAAACGGGTATAAGTATTATGTCCTTTGATGTGATCAGGGAGGAGAATACTTGTGCACGGGATTCCTGGACTATTCTAAAGGAGAATGAGATTCTCTTTCAGCATTACTCCTCCGTATACACCACAGCACAACGGTGTATCGGGGCGGAGCAATAGCACCCTATTAGATATGGTGCGCTCTATGATGAGTACTACTGAGTTGCCTATTTCCTTTTACGGGTTATGCACTTATGAAGCTGTATACCTATTGAATAGCGTTCCAACCAAATCAGGTGCCTACCACTCCATATGTGATATGGTATGGGAAGAGCCCGTCTCTTAAGTAAGTTAAGATTTGGGGTTGTCCGACCTATGTCAAAAGCAAAATCCGGAAAAGCTCGAGGCAAGGTCAGTTCTGTGGAAGTTTGTTGGATATCCCAAGCATTCGCAAGGGAATATCTTCTACCACACTTAGGAGAAAAAGGTGTTTTGTTTCTCAGCATGGCACCTTTCGTAAAGGGAATTTCTTGTGAAGAAATTAGTGGTCATGAGGTAGAACTGGAAGAAGTTCCAGCTATACAAACTACATCTGACGATTTGGTAGAACCGGAGGATTCAATAGCTCCCGACGAACCTCAGCCTCTCCGCCGATCTGGTAGGGTTCCTCATCCGCCTGAGAGATACTTCGGTTTTCTCTATGACAGTGGGAGAGAGGATTGCATCATAAGATGATGACATAATTAGTTTCGAGTAGGCCATCAGGAGTGGGGACTCTGTGAGAATGGCTGGATGCTAAGTGATCTGAGATGGAATCCATTTACACTAACAAAGTATGGACTTTGGTTGCTTTATCTGAAAGGTTGAATCCCCATAAGGAGCATGTATATCTTGAAAAGATTACTTGGTGTAGATGGAAAAGTTGAGACTTTCAAAGCTAGTCATGTTGTTAACGGTTCTCGTCATCGTCCAGGTGTGGTTTATGATGAAACCTTTTCTCCTGTAGCTATGCTTATGTCCATCTAGATCATACTTGCCATTGCTACATACCAGGACTACAATATCTGGTGGTTTGGTGTCATGAATGCTTTTCTAAATAGTGATTTAGAAGAGAGCGTCTATAAGTACACAGCCAGAGGACTTCGTAGACAGTAGGAGCAGTGGAAACGTGTGCAAGTTGCTTTACGGGTTAAAACAGGCATCGCAGAGTTAGAACATCTGTTTTGATGTGGTAGTCAAAGCGTTTGACTTCATCAAATGGTAGATGAACCTTGTATATACAAAAGGGTAGTAGGGAGTATGGTTGTGATCCTCGTATTGTACATGGATGATATCCTCTTGATAGGAAAGGAGTTTCCTTTGCTACGCTCGGTCAATCTCCTCTTATCATAAGGATTCTCCATATAGGATCAAGGTGATACCTCCTAGATCCTGGGTTTTTGATCTATGAGATAGATCTAAGTGGATGTTAGGATTCTCACTAGGTGTAGTGAGATGGTATTAATCGATCCTGGGGAGAATCACTGGATAGCATCCAAGGTAGTAAGGTCGACTGAAAGTCAGTCACAGGCATTGTCTTTACCCTCAGTGGAGGGACGGTATGTTAGAAGAGTTCCAAGCTAGATGCAGTAGCAAACTAGACGATAAAGGCTGGATACATCGCTACCTAAGATGCTACCAAAGAGGAAGTATAGGTGTATATTGGTTCATGAGATAACTTTGTTCCTACTATTGTGTGACAATGGAGTTGTAAGCCTAGGAAACCACGTCCCATCAGTGATCCAGACATATTCTAAGGCAGTATCACCTGATCATGGAGATGGTTGATCTCCAGGGGATCCAGGTTAGGAAAGTAGACTTAGAGCACAACACGGCGGATCCACTCACAAAGGCCTTTTCCCAGAGAGAGACTTTTATGGGATAGTTGAGTATAAGATGCTACAACCACCGCTATATGATGGCCCTACTACAAGTGGGAGATTCTTAGTTATATGTATGCCGTAGGGGCCATTACTGTACATGAGATGTACATTGTAGTGGATGCTTGGCCATATATAGGGAGGAATTTCTTGCTCGACATAACAATATGCTATCTGGTTACTCTTTATCTTTACATGTACACTGATTGTCTCTCTGTTACATGTTGGTAAAGCTCTTAGGATGCGTACTTGACTACCTAGATTATGATGGAGATCATATTAGTAGGACAAAGGTAGTCTGTTAGTACATCCTTTAATGTCCCTAGTCGTGGGTGTATCGAGACGGGGCATCGATATACCAGAGTAGACTAGCGTATAGCTTCTCGACCCATGTAGATGGGCGATGGATTATCCCATATCCATTGGTGTTTGACATCAGAGATGATATACGGGTGCTCAGTGGAGACTGGGTACACTGGACGGACTCGCCGAGAACTCCCAGATGGTATTATACCTCACGTCAGATGGCAGTTCTCTGGTGACACCGGTACAGGTTAGTCTGTCGACCCAAGATCGTCATAGAGTCATGTGTGTTTCCCACTGTGCTTTGAATTCCACCTTACCACGTTCATTAGAACGTGTAAAACAGTGGTTTTTAGGTACAGTCCCGAGTCATATGGAGGCAATGAGCGATGGGAGGGTATTCGTCTCTCCCGGTATTGGGGGTTGATGTTGTGCTATGCTCGATTGGCTATAACATGAAGTCCTTGGCTAGGGCTGATTCTGAGATTTACTGGTAAGTGTTACTAGTAGTTTCTCGACCTGTTATGAGCCTCACATCAGCACGACTTATCGAGTTACTGTGGTCTGACGTTTATCACCCCTAGACGAGATATGCGACATATCAGATGAAGAGACCGGGCTGTACGGTAAGTGTTACTGATTGGATTCATAAGAGTATGAGCAGGATTGCTTGTTGATCTTCGGATCGCCCAATACCCGGGTGGCCGTTACGTTTAGCACACCTCTTGCGGCTTGTGGGTGTTTGATATGATCATCACCTACTGCCGGCGTATTGACAAGTCTTTAGAGTCCTACACAGAGGTTTCCGGGCTCAGGAAAAACGGAGTAGGAGCATATATGTGATATGTGCGGGATCGAGATTAATACGTGTATGAGATACTGTATTCTATTCCCGCGATTTATTTGTATCGATCAGTTATATGTGATATAGCCGGGTTATCGAATCAAGTGTTGATTCGATAAATTGATACACATGATATGAGTCGGTTATGTGTGATATAGTCGGATTATTAAATCAAGTGTTGATTTAATAATTTAATGTATAATTGTATATTAGATATACTAGATTACATTAACTAATATTAGCTCACTTAAGTTTTTTTTTCTCACTTAATTTTGTGCACATAATATATATGTGATATATATTAATGTACATTATTTGTGTCATGCTTCATGATACACACTACATGGGTGTATGAGACTTACACCATAATAATAATAATAATGATTAGGTTTATATTTATTTAAGTAAATCAAAATTAGTGTTATTTAGTCACATGCTTAGATGCTTGGAGAAGCATGTAGCATCTTTGACTAAGTCCACTTCTTTTGTTTTACTTGTAGATATTTATTAACCTAAGCATTATTGTTAACCATGGTTTAATCTCTACATGGGTTAGTGTATGACACTAACTCACCCATGGTTGTTATTCTCACCTCATGAGTTCATTCTCTCCTCACTTCTTCTTCTTCCTCTTCATGAGAGAGAAAGCTCACTAGCTTTTTCTGTGGTGAGAAAATAATGTGAGAAAAAGAAATCTGAAGAGAGCCCACTTCCTACTTCATCATCCTATACACTTGCTTGGGTTGTAAAAAGTGTTCTCTTCACAAAGTTCTTGACCTAGTGAAGAGGTAGCTTGGGTTTGAGTCTCCTCGACGTAGATCATCTTCGGCCTTGAAGACTACAAGAAAATTTGTTCATTTCTCCGAGGGAACCCATACTAGAGTTCGGGAGATCGAAGATCGCAGCGAAGGGACTACTACACGGAGCTTTAGAAGTGAAGGACCGGTCTACAAAGGTTGTATTCCTCATTCACTTCTCTTGTAATGTTAGATTCAAAGTTTTGTTACCCTATTTTTCTAGCATGATTCTTAGTTTGATTGCTTAGCACCCCCTTGAATTTTTGTTGTGGCATGTGTGATACTTGCAAACCCTAGGCTAGGTGCTAGGGAAGCCCAACAACCACAACACAATGGTGTATTGGAAAGGCAGAATCGAACCCTTTTGGATATGGTTCGTTCCATGATGAGTAAGGCTGAGTTACCGCGATCCTTCTGGGGTTATGCACCAGATCAGCTGCATATCTTCTGAACAAGGTTCCTACTAAGTCAGTGCCTACCACACTATATCAGATGTGGAGTGGGAAGAAGCCCTGCCTTAAGTACCTTAAAACATGGGGATGTCCGGCTTTTGTAAAAAAGCAGCTTGCGGACAAGCTCAAGGCACGCTCAGTACTGTGTAAGTTTGTGGGATACCATAAGAACTCCAGGGAGTATCTTTTCTATTATGCAGAGGAACAAAAGGATTTTGTTTCTCAACATCCCCACTTCTTGGAAGCTGAATTTTTAGTAATCAGAAAAGTGGGAGCGCAATAGAACTGGAAGAAATTCCAGAACCACAAGATATTACTGAAAACTTGGTAGAACCAGAGATTTCAGAAGAACCGGACATCTCCGCGCCACTCCGCAGAAGTAGTTGGCAGTCTCATCCGGCCGAGAGATACTACGGTTTTCTCATAGACGGGGATCGAGAGGATTGCATCATTAATAATGATGTGCCTAGTAGCTTCCAGCAAGCCATTCAGAGCGGCGACTCAGTAAAATGGCTGGATGCAATGCGGACCGAGATGGAGTCCATGTACACCAACAAAGTATAGACTTTGCACATTGCTCCAGAAGGGGTAAAACCTGTTGGCTGCAAATGAATCTTCAGAAAGAAGATTGGTGTAGATGGACGGGTTGAAACCTATAAGGCTAGACTTATTGCAAAAGGTTTTCGTCAAAAACCTGGTTTGGACAATGATGAAACCTTTTCTCCGGTGGCTGTTCATATCATAATTTTGCAATATTATATTCCCCATTCTTATTCATTTTACAAATAAATATGTGCTTTTGATCCATGTCTGTTGAATAGTTGCAGGTTACAGGTTCTCAAAACAAAACAGTGAAAATGATGAAAAGACGCTACAAAATTGAGACTACGACCAACAAATAGAAGAATCTTTATCATGCCTACAGTTTGAGGAACAAACGAAGATCAGCAAACGGTTCGATTGCATAAAAGCAGCACAGGATTCAAGACTTCAACACGAAGCGAACGGTAAAAGTCCACAACATTTTGCACTGTGGAAATCTGGAAGAAACTAGAAGACACTCTGAAGAACCAAGTGAAGAAACCAGAAATAAAATGCAACATAAAATATACCTGAAGAAAAGAGCCAAAGAGCCCCAATATGACCGCGGATCCGCGGCCATGCTAAGCATGTGTCAGTGCGTTTTGATGGTGGATGGCGGTGCGTTGACCAGGCTTCTCAGGGTAGTTTTGTAAATGTAGATAGGGATCAGATGTAAACCCTAGGGTTTCTATAATCTATAAATAGGAACCCTACAGCTCTTTTTGTAGCATGCCTCTTCTTATGCCTCTTTTTATTTATCGAATTCAGAATTTCAATTCTTGTAATGTTTGAAGAGAGCATCAAATAAAAAGTAAGTTTTTTCTTTACCTTGCCTTAATTTAATTTCTTTTCTGCCCAAGTTAATTAGATAGCAATTTTATTTATCTGCCGTAGTTTAGTTAATTAGGTTATTGAATTAAATCATAAAAATGAACTTTTTTATCAATTCCCTAATGAGTGAGTAGTTCCTCACTTGTTAGGTTTAGGTTTAGGGAATGTTTGAAAGATAAAAATCACTCACCCCTTTCTTGCCCGTTATACATTTTAAATAGGACTTTATGCATACACACATACACCGTTCACTACGGCACCCTATCCCACAACGTAGCGGTGATACCGTAATTAAAGCCCGGTTGTGTATGTTTTCTATGGAGATTAGGGTAAGAGTTAAAAAAGGACGGACAAGGACCTAAAGGAAGAAACCTAGTTTCTTCCCGATCGTGCAAATCCCCTTTGTTAATTATTATCTTAACACCTAAATAGTTCTTAATTAGGGCATAGAAAGCGATGAGAAATATTGAATTTCCAAACTTAACCTAAACCTAATCCTAGCAAGGTTTTAATCCTAATCAAACTCATTTCAGTTTTCAGTGATAATCAATTCTACCACAATTGGAATTAACTCATTAAAACAACTTGAAAATACACAAAATCCCTGTGGACCGACCCGCACTCAACCGGCTAGCTACCAAGCGACGTCGTTCTTGATTGCGGTAATATTCTTTGATTTATCTTTTAAAAGCGCAAGCACGCATATAAATTGCAACAATCAAATAGCGCCGTTGCCGGGGATGGCGTAGTTATTTTCTTTTTGTAATTTCGTGTTAATATGAAAATTGAAAAATCATAAAAACTGAAAAAATTTAAAAATATAAAAATTTATCATCTTGTTATTTTTTGAAAGGTTTTCATTTGAATTGTGTAGGATCGAAAAGACGAACAGATTCAGATCTGGAAAAATCCAGTGAGCAAAACAGCAAACAGCAGATCTGAACCTACAGAGGAAAAGCACAACAGAGAAACAGAAAAAGGTTGGAGATCTGAACCGACCGATTGACCGCGGAACCGCCGCATTTCCCTACATTTGACCGCGGAACCGCGGCTCCTTGGTGACTTCAGCGCGTGGAAAACTCTCTGTAAGCATCTTTTCTTCCTCTAAACCCTCTGATGTCCTCTGAAAAATTTTCCTGCAGAGTTCTTTGCGCAAAAACATCTCTCCCTTCTCCAATAACTTGATCTTGTGCAGGATTCTTTGCGCCGCAATAAAAGATTTTTTTTATTGTTTTTGGCAAGTGGCTTGATTGTGTTTACTGCTTTGCATTCTTAAACCGACTTTTAAGGGGCTTTAACACCAATCCAGATTGGGTGGGGATTTCATTACCCTTCCTAGGACCCCAAAAATCACAAAAAGCATTTTGCATTAACCATCGAGTTAATTAAAAAAGATTAGACTCAGCCTATAAGGACTATCGCGCTCAATAGGACAAAAGAATAGTTGTAGGCATTGGTCGTTTATCTATACCAGACTTTGTGGTGCCTAGGCTAGACAAATGGGGAAAGGTAATTTTAAAAGGCCCGTCTCACGGTGATTCGTGAACGGATCCCTCCTTTCTTTACTTGTGCTTATCTGGCCTCAATTGGCGGTGAAGAGGCGATTTGAGGATCTCACAATTTGCCCTTTGGAACAGTTGGGAGCAGTCTAGTTAACCTAGTAGACCATAGATCTAGGCTTGAGTGTGCATTTTGTGATTGCTTGAATGTGTGTCTAAGTTTCTTATTAAAAAAAAATCTTTTTGCAAAAAGCTCCTTATATATAAAAAAAACAACACAAAATAGAAAAAATTTACAATAACTTGCCACTTGTCGCTATGAAATTCATTGCACCCTACTTGCACCCACTTTCTTCCATTGACATTTTTTTAACCTCACCTTCTGTTTTTACTTTTTGACTACACTACACCTCTTTAGTGTATGTCCAATTGGACTAGGGACACTAGTGCCCGTTTAGTCCGTGTCTCGTTAGTACCGACTGACGACGCTTTCGACTCCGAACTCGAAATTCCATCCACTTCATTACCTTCATCTTCATGTTCATCGTCTTCTATGGAGATGTCGGGATTCAATCGTAACAACTCCTTACCTGCGGGACTGATTCCACCCCCACTGGGTGCGAATAACCCACCATACCCTCCTGTCAAAACGCCCCAACGAATCGCGCTCCAGGATCACTTCTTTACCCACTTGTCTTTCACTTCCACCGGCTAATAGGGATAACTTTGAAATTAAACCCCGCTTCATCAATATGTTGCCCAAATTTCACGGCCTGGAATCCGAAGATGTCTACATCTTCATTAACAAATTCCAGAATGTTTGTGCAATGATGAAGATCACACAACTTTCTAATGATGCTATAAGGCTAGGTGTCATTCCATTCAGTTTATGTGACCTAGCCGAAAAATGGTTATATAGCACAGCATCACACTCGATAAAAAATTGGGAAGAGTTTGTTAAGGCTTTTCTTAAAAAGTTTTACCCACATCACAAGACCGCGAGAATTCGCAACGAAATTATTCAATTTTCCCAGCTTCCTTCCGAACATTTTTGGAAGTGTTTTAAAAGATTTAAAGACCTACTTGTTCAGTGCCCTCATCACGGTTTCGAAAATTGTCAACTTTGCCAAACTTTATACGAAGGACTGAACCCAGCAACTAAGCAGTTGTTGGAAACCATTTGTCAAGGTCACTTTCTTACAAAATCTAGCGAGGAAGCTTGGCAGTTTCTCGACGATCTTGCTAAACAAACACTTCAATGGGAAAGCACTAAGACCACCTCATTTACTTCATCAGGTCAGTCTAGGGCAGGCATACATCAACTAGACATGTTGATTGCAATGAAGGCCGAAATGGCCGCACTTACGAAAAAGCTAGAAACAATTGAGAGCAAATTCTCATCACCATCTCCTGCCCCTGCTTTAACCCCACGCACTGTTTGCGCTTGTTGTTCGAAACCATCCCATCTTACTGAAGAGTGTCCTTACAATCCACCTATTCAAGGAAAAGATCAAGTCAATGCTGCCTTTCAGCAAAGACAAAGAAATGATCCATACTCTTCGACTTATAATCCTGGTTGGAGGAACCACCCAAATTTTGCTTGGAATCAAAATCAACAGCAATTACAAGGCAACAACAACTTTCAAAGGCCTCCTCCACAAAAACAAGCACATCAACAAACTCAATATCAGCAACCTTTCCAACTACAACCTTACCCAAACCAAATGAACAATTTTGTACCCAACAATTCTTATCCTCAAAACAATTTTGTTCAGCCGAATAACGATAAGGTTTCCTCGCTAAAACGAAGTTTGGATGCGTTTTTAAAACAATCTACACAATCTACAGCAATGTTGGAGACTTCCATTCAGTCTTTGGTGCAAAACAGTGCTTCCTATGATCAGAGCATCAAATCAATTGAGGCCCAAATTGCACAACTAAATGCTGCGTTAAGCGAGCGAGAAAAGGGAAAGCTTCCGTCTCAACCATTGCCAAATCCCGGTCATACACACAACGCACATGTTGCTTATGAACAACAAAATCATAATGTAAATGCTGCGACCACGTTGAGATCTGGAAGAGTGTTGCATAATAATGTGGGTAATACAGATGACACCCCTGCCGGTGCTTCTTCTTCATCTTCTTCTTCTTCATCATCTTCTTCTTCATCTTCTTCGTCAGAGCCTGTTCTTCATTCTTCACAAGGCTCTACTTCTAATTCGAACGGAACCGCATCTCACTTCACGAACACACCAACACCGGGATACGTTCCAACTCTACAATCTACTCCACAAATATTGGACTCAACAAATTTTCAAAATGTTCCATTTCCAAACAGGTTGAGATCCAATAAACCAGCTCCACAAATGGAGAAGATTGTGGAGTTATTCAAACAGGTTAGCATAAACATACATCTCTTGGATGCAATCCAACAAGTCCCTTCTTATGCTAAAATCTTAAATGACTTATGCACCAAGAAGAGGAAGTCACAAGTACCCAAGATAGTTTTCGTGGCCAGTGCTATAAGTGATGCTCTTACCCAACCTTTACCCCAAAAACATAAGGACCCTAGCTGTCCTACAATTTCAATAACAATTGGGGATAAGAACATCAATCGAGCACTTTTAGATCTTGGTGCTAGTGTTAATTTGCTACCCTATTCAGTATATGAACAATTAGGCGTTGGAGAGCTTAAACCCACACACTGTACTCTCCAAATGGCCGACCGATCCATCACCTATCCTAGGGGCGAGTTAGAGGATGTGTTAATTAAAGTAGGGGATTTCATTTTCCCCGTGGATTTCATTGTTATGGACACACAGCATGCAGCTAACCCCTGGAGTCAAATTCCGGTGATACTCGGTCGACCATTTCTTGCGACTTCTAATGCGGTGATTAATTGTCGAAATGGTTCGATGAACCTATCTTTTGGAAATATGACAATTGAACTCAACATTTTTAAGTTGGGGAATCAGCCCTCCGAGCCTAATGATAGTATACTTGATGTTTCCTCGATCCACGAGATCACGCAGGAGGACTGTGAGCTCGAAAAATTTCTGTTCGATAACAGCAGTTTTGACGCCACTAGTACGTTCCTCCTACAATCTGACTCAGCTTTCACACACGATAATGATTACGAGTGTTTCACTTTTTTGGACGATTTTGAAGACTCACCACCCGATTTTGAGTCCTTTGATTTTTCGGATGAGTTAGTTGAACCATCCGACTCGGTTGCTTACACTCGCTTTGAACCATTGATAGAATCTTTCGAGTTTGATACAGTTTCACCAATAATTGTTTCACCTCCGAAACTCGAACTCAAGCTTTTGCCGTCTCACCTTAAATACGCTTACCTAGGTGAGAATGAGACCCTTCCTGTTATCATATCGGCATTTCTAGCCCTCGAGCAAGAGAAAGCCCTTTTAATGGTCTTACAAAATAACCGGCAAGCTTTTAGCTGGACTATGGCGGACATCAAGGGGATTAGTCCCCTCATAGTTGAACATCAAATATATATGATGGATGATGCCAAGCCAGTAAGGGACCCACAAAGACGCCTCAACCCCATAATGAAAGAGGCTGTCAAAAAGGAGATTGTTAAATGTCTTGATAATGGTATCATTTACTCTATCTCTGATAGCCTGTGGGTTAGCCCCATACATGTTGTCCCAAAGAAATCGGGCATAACGGTCATAACCAATGAGGCAAATGAGTTAATACCTACTCGCGCCCAAACTGGGTGGCGTGTTTGCATCGACTATAGAAAACCGTCGTGACAAGGAAAGACCACTTTCCGTTACCTTTTATTGACCAAATGCTAGAACGATTGGCTGGGCACGAATTTTATTGCTTTTTGGATGGCTACTCCGGCTATAATCAAGTTCCCATTGCCGAAAAGGATCAAGACAAGACCACATTTACTTGTCCTTTCAGTACATTCGCTTATCGTCGCATGCCCTTTGGGTTATGCAATGCAACCGCTACTTTCCAGCGGTGTATGATGGGGATCTTTTCAGACATGGTGGAGAAATTTTTGGAGATTTTTATGGATGATTTCTCCATTTTCGGCGACTCCTTCGATGAGTGTTTGCTACACTTAGACGTTGTTCCTACCCGCTGTAGGGATAAGAACCTCACTTTAAATTAGGAGAAATGCCACTTTATGGTAAGAGAGGGTATTGTCTTAGAACATGTCATCTCGCAAAATGGCATAGAGGTCGATAAAGCCAAGATTGAAGTCATTTCCAATCATCTTCCTCCTAAGTGCGTCTAAGACATCCGAGCCTTCCTTGGCCATGCCGGTTTTTATAAACGGTTCATCAAGGATTTTAGCAAGATAGCTAGACCCTTGACCATTTTATTGGCCAAGGCCACCACTTTTGATTTTGACTCAACCTGCATGGAAGCTTTCGAGTCATTGAAACACTCACTTATTTCTGTGCCCATTCTTTCATCTCCCGGCTGGACGCATCCATTTGAAATTATGTGCGATGCATCTGATTTCGCCATTGGTGCTGTCCTTGGACAACACATAAATAAGATGCCGCACGTAATTTATTACGCTAGCCGAATATTAAATGAGGCCTAATTGAATTACACAACAGAAAAAGAATTTTTAGCCGTTGTGTTTGCATTAGAAAAATTCAGGCCGTATTTAATCGGCTCTCCAGTGATTGTTTACACGGACCACTCAGCTCATCGCCATCTTTTCGTGAAGAAGGATGCTAAATCTCAGCTAATACATTGGATCCTCTTGCTACAAGAGTTTGACCTTGTCATAAGAGACAAGAGAGGATGTGAAAATGAAGTCGCCGACCACCTTTCACGACTCCCTTCTTCGCCTACACTTGAAATTCCTATTAAAGATGTTTTTCCCGATGAGCAGCTCTTAACCGTGTCATGCGAACCTTGGTTTGCTGATATAGTAAATTACTTGGCAACCGGACCGATACCAAAAGATTGGTCGAATCAGGACAAACTCCGATTCCTGTCCCAAGTAAAACATTTTTACTGGGATGAACCGTATCTCTTTAAATACTATTCCGACCAAATCATTCGTCGGTGTGTCCCTGAAAATGAGATTAAGAGTGCGTTGTCTTTTTGCCACGATCAAGCGTGTGGCGGGCATTTTGGCCCCAAGAAGACAGCCGAAAAAATCTTGCAGTGGGGCTTCTACTGGCTATGACTTTTTAAAGATGCATATGAATACTGCAAGACATGCTCTCGGTGCCAACACTTGGGCCGAATATCTCAGAGAAACGAAATGCCGCTCCAACCAATTTTGGTTATTGATATTTTTGATGTTTGGGGAATAGACTTCATGGGACCATTTCCCAATTCCTTTGGGAACATGTACATTCTCCTTGCTGTTGACTATGTTTCAAAATGGGTCGAGGCTGTGCTCAGACGAACGAATGACAACAAGGTTGTCGTTCGATTTCTTAAAGAAAACATCTTTTCTCGGTTTGGGCATCCTCGCGTGATTATAAGTGATAATGGATCTCACTTCTGTAATAGGACTTTTGAGTCCTTAATGCGCAAATATTCCATTACTCACAAATTGTCAACATCATATCATCCCCAAACTTGTGGGCAAACCGAGGTTTCGAATCGGCGGATTAAACAAATTTAGGAGAAAACGGTTTCCAAAAACCGTAAAGATTGGTCAACAAAACTGATTGATGCACTATGGGCAATCCGTACTGCTTACAAGACCGATCTTGGCATGTCTCAATACCGGCTTGTTTATGGGAAGGCTTGCCACCTTCCAGTTGAAATTGAGCACAAGGCATTTTGGGCGATCAAAGAGTTGAACTTAGCAATGGGAGATGCGGGCGGCAATAGAAAGCTGCAATTGAATGAATTGGATGAGCTGCGGGATGAGGCCTATGAGAACGCGGTAATTGTTAAAAACCGAACGAAAGTGTTCCATGATAAACACCTTATGCGCAAGACTTTCGAACCTGGCCAACAGGTTTTGCTTTATGACACTCAGTTACACTTCCATCCCGGCAAGCTCAAATCTAGATGGAATGGGCCGTTTTTGGTACGCACCGTATATTCGTACGGTGCGGTAGATCTTGAAAACCCGGAGGACGGTACATTATTTAAAGTAAACGGACATCGACTTAAACCGTTCCTCACTGCGGACCCGTCGGAGGTGCTCCTGTTTTTGCAGGAGCTGATTTATACTAACTGATCTTCCTCTATTTATCCCTAAATTTTCGATCATCTAGCCAAAACATTGTTTCAAAAAAGTTTGGGGATATGTATCATTTGTAATTATATAAATACAAAATAACATAAAAAAATTAAAAAATTTCAAAATAAATTTTTTTGGGGGGTATTTTTGTAAATAAAATAAACAAAAAAAGGGTGAGTGCGGACAATTTTTGACCCTCATGGTGTGGCATGAAGTGAGGACACTGTCAAGTTTAAGTTTGGGGGTGTGCTCGGTAAGCTTTCTTCCTTCACATTCATATGTATATTTTTGCATTTGCATACTTATTTTGAAAACCCATAAAAATTGAGAAAAATTTAAAAAAAATTATAAAAATTGAAAAATTCAATTTTGTCCATAACTGACTTAAGTTTGACAAGACGGTTAACCAGCTAGGAAAAACTAGATCCAAAACTTAGTAAATTAAAAACCCTAAAAATAACCTTTCTTAAAGTTTAACCTTAGAAAATATATGCCCTTGTAGATTATTTAGAAATAGGCAAATTTTGAGTTCACTTCTTCGGCTAAGTCAAAATAAAGGATGAGTATTGAAATTTTTATTAAAGTGTAAGTCTGAAAAATAATCCCTAAGTTTAAGTCTAAATTCTAAAAATATATACCCTACAACTTGCACAAACACGAACCTTGAAACTTGGAATAGTAGAGGAGACCTTGAAATGCTCTTGTCTAAAATCCTTAGTATGAAGGAAAATAAAATTATAAGTTTGAATAAAGAGATATAAAAAATGAACACTGGTTTTGTAATTACTTAAAATTGCGTAAAAAAATATATATAGCAAGGGTGCTTTATCACCTACTGCCTTAGACCAACTGGTTTGGGAGTCATTGCTAAAAGCCTTAGCTATTACAAGACAAGGACCTAGAGGAAGAAACCTAGTTTCTTCCCGATCATGCTAATCCCCTTTGTTAATTATTACCTTAACACCTAAATAGTTCTTAATTAGGGCATAGAAAGCGGTGAGAAATATTGAATTTCCAAACTTAAACTAAACCTAACCCTAACAAGATTTTAATCCGAATCAAACTCATTTCAGTTTTTAGTGATAATCAATCCTACCACAATTGGAATTAACTCGTTAAAACAACTAGAAAATACACAAAATCTCTGTTTACCGATCCGTACACAACCGGCTAGCTACCAAGTGACGCCGTTCTTGATTACGGTAATATTCTTTGATTTATCTTTTAAAAGTGCAAGCACGCACATAAATCGCAACAATCAGTGGCTATGCTCAAATCTATTCGGATCCTTCTTGCCATTGCTGCCTTCCACGATTATCTGATCTGGCAGATGGACGTAAAGACGGCTTTTATAAATGGAAATTTGGATGAGTGCGTATATATGGATCAGCCAGAGGGTTTCTTTCAGAGTGGGAGCAGCGGGAAAGCGTCCAAGTTGCTTAAGTCCATTTATGGACCAAAGCAGGCATCGCGGAGTTGGAACATCTGTTTTGATGATACATTCAAAGAATTCGACTTTATCAAAAATCCAGATGAATCTTGCATATATAGTAAGTGTAACAACTCTAATTTTTGTATACATAAATTTGATTTAAATTTGAAGTATACTTGTGGTATTTAAAGTTGCTGTTACCACTTTAAGTATTTATTTTCCCACAATAATTACAAGAAGGAGCGTATAGCTCATTGGTAGCACCTTGCACTGCTGAACCAAGCCATCAGAGTTCAAATCCCCTGCCCCATATTATTTTTATATTATTTTTGTTTTAAATTTCTTGGAAGCCCAACAGTCCACAGGCCATAACTCCCAAAAGTTGAACTGAACCCTAAAAAGTAAAATTACCAAAGCCTACCCCACGAGAATCCCCACCCGTTCGACCCCCGACTTGGCTGGGATCGGCCGAGTCGACCCGCCCGGACGGCAGAGTCGTCAAAACGAAAAATGCGTCGTTTTGCCTTCTCATACCCCCTGTATACTTTAAATGCTTGGATCGGTTCCAGAAACGCAATTATATCTCATTCACTCCCTTATTTTTTACTTTTTCCTATATTTTTACATTTTTTTTAAATTAAAAAAACCTTTCACCTACCTACCCTAGTCTACCTTATAAATACACCCCTACCCTCTACCCTCTCATCCCAAAACCCTAGACTCACTCTCTCAAAATTTTCCAAGAAGTGTGTGCTTTGAAAACAAGTTCGGGGCGAAGCTCCGACGAAATTCCGGCGACATTTTTAGAAACAACCAGCGATGAAGCTGTAAGTCCATGCTACCTCTCCCGGTACTTTCGGGAATGCGGAATTTGGTAAAAAAAAACGATTTTTACGGAGGTGGTAACATGGACCTAAAACCCGGATCTTGGTTAAACATCTATCTAGCAACCTAACTACGAGTTTCTAGCTACTCGGTTAGGGGGTTATAACTTGCTTGTCTTGAACTCCTTCGTCTTTAAACTCCGATGGTGGTCCGGATTGGCTTCTTCCCGTCGTCTCCGTACGCCGAAGATAGATCCACCTGAAAGCTCCGACCTTTGGCTCCTTCTTCGTTCTTTGAAGAAACTAGTTCACTCGGTTTGCTAAACCTTGTGAACTAGAATGAGTAGAGAATAGTTTGTATGGGATTTTATCTATGGTTCTTGATTCTCAACTCATGAAACAAGAGAACCATAGAGTCAAGAGAGGGAGCAAGAGGTTGAGGGTGAGAGCAAAAACAAGAGAGCTCAAGAACAAGAGAGAGAATGAGCAAGAAAGAATGAGCAACTCTTTTGTCTTCCACCCTCTCATAATCCAAAGTCATGATAACTCATCATACTAAAAAAGTCTTATGTGATGGTTGAAGCAACCATAACCATATCATTTCATGCACTCATTTTACACAAATGAGCAAGCAAACAAAAGTCTTTGCCATGAAATGATGGCTATGGTTATCATGATGGTCAACTAGTCAAGCCTAGTCAACCGGTCAACAAAGTCAACAAGTCAACAAAAGTCAACAAGTCAACAAAGTCAACAACCATGTAACCATAATACTTAATTAATATAATAGTTAATCACATATCATATTCTCATTAGGGTTGAACAAAAAGTCAAAAAGTCAACGGTCAACTGTCAACAACCCTAATGAGAATCCGCTGCCTCTGTCTCCCTGTCAACTGTGCATACGCACCCGCATCCGCGTTCCGAGGAACACGAATGCACACTGGATAAATCCAATCCCAAAAGGTACACTAGGATCTGGCTTAAACCAAAGCCCGCTAGTGTAAACTGTCCGGACACTGTACGTGCACAAGTGCACGGATGTGACCGAACCCTGTCGCAAAACCATGCGACCTGTCGCAATACCATGCGACCTCTACTCTTTTGCCTAAAGGCGAAAAGCTTTCTGTGTGGGACTCTAAAGACTCGACACTACGCTGGCAGTGGGTTTAACCACAGACCGCAAGCGGCACTAGCTGTGCGTAACGGTCCCCAGGTAGTGCCGACAAGAAGACCGACGAGGCGAAACCCATCTGAACTCCTACTGAGCCTGAGTGTGACATTCTCCGTACAGTCCGGTCTGTTCGTCTGATACATCGCATGGCGGGCCTAGGGGGCGGTAAACTTGAGTCCCCCAATAGCGGTACAAGTCGTGCCGGAGCGAAGCCCAAAACACCCTGAGATAACACTGGAAACCTACCAGTATATCCCGTTTGCCCTGGCCAGGGACTACTCGTGTAATGGCTCTCCTAGACACAGCGCGATGTCAACCCCCAATACCGGGAGAGACGAATCCTTTCTAACCGTCACTGCCTCCAAGTGCTTCGGGACTGCACCCAACCACTACCTGTTTGCACGACTCCTTTGAGCCGTGGTAGGGTAGTGATCAAAGTACAGTGGGAACACACTCGAGGCGAAGTGACAGTGTCAAGTCAGCGGACTAAGCTGTACTCATGTCACCTGGGAACTGATAACTGACGATAGGCATAATACCAACTAGTCAGTTCCCGACGAGTCCTGTCCAGTGTACCCGTAACCTAACGAGCACCCGCATACTATCTCAAGTACGACGTACTGACGGCTGTGGGACAGACCGTCTCCCACACTGGGATGAGAAGCGCATGCGCTGGTCTACTCCGGAGTATCGATGCCCTGTCTCGATAGTCCTGCGACCAGGGACCTGCATAAGGATGTGCTTATAGATTACCCAGCCCCACTAGTGTGACGGCCATCACATCGCTGGTAATCAAGCAAAGATCCTAAGGGCTCCACTAATGTGTATAGGCGATATACTAAAATAAACACATGTACACATTGAAGTAGAAACAAACCAAGTAGCATACTACTATTTTGAGCAAGATTGTATATACAAGGTGAATATCCCAAGCTTCCATTAAGTAATATACAAACTAGTATGATACAGTAATTGCCTCTAGGGCATATACACTAACAGAAGCAACGCCTCGGCAACTCCTTTAGTTCCCCTACACTCCTTAGTATAGATCGAAACCCATAAATCCCATTCTATTCCCCTTTCTATTTCTCTAAAATACGAAATTACGTAACCCGACGGAATCGGAACAAATCTGATTTCCGATTCGGTTTTCTATAAAAATTCACTTCTCACCAATACATTAATGTTTAAACATTTTTATCTTGACTATTAAACTTTTAAAAATCAATTTGAACAAGTTTCGTCACATCAAATGACAACCTTTCCAATTTATCGTATTTTTCACTTTAATACTATAATGTTTCGATTTCACATTTAACCCCTTAACTTTGCTATACATCTAAAGTAGAGCACGAGATAATGACCTACCCCCACACACACGCAAATACAACCCGAAACGACATCATCAAAAACTTAGAATACGATAAAATAAAACTTTCATTTAAAAACCATATTTTTAATAAAATCATTTCTAGAGGTTTTAGCTTTGACACACTTTTAAATAAATAACTCTTATTCGGAAAACACGATAAGTTGTGGACATCGATCGTTTATCTAAACCTGACATTGTGGTTTCTACGCTAGGCAAGTGAGCTTAGGTAACTTTAAAAGGCCCGTCTCACGATTTGTGAGCGGATCCCTTCTTCCTCACTTGTACTTACCTGGCCACAATTGGCGGTGAAGAGGCGATTTGAGGCTTTTAACGACTTGTCGTTATGACCATTTAGAAATAGGCTAGTTGGCTTAGGAAACCCTAGAATCAAAAATACGGAAAATTACACTTTGCAAATAAATACCTTTTACTTTATAAAACCGTTTTCTAAAGGATTAGTATTTGACAATCTTTGCAGAGCGCCGCTACAACCCATCTTTGGGGAACCCGTTTGGAAATGTGCAGTTTATCTCGCACCCTCAGGCTAGTAGTGCGAGATTCAGACCTCCGTAAGGAGCATTCGGTCTCGAAAGGTTTAAAATACGACATTTTAAGAAAATGAGATTTTTGGAATATAAAATATTTATTAAAATTATTTTTTTTATAAATATATGTATATTTATCATTTAAATGTCTATTTTATTACAATATAAATATTCCACCTTTTTCTAAAAATCACAATAATAAATTTTACACTAAAATACCATTAACTTCAAATAATCAATATTACAGATAAATACCCTTATTTATAAAACTAGGATATTTTCACTAGAAATATCACAACATAAAATCCACCCTCATTACAACTCTAAAGACGAACAATAAATACTTGAGGTGTATTTTGAAAAGTATATAAAAGTATTTTTACCTAAAACCCCCTCAAGTTTTATAAATTACCCTAAGGACCCTATCAATTATAAGACTTTGATTCACATTTCTGATTGTCTGACTCGGTTTTGAGTCTGATTAATCCGACTTGAATATGATTCAACTCAATCTATAATATAGAAGATTCCAATTCAATATGAACACATGAATCCATGAATACAATTATCAATTTATACAACTTGACCGAACCGAACCATGGATATATATTCCTTTTACATGATTCCCAGTATTCCATTTACATGACTCTATGGTTATAACCGTTTCCTGATATCATGGTTTTGGTCAGTCAGTCAATCACTCATACAATCAATACATTTTATAAGATAACAATACAAATAAGACATCGCGGGTTTAAGGGGTAGATTGGTACGGAAGGTGTTAAAGGTGGCACGAGGTGGTCAGATTAAGACACCTAACCTATATTCTATTGCTGTTGTACCATGGCTTAACGGTTTCTTGTACATTCCGTTTGCTCTGGTCTCTAGCATATAAAGACCCCCCTCGTATACACCGGCATCCTTCTGTACCAAGCTACAAACAACAGCGTTAACACAACATTACAACAATAGTGTACAACTTTAAAAGATATCTTCTTATTCTGTCTTTTCTACTTTCCTTTTACCTTTGGGACTTACCGAGCGACCAGTTCGCTGACGACATTCTATTTCTTTCTTCTTTGAATGTCGTCTGGTGATTTGGACCCGGCAGAGACCGAGCCATTTGCAGAAGACTTGGAGCAGTTTGCCGAAGATCCAGCACTTTAGTTCATTGTACACTTTTCCATTCAGCATTTTACATTTCCTGTTATGCCACTGTTTAGGCATCTTTTTATTTCAGTTGTATTTCCTTCATGTACTGTACAAAGAATGTTAATAAATAAAAGTTGCTGTTCTTTTTATTTCTTGTCTCTTGTGTACTTATTTTATATTGCTTAGATACGCTTAGCGTATGTACTTCTGAGTATATACGTAGCGGACCGGTCGCGTCCCCTTCGCCGTACACCGGGAAGCGGGGCGTGACAGGTTTTGTTGGTGGCCCATGCAGGACAGAGCTGTATAAATTCCTATCATGCAGTTCTGTTCTGCGTGAACAACCTAAGCAATTTAACACAAGAACCAGCAACTAAAACATTCTTTAAAATTCATGTTCCTTGAATCTTGCAATTTCATATTCCTTGAATCTTATCATTCCATGTACTTGAATCTGTCCTGACCTAAATTTTTTTTATCAGGGTTATGGATTCTCCGAACAACACCAGCACTAACGTCAACAATACCCTTCCAGCACTACCCCTCACACCTGCTGATCCTGCGCCACCTACCGAGCAAACGGTGTTACTTGAGGCAATCTGCAGCCTTCTCGAGCGACAGTAACAACTCCTGAACCGTCCCGAGACTGACGCTACGGGGGTAAAGCAATTCAGGGCTTTACATTCGAAGCAGTTCTTAGGAAAGGGGACCCCACTGGAAGCTGAGCAATGGGCTCAAAGTATCGAGGATGATCTGGCCGCAGCACAAGTGCCAGACATAGCTTAGGTCCGTGTGGCTAAACTACAGCTCACGGACAATGCTCGCAACTAGTGGAAGGCGGAAGTAAGCCGTCTTGCCCAGCCTATTGAATGGAAGACTTTTAGCGAGAAGTTCGACGCGAAATACTTCCTTGTGACTGCCAAGTTTGCCATAGAGCAGCAATTCATTCATCTACAACAGGGATCGATGTGGGACAAATCAGTAGATGAATACGACACTGAATTCACCATGTTAAGCCGGTAAGATATGTCGCAATAGTTTAATTTTTAAATATCACATACTACACAGCTAACACAATCCTTAAACAGATTCGCGGCACACTTGATACCGACGGACGAGATCAGAGCCCGTCGCTTTCAACAAGGTTTGGACACAGATATTCAGGCTGCTCTAGCCACGGGAAATTTTTTGACTCATGAGTATGCTCTGGAAGCTGCCCGCAGTTATGAGGCAGCGATGAATGCAAGGGGCAGACCTCAGTCTGCAGGAGTCAAGCGCCCTGCCAACCAGATGGCAGGTGGAGCCTCGTCCAGACCACCTTTTGTGCCAAGGCAACCCGGAGTACCGAACCACCGTTCCAGCCCAGCCTTTTGTACCTACTGCAACAGAGCTGGACATATGATGAAGGACTGCCGGCGAGCCAACCGCTTTTGCTTAGTCTGCGGCTCAGCTACTCACGATATTGGGTCTTGTCCCCAAAGGTAAAACCCAGTTGCTGCACCCAGACCAGCAAACAACTATCCACAGCGTCCAACCATCCAAACCCTTGCTCTAAGACTTGCACTACCTGCACCACCCAGAGGACCACAAGCTGCACCACCTCCTCGTCTGTTCCATCAAGCTTAAAGGAACGTTCTGAGGAATGCTCCTCAGGCCAGGGGGAATGTACCCAAGCGCCAGGCTTTCACGATGTCCGTGGAAGAAGCTGAAGCCACAGGCCAAGTCATTACTGGTAAACTTTCCTTCTCAAACTTATCTTTTAGTCTTGGTTATCTACACACTTTTCCTATACCTAAAACATATCCCATATACCTTAGGTACAATCCTAGTAGCCTCTCTACCTGCACTTGCACTGTTTGATACTGGAGCATCCCACTGCTTTATGTCGCAACGGTTTGTCCGAACCCATGCGATTCCAGTCTCACCTCCTGTATCCAGTTGGAATGTCAGTTCAGGAAATGGCATTCTAAAGGCAACTATGGGATACAGCTTGTGTCCAATCGTCGTCTGCAGCCGAGAGTTTTATGCTGACTTCAAAGTACTGGACATACCGAATTTCGATGTGGTTCTAGGAATGGATTGGCTTGGAACCTTTTATGCTACCATCGACTGTCGTCAAAGGAGGGTAGTATTCGAGATTCCAGACCATCCGGTCTTCTATTTCAAGAGCGGAGACCGTACCCTGGAGCTAAGTACCTACAAAGAGAAGCCAAGGGAAGCAGTAGCAGTAGCAGCTCAAGCAGAAGAAGAATTAAGACCAGAGGTAGTTCGAGAGTTCGACGATGAATTTCCTGATGATATATCAGGTTTGCCTCCCGATCGAGCTCTTGAATTTAGTATTGATTTAGTACCAGGAGCACAACCGGTGATCAAAACACCTTATAGACTAAGTCCGGAAGGTTTGAAGGAAGTTCGAACACAGTTGGACGAATTATTGGCGAAAGGATGGGTTCGTCCCAGCACTTCAAGTTGGGGAGCACCTGTACTATTGGTGAAGAAGAAGGAAGGGTCATACAGAATGTGCATCGACTATAGGACCTTGAACGGAGTCACTATAAAGAATAAGTATCCACTCCCGCGCATCGATGATTTATTCGATCAGCTAAGTGGATCTTGTGTTTTCTCTAAATTGGATCTTCGTTCAGGTCAAGGAAGCTGATATTCACAAAATAGCTTTCAGAACTCGCAATGGACATTACGAATTTTTAGTGATGCCATTTGGAGTGAGCAATGCACCAGCAATATTCATGAACTTAATGGATCAAGTTTTCCGAGAGTACTTTGACAGGTTTGTTGTCATCTTCATCGAAGACATCCTGGTATATTCTAAGAGCCAGAAAGAGCATGCAGAACATCCACGAATTGTCCTGAAAACTCTTCGTCAACATAAGCTTTATGCCAAGTACAGCAAGTGCGAGTTTCGGCTAAATCAAGTTGGTTTTCTTCGACATATCGTATCAGGAGAAGGAATTTCTGTGGATCCAGCCAAAGTTTCAGCAGTTAGCGAATGGCCTACACCAAAGTCAGTGAAGGACATTCGGAGTTTCTTGGGTTTAGCTGGATATTACAGAAGGTTCATTGAAGGATTCTCAAAGATAGCGACACCCCTGACCAAACTCACACGAAAAGATGAAGAATTTGTGTGGTCAGAAGCATGCGAACAAGCTTTCGTAGAACTCAAGTCAAGATTGCCATCTGCACCTATTCTTGTAATACCGGATCAATCTGGAGGATTCGAAGTGCATTGTGATGCATCCGGTAAGGGATTAGGATGTGTTCTACATCAGCACGGTAAGGTTGTGGCTTATGCTTCAAGACAACTGAAGACTCATGAGCGCAATTATCCGACGCATGATCTGGAGTTGGCAGCCGTCATCTTTGCTCTCAAGATTTGGCGCCACTATTTACTTGGTGAACGAGTGAACATCTATACAGATCATAAAAGTCTGAAGTACGTGTTTACTCAGAAGGAGTTGAATATGCGGCAGAGAAGATGGTTAGAACTCATGGCGGACTTTGAAATCAACTTGCAATATCACCCAAGGAAGGTGAACGTAGTACCTGATGCTCTTAGTCGCCAACCATTATCGATGAATCTCACCGCTCAGTGGAAGCTTCAGCAAGACTTGCATCAGATGGAGATTGAAGTAGTCATGCCAGGTAATGCTTCAAGTTTGATGAATCTACAAGTTCAATCAACCATTATCAATCAGATCAAAGCAGCTCAAGCAAGTGATGCTAAGTTGCAAAGGATCAGGAACAAGTGGAGAATGGACTCAGAACAGAATTCATCATCCATGAAGATGGATCTTTGAGATACGGCAGCAGATTGTATGTACCAAAAGGTCCTGTTTGGGAAGAGTTAATGAAAGAAGCTCACAGCTCTCCCTACTCAGTACATCCTGGAGGTACCAAAATGTACAAAGATCTACGTCAAAATTATTGGTGGCATGGAATGAAGTGTGAAGTAGCCAGAAGCGTCGCAAAATGTTTAGTGTGTCAGCAAGTAAAGGCTGAACATCACAGGACAGCTGGACTACTTCAACCGTTACCAATCCCAGAGTGGAAGTGGCAGCACATCACGATGGATTTTGTGACTGCTCTTCCTCGCAGCATAAAGGGTAACGATGCCATATGGGTCATTGTGGATCGACTCACAAAGTCGGCTCACTTCATCCCATTTCGGGTTGGCCAATCAACTGAGACACTAGCAAAGAAGTACAGGGAGGTAATAATCTGTTTAAGATTTAAACTCTTCATAATGTACTATCTTTGATACCCATGAACTCATACAGGAAATTGTGAGACTTCATGGAGTACCGGTCTGCATTGTCTCCGATCGTGACACCAGGTTCCGATCGCAATTTTGGCAAAGTCTGCAAGCCAGCTTGGGAACGAGTCTGAACTTCAGCACGGCTTATCATCCACAAACAGATGGTCAGTCGGAACGAACGATTCAGATCTTGGAGGATATGCTCAGAGCGTATATGCTAGACTTCAAGGGATCGTGGGAAGATCACCTACATCTTGTGGAGTTCGCGTACAATAACAGCTACCAAGCAAGCATAGGAATGGCACCTTTTGCAGCATTGTATGGAAGGAAGTGTCGATCACCATTAAGTTGGGATGACATCGGAGATAGGGAACTTCTTGGACCAGAGATGATAGTAGCGACCGTTGATGTGGTTCGTACTATCAGGAAATGAATGCGCATAGCCCAAGATCGACAGAAACACTGGGCTGATGCGAAGAGACGACACTTGGAGTTCCAGCCAGGAGACCAAGTATTCTTGAAGATATCTCTGAACCGCGGAGTGATCCGATTTGGAAGACATACTCGAACGAGTCGGTGAAGTGGCTTACGGCTTAGCACTTCCACCCTCATTGGAAGGAGTGCATAACGTGTTCCACATATCCCAACTCAGAAAGTATCTGAGTGACCCCAGCCATGTACTTGATCATTCCGAGCTCACTATACAGCCCGACTTGTCTCGTGAGCAACAGCCTATGGAGATCCTGGACAGAAAAGTGAAGACACTTCAGAACAAGGAAGTTAACTTGGTCCGGGTAATGTGGAGGAAAGACACGCCAGGAGAATCCACGTAGGAAAGGGAAGATGAAATGCGTGAATGATATCCTCACCTCTTTGTAAATTAGTCCTCAAATAAAAGTTGTAAATTTCGAGGACGAAATTTTTGTAAGGAGGGTAGATTGTAACAACTCCAATTTTTGTATACATAAATTTGATTTAAATTTGAAGTATACTTAGGGTATTTAATGTTGCTGTTACCACTTTAAGTATTTATTTTCCCACAATAATTACAAGAAGGAGCGTGTAGCTCATTGGTAACACCTTGCACTGCTGAACCAAACCACCAGAGTTCAAATCCCCTGCCCCACATTATTTTTATATTATTTTTGTTTTAAATTTCTTGGAAGCCCAACAGTCCACAGGCCATAACTCCCAAAAGTTGAACTAAACCCTAAAAAGTAAAAATACCAGAGCCTACCCCATGAGAATCCCCACCCCCTCGACTCCCGACTCGGCCGGGATCGGCCTAGTCGGCCAACGGACTGGCCGACTCGGGCCGGCGCCGCCGGCCGGACTCGACCGGACGACCGAGTCGTCAAAACGAAAAATGCGTCATTTTGCCTTCTCATACCCCCTGTATACTTTAAATGCTTGGATCGGTTCTAGAAACGCAATTATATCTCATTCACTACATTTTTCCTATATTTTTACAGTTTTTTTAAATTAAAAAACCTTTCACCTACCCTACCCAAGTCTACCCTATAAATACACCCCCTACCCTCTACCCTCTCATCCCAAAACCCTTGACTCACTCTCTCAAAACTTTCCAAGAAGTGTGTGCTTTGAAAACAAGTTCGCGGCGAAGCTCCGACGAAATTTCGGCGGGAATTCCGGCGACGTTTTAAGAAACAACCGGCGACGAAGCAATGCCTTGGAAACTCCTTTAGTTCCCCTACACTCCTTGGTATAGATCGAAACCCGTAAGTCCCATTCAATTCCCCTTTCTATTTCTCTAAAATACGAAATTACGTAACCCGACGGAATCAGAACAAATCTGATTACCGATTCGGTTTTCTATAAAAATTCACTTCTCACCAATACATTCATGTTTAAACATCTTTATCTTGACTATTAAACTTTTAAAAATCAATTTGAATAAGTTTCGTCACATGAAATGATAACCTTTCCTATTTATCGTATTTTTCACTTTAATACCATAATGTTTCGATTTCACATTTAACCCCTTAACTTTGCTATACATTTAAAGTAGAGCGCGAGGTAATGACCTACCCCCCCCCACACACAAATACAACCCTAAACGACATCATCAAAAACTTAGAATACGATAAAACAATACTTTCATTTAAAAACCATATTTTTAATAAAATCATTTCTAGAGGTTTTAGCTTTGACACACTTTTAAATAAATACCTCTTATTAGGAAAACACGATAAGTTGTGGGCATCGATCGTTTATCAAAACCTGACTTTATGGTGTCTAGGCTAGGCAAATGAGCTTAGGTAACTTTAAAAGGCTCGTCTCATGATTCATGAGCGGATCCCTCCTTCCTCACTTCTACTTACCTGGCCATAATTGGCGGTGAAGAGGCGATTTGAGGTTTCTAATGACTTGTCGTTTTGACCATTTAGAAATAGACTAGTTGGCTTAGGAAACCCTAGAATCTAACATACGGAAAATTACACTTTGCAAATAAATACTTTTTACTTTATAAAAGCGTTTTCTAAAGGATTAGTATTTGGCAATCTTTGCAAAGCGCCGCTACAACCCATCTTTGGGGAACCCGTTCGGAATTGTGTGGTTTATCGCGTACCCTCGGGCTAGTAGTGCGAGATTCAGACCTCCGCAAGGAGCATTCGGTCTCGAAAGGTTTAAAATACGACATCTTAAAAAAATAAGATTTTTGAAATATAAAATTTTTATTAAAATTATTTTTTTGTATAAATATATGTATATTTATTATTTAAATATCTATTTTATTATAATATAAATATTCCACCTTCTAAAAATCACAATAATAAATTTTACACTAAGATACCATGAACTTCAAATAATCAATATTACAAATAAATACCTTTATTTATAAAACTAAGATATTTTCACTAGAATTGTCACAACGTAAAATCCACCCTCATTACAACTTTAAAGACGAACAATAAATATTTGAGGTGTATTTTGAAAAGTATATAAAAGTATTTTTACCTAAAACCCCTATAAGTTTTATAAATTACCCTAAGGACCCTAGCAATTATAAGACTTTGATTCACATTTCTGATTGTCTGACTCGGGTTTGAGTCTGATTAATCTGACTTGAATATGATTCAAGTCAATCTATAATATACAAGATTCCAATTCAATATGAACACATGAATCCATGAATACAATTATTAATTTATACAACTTGACCGAACTGAACCATGGATATATATTCCTTTTACATGATTCCCAGTATTCCATTTACATGACTATACGATTATAACCGTTTCCTGATATCATGGTTTCGGTCAGTCAGTTAATCACTTATACAATCAATACATTTTACAAGATAACAATACAAATAAGAAATCGCGGGGTTTGAGGGGTAGATTGGTACGGAAGGCATTAAAGGTGGCACGAGGTGGTCAGATTAAGACACCTAACCTATATTCCGTTACTGTTGTACCGTGGCTTAACGGTTCCTTATACATTCCGTTTGCCCTGGTCTCTAGCATATAGAGACCCTCCTCGTATACTTTGGCATCTTTTTGTCCCAAGCTACAAACAACAGCGTTAACACAACATTACAACAATAGTATACAATTTTTAAAGATATCTTCTTATTCTGTCTTTTCTACTTTCCTCTTACCTTTGGGACTTACCGAGCGACCTGTTTGCTGATGACATTCTATTTCTTTCTTCTTTGAATGCCGTCAGGTGATTTGGACCCGGCAGAGACCGAGCCATCTGCAGAAGACTTGGAGCAGCTTGCCGAAGATCCAGCACTTTAGTTCATTGTATACTTTCCATTCAGTATTTTACATTTCCTGTTATGCCACTGTTTAGGCATCTTTTTATTTCAGTTGTATTTCCTTCATGTATTGTACAAAGAATGTTAATAAATAAAAGCTGCTGTTCTTTTTATTTCTTGTCTCTTGTGTACTTATTTTATATTGCTTAGATACGCTTAGCGTATGTACTTCTGAGTATATACGTAGCGGACCGGTCGCGTCCCCTTCGCCTTACACCGGGAAGCGGGGTGTGACAGTAAGATTGTAGGGAGAAATGTGGTATTCCTCGTCTTGTACGTGGATGACATTCTATTGATAGGAAATGATATTCCTATGCTACAATCAGTCAAAGGATTCTTGTCACCGAGGTTCTCCATGAAAGACCTGAGTGATGCCAACTATATTCTGGGGATCCAGATCCATCATAATATATCTAAGAGGATGTTGGGACTTTCGTAGTCACGGTACATTGACACCATACTGAAAAGATTCAGTATGGAACATTCAAAGTGCGGTAATCTACCGGCTTGTCATGGAATCACCCTCTCCAAAGGGATGTCTCTAAAGACTGATTTGGAAAGGGCTCGCATGTCAACTATGCCCTACGCATCTGTGGTAGGCTCTATAATGTATGCGTTGTTGTGTACCAAACCAGGTATACCATACGCATTGAGTGTTGTAAGCCGGTATCAGTCAAACCCAGGAGAGAAGCACTGGATAGCAGTAAAGAACATTCTCAAGTATCTGAGAAGGACTAAGGAGATGTTTTTGGTGTATGGCGGAAAAGACCTCCAGATCGAGGCCTTTGCTGAATCCAGCTTCCAAAGTAACAAGGATGACTCATATTCTAAGTCGGGTTATGTCTTTACCCTCAATGGAGGAGCGGTCTGTTGGAAGAGCTCCAAGCAGAACACCATTGCTGACTCGAGGATGGAAGCGGAGTACATAGCTGCTTGCGATGCCGCAAAAGAAGCTGTCTGCATGAAGAAGTTCCTTACGGAACATCGGTGTTTCCGACCATTGTTAATCCAATACCTCTGTATTGTGACAACATCGGCGCTATAGCTTTAGCGAAGTAGCCTAGGTCCCTTCAAAAGTCCAGACACATCTTGAGGCTATACCACCGGATCAGGGAGATCGTTGATCACTGGGAGATCGAGGTGAGGAGAGTAGATAGGAGAATAACACTACAGATCCACTAACGAAGGCCATCTCTCAGACACAGTTCGAGAGGCTAATCGAGATGATAGGTCTGCGATATGCCAATACATGGCCCTAGTGCAAGTGGGGGATTGTTAGTGTAGATGCCCTAGAGGCCATTGTTGTATCATACTGTTTGTATATTACTTAATGGAAACTTGGGATATTCACAGTTGTATTAACAGTCTTGCTCAAATTGGTAGTCTGCTACTTGGTTTGTTTCTACTTCAATATGTGTATGTGTTTGTTTTAGAATATCGCTTATACATATTAGTAGAGCCCTTAGGATCTTTGCTTGATTACTAGCGGAGTGATAGCAGTCGCACTAGTGGGGGCTGGGTAATCTACAAGCATATCCTTATACAAGTCCATAGTCAGAGCATTAGTGAGACGGGGCATCGATACTCCGGAGTAGACTAGTGTATACGCTTCTCATCCTAGCAGGGGAGATGGTCTGTCCCACAGCCATTAGTACGTCATACTGGAGATAGTATGCAGGTGCTCGTTAGGTTATGAGAACACTGGACAGGACTTGTCGGGAACTGTTGGTTGGTATTATACCTATCGTTGGGTAGCAGTTCCCAGGTGACATGAGTACAGCTTAGTCCGTCGACTTGACACTGCTACTTCGCCTCGAGTGTGTTCCCACCGTACTTTGATTACTACCCTACCATGGCTCAAAGGAGTCATGCAAAGAGGTAGTAGTTGGTGTGCAGTCACGAAGCACTTGGAGGCAGTGGCGGTTAAATAGGATTCGTCTCTCCCGGTATTAGGGGTTGATATCGTGCTATGTTCGGAGAGCCATTACACAAAGTCCCTGGCCAGGGCAAGCGAGATTTACTGGTAGATAGTTTCTCAGGGTGTTTTGGGCTACACTCTGGTATGACTTATTGCGCTATTAGGGGTCTGACGATTACCGCCCCTAGGCCCGATATGCGATACTCTTAGAAAAACAGACCGCACTGTACAGAGATTGTCACATTCAAGCTCAGTAGGAGTTCGGATGTGTTTTCCTCATCGGCCTTCTTATCGACATCTAGCTCGGGACCGTTACGTACCGCTAGTACCACTTGTGTCCTATGGTTAAATCCACTGCCAGCATAGTATCGAGTCTTTAGAGTCCCACACAGAGAGTTTCCCTGCACCGGGCAAAAGGTGTAGAAGCCGTATAGTTTTACGGCAGGGCTTCGATCACTTACGTGCACTTGTGCACATATGATGTTCAGGCGGATAATACTAGTGGGCTTTGGTTTAAACCGGATCCTAGTATTATATTGATGGATCAGTTTCGTCTCTTTGTATTCGTGTTTCTCGGAACACGAATGCGGGTATGTATATACGGATGAGAGGGTCATAGAAGGAGACACCTCATTAGGATTTTGGCCATTTACTTGATTAAAACAATTATGAGGTGGAGGAAAGTAATTGTTATTTTTGTAAATGATAATTGAGGAAAGGTTACTTGTTTTGACTACTTGACTTTGTTTGACCTTTTGACTTGGTTTGACCACTTGACTTGGTTTGACTCTTTGACTAGATATTTCTTGTGAGATATTTTGTAGCACCAGATATTTTGGATGAGATATTTTTTCATGCCATGCTTGTAGTCAAGTAAATGTATCCATCTCATTTATCTTTATCGTTATCAAAAATCATTTCTGTTTCCTCAAGCTAGCTCTCTTCTTCTTCCTCACATCAAAACCCTAAAAGCTCTCATGTGTTGAGAATCCTAGGGTTTCAAGAGACAAATAAATCCATATTCATACTCTACATCACTTAGGCCATCAAGTTTAGCATGCTTGTTGCCCTATTTAACTCGGTTTTTGAGGTGGAGCTCGGACTATAGACTCTCGGGTGGATCGTTTTTGACTCGAGGAGGCCGTCGAAGAAGCTACAATCCGGATCGATCCTTGGAGCCTAGGATGACGAGGAGGACAGCGGAGAAGTCCCTAAGGACTTGTATCATGAGGATAACATTCTTTTAGAGTAGTTAACCCTCATGTAGTTTGCTATCTAGGGTTTCTGGACGATCCTTGGTTCTAGTCGGTGTTGCGATGCCCGTAAAAATCATTTTTGCAAATTCCGCCTCCCCACGAACACGTGGGGTGCGCGACATCAGCTTACACCATAGCCCCTATGGACCAACCGTAGAAAGGTCAACCCTTGCCTCACTTATGGCGCCGTGGAACTACCGCAAACCTAAGGTTTTGGTGGCAGTTCCGACGGTCACAGAATCGAGTTAGGGTTTCGTTCTTCTAGAGGGTCGAAAAAAGCACCTGCATGATTTTCTGAAGATTTTAAACTTGGAAAAAATCCAACTCTTGGAAAATTTCCAGCGAGGGAAAATATTGGTTATTGATATCCGTTCGAACTTTTTAACATCGTCTAAATAACCCGAAATGATGTTATAATTACGATTACGGAACACTTCGAATTGCCTTTACAGAAAGTTAACATCACATGTACTTCAGCAAAAACAAGCAACACCTGAAACACCAAAACCCAAAGACTAGAACACCACCCAAAAATGAAGCCCAAACTCATTAAAAGATCCGGCCAGCATATCGGTCGGTTATATGTGATATAGCCGGGTTATCGCATCAAGTGTTGATTCGATAAGTTGATATAAATGATATTAGTCGGTTATATATGATATAGCTAGATTATTAAATCAAGTGTTGATTTAATAATTTAATGTATAATTATATATTTGATATATTGAATAACATTAACTAATATTAGCTCATTTAAACATTTCTTTTTCTCACTTTTTTGTACACTTTATATATATGTGATATATGTTATTGTGTCATGGTTGTTGATATATGCAAAATGGGTGTATGAGACTTACACCATGACAAAGGTAATTTGGGGTTTATATTTATCTAAGTAATTAAAAATTGGATGGAAATTTGTTATGGTTGGAAGCTTGAAGAAGCTTATGCTAACCATTGACTTAGTCCACCAACTTTGTTTTACATAAGATATTTATTAAACTAACCATTATCTTTAGCCATGGTTTATTCTCTACATGAGTTAGTGTATGACATAAACTCACCCATGGTTGCAATTCTCACACAACAATTCCTTCACCATTATTTCTCCACTTCATCTTCTTCCTCATCTCGAAAAGCTTTCTAGGGTTTGGAGAGATGAAGAATCCTAGTGAGAAAAATAAATCCAAAGTGATCAAAATTCCAACTTCATCATCCTCTACTAGATTAGCCATTTAGTTTAGCGTGTTTGCTTCACTAAACTCTAATTTAGTGAAGAGGTAGCTTGGGTTTGAGTCTCCTCGATGTAGATCATCTTTGGTCTCGAAGACATCGAGCAAGTTTGTTCCTCTCATCTTATGGAGCCTTTCTAGAGTTCGGGAGTTCACTACTTTGAGCGAAGTGACTACTACACGGAGCTATTGAAGTGAAGGAATGCTCTACAAAGGTTGTATTCCTTGTTCACTTTGTATGTAAGGTTGTTTGCATGCTTGTTTCGTCTAAATCTTCAGTTAAGATTCTAGGTTAGGGTTCTTTAGTACGATAAATTTTTGAAAACGGAAAGGACGATGCCTCCTAAAACCTCGCTGCCACCCTAGGGAACCCTGTAGTGGTATCAGAGCACAGTGGGAATCACACAAGACTCTATGACGATCTCGGGTCGACAGACTAACCTGTACCAGTCTCACCAGAGACTGCTAGCTGACGATAGGTATAATACCATCTAGGAGTTCTCGGTGTACCCAGTCTCCACTGAGCACCCGTATACCTTCTCTGATGTCAAACACCAATGGATATGGGATCATCCATCGCCAATCATATGGGTCGAAAGAGTATACGGTAGTCGACACTAGAATATCGATGCCCTGTCTCGATATCCCATGACTAGGAACAATTGAAGGATGTACTTACTGACTACCTCTGGTCCCCACTAGTATGATCTTCATCATAATCCCGGTAGTCAAGTACTCATCCTATGGGCTTTATCAACATGTAATAGAGAGATAATCAGTGTACATGTTAAGATAAAGAGCAAGCAGATAGCATACTGTCATGTCGAGCAAGAAAGTCATCCCTATATATGTCCAAGCATCTACTACAATATACATCGTATGTATAGTAATGGCCTCTAGGGTATACATATTACTAATAAGACCATCTCCCCTGCTGGGATGAGAAGCGTATACACCAGTCTACTCTGGAGTATCGATGCCCCGTCTCGATAATACTACGACTAGGGACCTGTATAAAGATGTTCTTATAGACTACCCAGCCTCTACTAGTATGACTGCCATCATAATACTGATAGTCAAGCAAAGATCCTAATGGCTCTACCAATATGTATAAGCGATATGCAAAAACACATGCACATATTGAGGTACAAACAAACCAGGTAGCATATTACCATTTCGAGCAAGACTGTTTATTATATCCGTGTATATCCTAAGCTTCCATTAAGTAATATACAAACCAGTATTATACAATAATGTCCTCTAGGGCATATATCACTAACAGTATATGTATCAAAATACATATACGCGTATTCCTATAAAACTACGAATAGCCAAGAGAGAAAATGAATAGTGAACAATAATACTAGAATACATATATTAAAACTATATATAAAATATTAAATCAATACTTGATTTAATAATCCGGCTTAATCCTAAGCCGCTAGTATTATCAACCGTCCGATTAAAGTCTGTGTAGCCTGTACACATATTTAATCGGACACTTGTATGTAGAAGCATACTTCATCTACATCATATCGCCTGAACCGGGAAAACTCTCTATGTGGGACTCTAAAGACTCATCAATATGCAGGCAGTGGGTTTAACTACAAGCATGTCAGCGGCATTAGCTGTACGTAACGGCTACCCTGGTATTGAGCAAAAGGAAGGCCTACGAGCAAACTTATTCGTACCCCTACTAAGCCTATCTATAACAATCTTAATACAGTCCGGTCTGTTCATCTAAGAGTATCACATATCGGGTCTAGGGGTTGGATAAAGGCTGGCCCCTAATAACGCGATATTTCATGTCGGTGCGAAGCCCATCACCAACTGAGAAACTACTGATTCAAATCAGTAAATCTCATCCACCATGGCCAAGGATTTCTGGTGATGACCACCCGTGTATAGTGCGACATCTACCTACAATACCGGGAGAGAAGAATCCCCGATGATCCGCTCTCTGACTCTATGTGGCGCGGGATTGTACCCAACTAAAACCTGTTTGCATGACTCCTTTGAGCCGTGGTAGGGTAGTAATCAAAGCACAGTGGGAACTCACATGAGACAAATGATGATCTTAGTTCGACAGACTAACCTGAAGTTATGTCACCTGGGAACTGCTATCTGACAATAGGTATAATACCATCTAGCATGTTCCCGACAAGTCCGTCCAATGTAACTCATAACCCAATGAGCACCTGTATACTATCTTAAGTGACTAACGGACACCAATGGCTTTATAAACCGGCCACTGCCTCTTGTCAGGGTCTCAAAAAGTATACACTACTCTACTCTGGGGTATCGATTCCCTGTCTCGATACTCTCTCAACTAAGGACATTTAAGGATGTGCTTATGGACCATCCAGCTTTTACGTATATGCTCGCCATCATAATGCTGGTAGTCAAGCATGAATCCTATGAGCTCTATAAACATGTAATATTGATCTGTAATACCACATAATGTATGTACATGATGATAAAGTCAAACCAGATAGTTTACTATCATCTTGAGTAAGACTGTTTTACTCGTATAGGTCCTCCCTCAACCATCACAATCGCCTGCCTGCGATTATAATAATTGACTTGAGGGCAATATAGCCAATAGTAGATGCACAGGTGGATACCTATAAGGCTATACTTGTTGCAAAAGGTTTTCGTCAAACACCCTGTGTGGATTATGACGAAACCTTTTCTCCAGTGGCTATGCTGAAATCCATTTGGATCCTACTTGCCATTGCTGCCTTCCATGACTGTGAAATCTAGAAGATGGATGTAAAAACGGCTTTTTTGAATGGAAGTTTGGAAGAGTGTGTTTATATGGATCAGCCGGAAGGATTCATGGATAGTGGGAGCAGCGGGAAGGTGTGCAATTTGCTTAAATCCATTTATAGATTAAAGCAGGCATCGTAGAGCTAAAACATCTATTTTGATTAGGCTGTTAAGGAATTTGACTCCATCAAGAACGTGGATGAGCCTTGTATCTATAAGAAGATTGTAGGGAGAACTGTCTTATTCCTAGTCTTTTACGTGGATGATATTCTCTTGATAGGAAATGACATTCCTATATTACAATTGGTCAAGCTGTTCTTATCACAAAGGTTCTCCATGAAAGACTTGGGTGATGCCTACTACATTCTCGGGATAAAGATCTACAGAGATAGATCCAAGAGTGTGTTGGGACTTTCACAGTTCAGGTACATAGAGTCCATACTAAAGAGATTTAGTATGGATAATTCCAAGCGTGGTAATATACCCACTTTGCACGGAATCACCCTCTCCAAAAAGATGTCTTCCAAGGCAGATGAGGAGAGGGCTCGCATGAGCATTATACCCTACGCTTTGGCAGTAGGATCTATAATGTATGTGAAAGTATGTCTTAACACCTCTACTAGGTTTATATGCGTATCGAGTATACAATTTTAAAAAATCTAGAGGTCTAAGTATACTAAATAAGAATCGAACTAGAGAATTAGGGTTTCAAAGTAAGCAAACAAGTTCTAAACAAAGTGATGGGAAACTAAAACCTTTGTAGTCTTGTCTTTCACTTCTATTTCTCCTAGTAGAAATCCCTAGAACTCTTCTTAAGGGTCCACTTGAAGAAAGGATTGAGCTTGCTTGTTTTCTTCGTTGCCGAAGGTGATCCACCTTGAAGTCTCTCTCCCTCAAGCTCACACTTCACTAATCAAGGTAATAGTGAAGTTAACAACGTAAACTGATGGGCTAGATTAGTGTAGGTTGATGAAGTAGGAGATTTGCTCACTCAAAATATTTTTTTTCTCTTTTTCTTTTTCTCCACTCAAGAAAATAAGCGAGGAGAGGAAGAAGGAGATTAACTTGGATGAATAATAAACCATATAGAGTTCATGAGATAAGATAAGGATGATAAAATATCTAAGAATAAAATAAAATTGGAGATGAGTCATGGCTTCTCAATTCTTCTCCAAGTATCCAAAGCCATGACTCATTCTCCTCTTTTTTAAAAAAAATATATAAATCATCCTAATTATCTTTTACTCTTATGTGATTCTCATACATCCTAATTCTATGTATCTGTCATGACCCGAATGTGGCACGTGATCGGCACTTAAATCACGTGACATCTAAAGACGTCGATGTGGTCCAAGTAAGCCGAAACCCGAAATCTAACACATATTGAAAATATTGGAGGTGAGCTTTAAAATAGTCATCAGATTGAATCAGTTTAAAATAAACATTTAAGTCTAACTAAGTATGTTTGAAAAACTATCTATGACGTTTTGAAATTTGACAACACCTCCTTTGTAAATTTTGAATAAAACACGATGCAACATAATAAAATAAATAGCATCCCAACAGGAGCTAACTTCCAGGATGATACAAGCAGACGTGATAGTAAGAAGTGTAATAGGTATCTTATTTAAGTTATACGTCTTTCTATTTTAGTAAAGAATGATAAGAGATTTACCGTTTAAAAGATCCCAGTGTCATACTAGACATGTGAAAATAATGAGACTATAGCTCGTTTTAGAAATCCTTCTGATATGCATCAACTAGTAAAAAGGTATTTAGGAACTGTTGCCCGGATCAGTCCTGGTCGGCTACAAATATGCACAACTATAACTGTATACCACGTATGATAGCAACATATCAATATATGGATGTCCGGCATCGACACCCGAAATCAGATATCCCTCGTGTCCATCACCGACACTAAAATCCTCAAATCTCTCGTGTCCATCACCGACACGTAAATGCAGATATCATCGACACCATCTCAACAGATGATCTCCTATCGATATCCCTGGCCCCGGCCAGTATCCTCTGGATATCCGCCATGCTCATCTCTAGCTCCGGCCAGTATACCCTGGATATCTGCCGTGCTCATATCCATCTCCGGTATCGAGTGTCCTCACTAGGCTCCCTGCCTCTAATGTAGCTTTCCTGCCGCTCGGTCTTGACCGGATCCACCATGTATCCGTCTATTTACTCCTCCACTAAGCCGGGATAAGTAGCAAGTACATAACCGTATATCTCCCCCACTCGGTTCGGAATAAAAACAATCAGAAAACATCAAGCTCATGGTGGACGTCAACTCATCGTATCCAGAAATTTCAACTAAAGAATACAGATTCTTGCATAAATCATTCTGATGATATATTATATATATATAAATATACATATATAACAGCATCCCATACCACTAATATATATCATCGAAAGTAAAACAACATGAAAACTCATAAGAATCGAATACGAATACCCATGGTACTGGTATTCGCAATACTCAACAGGTAATAAAGGTAAAGTACGTAAATAAAGTCATGTATACAACAACCGTAACAGTTCTACTGTGTCAAGGCAATAATAATGATGTGTAGTGTAGCATACGCGTCTGTGCTCGTGCAGTATGGCAATCATTAGTATTTGTGCAAGTGTTCTATAAGTGTATAAAGCAGAAAGTAATTCTACCCATATCTGTAGTATATTATAAAATCAGATTTTCCGGATATAGGGAATTAATTTGCCTAGTACCGGCATTACATACGCATCACATAGTATAGCAGTCCTACAATGGCATTGCAGTACCAATGAGTTATAGTGTACATAAGCCTTTGTGCGCGCACAACATAGTACTCATTGGTAGTTGTGCGGTGTTCTATCGGTGTGTTCGTATAACCGAAACGTATATCGCAAACATATAAAGTAAATCTATGCGTATAGCGTAAATATTAAACGTAACTTCTTGCTATGAGCTATACCATTATCTTTGAAAATAGAACGAAACGTTGGTTTTGGAATTAGGAAGCCGCCTTAAGTTAAAAATAGATATTCATTTTGGAAATTAGCATCGCATTCTCCTCATTTATCATTTAAAAAGGGAAACAAATTGTTGGTTTTAAAAGAGTATAGCTCACTCGCACAAAACCTTCCAAATTAGAATAATTCATGACTACACAAATCTATACAAAACTTGGCCGTATTCGGCACACTATCCACATTATCACAAGTACGGCATGATCCATCATACAATATACACATTATCTTAAGTACGACATGATCCCTCATACAATATCCACATTATCATATATCCATATCGTACGGATCTATCGTCACGCACGTATGTCACAAGACCCATGTATTAAACTATATACAATGAATATCATACTGGATGAGAAATAATATCAAAACCCCTAACTAAATTATCGATAACAACTAACTAGATAGCATAACTATCCAAGTTAAATGGTTGCGGGGGTGCTATACGCCATCCACCCGACTTTCCCCGTAGATGTAAATATACTCACCAACTTGTCGAGCTCGTTGAATCCACGACTGCTATGTCCATAATCTCCATCTCGGAAACCTTCGCGATCGTACCTATAATCGTAGTTAAATCATATCGATGTAAATATCATAAAAAAAAACAAAAACAACGAGCTAGGCACCCGTAGGTTAGAACCTACAGCTTACTTACTCCAAAAACAACAAGATATCCCTGTTGTTAACGTACGAACGTCAACAGTTCAGTGATGGCACAGAAATACGGAAAACCATATAGAAATGTCGGAAACTTTAACAAAACCCTTACTAGAATACTCCCAGATTTAACTGTATGAATATTGGGACAAATCAAACAATATTGTAGATCATAAAATGACCAAATACACCTATAGAACATAATACAACATGAAAACCACAAAGGGGTCCGGCAGAACAAAATACAACATGAAAACCACAAAGGGGTCCGGCGGCATCGGCAAAATCATATATCTCGCCTGATTTACTTGGGAAATAGGGGTTCGGGCTTTAGCTATAGTCTTCTAGTAGTCTTATCATACCCTAGTCTTGTTAGTTTTTTTTCTAGAGGTTTATCCTAATAGTTCCAGATTCAATCTTAGTATCACAAATATCACAAAAGTTCTAATTTCTGATATTGCATACAAAAACAGATATTAAACAGAATTGAAATGGTATAGAAGATAAAATATATCTATAGAGATGATTAATAAGAAAACACCACCTCAAGAAGTGTATGTGGTAGCATCAAGGGTTTATAAAGGCTCTAGCTTGATGATATGAACAACTTTGATGAAGGGATCAAGGTTTTCTTCTTTGGATGTGATGAACACTTAGAAATTTTAGTTTGGAGCTGAAGAAGCTGTGTTGTATTTAGTTTGTGAATGATAAAGAATAGGTGTAATTTGATGAGAGAGATAGGTAGAGAAGGAATGAGGCGTAGGGTTGTGAGGTAGTGGTGTAAGTGTTGAAGAATGAGGTAGAGGGCGGAGAGTTAGTGTGTGGTGTGGAGGGTGTGAGGTTTAACCTACTAGTTAAACATATACCCACCCTCAAAAAAGAATTTAAAACAAAAAGAAAACCCTTTTCCCTTTAATTAAACCCTTCATGTAAAAATTTAAATCCATGTTTTAAAAGAAATGAAATACTTATTCTAACACTTAAATATCATTATCTTATTATAAAATCTCATGTCATGTTTAAAATAAATAAAAATATCACTTTTATGATATCATCCACTTTTCTTCATATTTACCAAAATATTATATTTTTACGGATATAATTCTGATAACAAATCATATGCGATATCATTTTTATAAATTAATTATTTCAATATTTAAAATTATAAAGTAATATTTATAATTTTTTCCAAAATGTTAGAATATCCCACCTTAAAGAAATCTGGTCCCCGAATTTAAATTAAACCCCCATCTTAAAACATTTTCCACAATCCAATCAACTCAATTCAAAACAGTTTGCCGGGTTCAAATTATAAAACATATAGTCCGCTTAATATAACGGAACTCCAAAGTCCTACAAGATCTAAAACGTAACATAACACAACAGTGTGTGTTAAAACTCAAAAAGATATAAAACACACATAACTGTAACTTCAGCGGTTGCTATGAGAATTACATCAGTTATGATGCAAAATTATAAATACTAAATCAGCTGTGCACATCAAGTACAGGCTCGTTGCCATAGCCGTAATGCAATATCTATAGCATACGACCAAGCGAAAATAAGTTCAAATCCATAATATACCACATCAAGTACAGTGCCCGAAAATGAAATCAACCATAACGGTTTTGCACGAAAATCCAAATCATATGCCACAGGTGCGCATGAAAACAAAACAGCGCTAAGTGCAACAGGTGTGCAAGAAACGATATCCACTGCATCAACTGTGCATGGAGCAAATATCAAGTGCATATAAAGTGCACAAAATTAATACCCAGTGCATCGGGGTGCACAAAATCAATATCAAGTGTATCGGGGTGCACAAAATAAATCTCAAATGCATCGGGGTGCACAAAATCAAAATCAAGTGCATTGGGGTGCACATAAACAAAACCAAGTGCATCAGGGTGAACAAAATCAAAACCAAGTGCATCTGGGTGCACAAAATCAAAATCAAGTGCATCAGGGTGCACAAAATCAAAACCAAGTGCATCTGGGTGCACAAAATCATACCGAGTATACCTAGAGCAAACATATATATATGTATACATATATATTTATATATATATATATATATATATATATATATATATAATCTCTTACTCATGTGCAACCGATGTGCACGAAAATATCAGTCTAGTGCATCTGGTGTGCACAACACATCAATCAAAGTGCAATTACCGTGCATGAAAATCTCAAACAAGTGCACCTGGTGTGCACAAACCGTTTGTGTGACCCTTAAATCCCCAAAATACATATGTCAAAATAACGACGTCGACTTGTCATTTCCTCAATGTTGAAAACGAAATATTTGGATCATAAAAACGCAAATCGAAAACAAATGACATCGAAGTATATCTTCTTCAATGTCGAAAGGTGTCTATACACCCGGAACTGGCATACAAGGATTACCATAAGCCTTCTGCCACGGTCTAGCGTTATCTATCTCTGAATTCTTTTTCTCCCTGCAGATCCCTAATGCCACAACCTCTTTATACAATCGTCCGGTAAGGAGCAATGACACAATCTGTCCTACTGCCGATACCTCTCACAACATCTTCTTGACAATTAGTCCAGTCTCTCGCAACGCAACATGTTGATGACAATGATCTTCAACATCTGCGTGTGCACCAAACAACTGATCCTGGGTCCAATCTTACTTATTATAGTATCCAGGAATGAACCCGTCAAGTCTCATGCCGATTTGAACTATCAATTCTGTCCAGAATTAGCACTCATTACTGAATCCACATGCATTTCGAAACAACTACAATCTCCTCAAGATTTTCCTCTAAAAGTGTGGTTGTACACGCCTTTGTATACATCAATCTCCAATATCGAAGGCGAAGAACCACTGCGCTTTGAAGCTTCGCATCAATCTCCTGTTCCATTATTCTACAATATCGGTCAAATAAGGAGTGTATCGTGATAGTCATGCGAATTGTAAATCTTCATCACTATCAAGCCCAGAGTTACATAACTCGAAATACAAATACGGCATCTCTGATACTCTGTGGAAGAATCTGGCTAGGCTCACCTTCGCGAACTTGTCCCAATTCGTCAGACAATACGATCTCTCTCGAGTGACTTACATTAGGTCTGAGCAGAACCCATCAAAAGAAACTAATCAACTTCACCGATCTCGCATTGGAGCGCCATAATGGATTAAATATCCTAGCCATCACTCATATGAATGACTACGAATCCTCTGATCCATCTATACTTGTAAACACCGGCCACTTTTAACTTCATGAATTCTGGAAGCAACTCCTCGACAATCTTAGCAACGATTGATACAGCTGTCTGAACAGTCGGTAACACAACGATCTTCGGAGTAGTGTAAACATAAGCCTCCAAGTCTGGCTGGTCTCCAGAAATGACCCGACCCTCTGGTGCGGATCCCGAAGAAACTCGCTTCAACATTAGAAACCCGATCATATAAGGATAAACAACATGTCCATATGTCACCGGAATGTCACCCTAGTCAGTCCTCGTCTTAGACAAGTCTGTCCTGACGGTGTCTCTAATCGCAGCCCTCTCGGCTTGGGTAGACATAGCGACTGGAACAATAAACATGTAGTGATGAGGATAGATCAATAGAACGAATAGAAAAGGTCTCAAATATGCCGCGGAATATATGTACGGTACGCTACTCTACTTATTACCTACTCCATCAACCAAGGTCATCCTATGTAACGAAAGTTCGGGTATAAGACCACTAAATTCAAGTCTAAGTTCTATATGGTCAAGCCTAGATAAACAAAATTGTATGCTTAGACTCCATATAGTCAAACCTAGACTCGAACAAAGGTTAAACCAAACATTCTGATACCAACTTTGTCACGACATGAATGTGGCATGTGACCAGCATTAAAATCACGTGACATCTACGGACGTCGACGCGGTCCAAGTAAGCCGAAACCTGAAATCTAAACCCTTTTTGAAAGTATTGGAGGAGAGCTTTAAAATAGTAATCATATGGAATCAGTTTAAAATAAACATTTAATTCTAACTAAGTATGTTTGAAAAAGTATCTATGATGTTTTGAAATTCGACAGCACCTACTTTGCAAATTTTGAATAAAACACGATACAACATAATAAAATAAATAGCATCCCAATGGAAGCTAGCTTCCACGACCAAACGGCGGAGCAACCAAGCAAAAATTATACGACGCCAAACGGCGAAGAAAAGAAAAGCGAAACAAAATCAACAATATATAAAAAGGTCGAGTCCAAAGAGTGCGACGCCCAACAACATACAAACTCTATGTCTCGCTTCTAAGTCCATAATATACATGTTCTAAGTCGATGGAGTTTTACTTGATACAAGAATATATAAATATACAATTGTGGGTACGAACAACAGTAGCCCACCTACCAAAGCAATCACCTAGAAGAAGAAGGTTGTGCCGTAATCCGTCGATAATCCGAGCGGTATAACCTGCAAGAAACTGTGGCACAACGGGGCTGAGTTGCCAACTCAGTAAATAAAAGTACTGCACAAGGTAGAAATTGAAATGCACAACGATACTAAGGTCATGAGTATAGTACTATAATATTCTATACCAATATATATATATATATATATATATATAATATGCATAAGTATCATAAATGCAACATTATCCATCACCTAAACCCAAAATGTATATGTAAAATCTCTTCTTTAAAATAGCCGTGGAATACATATGTCACGGTATAAAAGCAGTCGTGATAGTATGAAGTGTAATAGGTATCTTATTTAAGATATACGTCTTTCTATTTTAGTAAAGAATGATAAGAGGTTTACGGTTTAAAAGATCCCAATGTCATACTAGACATGTCAAAATAATGATACTATAGCTCGTTTTAGAAATTCTTCTTATATGCACCAACTTGTAAAAAGGTATTTAGGAACTGTCCCTCGGATCAGTCCTGATCGGCGACAAATATGCACAACTATAACCGTATACCTCATATGATAGCAACATATCAATATATAGATGTCCAGCATCGACACCCGAAATCAGAAATCCCTCGTGTCCATCACTGATACGCAAATCCTCAAATCTCTTGTGTCCATCACCGACACGTAAATGCAGATATCGTCGACACTAGCTCAACAGATGACAGCCCCTCGATATCCCTGGCCCCGGTCAGTATCCCCTAGATATCCGCCATGCTCATCTCTAGCTCCGGCCAGTATCCCTTGGATATCTGCCGTGCTCATATCCATCTACGGTATCGAGTGTCCTTGCTAGGCACCCCGCCTCTAATGCGGCTTTCTTGCCCTTCGGTCTCGACCGGGTCCACCATGTATCCATCTGTTTACTCCCCCACTCAGCTCGGATAAGTAACAAGTCCATAACTGTATATCTCCCCCACTCGGTTTGGAATAAAAACAATCAGAAAACATCAAGTTCATGGTGGACGCCAACTCATCGTATCCAGAAATATCAAGTAGAATACAGATACTTGCATAGATCATTCTGATGATATATTATATATACACATATATAACAGCGTCCCATACCACTGATATATATCATCGAAAGTAAAACATCATGAAAACTCATAAGAATCGAATACGAATACCCATGGTACTGGTATTCACAATACTCAACATGTAATAAAGGTAAATTATGCAAATAAAGTCATGTATACAACAACCGTAACAGTTCTACTATGTCATGGCAATACTAATGATGTGTAGTGTAGCATACGCGTCTGTGCTCGTGTAGCATGGCAATCATTAGTATTTGTGCAAGTGTTATATAAGTATATAAACCAGAAAGTAATTCTACCCATATTCGTAGTATATAATAAAATCAGATTTTCCGAATATAAGGAATTAATATGCCTAGTACCGGCATTATATACGCATCACATAGTATAGCGGTCCTACAGTGGCATGGCAGTACCAATGAGGTGTAGTGTACATAACCATCTATACGCGTGCAACATTGTACTCATTGGTAGTTATGCGGTGTTCTATCTGTAAGTCCACGTTGCGACCCCCGGTTCTTACGGGGAGGCGGAAACGGTATAAAATCAAAATTTTAACGCAAGAGGCAACATTGACTAAGCTAGGTCGGGATCTTTACCTAAACTAAAACTAGCATACTAAGCTAAAGATATTTAGCTACTCGGATAGAGATGGTTATACCTAGCTTGTCTTGAACTCCTTCGTCTTCAAGCTCCGGTGGTGGTCCGATGGCTCCTTCTCGTCGTCTCCGTACGCCGAAGATAGATCCACTTGAAAGCTCCAACCTTTAGCTCCTTCTTCGGTCTTTGAAGAAACTAGTTCACTTGGTTTGCTAAACCTAGTGAACTAGAATGAGTAGAGAGGAAATAGAATGGGATTTTATCTATGGTTCTTGATTCTCAACTCATGAGACAAGAGAACCATAGATCAAGAGAGGGAGCAAGAGGTTGAGGGTGAGAGCAAGGGGAGAGCTCAAGAACAAGAGAGAGAATGAGCAAGAAAGAATGAGGCTCTCTTTTTCCTTTCACCCTCTCATAATCCAAAGTGATCATAACTCATCATATCAAAAAAAGTCTTTTGGTGATGGTTAGAAGCAACCATAAGGTTATCATATCATGCACTCATTTTACTCAAAAAAGCAAGCAAGAAAAAAGTCTTTGGCATGAAATGATAACCATGGTCATCATGATGGTCAACTAGTCAAGCCTAGTCAACCGGTCAACAAGTCAACAAAAGTCAACAAGTCACCAAAGTCAACAAGTCAACAAAAGTCAACAAGTCAACAACCATATCACCATAATACTTAATTAATATAATAGTTAATCACAAATCATATTCTCATTAGGGTTGAGCAAAAAGTCAAAAGTCAACGGTCAACTGTCAACAACCCTAATGAGAATCCACTGCCTCTGCCTCCCTGTCAACTGTGCATACACACCCGCATCCGCGTTCCGAGGAACACGAATGCAAACTGGATAAATCCAATCCCATAAGGTACACTAGGATCTGGCTTAAACCAAAGCCCGCTAGTGTAAACTGTCCGGACACTGTACGTGCACAAGTGCACGGATGTGACCGAACCCTGTCGCAAAACCATGCGACCTGTCGCAATACCATGCGACCTCTACTCTTTTTCCTAAAGGCGAAAAGCTTTCTGTGTGGGACTCTAAAGACTCGACACTACGCTGGCAGTGGGTTTAACCACAGACCGCAAGTGGCACTAGCTGTGCGTAACGGTCCCCAGGTAATGCCGACAAGAAGACCGACGAGGCGAAACCCATCTGAACTCCTACTGAGCCTGAGTGTGACATTCTCCATACAGTCCGGTCTGTTCGTCTGATACATCGCATGGCGGGCCTAGGGGGCGGTAAACGTCAGTCCCCCAATAGCGGTACAAGTCGTGCCGGAGTGAAGCCCAATACACCCTGAGATAACACTGGAAACCTACCAGTATATCTCGTTTGCCCTGGCCAGGGACTACTCGTGTAATGGCTCTCCTAGACACAGCGCGATGTCAACCCCCAATACCGGGAGAGACGAATCCTGTCTAACCGTCACTGCCTCCAAGTGCTTCGGGACTGCACCCAACCACCACCTGTTTGCACGACTCCTTTGAGCCGTGGTAGGGTAGTGATCAAAGTACAGTGGGAACACACCCGAGGCGAAGTGACAGTGTCAAGTCAGCGGACTAAGCTGTACTCATGTCACCTGGGAACTGATAACTGACGATAGGTATAATACCAACTAGTCAGTTCCCGACGAGTCCTGTCCAGTGTACCCGTAACCTAACGAGCACCCGCATACTATCTCAAGTACGACGTACTGACGGCTGTGGGACAGACCGTCTCCCACACTGGGATGAGAAGCGCATGCGCTGGTCTACTCCAGAGTATCGATGCCCTGTCTCGATAGTCCTGCGACCAGGGACCTGAATAAGGATGTGCTTATAGATTACCCAGCCCCCACTAGTGTGACTGCCATCACAACGCTGGTAATCAAGCAAAGATCCTATGGGCTCCACTAATGCGTATAAGTGATATACTGAAATAAACACAAGTACACATTGAAGTAGAAACAAACCAAGTAGCATACTACTATTTTGAGCAAGATTGTATATACAAGGTGAATATCCCAAGCATCCATTAAGTAATATACAAACTAGTATGATACAGTAATGGCCTCTAGGGCATATACACTAACAATCTCCCACTTGCACTAAGGCCATGTACTGGCGTATCGAAGACCTATCATCTCGATCAGCCGCTCGAACTGAGTCTGGGGCAGGGCCTTGGTGAATGGATCAGCAGTGTTATCTTCTGAAGCGACTCTCCGAACCTCGATCTCCTGGCGATCTACGATCTCCCTGATCAGGTGATACCGCCTTAAGATGTGCCTGGATCTCTGATGGGACCTGGGTTCCTTCGCTAAAGCTATAGCCCCGTTGTTGTCGCAATACAGAGGTATTGGATCAACAATGGACGGAACCACCTGAAGTTCTTTCAAGAACTTCCTTATCCAGACAGCTTCTTTTGCGGCATCAGATGCAGCGATGTATTCCGCTTCCATCGTCGAGTCTGCAACGGTTTCCTGTTTGGAACTCTTCCAACACACCGCCCCTCCATTGAGGGTAAAGACAAAACCCGACATGGACTTGGAATCATCCTTGTCACTCTGGAAGCTGGAGTCAGCAAAGGCCTCGATCTGGAGGTCTTTTCCGCCATACACCAAGAACATCTCCTTAGTCCTTCTCAGGTACTTGAGAATGTTCTTTACCGCTATCCAGTGTTTCTCCCCAGGGTTAGACTGATACCGGCTTACCACACTCAGTGCATAAGCTACATCCGGCCTGGTACACAACATCGCATACATTATAGAGCCTACCGCAGAAGCGTAGGGTATAATAGACATGCGATCCCTCTCCAAATCAGTCTTGGGAGACATCTCTTTAGAGAGGGTGATCCCGTGACAAGCCGGTAGGTTACCGCGCTTGGAATCTTCCATACTGAATCTCTTCAGTATGGTGTCGATGTACCTGGACTGTGAAAGTCCTAATATCCTCTTGGATCTGTCACGGTAGATCCGGATACCCAGAATGTATGAGGCATCACCCAGGTCTTTCATGGAGAACCTGTGTGACAAGAACCCCTTGACAGATTGTAGCATAGGAATGCCATTTCCTATTAAGAGAATGTCATCCACGTATAAAACGAGGAATACTACAGTTCTCGCTACAAATCTACTATAGATGCATGGTTCATCTGGATTTTTGATAAAGCCAAATTCTTTGACCGTCTCATCAAAGCAGATGTTCCAACTCCGCGATGCCTGCTTTAGTCCATAGATGGACTTAAGCAACTTGCACACCTTTCCGCTGCTTCCACTCTGAATGAAACCCTCTGGCTGGTCCATATAGACACACTCCTCTAAATTTCCATTTAGAAAAGCTGTCTTTACGTCCATTTGCCAGATCTCATAATCGTGGAAGGCAGCAATGGCAAGAAGGATCCGAATGGATTTCAGCATGGCTACTGGAGAAAAGGTTTCGTCGTAGTCCAAGCCAGGTCTTTGACGAAAACCCTTTGCTACCAGCCTAGCTTTATAGGTCTCAACCTGTCCATCTACACCAATCTTCCTTTTGAAGATCCACTTGCATCCTACGGGTTTTACCCCGTCTAGAGCAATGTCCAACGTCCATACCTTGTTGGTGTACATGGACTCCATTTCGGTCCGCATTGCATCCAGCCATTTCACTGAGTCAACGCTCTGAACGGCCTGCTGGAAGCTAGTAGGCTCATCATAATCTATGATGCAATCCTCTCTATCCCCGTCTATGAGAAAACCGCAGTATCTCTCGGGCGGATGAGACTGCCTACTACTCCTGCGGAGCGGCGTAGGAATGTCCTGTTCTGTTGAACCCTCTGGTTCTACCAAGCTTTCAGTAACAGTCTGTGGTTCCGGAATTTCTTCCAGTTCCACTGCGCTCCCACTAATTTCCTTTTCCAAGAACTGGTGTTCTAGAAAGTGGGCATTACGAGAAACAAGGACTTTTTGTTCCTCTGCGTAGTAGAAAAGATACCCCCTGGTGTTCTTTGGGTATCCCACAAACTTGCACAGTACTGAGCGTGCCTCGAGTTTGTCCGCATGCTGCTTTTTGACAAAAGCTGGACATCCCCAGATCTTCAGATATTGAAGATAGGGTTTCTTCCCACTCCACATTTCATATGGGGTGGTAGGCACAGTCTTAGTCGGAACTCGGTTCAAAAGGTATGCTGCTGATTCTAGCGCATATCCCCAGAATGATCGCGGCAACTCAGCGTTACTCATCATGGACCGCACCATATCCAATAGGGTGCGGTTCCGTCTCTCCGATACACCGTTATGTTGCGGGGTGTATGGAGGAGTAAGCTGAGAGAGAATTCCGTTCTCTTTTAAATAGTCCAGGAATTCGGCACTTAAGTATTCTCCACCTCAATCCGATCTTAGAATCTTAATACTTTTGCCGGTCTGTTTCTCTACTTCATTCTTATACTCCTGGAATTTTCCAAAGGCCTCGGACTTATGTTTCATTAAGAAGACATAACCGTACCTTGAGAAGTCATCCGTAAAAGTAATGAAGTAAGAATGTCCGCTTCGGGCATGTGTAGACATTGGACCGCACACGTCACTATGTACGAGTCCCAAGAGCTCGCTCGCTCTTACTCCTTGTCCAGTAAATGGAGTCTTTGTCATCTTTCCTTTGAGACAAGATTGACAAGTGGCATACGATTGATATTCGAACGCATTCAAATATCCTTCTGTATGTAACTTAGTCAACCTTCTCTCATTGATGTGACCCAATCTACAATGCCATAAGAAAGTCTGATTTATTTCCGGAGACTTTCTTTTGTGTGTATTCTGGACGTTGAAAATCTGTGGTTGGTTTAACACGTATATACCATTACTCAATGTACCTGACCCAATCAAAACTTGATTAAGGTGAATGTTTACAACATTACTTACAAACCCAAATTCATAACCTTCTTTAGAAACTAAAGATACAGAAATGATATTACAAGTTGCGTTGGGTACAAAAAAGCAATTACGCAAAACCAAAACATGTCCATCTGACATTCCCAGGTGATAGTCCCCCACGGCTTTAGCATCCATGCTAGCTCCGTTCGCAACTTTGAGGGTCATGTCACCTGCCTTCAAAACCCTACGGTTTCTCAACGCCTGCAAAGAATTACAGATATGAGATCCTGATCCGGTATCCAATACCCAGGAAGTAGAGTTTATTGAAAGACAATTTTCAATAACATACACACCTGAAGCTGAAGCTGCAACCTGCTTCAATTCCTGTGTTCTGGCCTTCCAGGCCCTGCAATCATTCTTCCAGTGTCCTTTCTTATGACAATAGAAGCATTCTTCTTTATCCACAAGCTTCCCCGCTATCTTTGTTGCTTTACCTTTTCCCTTCGTATCCACTTTACCAACACCGCCCCTTGGTTTGGCGGGGGCCTTCTTCTTCTTTCCCTTGGCTTTCGCCTTGGACCTAGAAGAAGATGATCCTCCTACAAACAAAGTGGATGTTTCCCTACCTTTCTGTAGGGTGCCCTCTGCGCTCCTCAGCATGTTGAGGAGCTCTGATAGTTCAACCTCTTTTTCTTGTAGGTTGAAGTTCAGTATAAACTGGGCGTAAGTGGAAGGAAGGGACTGGAGAACTATATCCGTATATAGCTCACTCTCCAATGTGATCCCTAGGTCAGCGAGCTCCTCAATGAAGCCGATCATCTTTAGCACATGCTCGGCTACTGATGATCCGACGGCCATTCTTGTCGAAAATAACTTTTTCGACGCTTCGTATCTTGCGATACGTGATTGCTCTCCATACAGTTCTTTTGTATGGAGCAATATGGACTCCATGTCCATATTCTCATGCCTCCTCTGATGTTCGTTGTCCATCGAGGCAAGCAGGAGGCACTTGGCCTTCACGCTATCAATCTCCCAAGTCTTGCGGATTTCCTTATCCGCGACGCTGGAAGTTGGACCAGGGACAGGGGGAGCTTTGGTGGTAAGAAGATACCCCAGCTTGTCATAAGTGATTGCTATCTTGACATTCCTGAGCCAATCTTTGTAGTTTGGCCCTGTCAGTTTGTTTTTATCTAGGAGTAACTTAAGTCCAGTCATGTTGATTGGTCGCTGCAATTAGGAGAGAGAAGAAGAAACACTCAGCATGATGCTCTTGCAAGTTTAGAGTGGTTTTTAGTTTGTCTAAACAGGATGGCTCCCACTGTTTCTCGAATCCCTCCTCAAACCATAAAGGAAGAATTAGTCAGGATCAATCCCACCGTACAATACTTGCTTAACCGTTCAGCCAGGCCGGTGTCGGTACTTCGAGGGAGGTTTTCCAACGCTTTCGCGAAGTTCCTTAATTAGAGAACCTCTTTTCCCTGGGGGCGTAGCCCCGCTAACACCTTTCTAAGCACCTACTAGGTTTATAGCATTGATCGTTAAGTGAGAAATTTCCCGAGGAGTAGCATATACTCACAGTAGGATCGGGATCCAAATATCATTGCGTGACGAAACTGAAGGAATCCTACCAGAATCATCACACTCCAAATGGTATGCAAATCTAGCAAGTTTCAGTACTTATGAAACTCCCGATGTGGATTTTTGCCCCATGCTCTTATGACCTTGACTTTGGCCAAAATATCATAAGTCACATGTCAAGTTCTACCCGTCATTATCCAGGTTAATTTGGATCCATCCGTACCTACCCTTGACTTTGGCCAAAATGGCAGTACGACTGTCCCAAACCAACGCATCTATCTATGCTACACATGAACACCCAATAGCTACCAATCACTGTGCCTTGACTTTGGCCAACATACACAGCTTGAATACTATTGACTATTCATGTGAAACGACGGAGGGCTACGGATGGTTTTGGGAAAACCGTGAACGTAGTGAACTTGATATGGTCGATGGAACGAGATAGCTTTTAAATGGAGTGGCTCAAACTCCGTATTTTAAAAGTTTGTTTTGAAAAGAACCGAGTGGTTTTTCGAAAGTGTTCCAACGACTTTAACTTGGTTTATTATCTTGCATTAGTTCTTTTAATGCGTGATATTCTTGCATTAGTTCTTTTAATGCGTCCCATCATTTAACCCTACCATTGCAGAAAACAACCAAAATATGACGTACGCTTATGCCATTCGCATTCGCCACTGGGCCCCGTCATTACCCGTTAGGTTACTTAACTAACGACAGAGCGGGGGCTGGGCTAGCGCGTCTGTAAAACATAAGCAACGCCTAAATAATAAGCAATGATAGACATTACAGATCACAGATGAATGCATTGGATATACTAGCAATCCGCAATCCTTTCGAGCCTGAAACGAAAAGCGGATAACACGGTCGCGGTGAATAGCCAAATACCCCACCCAAGACCCCTACGGGTGCGGCAAACTACCCGCCAAGTACTCGGTAGTTTGTGCACCCCTCCATGGGTCTATCCTAGGAGCAAAAACAGTAAAAAGAATTATACAATGACGGCTACAACCCCGACCCGGTTGTGCGGTCAAACAAATAATAATTATTACATCAATTTACATTTACAATGAATGAAAGAAAAACAAAAGCTCATCTCACATCCACCCCGGCTATTCACCCGCGACAGTCCAACACATTCATATACACATTCCAGCACATTACAGATCATGTATAACCCCGACTAATCGACTTATAGCGATTAGCCGACGTTCAATACATGCAAGCATCACAGATATAACCATCATAGTCAAAGTGCAGTGAAGTTCGGAAAAAATACGGAATTATAGGACCCCAAAAGGAAATTTCTTTTCTGGAAAATCTGGGCACATATAATATATTTTAAAAATCCCAAAACCAACACACAAACACACTGCACGAAAAACGATGCAGAGAAGACACCAAGTCGCGGCGGTTCCGCGGCGTCTAAGAAGGATCACGCGGCAGAAGCGCGGCACTTTAGGCGAATCACTGTATCGTTTTTCTTGGGTGTTCACACAAAACCCTGAGCCGAATTTAGGAGTATAAAGTTTTTCATTTTGAGCAGAAAAAATTTCAACAGAAACTCAGTTTTTGTGATTATCCGGTTTTGTGATTTTTTTCGGTTCCGAACTTCGTTACACTTCACTACCAAGCTAGTTTAAGTTTAGTTAGGCTCTGATACCACTGTAAGTCCACGTTGCGACCCCCGGTTCTTACGGGGAGGCGGAAACGGTATAAAATCAAAATTTTAACGCAAGAGGCAACATGGACTAAGCTAGGTCGGGATCTTTACCTAAACTAAAACTAGCATACTAAGCTAAAGATATTTAGCTACTCGGATAGAGATGGTTATACCTAGCTTGTCTTGAACTCCTTCGTCTTCAAGCTCCGGTGGTGGTCCGATGGCTCCTTCTCGTCGTCTCCGTACGCCGAAGATAGATCCACTTGAAAGCTCCAACCTTTAGCTCCTTCTTCGGTCTTTGAAGAAACTAGTTCACTTGGTTTGCTAAACCTAGTGAACTAGAATGAGTAGAGAGGAAATAGAATGGGATTTTATCTATGGTTCTTGATTCTCAACTCATGAGACAAGAGAACCATAGATCAAGAGAGGGAGCAAGAGGTTGAGGGTGAGAGCAAGGGGAGAGCTCAAGAACAAGAGAGAGAATGAGCAAGAAAGAATGAGGCTCTCTTTTTCCTTTCACCCTCTCATAATCCAAAGTGATCATAACTCATCATATCAAAAAAAGTCTTTTGGTGATGGTTAGAAGCAACCATAAGGTTATCATATCATGCACTCATTTTACTCAAAAAAGCAAGCAAGAAAAAAGTCTTTGGCATGAAATGATAACCATGGTCATCATGATGGTCAACTAGTCAAGCCTAGTCAACCGGTCAACAAGTCAACAAAAGTCAACAAGTCACCAAAGTCAACAAGTCAACAAAAGTCAACAAGTCAACAACCATATCACCATAATACTTAATTAATATAATAGTTAATCACAAATCATATTCTCATTAGGGTTGAGCAAAAAGTCAAAAGTCAACGGTCAACTGTCAACAACCCTAATGAGAATCCACTGCCTCTGCCTCCCTGTCAACTGTGCATACACACCCGCATCCGCGCTCCGAGGAACACGAATGCAAACTGGATAAATCCAATCCCATAAGGTACACTAGGATCTGGCTTAAACCAAAGCCCGCTAGTGTAAACTGTCCGGACACTGTACGTGCACAAGTGCACGGATGTGACCGAACCCTGTCGCAAAACCATGCGACCTGTCGCAATACCATGCGACCTCTACTCTTTTGCCTAAAGGCGAAAAGCTTTCTGTGTGGGACTCTAAAGACTCGACACTACGCTGGCAGTGGGTTTAACCACAGACCGCAAGCGGCACTAGCTGTGCGTAACGGTCCCCAGGTAATGCCGACAAGAAGACCGACGAGGCGAAACCCATCTGAACTCCTACTGAGCCTGAGTGTGACATTATCCATACAGTCCGGTCTGTTCGTCTGATACATCGCATGGCGGGCCTAGGGGGCGGTAAACGTCAGTCCCCCAATAGCGGTACAAGTCGTGCCGGAGTGAAGCCCAATACACCCTGAGATAACACTGGAAACCTACCAGTATATCTCGTTTGCCCTGGCCAGGGACTACTCGTGTAATGGCTCTCCTAGACACAGCGCGATGTCAACCCCCAATACCGGGAGAGACGAATCCTGTCTAACCGTCACTGCCTCCAAGTGCTTCGGGACTGCACCCAACCACCACCTGTTTGCACGACTCCTTTGAGCCGTGGTAGGGTAGTGATCAAAGTACAGTGGGAACACACCCGAGGCGAAGTGACAGTGTCAAGTCAGCGGACTAAGCTGTACTCATGTCACCTGGGAACTGATAACTGACGATAGGTATAATACCAACTAGTCAGTTCCCGACGAGTCCTGTCCAGTGTACCCGTAACCTAACGAGCACCCGCATACTATCTCAAGTACGACGTACTGACGGCTGTGGGACAGACCGTCTCCCACACTGGGATGAGAAGCGCATGCGCTGGTCTACTCCGGAGTATCGATGCCCTGTCTCGATAGTCCTGCGACCAGGGACCTGAATAAGGATGTGCTTATAGATTACCCAGCCCCCACTAGTGTGACTGCCATCACAACGCTGGTAATCAAGCAAAGATCCTATGGGCTCCACTAATGCGTATAAGTGATATACTGAAATAAACACAAGTACACATTGAAGTAAAAACAAACCAAGTAGCATACTACTATTTTGAGCAAGATTGTATATACAAGGTGAATATCCCAAGCATCCATTAAGTAATATACAAACTAGTATGATACAGTAATGGCCTCTAGGGCATATACACTAACACTATCAGTGTGTTCATATAACGGAAACGTATATCGCAAACATGTAAAGTAAATCTATGCGTATAGCGTAAATATTAAACTTAACTACTTGCTATGAGCTATACCATTATCTTTGAAAATAGAATGAAACGTTGGTTTTGAAATGAGGAATCTGCCTTAAGTTAAAAATAGATATTCGTTTTGAAAATTAACATCTCATCTTCGTCATTTATCAATTAAAAAAGGAAACGAATCGTTGGTTTTAAAAGAGTATAGCTCACGCGCACATAACCTTCTAAATTAGAATAATTCATGACTACACAAATCTATAAGATACTTGGCCTTATTCGGCACACTATCCACATTATCACAAGTACAGCTTGATCTTTCGTACAATATCCACATTATCCCAAGTACGGCATGATCCCTCATACAATATCTACATTATTACAATATCCATATTGTACGAATCTATCATGACGCACCTATATCACAATAACTAAGTATTAAACTACATACAATGAATATCATACTAGATGAGAAATAATATCAAAACCCTTAACTAAATTATCAATAACAACTAACTAGATAGCATAACTATCCTAGTTTAATGGTTGCGGGGGTGCTATATGCCATCCACCCGACTTCCCCCATAGACATAATTCTACTCACCAACATGTCGAGCTCGTTGAATCCACGACTTCTATGTCCATCATCTCCATCTCGGAAACCTTCGCGATCGTACCTATAATCGTAGTTAAATTATATCGATGTAAATATCATATCAAAAACCAAAACAACGAGCTAGACACCCGTAGGTTAGAAGCTACACCTTACTTACTCCAAAAATGACAAGATATCCCTGTTGTTAACGTACGAACGTCAACAATTCAGTGATGGCACAGAAATACGAAAAACCGTATCGAAATGTCGGAAACTTTAACAAAACCCTTACTAGAATACTCCCAGATTTCACTGTATGAATATTGGGACAAATCAAACAATACTGTAGATCATAAAATGACCAAATACACCTACCGAACAAAATACAACATGAAAATCCTCAAGGCGTCCGGCGGCCCCGGCAAAAATCATATATCTCGCCTGGTGAACTTAGGAAATAGGGGCTCGAGCTTTAGCTATAGTCTTCTAGTTGTCTTATCATACCCTAGTCTTGTTAGTTTTTTTTTCCTAGTGGTTTATCCTAATAGTTCCACATTAAATCTTAGTATCACAAATATGACAAAAGTTCTAATTTCAGATATTGCATAGAGAAATAGATATTAAACAGAATTGAAATGGTATAAAAGATAAAATATACCTATGGAGATGATTCACAAGGAAAAACCAGCTCGAGAAGTGTATGCGGAAGCATCAAGGGTTTGTGGAGGCTCTAGCTTGATGATATGAACAACTTTGATGAAGGGATCAAGGTTTTCTTCTTTGGATGTGATGAACACTTAGGAATTTTAGTTTGGAGCTGAAGAAGCTATGTTGTGTTTAGTTTGTGAATGATAAAGAACAGGTGTAATTTGATGGGAGAGGTAGGTAGAAAAGGAATGGGGTGGAGGGTTGTGCGGTAGTGGTGTAAGTGTTGAAGCATGAAGTAGAAGGAGTAGAGTGAGTGTGTGGTGTGGAGGGTGTGAGGTTTAACCTACTAGCTAAACATATACCAACCCTCAACAAAAGAATTTAAAACAAAAGGAAAACCCTTTTTCCTTTAATTAAACCCTTCATGTAAAAATCTAAATCCATGTTTTAAAAGAAATGAAATACTTATTCTAACTCTTAAATATCATTATCTTATTATAAAATCTCTTTTCATGTTTAAAATAAATAAAAATATCATTTTTATGATATCAGCCACTTTTCTTCATATTTAACAAAATAATACATTTTACGGATATAATTCCGATAACAAATTCATATGCGATATAATTTTTATAAATTCATTATTTCTATATTTATAATTATAAATTAATATTTATAATTATTTCCAAAATGTTACTGTATCATCAACCATGATACAAAAATAAATAAATACTTACATACATACATACATACATAATATATATATATATATATATATATATATATATATAACACATACGCATATATATATATATATAAAGTGAAGAAAATCTTAACTGAGCTTAATATTTAGTTTATATATATATATATATATATATATATATATATATATCGAATATATAAATATATATCGAATTATTAAATCAACATTTGATTCATTAATCCGGTTATATCATATATAACCAGATAATATTAAATATATATATTTATGTCAAATTATTAAATCAACACTTGATTCAGTAATCCTGTTAAATCACATATAACTGGCTAATATTCAATATTAGATATTAAATCAACACTTGAGTCAATAATCCGGTCATATCATATATTACCGGCCAATATCAAATATATATTAACACACACACACACACACACACACACATATAAATCAAATCATTGAATCAACACTTGATTCAATAATCTGGTTATATCATATATAACCAGGATGATATCAAATATCGCTAGATTAGAATACGGTATCATATACTCGTATTTAATCAAGCTCCCGCACATATCTCCATATATTCCCTACTTCATTTCGCTTGAGCTAGGAAATCTCTATGTTGGACTCTAAAGACTCGTCAATATGCCAGAAGTAGATAATGATCACATCAGATACCCACAAGCCGTCAGCGGTACTGGCTGGACGTAACAGCTACCCAGGTATTGAACGAATAGAAGATCAACAACAAAACATGTCCAACCTCATGTAAAGTCTATAATCAACACTTACCGTACAGTCCGGTTTCTTCGTCTGATATGTCGCATATTAAGTCTGGGGTGGAATCATCAGACCGCAATAACTTGATAAGTTATGCCGATGTGTGGCATATAACCTTTCGAGAAACTACTGATAACTCTTACCAGTAAATCACATCAACCCTGGCTAGGGACTTGCTGTTATAGCCAATCGAGCATAGCGCAACATCAACAACCAATACCGGGAGAGACGAACCCCTCCTATCGCTCACTGCCTCCATGTGACTCGGGACTGTACCCAAAATCCACCTGTTTGCACGACTCCTTTGAGCCGTGATAGGGAGGAAATCAAAGCACAGTGGGAACCATACAAGACACTATGACGATCTCGGGTCTACAGACTAACCTTTATAAGTGTCACCAGAGAACTGCTATCTGACGATAGGTATAATACCATGTAGCAGTTCTTAGCGAGTCCGGTTCGGTGTACCCATTCTCTAATGAGCACCTGTGTACAATCATTGATGTCAAACACCAATGGTTATGGGATCAACCATCACCCCATACAGGGTTAAGAAATGTACACACTAGTCTACTGTGGAATATTGATGCCCTGTCTCGATACTCCCTCGATTAGGAACTGTTAAAGGATGTGCTTGGTGACTACACAAGCCCCATTAGTACAATCTGCATCGTAGTCCTGATAGTCAACCCAACATCCTAAGGGCTTTATCAACATGTATCACAAAGAAAGTAAACTAAAACAAGTGTACATGTTAAGATAAAGAGCAACCAGATACCATACTATCATGTCGAGCAAGAAAGTCCTCTATATATATGTCCAAGCATCTACTACAATAATGGTCTCTAGGGCAAACATATTCCTAACAATCTCCCACTTGCACTAAGGACAGTTGTTGTAGTATCTGTTAGTGATATATGCTCTAGAGGCCATTATTGTATCATACTGGTTTGTATATTACATATTGGAAGCTTGGGATATACACGGATATAGTAACAGTCTTGCTCAAAATGGTAGTATGCTACCTGGTTTGTTTCTACCTCAATATGTGCATGTGTTTCTTTCAGCATATCGCTTATACATATTGGTAGAGCCCATATGATCTTTGCTTGATTACCAGCGTTGTGATGACATTCATACTAGTGGGGGCTGGGTAATCTATAAGCACATTCTTATACAGATCCTTAATCATAGGATTATCAAGACGGGGCATCGATACTCCAGAGTAGACTAGTGTATACGCTTCTCATCCCAACAGGGGAGATGGTCTGTCCCACAGCCATTAGTACGCCGTACTGAAGATAGTATGCAGGTTCTCATTGGGTTATGAGTACACTGGACATGACTTCTAGGGAGCTGCTGGTGGGTATTATACCAATCGTTGGGTAGCAGTTCCCAGGAGACATGAGTACTATTAGTGTAATATACCCTAGAGGCCATTATTGTATAGTACTAGCTTGTATATTACATTTTGGAAGCTTGGAATATATATATACACTGATTTATGACAGTCTTGCTCGATATGGTAGTATGCTACTGTTAGTGTATATGCCCTAGAGGCCATTATTGTATCATACTTGTTTGTATATTACTTGATGGAAGCTTGGGATATTCACAGTTGTATATACAATCGTGCTCGAAATGGTAGTATGCTACTTGGTTTGTCTCTGCTTTAATATGTGCATGTGTTTCTTTTAGCATATTGCTGATATACATATTAGTAGAGCCCTTAGGATCTTTTCTTGATTACCAGCGTTGTGATGGCGCTCACACTCGTGGGAGCTGGGTGATCTATAAGCACATCCTTATACAGGTCCCTAGTCGTTGGACTATCGAGACAGGGCATCGATACTCCGGAGTAGACAAGCGTATGCGCTTCTCATCCCAGTGTGGGAGACGGTCTGTCCCACAGCCGTCAGTACGTCGTACTTGAGATAGTATGCGGGTGCTCGTTGGGTTACGAGTACACTTGACAGGACTCGTTGGGAACTGTTGGTTGGTATTATACCTATCGTCTGTTATCAGTTCCCAGGTGACATGAGTACAGCTTAGTCCGCTGACTTGACACTGTCACTTCGCCTCGAGTGTGTTCCTACTGCACTTTGATTACTACCCTACCACGGCTCAAAGGAGTCGTGCAAACAGGTAGTTTTTGGGTGCAGTCCCGAAGCACTTGGAGGCAGTGACGGTTAGACAGGATTCGTCTCTTCCGGTATTGGGGGTTGACATCGCGCTGTGTGCAGGAGAGCCATTACACGAGTAGTCCCTGGCCAGGGCAAGCGAGATATACTGGTAGGTTTTCAGTGTTATCTCAGGGTGTTCTGGGCTGCACTCCCACACGACTTGTACCGCTATTAGGGGACTGACGTTCACCGCCCCCCTAGGCCCGCCATGCGATGTATCAGACGAACAGACCGGACTGTACGGAGATTGTCACATACAGGCTCAGTAGGAGTTCGGATGGGGTTCACCTCGTTAGTCTTCTTATCGACATCTACCTGGGGACCGTTACGTACAGCTAGTGCCGTTTGCGGTCTGTGGTTAAACCCACTGCCAGCGTAGTGTCGAGTCTTTAGAGTCCCACACAGAGAGCTATTCGCCTTTAGGCAAAATGAGTAGAGGTCGCATGGTTTTGCGACAGGGTTCGTTCACATTCGCTCACTTGTGCACGTTTGTTGTCCGGACAGTTTATACTAGCGGGCTTTGGTTTAAGCCGGATCCTAGAATATGATTTGGGATTGGTTTTTCTCATTGTATTCGTGTTCCTCGGATCACGAATACGGGTGCGTATGCACAGTTGCTTGAGATTGAGGGAGAGGACCTTGATTAGGGTTAATGGCTATTGTCATTTTATTAACCCTAATGCTTATGTGTGTATTATTGTTAATTGATATTAGTTTAATAATTGTGCATGGTTATGGTAGTTGACCATTTGACCCACCTTGACTTGTTGACCTTGTTGACACTTTGACCATCATCATTTCATTTGGAAGATGCTCTTTGATCTTTGCAATTTGCATTAAAAATGAAATGATAATGGTCATGTCTTGATTTAGCCATGACAATTATCTCACTTATTATCTAATTACAATAATTCACATATATGAGAGAATGCTTCATATTATTCTCTCATTCTATCATATCCTTTCTCTTTCTTGTTCTTCCTCTCCCTCAAGCTCTCTCCCTCTCATGTGTTGAGAAACACTTGAGCTTGAGAAAAACCCTCTCTTGATCATCTTTACTCTCATCTAGGGTTCAAAGACTAGCACTTCTTGCACCCTAGTTACTTCTACCTTGGAGTTGAAGGCAAAGGTTGAGGCTTTCGGGTGGATCTTTCTTCGACGTGAGAAGACGACCAAGGTGACCTCTTTCCACCACTCCAAGGAGCAAGGAGAGAAGGACTTAAAGCCCAAGGTATAACCTTTCTAGCACTTAGCTAGTTACTAGTTAGCTTTAGCAAGTTTTTGTTTAGCAAAGATCTTTCTAGCTCTAGTCCATGTTGCCTTAGCTCATAAAAATCCGATTTTTATTCCGTTTTCCGCCTCCCCGCAAGCACCGGGATTGGCAACGTGGACTTACAGTGGTATCAGAGCCTAACTAAACATAAACTAGCTAGGTATTGAGTTGTGTCGAAGTTCGAAACGGAAAAATCGAAAAACCAAAATATCAAAACCCTAGTTTTCTGTTAAAATTTTTTCTGGTCAAAACAAAATTTGTTATACTCCAAAAATCATCCCAGGGTTTTGTAAAGACAGCCACCAAAAACGATCAAGTGAATCGACCAAAGTGCCGCGGTTCCGCGGCAATAGCAAGCTATTGCCGCGGTTCCGCGGCAATAGCAAGCTATTGCCGCGCAACCGCGGCCGTCTTGGCTCTTCACTTGGTCGAGTTTGGTGCAGTGTATCTCTGGCTTGGTTTTAGGATTTTTAAGATGGTTTATATGTGCCCAGATTTTCCAGAATAGAAATTTTTTTGGGGGGCCTATAAATCCGTTTTTTTTTCGAACTTCAATACACTTTGACTATAAGGGTTATATCTGTGATGTTTGAATGTATTGAACGTCGGCTAATCGCTATATGTCGATTAGTCGGGGTTATACATATCTGTGATCTGTGATTGATACTGGTATGTGTATATGAATGGGTTGGATTGTCGCGGATGAATAGCCGGGGTGGATGTGAGATGAGTGTTGCTTTTTCTTTCATTCATTGTAATATGTAAATTGATGTAATATTATTATTTGTTTGGCCGCACAACCGGGTCGGGGTTGTAGCCGTCATTGTATAATTCTTTTTACTGTTTTTGCTCCTAGGATAGACCCATGGAGGGGGTGCACAAACTACCGGGTATCTCGAAGTGCCGAGTGGCCTACTCACGGTGGTGAGGGAGGTTGCTTCGCTTCGGGTACTTGGCGGGTAGTTTGCCGCACCCGTAGGGGTCTTGGGTGGGGTATTGGCTATTCACCGTGACCGTGTAATCCGCTTTTCGTTGCAGGCTCGAACGGATTGCGGATTCCTAGTATATCCAATGTATTCATCTATGATCTGTAATGTCTATCATTGCTATATATTTATATATGATAACTATTTAGGCGTTGCTTATGTTTTACAGCCGCGCTAGCCCAGCCCCCGCTCTGTCGTTAGTTAAGTAACCTAACGGGTGATGACGGGGCCCCGTGGCGAATACGAATGGCATAAGCGTACGCCATATTTTGGTTGTTTTCTGCAATGGTAGGATTAAATGATGGGATGCATTAAAAGAACTAATGCAAGAAAATAAACCAAGTAAAAGTCGATTGTAACACTTTGAAAACCACTCGGTTCTTTTCAAAACTAAACTTTTAAACGCGGAGCTTGAACCACTCCTTTTAAAAGCTATCTCGTTCCATCGATTAGATCAAGTTCACTACGTTCACGGTTTCGCCAAAACCATTCGTAGCCCTCCGTCATTCCACATGAATGGTCAAAAAGTATTCAAGCTATGTATTTTGGCCAAAGTCAAGGCATAGTGATTGGTAGCTATTGGGTATTCATGTGCAGCATAGATAGATGTGTTGGTTTGGGACAGTCGTGCTGCCATTTTGGCCAAAGTCAAGGGTAGGTACGGGTGGGTCCAAATTAACCAGGAGAATGACGGGTAGAACTTGACATGTGACTTATGATATTTTGGCCAAAGTCAAGGACATAAAAGCATGGGGCAAAAATCCACATCGGGAGTTTCATAAGTACTGAAACTTGCTAGCGTTGCATACCATTTGGAGTGTGATGATTCTGGTAGGATTCCTTCGGTTTTATCACGCGATGATATTTGGATCCCGATCCTACTGTGAGTATATGCTACTCCTCGGGAAAACTCTCACTTAACGATCAATGCTATAAACTTAGTAGGTGTCTAGAAAGGTGTTAGCGGGGCTACGCCCACAGGGAAAAGAGGTTACTTAATTAAGGAACTTCGCGAAAGCGTTGGAAAACCTCCCTCGAAGTACCGACACTGGCCTGGCTGAACGGTTAAGCAAGTATTGTACGGTGAGATTGATCCTGACTAATCCTTTCTTTACGGTTTGAGAAGGGATTCGAGAGACAGTGGGAGCCATCCAGTTTAGACAAATTAAAAACCACTCTAAACTTGCAAGAGCATCATGCTAAAGTGTTTCTTTTCTCTCTCCTAATTGCAGCGACCATTCGACATGACCGGACTTAAGTTATTACTAGATAAAAACATATTGACAGGGCCAAACTACAAAGATTGGCTCAGGAATGTCAAGATTGCAATCACTTATGACAAGTTGGGGTATGTCCTTACCACCAAAGCTCCCCCTGTCCCAGGTCCCAAAACCAGTGTCGTAGATAGGGAAATCTACAAGACCTGGGAAATAGATTGCGCGAAGGCCAGATGCCTCGTACTTGCCTCGATGGACAACGAACATCAGAGGAGGCACGAGAATATGGACCTAGAGTCCATATTTCTTCATACAAAAGAACTGTATAGAGAGCAGTCTCGTATCGCAAGATACAAAGTGTCGAAGAAGTTGTTTTCGGCAAGGTTGGCCGTCGGATCATCGGTAGCGGAACACGTGCTTAAGATGATTGGCTACATTGAGGAGCTCGCGGACCTTGGGACCACGTTTGAGAATGAGCTCTATACTGATTTGATTCTCCTGTCCCTTCCTTCCACTTACGCCCAGTTTATTCTTAACTTCAACATGCAAGGAAAGGAGGTTGAACTTTCCGAGCTTCTGAACATGTTGAGGAGTGCTGAGGGCACCCTACAGAAGGGTAGGGAGACATCCACTTAGTTTGTAGGAGGATCTTCCTCTTCTAGGTCCCGGGCGAAAGCCAAGGGCAAGAAGAAGAAAGCCCCCGCCAAACCAAGAGGCGGTGTCGGTAAAGTGGATACGAAGGGAAAAGGAAAAGCAACAAAGGTAGCGGGAAAGCTGGTGGGGAAGGAAGAATGCTTCTATTGTCACAAAAGTGGTTACTGGAAATAGGATTGCAAGGCTTGGAAAGCCAGAACACAGGATTTGAAGCGAGTTGCGGCTTCAGCTTCAGGTGTGTATGTTATTGAAAACTGTCTATCAATAAACTCTACGTCCTGGGTATTGGATACCGGATCAGGATCTCATATCTGTAATTCTTTGCAGGCGTTGAGAAAGCGTAGAGTTTTGAAGGTAGGTGACATGACCCTCAGAGTTGCAAACGGTGCTAGCATGGATGCTGAGGCCGTGGGGGACTATCACCTGGGATTGTCGGATGGACATTTTTTGGTTTTGCGTAGTTGTTATTATGTACCAAATGCAACCTGTAATATCATTTCTGTATCTTTATTATCTAAAGAAGGTTATGAATTTGCATTTGTAAGTAATGTAGTGAACATTCACCTTAATCAAGTTTTGATTGGGTCAGGTACATTGAACAACGGTATATACTTATTAAACCAGCCACAGATTTTCAATGTCCAGAATACACACAAAAGAAAGTCTCCAGAAATCAATAAAACTTTCTTATGGCATTGTAGACTGGGTCACATCAATGAGAGAAGGTTGACTAAGTTACATGCAGAAGGATATTTGGATTCGTTCGAATATCAATCGTATGCAACTTGTCAATCCTGTCTCAAAGGAAAGATGACAAAGACTCCGTTCACTGGACACGGAGTAAGAGCGAGCGAGCTCTTGGGACTCGTACACAGCGACGTGTGCGGTCCAATGTCTACACATGCACGAAGCGGTTATTCTTACTTCATTACTTTTACGGATGACTTTTCAAGGTACGGTTATGTCTTCTTAATGAAACATAAATCCGAGGCTTTTGAAAAATTCCAGGAATATAAGAATGAAGTAGAAAAACAAACAGGCAAAAGTATCAAGGCACTGAGATCTGATTGAGGTGGTGAATACTTGAGTGCCGAGTTCCTGGGTTACTTAAAAGAGAATGGAATTCTCTCTCAGCTTAATCCTCCATACACTCCGCAACATAACGGTGTATCGGAGAGACGGAACCGAACCCTATTGGATATGGTACGGTCCATGATGAGTAATGCTGAGCTGCCGCGATCGTTCTGGGGATATGCGCTAGAATCAGCTGCATACCTTTTGAACCGAGTTCCAACTAAGACTGTGCCTACTACACCATATCAGATGTGGTGTGGGAAGAGACCCTATCTTAATCACATTAAGACATGGGGATGTCCAGCTTTTGTTAAAAAGCAGCATACGGACAAGCTCGAGGCACGCTCAGTATAGTGCAAGTTTGTGGGATATCCAAAGAGCACCAAGAGATATTAGTTCTATTGCGAAGAGGAACAATAAGTCCTTGTTTCTCGCCATGTCCACTTTCTAGAACACCAGTTCATAGAAAAAGAATTAAGTGGGAGCGCAATAGAACTGGAAGAAATTCCAGAACCACGAGCTATTACTGAAAGCTTGGTTGAACCAGAGGGTTCGAAAGATCAGGACATTCCCACGCCACTCCGCAGGGGTAGTAGGCAGTCTCATCCGCCCGAGAGATACTACGGTTTTCTCATTGACGGGGATAGAGAGGATTGCATCATAGACTTTGATGAGCCTACTAGCTTCCAGCAAGCCATTCAGAGCATCGACTCGGTAAAATGGCTGGATGCAATGTGGACCGAAATAGAGTCCATGTACACAAACAAAGTATGGACGTTGGACATTGCTCCAGATGGGGTAAAACCCGTAGGATGCAAGTGGATTTTCAAAAGGAAGATTGGTATAGATGGACTGGTTGAGACCTATAAAGTTAGACTGGTAGCAAAGGGTTTTCGTCAGCGACCTGGTTTGGACTATGACGAAACTTTTTCTCCAGTAGCTATGCTGAAATCCATTCGGATCCTTCTTGCCATTGCTGCCTTCCATGATTATGAGATTTGGCAGATGGACGTAAAGACAACTTTTCTAAATGGACATTTAGAGGAGTGTGTTTATATGGATCAGCCAGAGGGTTTCATTCAGAGTGGGAGCAGCGGAAAGGTGTGCAAGTTGCTTAAGTCCATTTATGGACTAAAGCAGGCATCGCGAAGTTGGAACATCTGTTTCGATGAGACGGTCAAGGAATTTGGCTTTATCAAAAATCCAGATGAACCATGCATCTATTGCAGATTTGTAGCGAGAACTGTAGTATTCCTCGTTTTATACGTGGATGACATTCTCTTAATAGGAAATGACATTCCTATGCTACAATCTGTCAAGGGGTTCTTGTCACACAGGTTCTCCATGAAAGACCTGGGTGATGCCTCATACATTCGGGGTATCCGGATCTACCGTGACAGATCCAAGAGGATATTAGGACTTGCGCAGTCCAGGTACATCGACACCATACTAAAGAGATTCAGTATGGAAGATTCCAAGCGCGGTAATCTACCGGCTTGTCACAGGATCACTCTCTCCAATGAGATGTCTCCCAAGACTGATTTGGAGAGGGATCACATGTCTATTATACCTTACGCTTCTGCGGTAGGCTCTATAATGTATGCGATGTTGTGTACCAGACCGGATGTGGCTTATGCACTGAGTGTGGTAAGCAGGTATCAGTCAAACCCTGGGGAGAAACATTGGATAGCAGTAAAGAACATTCTCAAGTACCTGAGAAGGACTAAGGAGATGTTCTTGGTGTATGGCGGAAAAGACCTGCAGATTGAGGCCTTTGCTGACTCCAGCTTCCAGAGTGACAAGGATGATTCCAAGTCCATGTCGGGTTTTTTCTTTACCCTCAATGGAGGGGCGGTGTGTTGGAAGAGCTCCAAACAGGAAATCATTGCTGACTCGACTATGGAAGCGGAATACATCGCTGCATCTGATGCCGCAAAAGAAGCTGTCTGGATGAGGAAGTTCTTGAAAGAACTTCAGGTGGTTCCGTCCATTGTTGACCCAATACCTCTGTATTATGACAACAACGGGGCTATAGCATTAGCGAAGGAACCCAGGTCCCATCAGAAATCCAGACACATCTTAAGGCGGTATCACCTGATCAGGGAGATCGTAGATCGCCAGGAGATCGAGGTCCGGAGAGTTGCATCAGAGGATAACACTGCAGATCCATTCACCAAGGCCTTGCCCCAGACTCAGTTCGAGCGGCTGATCGAGATGATAGGTCTTCGATACGCCAGTACATGGCCTTAGTGCAAGTGGGAGATTGTTAGTGTATATGCCCTAGAGGCCATTATTGTATCATACTAGTTTGTATATTACTTGATGGAAGCTTGGGATATTCACAGTTGTATATACAATCTTGCTCGAAATGGTAGTATGCTACTTGGTTTGTCTCTGCTTTAATATGTGCATGTGTTTCTTTTAGCATATTGCTGATATACATATTAGTAGAGCCTTAGGATCTTTGCTTGATTACCAGCGTTGTGATGGCGCTCACACTCGTGGGAGCTGGGTGATCTATAAGCACATCCTTATACAGGTCCCTAGTCCTTGGACTATCGAGACAGGGCATCGATACTCCGGAGTAGACTAGCGTATGCGCTTCTCATCTCAGTGTGGGAGACGGTATGTCCCACAGCCGTCAGTACGTCGTACTTGAGATGGTATGCGGGTGCTCGTTGGGTTACGAGTACACTGGACAGGACTCGTCGGGAACTGTTGGTTGGTATTATACCTAACGTCAGTTATCAGTTCCCAGGTGACATGAGTACAGCTTAGTCCGCTGACTTGACACTGTCACTTCGCCTCGAGTGTGTTCCCACTGCACTTTGATTACTACCCAACCACGGCTCAAAGGAGTCGTGCAAATAGGTAGTTTTTAGGTGCAGTCCAGAAGCACTTGGAGGCAGTGACGGTTAGACAGGATTCGTCTCTCTCGGTATTGGGGGTTGTCATCGCGCTGTGTGCAGGAGAGCCATTACACGAGTAGTCCCTGGACAGGGCAACCGAGATATAGTGGTAGGTTTCCAGTGTTATCTCATGGTGTTCTGGGCTACACTCCGACATGACTTGTACCGCTATTAGGGGACTGACGTTCACCGCCCCCCTAGGCCCGCCATGCGATGTATCAGACGAACAGACCGGACTGTACGGAGATTGTCACATACAGACTCAGTAGGAGTTCGGATGGGGTTCACCTCGTCAGTCTTCTTATCGACATCTACCTGGGGACCGTTACGTACAGCTAGTGCCGCTTGCGGTCTGTGGTTAAACCCACTGCCAACATAGTGTCGAGTCTTTAGAGTCCCACACAGAGAGCTATTCGCCTTTAGGCAAAATGAGTAGAGGTCGCATGGTTTTGCGGCAGGGTTCGTTCACATTCACGCACTAGTGCACGTTTGCTGTCCGGACAGTTTATACTAGCGGGCTTTGTTTTAAGCCGGATCCTAGTATATGATTTGGTATTGGTTTTTCTCATTGTATTCGTGTTCCTCGGATCACGAATACGGGTGCGTATGCACAGTTGCTTGAGATTGAGGGAGAGGACCTTGTTTAGGGTTAATGGCTATTGTCATTTTATTAACCCTAATGCTTATGTGTGTATTATTGTTAATTGATATTAGTTTAATAATTGTGCATGGTTATGGTTGTGGACCATTTGACCCACCTTGACTTGTTGACCTTGTTGACACTTTGACCATCATCATTTCATTTGGAAGATGCTCTTTGATCCTTGCAATTTGCATTAAAAATGAAATGATAATGGTCATGTCTTGATTTAGCCATGACAATTATCTCACTAATTATCTAATTACAATAATTCACATATATGAGAGAATGCTTCATATTATTCTCTCATTCTATCATATCCTTTCTCTCTCTTGTTCTTCCTCTCCCTCAAGCTCTCTCCCTCTCATGTGTTGAGAAACACTTGAGCTTGAGAAAAACCCTCTCTTGATCATATTTACTCTCATCTAGGGTTCAAAGACTAGCACTTCTTGCACCCTAGTTACTTCTAGCTCGGAGTTGAAGCCAAAGGTTGAGGCTTTCGGGTGGATCTTTCTTCGACGTGAGAAGACGAGTAAGGTGACCTCCTTCCACCACTCTAAGGAGCAAGGAGAGAAGGACTTAAAGCCCAAGGTATAACCTTTCTAGCACTTAGCTAGTTACTTGTTAGCTTTAACAAGTTTTTGTTTAGCAAAGATCCATCTAGCTCTAGTCCATGTTGCCTTAGCTCATAAAAATCCGATTTTTATTACGTTTTCCGCCTCCCCGCAAGCACCGGGATGGGCAACGTGGACTTACAGCTACTTTGTTTGTATCTATCTTAATATGTGTATGTGTTTCTTTTAACATATCGCTAATACATATTGATAGAGCCCTTAGGATCTTTGCTTGACTACCAGCGTTGTGATGGTAATCACACTAGTAGGGGATGGGTAGTCTATAAGCACATCCTTATACAGGTCCCTAGTCGTAGAATATCGGGACAGGGCATCGATACTAAAGAGTAGACTAGTGTATGCGCTTCTCATCCCAGCAGGAGAGATGGTCTGTCCCATAGCCATCAGTACGTCGTACTGGAGATAGTATGCTGGTGCTCATTAGGTTACGAGTACACTGGACAGGACTCGTCAGGAACTGTTGGTTGGTACTATACCTATCGTCAGTTGACAGTTCCCAGGTGACATGAGTACAGCTTAGTCCATCGACTTGACACTGTTGCTTCGCCTCAAGTATGTTCCCACTGTTCTTAGATTAGTACCCTACCACGTCTCTATTGAGTCCTACAAAAAGGTCGTAGTAGGGTGCAGTCCTGAAGTACTTGGAGGCAGTGGCAGTTAGATAGGATTCGTCTCTCCTGGTATTGGGGGTTGATATCGCGCTGTGTTTGGAGAGCCATTACACAAAGTCCCTGACCAGGACAAGCGAGATTTACTGGTAGGTACTCCAGTAGTTTCTCAGGGTGTTTCGGACTACACTCGGACACGACTTATACTGCTATTAAGGGACTGACGTTTACCACCACCTAGGCCCGATATGCGATACTCTTAGACGAACAGACCGGACTGTACGAAGATTATCACATTCAGGCTCAGTAGGAGCTCGGATGAGTTTTCCTCATCGGCCTTCTTATCGATATCTACCTGGGGACCGTTACGTATATCTCGTACCGCTTGCGGCCTGTGGTCAAACCCACTGCCAGCGTAGTATCGAGTCTTTAGAGTCCCATACAGAGGGTTTTCCACCTTCGGGAGAAACGAGGTAGTGGTCGTATAGTTTTACGACAGGGTTCGTTCACATATGCGCACTTGTGCGTGTTTAGTGTTCGGACGGTTGATACTAGTGGGCTTTGGTTTAAGGCGGATCATAGTATTTGATTTTGGATTGGTTTAGTCTCATTGTATTCGTGTTTCTCGGAACACGGATAGGGTATGTATATACGGTTGATAGGGCAGAGAAGGAGACACCTCATTAGGGTTTTGACCATTGACTTGATTAAAACCATAATGAGATGGAAGAAATTGATTATTAATTTTAATTAGAGTTAATTGTGTTATAGCAAATTGGTTTGTCCATTTCACTTGTTGACCATTGTTGACTTAGATATTTTTGTTGTGCATGAGATATTTTTCTTAGCATTAATTGTGACATGATAACAGTCAAATCAAATGAACCATCACAATTATCCTAATTAATCTTATTAATCTTATTATTCTTTTTCCTCATATGGGAGCTCTATTCATTATTGACATATACATTCTCTCTCATAGCTCTCTCCGCTCCTTTTTTCTTTCTCAAGCCCAAATGTCTCATGAGTTGAGAAACATGCGTTGTTGATACTTAGCCACCAAAATCCTTCTCTACTCACTCTAGAGTTCTTAATTTAGCACACCAAGCACACTAGTTACTTCATTATAGAGGTTGGAGCTCAAGGTAGAGACCTTCGGGTGGATCTTCTTTGACGTGGAGAAGCCGGTGAGGAGGCACCATCCACCACTACTCCATGGAGCTTACAACTAGGAGAAGCACAACAAGGAGAAGAAGGACTAGAAACTTGAGGTATATTCATTTAACATAGTAGTTATCACTCCTAGTTAGTTCGTTAGTTAATGTTTAGCAAATATCCTAATGGCTAGTTCATGTTACCATGCAAAGAAAATTTTGATTTTTACCTATTCGGCCTCCCCGCGAACTACCGGGGTTTGTAATATAGACTTACAGTAGTATCAGAGCCAGGCTAAAGCATAACTAACATGTTAGCGAAGCCTTTAGAACTTCGATCAAGGAAAAATCCCGAAAACACAATTAAAAATTGCACTTTCTGTCGAATTTTAAAACGGGTCTAAAAATATTTTCAGAGGCTTGAGAAATACGTGCAGGCTTTTTGTAGAATACTGAAGAAATTTGGGCGCCTAACTCGGTTAGACTACCGCGGAACCGCGGCCGAACCATGCGTTCAACCGCGGATCCGCGGCCGAGTCAACTCCGAGTTTGCCCAAATTTTTTCTGATGCTCTGTGTTGTTGTGTTGTGTTTTCTGGAATATTTTGTTTCTGCTCAGGAATTTTTCTGTACAATGTTGTACTTAGAGTAGAATCAAATATGGTTATTGATAAAAATTCTATGAACTTTAGCTACTCGGATTATATCTGTGATGTGTTATATGTGTTGAACGTCTGTTAATCACTATATGTCGATTAGTAGGGTTGCACATATCTGTGATCTGTGATATTGGCTTGTGTATATGAACTTGTTGGATTGTTGTGGATGAATAGCCGGGGATGTGAGATGAGTGTTTTTTATCTTTCATTTGATGTAAATTGTAAATTGTTGTAATATTATTTTATGGTCGCACATCTGGGTTGAGCTTGTAGCCACCATTGTATATTATTTCTTTTACTGTTTTCTGCTCCTAGGATAGACCCAAGATGGGGTGCACAAACTACCGGGTACTTTGAAGTTCCGAGTGGCCTACTCACTTTGTTGAGGGAGGTTGCTTCTCTTCGGGTATTTGGCAGGTAGTTTGCCGCACCGGTAGGGGTTTAGGGTGGGTTTTGGCTATTCATCACGACCATGTAATCCGTCTTTCGTTGCAGGCTCGAACGAAACGCGGATTCCTAGCATATCCAATGTATTCATCTGTGATCTGGAATGACTATCATTGCATCTGACGAATGTATATATCTATATAAGATATCTAGTAGACATTGCTTAAGTTTTATATCCGCGCTAGTCCAGCCCCCGCTCTGTCGTTAGTTAAGTAACCTAACGGGTGATGACGGGGCCCCGTGGCGAATGCGGATGGCATAAGCGTACGTTATATTTTTCGTTGTTTTCTGCAATGGTAGAATTTAATTGATGGGACTGCATTATATTAATGCTAAGCAAACAAACCAAAGTTGAATCGTTGGAAAAATTTCAAAACCACTCGGTTTTTTCAAAACAGCAAAAATTTTAAATGCGGAGCTCAAACCACTCCTTTTAAAAGCTAACAGGTTCCTTCGATTATATCAAGTTCACTACGTTCACGGTTTCGCCAAAACCATTCGTAGCCCTCCGTCATTTCATATGAATATTCAATAGTATTCAAGCTGGGTTTGTTGGCCTTAGTCAAGGCATAATGATTGGTAGCTACGGGTATTCATATGTTGCATAGATAAATGCTTTGGTTTGGGACAGTCATACTACATTGTTGGCCTTAGTCAAGGGTGTGTATGGCTGGGTTCAAATTAACCTGGATAATGACGGGTAGAACTTGACATGTGACTTATGATTTGTTGGCCTTAGTCAAGGTCATAAGAACATGAGGCAAAAATCCACATCGGGAATTTCTAAAGAAACTGAAACTTGCTTGTGCTGCATACCATTTGGAGTTTGATAATGTGGGTAGGATTCCTTCGGCATTATCACATGATGATATTCGGATCTCGATCCTACTGTGAGTATATGCTACTTCTCGGGAGATTTTTTCACTTAACGATCAATGCTATACACCAAGTAGGTGTCTAGAAAAGTTTTAGAGGGGCTACGCCCCTAGGGAAAAGAGGTTATTTAATTAAGGAACTTCGTAAAAGAGTGGTAAAACCTCTCTCGAAGTACCAACACTGGCCTGGATGAACGGTTAAGCAAGTATTGTACGGTGAGATTAATCCCGACTAATTCTTCTTTTATGGTTTGAGGAAGGATTCAAGAAACAGTGGGAGCCATCCTATTTAGATAAAATAAAAACCACTCTAAACTTGCAAGAGCATCATGCTAAAGTGTTTCTTCTCTCTCTCCTAATAGGAGCGACCAAAACATGACGGGCCTTAAGTTACTGTTAGATAAAAATATATTGATAGGGCCAAACTATAAAGATTGGTTTATGAATGTCAAGATGGCAGTCACTTATGACAAGTTAGGGTATGTACTTACTACTAAAGCCCTTGCTGTCCCAGGTCCAGAATCCAATGTCACGGATAAGGAAATCCGCAAGACCTGGGAGATTGACTGCGCGAAGGCCAAGTGCCTCGTGCTGGCCTCAATGGATAATGAACACAAGAGGCGGTACGAGAATATGGATCTTGAATCCATATTCCTCCATACCAAGGACTTATATGGAGAGCAATCTCGTATCGCAAGATATGAGACCTCGAAGAAATTATTTCAGGCGAGGTTGGCCGTCGGATCATCTGTAGGGGAACACGTCCTTAAGATGATTGGCTACATTGAGGAGCTTGCGGACCTCGGGATCACGTTAGAGAACGAGCTGTACACAGACTTGATTCTCCAGTCCCTTCCTCCCACCTACGCCCAGTTTACCTTGAATTTTAATATTCAGGGTAAAGAATTTGAACTTCCGGAACTCGTCAACATTTTGAGGAGTGCAGAGGGCACCCTGCAGAAAGCCAGGGAAACACACGCTCTGTTTATTGGTGGTACTTCCTCTTCTAGGTCCACGGCGAAAGCCAAAGGAATGAAGAAGAAGGCCCCTACCGAACCGAAAGGCGGTGTTAGTAAGGTGGAAGCCAAGGGAAAAGCAAAAGTGGCAGGGCAGACAGTAGGGAAGGAAGAATGCTTCTACTGTCACAAGAAGGGCTATTGGAAGAAAGATTGCAAGGTTTTGAAGGCCAAGAACAAGGACCCGAGGCAAGTTGTGGCTTCGGCTTAAGATGTGTTTGTAATTGAAAACTGTCTGTCAATCAACTCTACTTCCTGGGTATTGGATACCGGATCAGGATCTCATATATGCAATTCTTTGCAGGCACTGAGAAGCCGTAGAGTTCTAAAGACCGGTGATATTACCTTCAGGGTTGCTAATGGAGCGAGCGTGGATGCTGTGTCCGTAGGAGAATATCACCTTAGGTTGACGAGTGGACATATTTTTGTTTTGCGCAACTGTTTTTGTGTACCTACCTAGTTTGACTTGTAATATCATTTCAGTATCTTTGTTATCAAAACAAGGTTATGATTTTACATTTGTAAGCGATGTCGTAAACATCCACCTTAATCATGGTCTGATTGGGTCAGGTACTCTAAACAACGGTATATACGTATTAAACCAACTACAAATTTTCAATGTCCAGAACACACTTAAAAGAAAGTCTTCGGAACTAAATTAGGTTTTCTTATGGTATTGTAGACTGGGTCATATCAATGAAACACGATTGACAAAGTTACTTAAAGAAGGATATTTGGATCCGTTCGAATATCAGTCTTATGCAACTTTTCAATCTTGTCTCATGGGAAAGATGACAAAGACTCCGTTCACTGGACACGAAGTGAGAGCGAGTGAGCTCTTGGGACTCATACACAGTGATGTGTGTGGTCCAATGTCAACACATGCGCGAAGTGGTTATTCTTACTTCATTACTTTTACGGATGATTTTTCAAGGTATGGACATGTCTTCTTGATGAAGTATAAATCTGAAGCCTTTGAAAAATTCCGGGAATACAAGAATGAAGTAGAAAAAAACAAGCAAAAGTATCAAGACACTAAGATCTGATCGAGGTGGTGAATACTTGAGTGCCGAGTTCCTAGATTACCTAAAAGAGAATGGAATTCTCTCTCAGCTTACTCCTCCATACACGCCACAACACAACGGTGTATCGGAGAGACCGAACCGAACCCTATTGGATATGGTTCGTTCAATGATGAGTAAGGCTGAGTTGCCGCGATCCTTCTGGGGGTATGCACTAGAATCAACTGCATATCTTTTGAACCTGGTTCCTACTAAGTCAGTGCCTACAACACCATATCAGATGTGGAGTGGGAAGAAACCCTGTCTTAAAAACTTTAAGACATGGGGATGTCCAGCTTTTGTTAAAAAGAAGCATACGAACAAACTCGATGCATGCTTAGTACAGTGCAAGTTTGTGGGATACCCAAAGAACTCCAAGGGTTATTTTTTCTATTACGCAGAGGAGCAAAAAGTCTTTATTTCTCGTCATGCCCGCTTCTTGGAAACTAAATTTTTAGAAAATCAAAAAAGTGGGAGCGCAATAGAACTGGAAGAAATTCCAGAACCACAAGCTGTTACTGAAAGCTTGGTGGAACCAGAAGTTTCAAAAGAACAGGACATTCCCGCACCTGTTCGCAGGAGTAGTAGGCTGTCTCATCTGCCTGAGAGATACTACGGCTTTCTCGTAGACGGGGATAGAGAGGATTGCATCATTGATAATGATGAGCCGACTAACTTCCAGCAGGCCATTGAGTGCACTGACTCGGTAAGATGACTCGATGCAATGCGGACCGAAATGGAGTCCATGTACAACAACAAAGTATGGACTTTGGACATTGCTCCAGAAGGGGTAAAACCCATAGGCTGCAAATGGATCTTCAAAAAGAAGATTAGTATAGATGGACAGGTTGAAACCTATAAGGCTAGACTTGTTGCAAAGGGTTTTCGTCAAAGACCTGGCTTGGATTATGACGAAACCTTTTCTCCAGTGGCTTGCTCAAATCCATTCGGATCCTTCTTGCCATTGCTGCCTTCCACGATCAAGAGATTTTGCATATGTACGTAAAAACCGCTTTTCTAAATGGAAATTTAGAAGAGTGTGTCTATATGGACCAGCCAGAGGGTTTCATTCAGAGTGGGAGCAGCGAGAAAGTGTTCAAGTTGCTTAAATCCATTTATGGACTAAAGTAGGCATCGCGATGTTGGAATATCTGTTTTGATGAGACAGTCAAAGAAATTGACTTTATCAAAAATCCAGATGAGCCATGCATTTATAGTAAGATTGTAGCACGAACTGTTGTATTCCTCGTCTTGTACGTGGATGACATTCTCTTGATAGTAAATGACATTCCTATGCTACAATCTGTCAAAGTATTCTTGTCACACAGGTTCTCTATGAAAGACCTAGGTGATGCCTCTTACATTCTGGAGATCCGGATCTATTGTGATAGATCTAAAAGGATGTTGGTGTTAGGTTTACCTAGCACCTTATGAAGGGTTTGGAAGCATCACATGTACCAAAGATTAAATTTTAGGGTGCTAAGTGAACACACAAAGAATCATTCCTAGAAAATTAGGGTTTCAAAAACAACACATCATCACAAGTAGGAAAAGCTAGGGTTTTGAGAGTACAACCTTTGTAGCTCCTTACACTAGACTCCTCGGCTACTTGGGGTTTGGAAAGGGTCCGCTTTAACTCCTCTAGGTCCACGATGATCCACCCTGAGTCCGCTTTGTCCAAGCTTGCAACTTCACAAGATCAAGAAAGAAAATGGAAGCTAACACTCTCCACTAATGGGCAAGACTAGTGTAGAATGGTGTTGTGGTTCTTTTTCTCACTTCAAAATCCTATCTTGTTGAGTATTTTGCTCACTTGAGTGATCTAGAGAACAAAAGAGCAAGGAAGAAGAAGATGATGGCTTTTGAAGAAGAAGAGAAAAAATAATCACTCATGAAAAATTAGAAAATATATGAATATATATTTTCCACTTCTCATCTCAAACCTTGGTTGTTTTATATGGATATTATTTCACTTGAGTTAAAAACCAAAAGAAAGATTAACCCATGGTTAATAAGTAGGTGAACAAGGTTAGATGAAGAAGAGTGTAGAAACCATGTATTAATCTTTATCTTTTCTTTTTCTTTTTGTTTTAACACAAATAGAAATAATAATCCATATATAAAACTAAGGTGTGAGTCTTATATTGCCACCATTTTCTATGTATATACAACCATGAAGGATGATTTATGTATGTATGTGTGCATGCACATCCATATGTGCATGAACAAGAATGAATGCATACATGCATGCATACATCCAAGAAAAATACAAGAAAGGATTTCTAGTGAGAATCTAATGGTTAAATGATAAATCAACACTTGATTTATCAACCCGGTCATATCACATACGACCCGACCAAAAGCAAGCCGCCCGATTAATATACGGTATCTCATATGCGCATTTTAACCGGGTCCATGTGCATATCGCATATGCGCACCACAATGTTTCGCCTGGACTAGGTAACTCCTTTGTGGGACTCTAAGACTCGTCAATACGCCGACAGTGGGTGATGATCATATCAAGCACCCCCAAGCCACAAGCGGTCAGCTAAACGTAATGGCCACCCGGGTATTGAGCGATCAGAAGAAAACAAGTGAACCTAATACAACTCCCGTCGAGCCAACCGGCAACACTACCGTGCAGTCCGGTCTCTTCGTTTGATATGTCGCATATAAAGTCTAGGGGTGGTAAACATCATACCCCAATAACCGATAAGTCGTGCCGATGTGAGGCTCATAACGGGTCGAGAAACTACTGGTAACACTTACCAGTAAATCTCCAATCAGCCCTGGCCAGGGACTTCCCTGTTATGGCCAATCGAGCACAGCGCAACATCAACCCCCAATTCTGGGAGAGACGAAACCCCTCCTATCGCCCATTGTCTCCATGTGACTCGGGACTATACCCAAAAACCACCGTTTTGCACGCCCTCATGGACGTGGTAAGGTGAAAGTCAAAGCATAGTGGGAATCACATAAGACTCTATGACGATCTTGGATCTACAGACAAACTTGCACAAGTGTCACCTGAGAACTGCCATCTGACGTGAGGTATAATACCATCTGGGAGTTCTCGGCGAGTACGTCCAGTGTACCCAGTCTCCACTGAGCACCCGTATACCATCTCTGATGTCAAACACCAATGGATATGGGATCATCCATCGCCCATCTCATGGGTCGAGAAGCGTATACGCTAGTCTACACTGGTATATCGATGCCCCGTCTCGATACACCCACGACTAGGGACCTTGAAGGATGTACTTATGGAATACCATGTCCCTACTAGTATGATCCGCATCATAGTCCAGGTAGTCAAGTACACATCCTAAGGGCTTTTACCAACATGTAACTATAAGACAGTATAAAGAGACAAGTATACATGTTAAGATAAAGAGCAACCAGATAGCATACTATCATATCGAGCAAGAAAGTCATCTCTATATATGTCCAAGCATCCAATATAATATACATCATCTGTACAATACTGGCCTCTAGGGCATACATACAACTAACTATCTCCCACTTGCACTAGGGCCAGCTGCTGTAGTATCGCATACCGAGCATCCCGAAGAGTCTCTCAAACTGTATCTGGGATATGGCCTTCATGAGTGGATCCGCTGTGTTGTTCTTCGTGTCAACCCTCCTGACCTCGATCTCCCGGCGATCAACTATCTCCCGGATCAGGTGATACCTCCTCAGAATATGCCTGGATCGCTGATGGGACCTGGGTTCCTTGGCCAAAGCCACCGCTCCATTGTTATCGCAGTACAAAGGTATTGGATGCTCAATGGATGGAACCACTCCAAGTTCTGTAATGAACTTCTTGATCCAGACAGCCTCTTTAGCAGCGATGTATTCTGCCTCCATCGTCGAGTCTGCCACAATTTCCTGCTTGGAACTCTTCCAGCTAACCGCCCCTCCGTAAAGGGTAAAGACAAATCCCGACTGCGACTTAGAGTCGTCCTTATCACTCTAGAAGCTTGAATCGGTAAAGGACTCCACTTGGAGTTCTCCGTTACTATACACCAAGAGCATCTCCTTAGTCCTTCGTAAGTACTTGAGAATGCTCTTCACAGCTGTTCAGTAACACTCTCTAGGATCAGCTTGATACCTACTCACTACACTTAGTGAGTATGCTACATCGGGTCTGGTACATAGCATCGCGTACATGATAGAGCCTACAGCCGAAGCATAGGGTATCCCTTGCATGCGAGCCCTTTCCAAATCAGTCTTGGGAGAAATCTCTTTGGAGAGAGTGACTCCAGAGATCGTGGGTAAGTTCCCACGCTTAGATTCTTCCATACTAAACCTTTTTAGTATAGTGTCAATGTACCTGGACTGGGACAATCCCAATATCCTTTTAGATCTATCTCTATAGATCCTGATTCCCAATATGCAGGAGGCATCACCTAGATCTTTCATTGAGAATCTTTGTGATAAGAAGAGCTTGACTGATTACAGCATAGGAATGGCATTTCCTATCAAGAGTATGTCGTCCACGTACAATGCGAGGAAGACAACCTTACTCTTTGCCACCTTCTTGTAGATACAAAGTTCATCTACGTTTTTGACGAAATCAAACTCTTTGATAACGACGTCAAAGCAGATGTTCCAACTCCGCGATGCTTGCTTTAATCCATAAATGGATTTAAGCAGCTTGCACACCTTCCCGCTGCTCCCACTATCTATGAAGCCCTCTGGCTGAGTCATGTAGACGCACTCTTCTAAATCACCGTTTAGAAAGACGGTTTTAACATCCATTTGCCAGATTTCGTAGTCATGATATGCAGCGATGGCAAGCATGATCCGGATGGATTTAAGCATAGCTACTGGAGAAAAGGTTTCGTCATAGTCCACACCTGGTCTTTGATGAAAACCTTTTGCAACAAGTCTAGCTTTGAAAGTCTCCACTTTCCCATCTACACCAAGTTTTTTCTTGAAGATTCACTTGCTCCCAATGGGTTTTACCCCTTCAGGAGCAACTTCCAAAGTCCATACTTTGTTGGTTTACATGGATTCTATCTCGGACCGTATTGCATCCAACCATTTCACTGAGTCCCTACTCGTGATGGCCTGCTCGAAGCTAGTTGGGTCATCATTAACCATGATGCAATCCTCGCTCCCATCATCCATGAGAAAACCATAGTATCTCTCAGGTGGGTGAGGAACCCTACTAGATCGGCGGAGTGGCTGGGGTTCATCGGGAACTACCGAATCCTCTGGTTCCACCAAATCTTCTGTTGCAGCTTCTGTAGCTGGAACCTATTCGAGTTCTACCTCATGACCACTAATCTCTTTTGTAAGAAATTCCTTTTCTGAAAAGGTGGCATGCCGAGAAACAAACACTCTTTGTTCCTCAGTGTGGTAGAAGATATACCCTTGTGAATTCTTGGGATATCCTACAAACTTGCATAGAACAGACCGTGCCTTGAGTTTGTCCGGATTTTGTCGTTTGACATAGGCTGGACAACCCCATATCATTACATAGTTAAGACATGGTCTCTTCCCTTACCATATCTCATATGGAGTGGTAGGCACAGATTTGGTGGGGGCCATATTCAATAGATGTATGGCTGTTTCTAGCGCATACCCCCAGAAGGAAATAGGTAACTCAGCTGTGCTCATCATAGAGCGCACCATATCTAATAGGGTGCGGTTCCCCCATTCTGATACACCGTTGTATTGTTGTGTATATGGAGGAGTCAGCTGAGAGAGAATCCCACTCTTTTAGGAAGTCCAGGAATTCATTGCTCAAGTATTCACCTCCTCGATCAGATCGAAGGATTTTAATACTTTTTCCGGTTTGGTTCTCGACTGCTTGTTTATATTCTCTAAATTTCTCAAAAGCTTCAGACTTGTGTCTTATCAAGAACACATGTCCGTATCTTGAGAGATCGTCAGTGAATGTAATGAAGTACGAAGAACCATCCCTGGCATGTGTAGACATGGGACCGCATACATCATTATGTATCAGTCCTAAGAGTTCGTTAACTCTTTCTCCGTGTCCCGTAAACGGAGTTTTGGTCATTTTGCCTTTGAGACATGACTGGAAAGTGTCATAAGATGAAAATTTGAACGGTTTCAAGTATCCATCCTTATGCAACTTAGCTAGCCGTGTCACATTTATATGACCAAGTCTACAATGCCATATGAAGGATTCATTCAGTTCTGAACTCTTCCTCCTGTGTGTGTTTGTTATGCTCAAAACTGTTATTTGATTTAGAACATAAATGCCATTGCACAACGTGCCTGATCCAACCAACTTTTGGTTAAGGAAAATGTTCATAACATTATCCTGTAATACAAAATTATATGCTTCTTTACTCAACAAAGAAACTGATATAATGTTGCATATCAGGTTCGGCATGTAATAGCATTCGTTCAGAATCAATGTATTACCAGTTGGTAATATAAGGTGATATTCCCCGACGGTCTTAGCTGCAACAATTGCACTATTTCCAACTCTTATGTCTTTATCACCTTCTCCAAGTTCTCTACCTTTTCTAAGCCCATGTAACTGATTACATATATGGGATCCTGACCCGGTATCTAATACCCAGGACGAAGGGCAAATGGAGAAACAGTTCTCTGTAACGAACACACCCGAAGAAAATGCATCAACATGTACTTTCTTCATTCGGGTGGCATGGGAATCCTGGTATTCCCCTATATCCTGTTCAGTCCTATAACTCTTATAAGAAAGAACGGAACCAACGTTCCCCAGCACAGTATAACATGCGGGTTCAGTCAATACATCCATATTATTATCTTGATTAAGGCATGACATGGTCGCTATCTGGAGAGAGAGAGAAGAAAACACTTTAGCGTATGCTCTTGCAAGATCAGATTGGTTATTATTTTATCTAATCAGGAAGGCTCCCACTGTTTTTTATCAAATCTTCCTTCAAACCCTAAAAGGAAAGACAAGCCGGGATTAATTACACCCTACAACTTCGCCAATCTTTCAGCCAGGCCAGTGTCGGTACTTTGAGGGAGGTTCCCCGTGCTTTCGCACGGACCTAATTAAAGTAAACCTCGTTTTCCCAGAGGCGTAACCCCGTTGACACCTTTCTAGACACCTACTTGTTCGGCTAATTGTCCTGTGTAAAATTCTCCCAGGAGTAACAATTACTCGCAGTGGGTATCGGGATCCAACTATCTCATAGAAGGTGTGCAATCTCATTGCAAATCTCAACACTTGAAATTCTCGATAATATTTTTCCCCTAACGTGCTATGACCTTGACGAAAGCCAACAAACCATAGCCTGCTAGTCAAGTTCAACCCGTGCATTTTTTGATTGAATTAAACCCACCCGCATGACCCTTGACGAAAGCCAACAAAGCCGTACGACTACCTTAATCCAATCGCATCATATGCAGCAGATAAGCAGCATATAGCTACCGCACACTACACCTTGACGAAAGCCAACAAATGCAGCACGAATACTATATACAACTTATCTGAAATGACGGAGGGCTACGACAGGTTTTTCTGAAAACCTATTGCGTAATGAACTTGATATCGTTGTAGAATCAAGTGAAATTTTGAAATGGAGTGATTTTGAGGCTTTCATTAGTTTTGCTAAAGAGGTCACTCCCGGTGAAGGGATCTAGGCTCTTTCCTCATCGAATAAGGTGCAGGACATATCATTTATATCTCTATGCAAAGCAAAACTCCAAAAGCAGTCAAAAGTCAAACCGAGTGTTGTAGCATCTGCCAGTTTTGCTAAAGAGGTCACTCCCGGTGAAGGGATCTCGGCACTTTCCCCATCGAATAAGGTGCAGAGTATATCATATATACCGCTATGCAAAGCAAAACTATAGCTACCCTTTTATTTGAAAATTTGATTCTACAATATCTTTTATGTTTCTTTTCTTTCATTAATCACATTAATGAAGTCCCATCATTTAAGTCACCTAAACATCATAGATAAATACGGCGTACATTTATGCCATCCGCATTCGCCTCGATGTCCCCTCGTGCACCGTTAGGTTAGGTAACTAACGGCAGATCAGGGCAGGGCTAGCGCGGGTGTAAAACATAAGTAACGTCTATATAATATATCATATATACTATATACAGTAATTATCACAGAACATCAAATGATCACATCACAGATATCGCAGCAGAAGAAACATATAAAACATTGGATATACTAAGATGTCCGTGTTTTATTTTGAGCCTCTATAAAACACGGATTCCACGATCGCGATGAATAGCCAAACCCACACCCTTAGACCCCTACGAGAGCGGCAAGCAACCCAACCAATTCTAGAGTTAGGAGACCCGGACTCGACTCCTCGAGTTGGTCTCCCACTGGACTCCAGAACCCGGTTACTTGTGCTCTCGTCCTTCGGTCTATCCTAGTGCGGAAAAGTAAATAATATACAAATGATGACAGCAACCTCGACCCGGAAGTGCCCCCAATAAAAGAATATTACATACATTTAATTTTACATGAATGAAAATAAAAAACTCTCATCTTACATAAAACACCCGGCTATTCAGAACGCGACAATCCAATATAACATATCCAGCAACACAGGACATCACATGTCATCAACGTAAGTAAATATGTGCATCCCAATTGTCGTTGGCATATAGCAACGAAACCGGCGATATCGACATACTACACTTACGGTCACAGAAAAGAAAGTGTAAAACTACAATATTTGGAATCCACATTCTCTTTAGACATCGTAAATGCGAAATATCACATACTTCGTATTTCATGCCTAACTATCTGAATTCTAGATATTGTATCACATTCCAGATAAATAGACAGTTTTAAAGTTTTCAATCGAATGATCAAATACCCAAAATTCCCTAAAGCTCGACACTTGAGCGGAGTTCAAAAGTCCCGGAGTGTGTCAAAGTAGCAGCGGTCCAGCCGTAGAAGGGTCAAGCCAACGCCTCACATGTGGCACGCCGTACTGCCTCAAAACCTAAGGTTCAAAAGGCAGTTCAAGACGGTCACATAATCGAGTTAAGGTTTGTTGTCTTCTAGAGGGTCCACCACAAAAAAAAAACTTGCACATATTTCCGAAAGATTTAAACCCCGTGGAAGAGTGCGTTAATGATACTCGTTCGAACATTTTAATACTTTCTAATTATCCGGAAAAAGCATGAAACTAAAATTCCGATCGAATCATAGAATCCAAAACAATCTTCAGAACATACAGCACTAAATTCAGATTAAAAACACCCCAAAAAATATACAAGCAGACCAAATAGTTACTGTACAAAAATGACACAATAATTCATCCGTACGGCCGCGGAACCGCGGCCCAAGCAGGCTCTTGCCGCGGTTCCGCGGTGGAAAGTACTGTACATCACATCGTTTTTTACATTTGTCCTTAGATTACCTGCTGAATTTTTTGCATATTTTTAGTTCTGAAAAATATTAGTTTTGAAAAAATGTCCAGAGAGTGCTAAAAATCCGTATTTTTCGGTTCGATCGGAGTTATAACTTCGTTAAAGTGTCGCCTAAAGTTCTAGGTCGGCTCTGATACCAATGTTAGGTTTACCTAGAACCTTATGAAGGGTTTGGAAGCATCACATGTACCAAAGATTAAATTTTAGGGTGCTAAGTGAACACACAAAGAATCATTCCTAGAAAATTAGAGTTTCAAAAACAACACATCATCACAAGTAGGAAAAGCTATGGTTTTGAGAGTACAACCTTTGTAGCTCCCTACGCTAGACTCCATGGCTACTTAGGGTTTGGAAAGGGTCCGCTTGAACTCCTCTAGGTCCACGATGATCCACCCGGTGTCCGCTTTGTCCAAGCTTGCAACTTCACAAGATCAAGAAAGAAAATGGAAGCTAACACTCTCCACTAATGGGCAAGACTAGTGTATAATGGTGTTGTGGTTCTTTTTCTCACTTCAAAATCCTATCTTGTTGAGTATTTTGCTCACTTGAGTGATCTAGAGAGCAAAAGAGCAAGGAAGAAGAAGATGATGGCTTTTGAAGAAGAAGAGAAAAAATAATCACTCATGAAAAATTAGAAAATATATGTATTTATATTTTCCACTTCTCATCTCAAACCATGGTTATTTTATACGGATATTATTTCACTTGAATTAAAAACCAAAAGAAAGATTAACCCATGGTTAATAAGTAGGTCAACAAGGTTAGATGAAGAAGAGTGTAGAAACCATGTATTAATCTTTATCTGTTTTTTTTTTTTTTGTTTTAACACAAATAGAAATAATAAACCATATATCAAACCAAGGTGTGAGTCTTATATTGCTACCATTTTCTATGTTTATACAACCATGAAGGATGATGTATGTATGTATGTGTGCATGCACATCCATATGTGCATGAACAAGAATGAATGCATACTTGCATGCATACATCCAAGAAAAATACAAGAAAGGATTTCTAGTGAGAATCTAATGGTTAAATGATAAATCAACATTTGATTTATCAACCCGGTCATATCACATACGACCTGACCAAAAGCAAGCCGCTCGATTAATATACGGTATCTCATACGCGCATTTTAACCGGGACCATGTGCATATCGCATATACACACCACAACGTTTCGCCTGGACTAGGTAACTCCTTTGTGGGACTCTAAGACTCTTCAATACGCCGGCAATGGGTGATGATCATATCAAGCACCCCCAAGCCGCAAGCGGTCAGCTAAACGTAACGGCCACCCGGGTATTGAGCGATCAGAAGAAAACAAGCGAACCTGCCACAACTCCCATCGAGCCAACCGGCAACACTACCGTGCAGTCCGGTCTCTTCGTCTGATATGTTACATATCAAGTCTACGGGTGGTAAACGTCAGACCCCAATAACCGATAAGTCGTGCCGATGTGAGGCTCATAACGGGTCGAGAAACTACTGGTAACACTTACCAGTAAATCTCCAATCAGCCCTGGCCAGGGACTTCCCTGTTACGGCCAATCGAGCACAGCGCAACATTAACCCCCAATACCGGGAGAGACGAAACCCCTCCTATCGCTCATTGTCTCCATATGACTCGGGACTGTACCCAAAAACCACCGTTTTGCACGCCCTCATGGACGTGGTAAGGTGGAAATCAAAGCACAGTGGGAATCACATAAGACTCTATGACGATCTCGGGTCTACAGACTAACCTGCACAAGTGTCACCTGAGAACTGCCATCTGACGTGAGGTATAATACCATCTGGGAGTTCTCGGCGAGTCCGTCCAATGTACCCAGTCTCCACTGAGCACCCGTATACCATCTCTGATGTCAAACACCATTGGATATGGGATCATCCATCGCCCATCTGATGGGTCGAGAAGCGTATACGCAAGTCTACACTGGTATATCGATGCCCCGTCTCGATACACCCACGACTAAGGACCTTGAAGGATGTACTTATGGACTACCATGTCCCCACTAGTATGATCCACATCATAGTCCAGGTAGTCAAGTACACATCCTAAGGGCTTTTACCAACATGTAACTATAAGACAGTATAAAGAGACAAGTATACATGTTAAGATAAAGAGCAACCAGATTGCATACTATCATATCGAGCAAGAAAGTCATCTCTATATATGTCCAAGCATCCAATATAATATACATCATCTGTACAATACTGGCCTCTAGGGCATACATACAACTAACAATTGGGACTTTCGTAGTCCAGGTACATCGACACCATAATGAAAAGGTTCAGTATGGATGATTCAAAGCGCAGTAATTTACCGGCTTGTCACGGAATCACCCTCTCCAAAGAGATGTCTCCCAAGACTGATTTGGAAAGGGATCACATATCTATTATACATACGCTTCTACGGTAGGCTCTATAATATATGCGATGTTGTGTATAAGACTAGATGTTGCTTATACACTGAGCGTGGTAAGCCGGTATCAGTCAATCCCTGAGGAGAAGCACTGGACAACAGTAAAGAACTTTCTTATATACCTGAGAAGGGCTCAGGATATGTTTTTGGTTTACGGTGGAAAAGACCTCCAGATCGAGGCCTTTGCTGACTCCAGGTTCCAGAGTGACAAGGATGACTCTAAGTCCATGTCGGGTTATGTCTTTACCCTCAATGGAGGGGTGGTCTGTTGGAAGAGTTCCATGCAGGACACCGTTGCCGACTCGACGATGGAAGCGGAGTATATCGCAGCTTCTGATGCCGCAAAAGAAGCAGTCTGGATGAGAAAGTTCTTAACAGAACATCAGGTGGTTCCATCCATTGTTGATCCAATACCTCTGTAGTGTGACAACAATGGGGCTATAGCTTTAGCAAAAGAACCCAGGTCCCATCAAAAGTCCAGACACATCTTGAGGCGGTATCACCTGATCAGGGAGATCATGGATCGCCGGGAGATCGAGGTTCAGAGAGTTTCTACTGAAGACAACACTGCAGATCCATTCATAAAGGCCATACCTCAGACACAGTTCGAGAGGCTATTCGAGATGATAGGTCTGCGATATACCAGCACATGTCCTTAGTGCAAGTGAGAGATTATTAGTGTAATATGCCCAAGAGGCCATTATTGAATAGTACTAGCTTGTATATTACATTTTGGAAGCTTGGGATATATATATACACGGATTTATGACAGTCTTGCTCGATATGGTAGTATACTACTTGGTTTGTATCTATCTTAATATATGTATGTGTTTCTTTTAACATATCGCTAATACATATTGATAAAGCCCTTTGGATCTTTGCTTGACTACCAGCGTTGTGATGGCAGTCACACTAGCGGGGGCTGGGTAGTCTACAAGCACATCCTTATATAGGTCCCTAGTCGTAGGATTATCGAGACTGGGCATCGATACTCGAGAGTAGACTAGTGTATGTGCTTCTCATCCCAGCAGGGGAGATGGTCTGTCCCACAGCCATCAGTATGTCGTACTGGAGATAGTATGCAGGAGCTCGTTAGGTTACGAGTACACTGGACAGGACTCGTCGGGGACTGTTGGTTGGTACTATACTTATTGTCAGTTGACAGTTCTCAGGTGACATGAGTACAGCTTAGTCCATTGACTTGACACTGCTGCTTCGCCTCAAGTGTGTTCCTACTGTTCTTAGAATACCACCCTACCACGGCTCTATTGAGTCGTGTAAACAGGTAGTAGTTGGGTGCTGTCCCGAAGCACTTGGAGGCAGTGGTGGTTAGATAGGATTTGCCTCTCCCGGTATTGGGGGTTGATATCGCGCTATGTTTGGAGAGTCATTACACAAAGTCCCTGGCCAGGGTAAGCGAGATTTACTAGTAGGTACTCCAGTAGTTTCTCTGGGTGTTTTGGAGTACATTCCGACACGACTTATACCGATATTAGGGGACTGACGTTTACCACCGCCTAGGCTCGATATGCAATACTCTTAAACGAACAGACCGAACTGTACGGAGATTATCACATTCAGGTAGGAGTTCGGATGGGTTTTCCTCATCGGCCTTCTTATCGACATCTACCTGGGGACCGTTATGTACAGCTAGTACCGCTTGCAGCCTGTGGTTAAACCCACTGCCAGCGTAGTGTCGAGTCTTTAGAGTCCCACATAGAGGGTTTTATAACTTTGGGTGAAACGAGGTAGAGGTCGTATGGTTTTACAACAGGGTTCTTTCACATACGCACACTTGTACGTGTTTGGTGTTCGGGCGGTTGATACTAGTGGGCTTTGGTTTAAGCCGGATCCTAGTATTTGATTTTGGATTGGTTTAGTCTACATGTATTCGTGTTTCTCGAAACACGGATACGGCTATGTATATACGGTTGATAGGGGCAGAGAAGGAGACACCTCATTAGGGTTTTGACCATTGACTTGATTAAAACCATAATGAGATGGAGGAAATTGTTTATTAATTTTAATTAGAGTTAATTGTGTTATGGCTAATTGGTTTGACCATTTGACTTGTTGACCATTGTTGACTTAGATATTTTTGTTGAGCATGAGATATTTTGCTTAGCATTAATTGTGACATGATAATGGTCAAATCAAATGAACCATCATAATTATCCTAATTACTCTTATTATTCTTTTTCCTTATATGAGAGCTCTCTTCATTATTGACATATACATTCTCTCTCATAGCTCTCTCCACTCCTTCTTCCTCTCTCAAGCCCAAATGTCTCATGAGTTGAGAAACATGGGTTGTTGAGACTTAGCCACCAAATCGTTCTCTACTCACTCTAGGGTTCTTAGTTTAGCACACCAAGCACCCTAGTTACTTCATTATCGAGGTTGGAGCTCATGGTAGAGACCTTCCGGTGGATCTTCTTTGACGTGGAGAAGCCGGTGAGGAGGCACCATCCACCACCACTCCAAGAAGCTTACAACAAGGAGAAGCACAACAAGGAGAAGAAGGACTAGGAACTTGAGGTATAATCATCTAACATAGTAGTTAGGACTCCTAGTTAGTTCGTTAATTAATGTTTAGCAAAGATCCTAATGGCTAGTTCATGTTACCATGCAATGAAAATTTTGATTTTTACCTATTCCGCCTCCCCGCAAACTACCGGGGTGGGTAACATGGACTTACAAGTACAGCTTAGTCCGTCCACTTGACACTGCTACTTCGCCTCGAGTGTGTTCCCACTGTTCTTAGATTACTACCCTACCACGGCTCAAAGTAGTCATGCAAACAGGTAGTAGTTGGGTGCAGTCCCGAAGCACTTGGAGGCAGTGGTGGTTAGATATGATTCGTCTCCCCCGATATTAGGGGCTGATATCACGCTGTGTTCGGAAAGCCATTACACAATGTCCTTAGCCAAGGCAAGCGAGTTTTACTTGTAGGTACTCCAGTAGTTTCTAAGGGTGTTTTGGGATACACTCCGACATGACTTATTGTGCTATTAAGGGTATGACGGTTACCGCCCCCAGGCCCGATATGCGATACTCTTAGATGTACAGACCCGACTGTACGGAGATTGTCACAGATAGGCTCAGTAGGAGTTCTGATGGTTTGGTCATCGGCCTTCTTATCGACAGATACCTGAGTAGCCGTTACGTATAGCTAGTACCGCTGACGTGCTTGTGGTTAAACCCACTGCCAGCGTAGTGTTGAGTCTTTAGAGTCCCACACAGAGGGTTTCTCTGCATCGGGCAAAAGATGTAGAGGTCGTATGGTTTTACGGCAGGGCTTCGATCATATACGTGTACTTGTGCACGTATGATGTTCCGGGGGATAATACTAGTGGGCTTTGCTTTAAGACGGATCCTAGTATTATATTGATGGATTATTTTCGTCTCTTTGTATTCGTATTTTTCGGAATACGGATACGGGTATGTATATACGGATGAGGGGTATTCTTGTAATTTGCTCAAGTATACTTCTAGTAGAAGACACCTCATTTCTATTATAAACATTTAGGTTAAATACTTAATGAGGTGGAGGATGGGGTGTTATTTGACAAAAGATGATGTATGGCTACTTAGTGACTCACTAGGTGATTCATGGATGACTACTGAGGCAAGCTGGCACTTAGATATTTTTGTAAGATATCTTGTGGTGAATTATTTGCCTCATAGCCATCACAAGACTTAGCCATCTTCAATCATTCATCTCTTGAACACTCTCTCTCCTCCAAAGCTCCTTCTTCCTCTAACCCTCATGTGTTAAGAAACCTAGGGTATTTAGAGAAAAAACTAATCCATCTTCACTCTCTTCATCTTCTAGGACATCTAGTTTAGCGAACTGGATGCCTTAGTTACCTCGGATTTGAGGTTGGAGCTTAGAGCTTGGATTATAGACGCTCGGGTGGATCGTCTTTCACTTAAGAGGACCGACGATGAGGCCTGATCCATGTAAAATACAAAGGACATGGTTCTGTGAGATATAACTTTCTATCCGAGTAGTTAACCTCATACAGTTTAGTTAGTTAGGGTTTAGTATCAATTCTGGAGTTCAAGTCGGTGTTGCGAAGCCCATAAAAATAGTTTTTTGCATATTCCATCTCCCCGCGAACCCGGGGGGTGCGCAACATCGACTTACAGTTGTATCAGAGCCTACTAAACCTTAACTAATAGTTTAAACGATAGATAAAACTATGAAACCGAAATAACTCCGAAACATTGAAACGTAGATCCAAGTTTCTGTCAAATTTTTCGGAAGCTCTAAATTTTTTTTAAACAATTGCAGTGTGCTCTTCTCCTTGCTAGTAAAACACCCTAGAAAAATGAAACCATGAAACCCTAACTTGTTTGGCCAAAATACCCATTTTCCCGCCCTGGATGGTCCATGTATGATGTTTGGGTTTGGGTTTTCTCTGGTGTTCTTGTCACTTAGATTTAGGGTTTCAGGTGGTGTTTTATTTTGCCAAGTTTGATTATACTGTTATCTTTCTGTTATGGAAATATGGAGTATTTTGAAGTTGTGGTTTTAACGTCGTTTAACATGTTTCAGTTGTTATATGTGTTTGTAAAATTCCGCTAATTGCTATATGTCGGATAGTTGGGGTTTGCACATATCTGTGTTTCTGTTGTGGTTTGTGTAATGGAATAATGGATCGTCGATGGTGAATTGCCGGGGGATGTGAGAAGAGAGTTTTCTTTCTTTCATTCGATATAAATTGTAATGTGATATAATATTATTTTACGGGACATATTCGGGTTAAGGTTGTAGCCGCCGTTGTATTATTTCTTTCACCGTTTCCTGCTCCTAGGATAGACCCATGGTGGGGTGCACAAACTACCGGGTTCTTGAAGTGTCGAGTGGCCTACTCATTTTACTGAAGGAGGCTGCTTCACTTCGAGAATTTGGCGGGTAGTTTTCCGCACCTGTAGGGGTCTAGGGTGGGGTTTTAGTTATTCATCACGACCGTGTAATCCGTCTTTCGTTACAGGCTTAAAAGAAACGCGGAATTCCTAGTATATCTAATATGTTCATCTGTGATCTGGAATGCCTATTATTGCGTGAGACGAATGTAAATTATATATATGCTATATAGTAGACATTCCTTATGTTTTGCACTCGCCCTAGTCCAGCCCCCGCTCTGGCATTAGTTAAGTAACCTAACGGTGTTAGACAGGGCCCAGTGGCGAATGCGGATGGCATAAGCGTACGTGGTATTTTTTTTCTTTCTGCAATGGTAGGTGTAAATGATGGGACTGCATTATATGATTAATGCAAAGCAAACAAACTAAAGCTGAATCGTTGGAACAATTTTAAAACCACTCGGTTTTTTTTTTCAAAAAGCAAACTTGTAAATGCGGAGCTTAAACCACTCTTTTAAAAGCTATCATGGTTCCTTCGATTATATCAAGTTCATTACGTTCACGGTTTTGCCAAAGCTATTCATAGCCCTCCGTCATTTCAATTGAGTATTCTGTAGTATTCAAGATATGTATTTTGACCTTCGCCAAGGCATGGTGATTGGTAGCTGCTGAATATTCATCTGTAGCAAAGATAGATGTGTTGGTTTGGGACAGTCATACTACTATTTTGGCCTTCGTCAAGGGTATGTACGGGTGGGTTCAAATTAACCTGGATAATGATAGGTAGAACTTGACTTGTGACTTATGATATGTTGGCCTTCGTCAAGATCATAAGAGCTTGGGGCAAAAATCCACATCGGGAGTTTCTAAAGAAACTGAAACTTGCTAGTGTTGCATATCATTTGGAGCGTGATAATTTTGGTAGGATTCCTTCAAGATTTTCACACAATGATATTTGGATTCCGATCCAACTGTGAGTATCCGCTTGTAACGTTTTAAAAATCGTTAACGTGAATTTTCCGATAATCGGTAAAATAACTGTTGTTTTCCGTAAAAATCAAGATATAATTATTTTTCAAGATAGACTAAATTATACATATCTTAGACATGTAATGGCTTGTATTGGTATTTATTTAGTCACTTATAAATTGTTGGTTTACTTAAATATTTTTCCTTAATTAATTATTTTAAATATTATTATAAGCTTTCTTTTGTACATTTAATTAGTGATAATTACAAATTGGAGTGGGTTAATTATGCTTTTGTAAACCATGACACATTAAATTAAAATGTAACATGTTGTATTTAAAATGAAATGGAATTCTTAAGAAGGTTCTAGAAAAATTGAAGAACATGTTTAAATAAAAAGAAAATGATTATAATTAGGAAATAAGTTAATGGGTGTAATAATTGGGGGCTTTTCTTGACTTGACATCACACACTCACACACTCACCCTTCCCCTCTCCTCATGGCCGAGCCTAGTAGTGGCATCCCCCTCTCTCTTCACAAGTCCTCCATCTCATTTCTCATTTCATAAATTAATAGAAAAGGAAAATTAAAAAGGAATTAATATATGATATATTTAAAGATGTTTCTATACATATCCACATACTTCTCTTTCTCACTCTCTCCTTCTCCCTTGAATTCTGGCCGTGCCTTCCTAGCCCCAAATCCTTCATTTCCCCACTTCATTTCCAACACAAAACTCTTTAAAAAAATTCATCAAAAATCCATACATATTCTCACTAATTCCAAATTAAACCTTTAAGCATTTCTCCTTGTCCTAATCTACCATGGATCTTCGTGCAAGAAGCCATTTTGGGAGGTCAAGTTGCTAGCTAGATCTGAAAAATTGTGAGGTATAAATCCTAACCCTAGTGTTTAATTGTTGGTTAATTTCTTAAATCAAACTTAATTATGCATTTATATGGTTCTAAATTGCAAGTTTGAAATTTCAAGATAAGGGTTTGAGATCAAGTTAGGGTTTTTATCATTTGATCATAGTTTAAATGTGTAGTTTATCATGTTAAGACTTACAAAACCTAATCTAGTTGCTAAATTGCTAATTGTTACTTGTAAATTGTATTAATGGTATAATCTTGCAAACAAAATTTTTTTGATTAAGGTAAATAGGTGAGTTTAAAATATAGTTAGTAATTGTGTGGGCTAATTAAGATTTTAAGTGAGCTTTGTGGCCATTAGTTTTGTTAGAACATCAAGATTTGAACTAAAATGATAAATTGATGCTTACTAGGTTTTTTGGATAAATCGAATTGAATTAGGTTCGAGGTTTTGATGGTTGCCACATATTTCATATAATATCTAGAGTGTTGTGGGTGCACGGCGGGTATGATTGGGTTTTAGGCTTAGTGGTTTTCCCGTATAGCGACCCTAGTTGCGGTCTGTAGCATTGTCGCGAGCGCATTTTGTGCAGCAAGTGCGTGTGCGTCTAGTGAGTGTGCGTTGGTTGATTTGCATCGTTGTGCCCACGACTATCCATATATCTATCCTTTTATTTACCTGTGTGCGATTCTAGGGTCGGATGCAGAGGCGTCAGACATGGCGTGGAAAAGACATAGCTAAGATCGGATCAGATTAGCCGAGGCGTCCCAGTGAGTAGATGTACACATCTATGGGGGGATCGTATGGATGGCGCGAGACGCCCGATGGTTTTGTATTACTTGTAGTATTTGCATTATATGCGTAGTTTCCTAGTCATGCATCTCATTGCATTGCATCATCTTATATATGTATATATATATGACATCATCATAGGACACTTCCACCATTACCATTGGTTCATGCCGCACATGCACTATTCATGCTAACACACACACCTTTGTTAATTACTATGCCACGAACACTTTAGAACTTGCTAGATCAGTATCAAAAACATTTGCATCATACATGATACGTAAACTGGCAGATGTATTTTCCATTTCATCGGGATAGATACACAGGATTGTTAGTCATATATACATATCTCATTACATCATGATTCATGCTTAGCTTCTGGTCTACTTCGCACGATATATACTATCGTATCATAGAAATCCATCATCACCGACATGTTTACATATTGTGATTCTTCTCGAGAATTTCAGTATTTATGAGATTTATGGATTTTGGGGGAAACCGTAAGGATTTTATAAACCTATTATCATTTTAAAGTAGAAGTTGCGGTTTTCTCGTCATATGATGTGCGCGGGGTCCACCATGTATTTTCTCGGTTCTTGAGCGGTATTATATACCCGATTCCAGGATGGGGATGCAACGTCTGCGGGTACATGGTGGACCCGGTGCGGTATCTCGGGGCAAGAAGATCGCAGATGATGGCGTTAAGCCCGGTAGGGGAGCACTACAAACCGTTATTTTGTCGTGGCGAATATCCGGAGGATACCGACGTAGTCGTGAGATTTGATGATATGGGTCGATCCGGACTGACGGAGCCCAAGATATTGAGATATTGAGACATTGAGATATTGGGATATATATATATTGTGTCGATGCATGACACGGATTTCTGTTGATTTCATTGATGATACTTCAGTTTATTGCACAGAGGTTTTTCTATGATAAGAACAAAGATTTTCTCATACCAGACTTGTTCAGGTTTCATGTTTGATTATGCATTCATGTTGTATGCATGTTAGTACATCGTATTATATCGATATGCGTAGGTTGAGACGCATTTGCATGCATGCTTACGATAGCTTTATTAGATTTTACTTACTACTCACGAGTTGGTAACTCACCCCCCGTTGTGCCACAGTATCTTGCAGGTCTGACCCGTTAGCACAGTAGCGACGGGCGTACTTTCTATTCTGCTTCGTTTGCATCGTTTTGCTGCTTGGCTCATAGGTGGGTTGCCAGGATACCTTTGTTCAGTCTTGTATTATCATTTGTATCTAGTATACTCCATCTACCCTTGTATATTTGACTAGACGGTGAGACTCGTGAGACTTGTATTTGTGGTTTGGTGTCGATGCTCACTTGAGCCGACGTGGTATTTGCTTATTTCTTGCTTTCAGATGCTTATTGTGCACTTTCGATATACATATTGCATGTGGTTGTGATTCTTCCATGGGAGAAGAGCTAGCTCCTGCTTGAGGATGCATTTATTCATCATTTATATGTATTTCCATGTGTTGTACCTGTTTGGGGGCCAGTATTTACAAAGGGGACTCTGCAACAATTTTTGAGAAATTTTGATGTTGCTTTTAAATATTTAATGCAACATATTTGATTAAAATCGCTTTCTTTAAATAAGTTTTCCTTCACTCTATTTCTTTACATGGTATTGATTTCTGGGCTTTGGCTTACTTAGATTACGTACGCCTTGGGACGTTTCGTAATTTAAGTGCCAGTCACATTCCGTACCTTCGGGTCATGACAAAGTTGGTATCAGAGTGTTAGGTTTTACCATGCTGAGTGTAGGATGACCTTTGGTAGATAGAGTAGGTGACTTAAGAGTGATGTAACATGTGTATGTTTCGCTGCATACTTACGATACGGTACTCCGCCTAAGTAACCTTAGTATATATATATATATATATATATATATATATATATATATATATATATATATATATATTGCTTGTATTTCCTTTCTTGATTCCGGAAACCCTTGGATTTAATTGCTATGTTCCTATGAATCCCGTTTCTTGTTCCAGCCACTATGCCGCCGGAGACTACGAGGGCTACCGTTGGGGATGAGATTTGAGTAGGATTTTTTGAGATGAGGACCGATCAGGGCAGTACGTCTACCCCTCAGGGACAGAGTGATCAACCTTCTCCGGGACGAATAGCTAGGCTGGAGTCGAGTATTCAGTACTTGCGACAGATGGTTGGATTGTTAGTTGTGGCTAGCTAAGCTCTGAGAGCCGATGATGTCCCTCATACTGTAGGGACTGTGATTGTACCTGCTGCTCAAGCAGCTGTTTCTGTGCTTACCAAGATTATTTCCGTATCCTTATAGGAGTTTTTTAGGCTGAAACCTCTAGTTTTTACAGGCACAGATGCAGCGGAGGATCCGCAGACATTCCTCGACAAGATGGCTAAGAACTATCGTTCACAGAGATGTTCTGACAAGATATGGATTAAGCTTGCGAGTTTTCATCTAGAGGGTCTTGCTTAGACACGGTGTGAGTCGGTTGAGAGAGGCCAAGCTGCGGATCTACTTCCTATGACTTGGGATGAGTTCATAGCTATATTTCTTGCTCGTTTCCTTCCGGAGAGCATTCGAGATGCCGAGCTCGTAGTTTCAAGCCTTTGCGTAAGACTCCAGGGATGACAGTGCCCGAGTATGACATTTAGTTTATTTAGTGGTTCGATATGCTCTTTACCTGATGGACACTGAAGAGAAACGGATAAAGAGGTTCGTGTGGAGATTGGACATGAAGTTATTTCTTACTGTTGGTGCCAAGCTTTTAGACACTTATGCAGCCGCGATGGACGCGGTCTTACTGTTGGAGGTGCGCCTTTCTGAGACTTCAGTCACTTTTGGATCGAAGCGGATTCGTACCGGTATGTCAGCTTAAGGCGGTTATATAGACGCCGTTGTGACAGTTATTCTTTCGGTGTTTTCTTCCGATGCCTATTTCTTTCTGGTGTTGTTTCAAATAATATCCATATATTTTGTATCGAAGTCTAGCCGATAGTAGCCCATGCTAAATCAGCCGCTTGTTGTGATTTCATCCATAGGCCAGTCTTTTGTAGCTCTATGTGTTTGTTTTGTTCGTATCGGAGATAGGGATATTTCTGTCAATTTGATTCTTCTTAATATGTTAGACCTTAATGTTCTTCTGGGCATGAATTGGTTAGTCACTTGTTATGCGTCCGTGGACTACCGTGAGGAGGCGTCAGATTTAGTTTTCTGGGTGAGCCAGTTCTTGTTATTCAGGGAGACCTTACTGCCACCCTTCCCGATTTGAATTCTTCTTTTCGCGCTAGTCAGCATTTGAGAAAAGATGCCAAGAATTCTTGATATATGTTTGTCATGTTAGAGCCACAGAGGTCCCGTTGGACCAGGTCCCGATTGGGAGAGAGTTTCCAGATGCTTTTCCTGACAAGTTGCTTGGTTTGTTGCCAGTGCGCGATATTGAGTTTTGCTTTGATTTGATTCCTAGCACGGAGCCTTTTTCTATACCGCCATATCGGATGGACCCGGTGGAGCGTAAAGAATTGAAGAATCAGTTGCAAGATTTGTTGGATAAAGGGCTTGTTCGTCCGTGTATGTCATCTTAGGGGTCCTCCTGTCCTGTTCGTCAAGAAGAAAGACGGTAGTTTGTGTTTGTGCATTGATTCTCGTCAGTTGAATTGGGCTACTGTGAGGGACATTTCTCATAGATTTACTTGCGGTCATGCTACTACCAATTGTGGGTTCGAGAGGATGATATTCCGAAGATTATTTTTTCACACAAGTTACGAGCGTTGTGAGTTTTGGTGATGTCGTTCGAGCACTTCAATGCAACAGCAGCATTTATAGACTTGATGAACCGCATATTCATGTCGTTTCTTGATCAGTTATTATCGTGTTCGTTGATGACATTTTAGTATACTTTTGGAATCTAGAGGTGCCTGGGCAGTAATTGAGGATTTTGTTGCAGACCTTGAGGGAGCGCCAATTATTCGCTAATTTATCTAAGTGTGTTTTCTGGTTTGATGGTGTTGTCTCCTTGGGTCACGTAGTTACGAGAGATAGTATATGCATGGAACCGAATGAGATCGAGGCCGTTCAGCATTACCCCAGATCTGTATCTGTGACGGAGGTTCGCAGCATTTTGGGTTGGACGGATACTATTGATATTTCGTACAGGATTTTCGCATATAGCTGCAACGTTGACCGGGTTGACCCGGAAGGGAGTTCCTTTTTCTTTGGACCGAAGCGTGCGAGCAGAGCTTTTAGCAGTAGAAGACTCGTTTGGTTACAGCGCCAGTATTATATTTGCCTTTAGGATCAGGCGGTTTTGTTGGTTATTGCGATACTTCTCGGCAGTTGAAGAAGCACGAGCAGAATTATTCCATGCAAGACTTAGAAATGGCTGTGGTGGTTTTTACACATAAAGATCTGGAGATACTACAACATTTAGCAGGGAGATTTGAAACTGAGACAGCGCCGTTGGATAGAACTAGTGAAAGATTATGACTGCGAGATTCCTTGTCATCCGGGAAAGGCGAATGTTGTGGCAGATGCTTTGAGCCGGAGGCCCAGAGATAGTTTTTCTTGTTTAAGAACAGTTCAGATACAGTCGACGGCAGATTAGCAGATTCTATGTGACAACCGAGTATAGTTCGAGTTTACGTCGACCGGGTGATAACTTGTCCGTGTCCGTGAACATCCACAGTTATTTGATCATATCCGTGAGGCATAGTTCGATGATGTTCGTTTGTCAGAGATCTTGGAGCAGCTTCGACACGGCAGAGATTCAGAGTTCATGATTGATGATCAGGGAGTACTACAGTTTGGGACTCGACTATGTGTACCAGTTTCCGAGGGATTAAGACGCGAGATTTTTGAGGAGGCGTATCAGTCAGTATATAGTGTTCATCAGGGTTCCACCAAGATATATTAGGATTTGAGAGAAGTCTGCAGGTGTGAAGGGATGAAGAGAGATGTTATAGATTTTTTTTCGGAAGCTGACTTGTCAGCAAAGTCAAGGCTGAGCATCAGAGGCCAGCTGGAGAGTTACAACCTTTACCCTTTCCAGAGTAGAAATAAGAGCAGATTTCTATGGAATTTATTATGGGTCTACCTAGGACCAGTCGAGAGTATGGCTCTATTTGAGTGATTGTAGACCGATTGGCCGAAACAGCTCACTTTCTGCCAGTAAGACCACTTTCGGATTCATTCAGTATGCTCAGATATATGTTGATGAGATTGTGCGACTTCACGGAATTCTGACTTGTTTTATGTTTGACAGAGGTACCTAGTTCACCATCAGACTATGACAGAAACTTCAGGAGAGCTTGGACACCCCGATTGAGTTTCAGTATAGCTTTCTATCCATATATCGATGGTCAATCAAAGTGGACCATTCAGACTCTTGAGGACATGCTCCAAGCTTACGTGCTAGATTTTGGTGGCAGTTGGGATTGTTACTGTTGGTTATAGTGCCCTCAAGGCAATTATCGTAGTCGCTGGCAGACGATTGCGATGATTGAGGGAGGACTTATACCGGTGCAACAGTCTTACTCGAGATGATAGTATGCTATCTGGTTTGTATTTATCATCATGTACATGTTGATAGAGCCCATAGGATTCTTTCTTGAATACCAGTATTATGATGGCGATCATATACATGGGAGTTGGGGGTCTATAAGCATATCCTTAAATGTCCCTAGTCGTGGGAGTATCGAGACTGGACATCGATACTCCAGTGTAGACTAGTGTATACTGATCGAGACCACAACGAGGGGCGGTGGCAAAGTCTCACAAGCCATTGGTGTTAGTTTTTTCACCTAAGATAGTATATAGGTGCTCAATGGGTTATGAGTACACTGTACGGACTCGCCGGGAACCTGCTAATTGGTATTATACCTATTGTCAGATAGCAGTTCCCACGTGACATGTGTACAGCTTAGTCTGTCGACCTGAGATCATCATTTGTCTCGTGTGAGTTTCCTCTGTGCTTTGATTACTACCCTACCATGGCTCAAAGCAGTCGTGCAAAAAGGTTTTAGTTGGGTACAGTCCTGAGCCACATGGAGGCAGTGATCGGATTGTCGGGGATTCGTCTCTCCCGGTATTGGGGGTTGATGTCGCGCAGTGCATGGGTGGCCATCACCAGAAATCCTTGGCCAAGATATTCGAGAATTGCTGATCTAGGATCGGTAGTTTCTTATGTGGTGATGGGTTTCATACCGACACGAATTATCGCGTTATGAGGGGTCTGACTTTATCCACCCCCAAGACTCGATATGCGATACTCTTAGACAAACAGACCGACTGTACGGATATTGTCACTGTCAGGCTCAGTAGGGGTTCAGGATGAGTTTTCTCGTCGGCCTCCCTTTCGACCAATACCTGGGTAGCCGTTACGTACAACTAGTGCCACTGACGTGCTTGTGGTTAAACCTACTGCCAGCGTATTGACAAGTGTTTAGAGTCCCACACAGAGGGTTTCCCTGGTTCTGGCGAAATGATGTAGTAGCCGTATTGGATACGTGCAGGGTTCCGATCGATTGATGTACTTTGTAACCGGACTTTCGATCGAACAGTTGATAATACTAGCCGGCTCGGGTTTGGGCCGGATTATTAAATCTGGTATTGATTTAATAATTTACGTATATGTATTTCAATACATGATTCTAGTATTATGTTGTTTATGTTATTTTATCTCTTTGGGTATTCGTATTTCGGTATGAATGCAGGTATGTATATACAGTAGACTGTAATCCGTATTTTATCCGAAAAACATTCCTGAAGGTGGTCACCTCATTTTTGGATTTGACCATTTTTTGGAAAATGGTAAATGAGGTGGAAATTGAAAAATGGGGAGTATAGTGGTGACCATGCTTGCATAATGTGTACAAATGAATTTTTAATTCATTTGTGCATACTATTCAATTATGGGTGGATTTTAAAATGAAAAGAAAATGTTTTACAAAACCAAGCATGCTCAATTTCTCTTTCATGGTTAGCTTCATTATTTTTGAGCATGAGTTTTTTCATCAGCTCTTCATCACTATTTATGCTTCACTCCTCTCTTGATTTTCCATGGTTGCCTCCACCTTCATTCACTACCTCCTCTCAACCCTCTCATGTGTTGAGAATCATGAGAGGAGGTGAGATAAGATAGACCAACACTTGGATTACACTCACTACATCCGAGGCTTTCTAGAGTAGCATCCTAGAAACCCTTGTTGCTTCACTTGCATCCATTATTTGGAGCTAGAGCCAAGACTACATCCCTCGAGTGGATCATCTTCGATGGATGGAGACCGGTGACCAAGCTTGATCAAGGAGCCTCTAGGAGAATAGGAAGATGGTTGAAGACAAAAAGACACGGATCAACTCGGTATAACCATTCCTAACTCCTTTTATTTGCTTTCTAGTATTGGGTTTAGGGTAGATCCGGGAATCAGGTAATGGTAGCCCCAGTTTAGAAAATTTTTGTTCCGCATTTGGCCACGGTTTGATTGCCGGGGCGCTGCCGTAACCCAACATGGTATCAGAACCGGCCTTTAAACCCTAAGCTAGCTTGTTTAGACAATGTTAAAGTATCGAAATTGAAACAACCACGAAATGATACCCTGCAGATTCCGGTCTCTGTCGATTTTCAAAGTCTTCAAAATTTTTTTTAAGCAACTGCAGAAGACTACTTCAGTGACCTCTAGAACACCCTACAAAAACGAGCCCAAACCGTCGGATTTGACCCGGCGGGATTTCTTAGAAAACAGGTGAGGCTGGTCCAATGTTGTAGTTTGGACTTGAATTTTGTATGGTGGTCTAGTCTCTGGAATATTGGTTCAGTGGTATTGCTAGTTTTGCCCATTTTGGAAATTATGTTATCTATTTTTCAGAGGCTATTCGGGGTGTTTCGAAGTCGATGTTTTAACACTGTTTAAATGTTTATCGGTACATACATTACTATCTGCGACCGTGAATGTCATTCGAGCGATAAAACTCGTCTAATTGCTATATGTTCTTTTAGACGGGTATGCGAACGTGACATTCACGTTGATGTTCTGTGTTGTGCTGTGTTGTGATTGGATCGTCGTGGTGGATAGCTTGGGTGCAATGTTAGTACATTTTAGTTTCATTTGTATATTTTATATTGCGGGGTGAGCGTCCGATATGTGGACTACCGTCACTGCCAGTTTGTATATTATTTATTTAGGGCACGACCGGGTTGAGGTCGATGTCACCCTTGTATATTATTTTCTTTTCTGTACTAGGATTACCCTACGGTGGAGTGCGCGAATAGCCGGGTTCTAGAGGGCAACGAGTCCACATCTCATGGCGTTGAGACGGAAGAGAACTTACTCTAGAATTGGCGGGCTATTCGCCGCACTCGTAGGGGGTATAGGTTGACCCACAGAGGGGTGCTCAAGTTACCGGATTCCGTGAAGTGCTGGGTGGCCCATTCAGGTTGTTGAAGGGGGTTGCCTCACTTGTGGTTTTGGCGGGTTACTTGCCGCACTCATAGGGTCTAGGTTTTCATTGCACAGGTTATCCACAGGACAGGGGAACGTCAGGTCTCATTTGCGGCTCAAGTGAAACCCGGGGCTCCAAGATTATCCACCATTCTGTGTTTCTTCTGTGATGCTTCTATGTTGTTTCTTTATACCATTCCTGGGATGATTGATATATATATATATATATATATATATATATTTGTATATACTAGTAGATGATGTATATGTTTTACACCCGCGCTAGTCCAGCCCCCGCTCTGTCGTTAGTTAAGCAACCTAACGGGTGATGACGAGGCCCAGCGGCGAATGCGGAGGGCATATACGTACATCATATTTTCGTTCTTTTCTGGTGTGATTAATTGATGGGACTGCATTGATTTTTATCAATGCAAGGAAAAACAAACCTATATAATGTTGTTGGAACCGAGTTTTTAAAAACTGACATTACAGACGTTTTCTTTTGCTTTGCATAGTGGTATTCGATTGGGAATATCCTACACCTCATTCGACGAGGCAAGGGCCGAGATCCCTTCATCGGGAGTGACCCCTTGAGTAAAAGTTTGCGTCAACGTAATAACTTAACTGTAGTCGATTATTTTTTGTTTGCATCGTGGTATTCAGTTTGGAATATTCTGCACCTCATCTGACGAGGAAAGAGCCGAGATCCCTTCACCAGGAGTGACCACTTTAGCAAAGGTTTTCGTAACTATATATTTATAAAACCACTCGGTTTATTCAACGATATCAAGTTCATTAGGTTAAAGGTTTTTCGCCAAAAACCAGACGTAGCCCTCCGTTATTTCTTACGAGTAGTTCCTAGTATTCGTGCTGCGTTTGTTGGCCTTTCTCAAGACGTAGTGTGCGGTAGCTAGGTATTGCTCGTCTGTTGCACCGAGATGTGATTATCTAGGACAGTCGTATAACCTTGTTAGCCTTTGTCAAGGGTTAGTACGGGTGGGTCTAGAGTAATCCAGGATAATGACGGGTTGAACTTGACTTGTGGTTAATGATTTGTTGTCCTTGTCAAGGTTATAAACCGCTTGGGGTAAAAAAAATTACATCGGGAGTTTCAAACATACAGGAAACTTGCCAGGCATGCGCATACCTTCTGTAGTGCGGTGACTTGAGTGGATTCCATCAAGTTATCTTGCGATGATAGTTGGATCCTGATTCCCACTGATGAGTAGGATTACTCCTCGGGTGATTTTAGATGATCCCAACTAATTCTCCTTTTGGTTTTAGAGGAGAATTCGAGGAAACAGTGGGAGCCATCCTGATTAGATAAAGTGATTAACCATTCTGATATAGGTTAGAGTGCGCGCCGAGTGTTTCTTTTCTCTTTCTCTTTGGCAGCGACCATGGCCCGACCCTTGACTAAAACTCATGAACCAAGTTAACCGAACATTCTTAAAACACTTTGGATTTTGGAATGTCACGATGTCGCATATATCATTTCCACTTCTATATCACCTTTGCATTTCTCCAGAACACCCAGTATCACTACGAACATCCACTCCTATTGGATAAATCCATCATATAGTTACAAACGAACTTGAAGGAACTTGTTCCAGATTCGAGGATGGATTCTGGTTCTGGAGAGATTGAATAAGAATATTCGGTTGTCTTTTCTCTTTACCTTCTCTCAGGTTATGAGGTCTCATACGATTAGGAGAGGGTACAACTATTGAGCTTATTGGATAGTCTTCTTACAGACCATATGCAGGTGCTGAAAGGTACGGAAGAAAGAAAACCAATTAGCATAAAGATGTGTACAGAAGGTAATAAGTAAAGACATAAAAAGGGATTAGAATAATGGAAAAGAAAATTGCGACTGCTATCATTCATGACAAAACCGTGTATACCCCTGCCACTCCCACATCCACTTTGGATTTCTCCAGAACACTCCATATCACTATGGATGTCCACTCCTATTGGACATGCCATCGCATAGTTAAATACGAACTTGAAGGAATTCGTTCTAGATTCGAGGATGGTTTCCGGCTCAGGAGAAATAGAATAGGATTATTCAGATGTCTTTTCCCATTACTTTCTCTCAAGTTGCGAGGGCTCCTGGTATTAGGAATGTACACCTATTACGCTTATTGGATAGTCTTCTTCCAAACCTTAGGCTGGTGCCGAAGGGTAGGAAAGGAAGAAAACCAATTAGCCTAAAGAAGGTGTACAGAAGGTAATAAGTAAGACATAATAAAGCGATTAAAGTGAGGGCATGTAAGTATATGGTTACTGTCATGAATAAGGATAGTGGAAGAGGCGTTACTAAGAATACCAGGTTACCCCTTTGAAACATTTTCATGTTTCTGTTTCACTGTGCGATGTTAATTGAAAATTGTTTTCCCAAATGGAATCCAACTCCAGGGTATGTATTTACCAGATCAGTTTCTCACATCTGCATGTTATTACGGATGGTGAGTGGGAGTAAAATATTATGAATTGGATGATTAGATCCTCATTATATCGGAATTCGTTGTTATTGGTGATATTTGAGGAAATCACCTGGGTTTTGCCTGACGGCAAATATTTAGTTTTGAATATCCGTAGTTATGCACCAGTTTCAAACTGAAATATCTGTACGTTTATTTTATAAAGTGAGATAAAATTTTTTGAAATTATGTCTGTGACATTTATCTATATCAGTTGATGGTTTGGTAAGGTGCATTCAACAGGGTGTAATTCTTCTTAACCATAGTACAGTTTTAAACCTACGATGCACAAGGTTGACTTATTAAACTCAGGGAACTTATACAAAGTATTGTATGTTGTCCAGTGTCTATTTGGACAAAGGGGTTGGTACTCGTACTATATTCTGTTTATCATGACTTCTTCAGTTCTAGACATGTATTTCATTGAAATACAAGGTCCAGATTTTGAGAAGTTATGAGTATAAGAATAAAGTAGAGAACCATTTGTTGGAAGTATCGGGATTCTTCGAGTTATTCGAAGATGCGGATACTTGTGTTTGGTATTCCGTTGATAGTAATGGTTTGAGAACTTGATTCTCTTTCAGGTTACTCATAGATGGATGTACTTCTAGATGAGTAATGCTGATTGGGCTTTTTCCATTAGGTTGATATGCACTAGAGACAGATGCATTGTTGGATATGTATGCCCTAGAGGCCATTATTGTATAGTACTAGTTTGTATAATACATTTTGGAAGCTTGTGATATATATACGGGTTTACGACAGTCTTGCTCGATATAGTAGTATGCTACTTGGTTTGTTTCTATCTTAATATGTATATATGTTTCTTTTAACATATCGCTAAAAACATAATGATGGAGCCCTTAGGATCTTTGCTTGACTACCGGCGTTGTGATGGCGATCACACTAGTGAGGGGGCTGGGTAGTCTATAAGCACACCCTTATTTTGGTCCCTAGTCGTAGGATTATCTAGACAGGGCATCGATACTCCAGAGTAGACTGGTGCATACGCTTCTCGTCCCAGCAGGGGAGACAGTCTGTCCCATAGCCATCAGTACGTCGTACTGGAGATAGTACGCAGGTGCTCGTTAGGTTACGAGTACACTGGACAGGACTCGTCGGGAACTGTTGGTTGGTATTATACCTATCGTCAGTTAACAGTTCCCAGGAGACATGAGTACAGCTTAGTACGTTGACTTGACACTGTCACTTCGACTCAAGTGTGTTCCCACTGTTCTTAGATTACTACCCTACCATGGCTCTATTGAGTCGTGCAAACAGGAAGTAGTTGGGTGCAGTCCTGAAGCACTTGGAGGCAGTGACGGTTAGACAGGATTCGTCTCTCCCGGTATTGGGAGTTGATATCGCGCTGTGTCTAGGAGAGCCATTATACATAGTCGTCCCTGGCCAGGACAAGCGAGATTTGTTAGTGTATATGCCCTAGAGGCCATTACTGTATCATACTAGTATGTATATTACTTGATGGAAGCTTGGGATATTCACAGTTGTATAGACAATCTTGCCCAATATAGTAGTATGCTACTTGGTTTGTCTCTGCTTTAATGTGTACATGTGTGTTTCTTTTATATCACCTATACGGATTAGTAGAGCCCTCAGGATCTTTGCTTGATTACCGGTGCTGTGATGGCGATCACACTCGTGGGGGCTGGGTAATCCACAAGCACATCCTTATACATGTCCCTAGTCGTAGGATTATCGAGACATAGCATCGATACTCCAGAGTAGACTAGCGTATGCGCTTCTCATCCCAGCACGGGAGACGGTCTGTCCCACAGCCGTCAGAACGTCGTACTTGAGATAGTATGCAGGTGCTCGTTAGGTTACGAGTACACTGGACAGGACTCGTCGGGAACTGATGGTTGGTATTATACCTATCGTCAGTTATCAGTTTCCAGGTGACATGAGTACATCTTAGTCCGCTGACTTGACACTGTCATTTCGCCTCGAGTGTGTTCCCACTGTTCTTTGATTACTACCCTACCACGGCTCTACTGAGTCGTGCAAACATGTAGTAGTTGGGTGCAGTCCCGAAGCACTTGGAGTCAGTGACGGTTAGACAGGATTCGTCTCTCCCGGTATTGGGGGTTGACATCGCGCTGTATCTAGGAGAGCCATTACACGAGTAGTCCCTGGCCAGGGCAAGCGAGATATACTGGTGGGTTTCCAGTGTTATCTCAGGGTGTAATGGGCTTCACTCCGACACGACTTGTACCGCTATTAGGGGACTGACGTTTACTGCCCCCCTAGGCCCGCCATGCGATGTATCAGACGAACAGACCAGACTGTACGGAGATTGTCACATACAGGCTCAGTAGGAGTTCGGATGGGTTCACCTCATCGGCCTTCTTATCGACATCTACCTGGGGACCGTTACGTACAGCTAGGGCCGCTTGCGGTCTGTGGTTAAACCCACCGCCAGCGTAGTGTCGAGTCTTTAGAGTCCCACACAGAGAGTTTCCCTGCACTGAGTGAAACGTGTAGAGGCCGTATGGTTTTACGGCAGGGCTGCGATCACTTACGTACACTTGTGTGCGTGTGGTGTTCGGGCAGGCAGTACTAGTGGGCTTTGGTTTAAGCCGGATCCTAGTATTGCACGGATGGATTTGTTTTGTCTTCTGTGCATCCGCATTCTATGGAATGCAGATGCAGGTGTGTATGCACAGTTTTCCGGAGCGATGAAGGAGGAGGTGCCTCATCAGGGTTTTGGCAGTTGGTTCGGCCAAAACCGTTATGTGGCAGGCTCATTAGGGTTTTGACAGTTCGTTTGGTCAAAACCATTATGAGCCGCGGACATCATTTGCTAATCCTTTTAGTGATAATTTTATGATGGCTAATTGCATTGACCATTTGACCCCGTTGACCTCTCTTGATTTTGTTGACCGGTTGACCGTGTTGACCATTGACTTTCCAGAGGGATCTACACTCTTCTTTTCTTTTTCTTTTTCTTTTGGATTATGATAATGGTCATTTCAATGTAGCCATCAACTTTATCTTGATAGGATTTGTAATGATGGTTTTAGTGCATTATTGGAACCATGGTTAATTTCTTTAGTTCACAATTTCTTTCTCATTCTCTCTCTTGCCTTTTCAAGTGAGAAGAAAAAGAAATGAACCATGGTTGCTAGCTCCTCCTTCTTCTTCCTCCTTTTGATTCATCTTTTGATCTCATGTGTTGTGAGATAAAGATCCCACAAAGACAAAAACCATCCCTTTATCACTTCTACACAACCTAGGGCTTCTAGATTAGCAATCTCTTTGCACTAGTTACCTCGGCTCGAGGTGGAGCTCGGTGTACATCTCTCAGGTGGATCGTCTTCGACTCAAGGAGGCCGTGGAGGTGACCAAAGTCTGGATCAAGCCTCGGAGCAAGCAAGGTGAAGAACAACAAGAAGAGAAGGATTTCAAGTTGAGGTATAACCCCTAACCGAGTAGATAAATCTCTAGTTAGGATGCTAGTGTATTGTTTAGTAAAGATCCGGCTTTTACGGTCCATGTTACCAAGTCCAGAAAAATTTTGTTTTACCGTTTCCGCAACCCCGAAAGTACCGGGAGAGGTAACGTGGACCTAACAGTGGTATCAGAGCCTAACTAAACACACCCTAGCATGTTAGCAAAGTATTTAGAATTTCGACCGAACGAAAAAACCGAAAAACACCCCGGAAACCCTGAGTTTCTTCTGATTTTTTTTCTGCTCAAAAGATAATAAATCATGTCTTAAAAATCAGCTCAGGCTTTTTTTAGAACAGGAAAGAAAAATGATCGCACGAGTCGACCAACTTACCGCGGTTTCGCGGCAGAAGCACTCGGCCGTGGATCATTTTTGTTGCAGTTTGTTTCTGGTGAGTTTTTGGGATTTTTGGTATATGGCTTTTCTGCCTAGATTTTCCAGAAAGCAAAATTTGTTTTTGGGGCTCAAAAATCCGTATTTTGGTCGATGTTCTGTAGACTTTGGCTAATGGTTATATCTGTAATGTTATATGTGTATTGAACGTCTACTAATCGCTATACGTCGATTAGTGGGGGTTATACATATCTGTGATCTGTGTTGTTGATGGCATGTGTATATGAACTCGTTGGATTGTCACGGATGAATAGCCGGGGTGGATGTGAGATGAGAGTTTCTTTTTCTTTCATTCATGTAATAAATTTGTAAATTGATGTAATATTATTTGTATGGCCGCACAACCGGGTCGCGGTTGTAGCCGTCATTGTATAATTCTTTTTACTGTTTTTGCTCCTAGGATAGACCCATGGAGGGGGTGCACAAACTACCGGGTATCTCGACGTGCCGAGTGGCCTACTCACGGCGTTGAGGGAGGTTGCTTCGCTTCGGGTACTTGGCGGGTAGTTTGCCGCACCCGTAAGGGTCTTTGGTGGGGTATTGGCTATTCATCGCGACCGTGTAATCCGCTTTTCGTTGCAGGCTCGAACGAATCGCGGGTTCCTAGTATATCCAAAGTGTTCATCTGTAATCTGGATTGGCTATCATTGCTATATATCTATATATAATAACTATTTAGGCGTTGCTTATGTTTTACAGCCGCGCTAGCCCAGCCCCCGCTCTGTCGTTAGTTAAGTAACCTAACGGGTGATGACGGGGCCCCATGGCGAATGCGAATGGCATAAGCGTACGTCATATTTTGGTTGTTTTCTTCAATGGTAGGATTTAATTGATGGGACGCATTAAAAGAACTAATGCAAGAAAATAAACCTAAAAGACGTTGTTGGAACAATTTTTCAAAAGCTGTTATTACAAGGACGTTCAGTTTTTGTTTTGCATCGAGGTATTGGGTTATGAATGCCCAGCACCTCATTCGACGAGGCAAAGGCCGAGATCTCCTCATCGGGAGTGACCCCTTGGACAAAAAGTTTGCGTCAGGGTGATAACTTCACTATAGTCGATTATTCTTGCTTTGCATTGAGGTATTCAGTTTGGAATATCCCGCACCTCATTCGACGAGGAAAGAGCCGAGATCCCTTCACAGGGAGTGACCTCTTTAGCAAAAGTTTTCGTCACTATATTTTCAAAAAGGCAATCACGTTCCTTCAACGATATCAAGTTCATTACGTTAACGGTTTTTTTGCCAAAAACCCAGCCGTAGCCCTCCGTCGTTTCGGATTAATATTATTTAGTATTCGTGCTGCGTTTGTTGACCTAGTCAAGGCGTAGTGAACGGTAGCTGAAAAATATTATTCTGTGGATTGCAAATGTGACTGGTTTGGACAGTCGTGCGGCCTTGTTGACCTAGTCAAGGGCACGTACGGGTGGTTCTAATGCAGTCAGGATAATGACGGGTAGAACTTGACTAACAGTTTGTGGCTTGTTGACCTAGTCAAGGTCATAAACCGTTAGGGGCAAAAACCACATCGGGAGTTTCAAAAGTACTGAAACTTGCTAGTGTTGCATACCATTTGGAGTGTGATGATTCTGGTAGGATTCCTTCAGTTTTGTCACGCGATGCTATTTGGATCCCGATCCTACTGTGAGTATATACTACTCCTCAGGAACTTTCTCGCTTAACGATCAATGCTATAAACCAAGTAGGTGTCTAGAAAGGTGTTCGCGGGGCTACGCCCACAGGGAAAAGAGGTTACTTAATTAAGGAACTTCGCGAAAGTGTTGGAAAACCTCCCTCGAAGTACTGACACTGGCCTGGCCGAATGGTTAAGCAAGTATTGTACGGTGAGATTGATCCCGACTAATTCCTCCTTTATGGTTTGAGGAGGGATTCGAGAGACAGTGGGAGCCATCCTGTTTAGATAAATTAAAAACCAATCTAAACTTGCAAGAGCGCACGCTGAATGTTTCTTTTCTCTCTCTCCAGGTAGCAACCATTTCACGCCCTAATCAAGATAATAAAATGTATCGCTTGACCGATCCGAATTCTTATTCGGGGCTGGGGAACGTTGGTTCAGCTCTAACTTGTGACAACAGTCATAAGTATGAGCAAGGGAAAGGGGATTGTATGGATTCCCAGGATACCCAGTTGAAGAAGAAGCATGGTTTTGCATCTACTTCAGGTGTTCTTGTAATTGAGAACTGTTTTACGGTCAGCCCTACCTCCTGGGTACTTGATACCGGATCAGGATCTCATATCTGTAATTTATTGCAGGGACTGAGAAAAAGTAGGAAAGTTGCACCGGGTGATATGTCGCTCAGAGTAGCGAACGGAGCACAAGTTAATGCGGCAGCCGTCGGTGAATATCACCTAGTATTGCTAAATGGCAAGACTATGATTTTGAACGATTTCTACTATGTACCCTCCATGGTTTGCAACATCATATCAGTTTCTTTACTCGATAAGATGGATATAACTTTGTTCTTGATAGAAATATCATGAACATTTACCTTCATAAGGTGCTGGTTGCAGAGGGTAAACTGTGTAATGGTATCTACGTTCTAAATCAGAATACAATTCTCAATATACAAAACACACGCAGGAGGAAGAATTTAGATACGAATGAATCCTACTTGTGGCATTGTAGACTTGGTCATATCGGAGAGAAAAGATTGAGTAATTTGCATAAAGATGGACTCTTGAATGCGTTCGAGTTTTCATCTTATGAAACTTGTCAGTCCTGTCTCAAAGGGAAGATGACCAAATCTCCGTTCACCGGACATGGAGAAAGAGCAGCAGAGCTCTTGGGACTCATACACAGTGATGTATGTGGTCCGATGTCTACACATGCAAGGGGTGGGTTCTCGTACTTCATCATATTCACTGACGATCTCTCTAGATTCGGATATGTGTATCTGATGAAACACAAATCTGAAGCTTTTGAGAAATTCAAGGAATTCAGAAACGAAGTAGAGAACCAGACTGGCAAAAGTATCAAGATCCTCCGGTCTGATAGAGGAGGGGAGTACTTAAGCACGGAATTCCTAGATTACTTAAAAGAGAATGGTATTCTCTCTCAGCTTACTCCTCCTTATACACCACAGCACAACGGTGTATCGGAGAGGAGGAATCGTACCCTTCTGGATATGGTTCGCTCCATGATGAGTAATGCCGAGTTGCCTCTTTCATTTTGGGGACATGCGCTATTGACAGCAGCATATCAATTGAATGATGTTCTTTCTAAATCAGTGCCTAAGACTCCATTCGAAATATGGAATGGAAAAAGGCCATATCTTAAAAGATTTAAGATACGGGGTTGTCCGGCTTATGTTAAAATGCATAAACCGGATAAACTAGAGGCACGGTCAGTTTTATGTAAGTTTGTAGGATATCCAAAGAATGGTTATGGATATCTATTCTACCACACCGAGGAACAGAAGATGTTTGTTGCTCAGCATGCCGTTTTCTTAGAAACGGAGTTTCTTGCAAAATAAATTAGTGGGAGCACGGTAGAATTGGAAGAAATTCAGCGACCACAAACTGAAACTGAAAATTTGACAGAACCTCAGGCTTCAATAACCCCAGACGAACCTCAGCCACTCCGCAGATCTGGTAGGATTTCTCGTCCGTCCGAGAGATACTACGGTTTTCTCATTGACGGGGATCGAGAGGATTGCATCTTGGAAGAAGATGACCCTACCAGTTTCAGGCAGTCCATTATCAGTAGGGACTCTAATAAGTGGCAGGAAGCAATGCAATCCGAAATGGAGTCCATGTACGCCAATAAAGTGTGGACCTTGGATATTGCTCCACCTGGGGTAAAACCCGTTGGATGCAAATGGATCTACAAAAGGAAACTTGGTGTAGATGGGCAGGTGGAAGCCTATAAGGCTAGACTCGTTGCAAAAGGTTTTCGTCAAAGACCTGGTTTGGACTATGACGAAACTTTTTCTCCGGTGGCTATGCTCAAATCCATTCGGATCTTACTTGCCATTGCTGCCTTCCATGACTATGAAATCTGGCTGATGGATGTTAAAACGGCTTTCCTAAACGGTTGTTTGGAAGAGTGCATTTACATGGATCAACCAGAAGGTTTCGTAGACAGTGGGAGCAGCGGGAAGGTGTGCAAGTTGCTTAAATCCATTTATGGATTAAAGCAGGCATCGCGGAGCTGGAACATCTATTTTGATGAGGCAATCAAGGAATTTGATTTCATCAAGAACGAAGATGAACCCTGCGTTTATAAGAAGATTGTAGGACGAACTGTCCTATTCCTAGTCTTGTACGTGGACGACATTCTTTTGATAGGAAATGACATTCCTATGCTACAATCGGTCAAGCTATTTTTCTCACAAAGGTTCTCCATGAAGGACCTGGGTGATGCCTCGTACATTCTGGGGATCAAGATCTATAGAGATAGATCCAAGAGACTACTGGGACTTTCTCAGTCCAGGTAAATAGAGACCGTACTAAAGAGATTTAGTATGGAGGGTTCCAAGCGCGGTAACATACCCGCATTGCACGGAATTACCCTCTCCAAGAAGATGTCTCCTAAGACTGACGAGGAGAGGGTTCGCATGAGCACTATACCCTACGCTTCGGCGGTAGGATCTATAATGTATGCAATGCTATGTACAAGACCAGATGTAGCTTACGCGCTGAGCACGGTAAGCCGGTATCAGTCAGACCCAGGTGAAGACCACTGGACAGCAGTGAAGAACATTCTCAAGTACCTCAGATGGACTAAGGAGATGTTCCTGGTTTACGGTAATGGAGACCTTAGGGTCGAGTCCTTTACCGACTCAAGCTTCCAGAGTGACAAAGATGACAGCAAGTCTGTCTCGGGTTTTGTGTTTACCCTCAACGGAGGGGTGGTATGTTGGAGGAGTTCCAAACAGGATACCGTCGCAGACTCGACGATGGAGGCTGAATACATTGCTGCAAGCGATGCCGCAAAAGAGGCGGTCTGGATGAAGAAGTTCATTAGTGAACTCCAGGTGGTTCCGTCCATTGTTGACCCGATACCTTTGTATTGCGATAACAATGGGGCTATAGCTTTAGCGAAGGAACCAAGGTCCCATCAGAAATCCAGGCACATCTTAAGGCGGTATCACCTGATCAGGGAGATCATTGATCGCCAGGAGATCGAGGTGCGGAGAGTGGACACAAAAGACAACACGGCGGATCCATTCACGAAGGCCTTACCCCAGACTCAGTTCGAGCGGCTGATCGAGATGATAGGTCTTCGATACACCAGTACATGGCCTGAGCGCAAGTGGGAGATTGTTAGTGTATATGCCCTAGAGGCCATTACTGTATCATACTAGTATGTATATTACTTAATGGAAGCTTGGGATATTCACAGTTGTATAGACAATCTTGCTCAATATAGTAGTATGCTACTTGGTTTGTCTCTGCTTTAATGTGTACATGTGTGTTTCTTTTATATCACCTATACGAATTAGTAGAGCCCTTAGGATCTATGCTTGATTACCGGCGTTGTGATAGCGATTACACTCGTGGGGGCTGGGTAATCCACAAGCACATCCTTATACACGTCCCTAGTCGTAGGATTATCGAGCCAGGGCATCGATACTCCAGAGTAGACTAGCGTATGCGCTTCTCATCCCAGCACGGGAGACAGTCTGTCCCACAGCCGTCAAAACGTCGTACTTGAGATAGTATGCGGGTGCTCGTTAGGTTACGAGTACACTGGACAAGACTCGTCGGGAACTGATGGTTGGTATTATACTATCGTCAGTTATCAGTTCCCAGGTGACATGAGTACAGCTTAGTCCGCTGACATGACACTGTCAATTCGCCTCGAGTGTGTTGCCACTGTTCTTTGATTACTACCCTACCACGGCTCTACTGAGTCGTGCAAACATGTAGTAGTTGGGTGCAGTCCCGAAGCACTTGGAGGCAGTGACGGTTAGACAGGATTCGTCTCTCCCGGTATTGGGGGTTGACATCGCGCTGTGTCTAGGAGAGCCATTACACGAGTAGTCCCTGGCCAGGGCAAGCGAGATATACTGGTGGGTTTCCAGTGTTATCTCAGGGTGTAATGGGCTTCACTCCGACACGACTTGTACCGCTACTAGGGAACTGACGTTTACCGCCCCCTAGGCCCGCCATGCGATATATCAGACGAACTGACCTGACTGTACGGAGATTGTCACATACAGGCTCAGTAGGAGTTCGGATGGGTTCACCTCATCGGCCTTCTTATCGACATCTACCTGGGAACCGTTACGTACAGCTAGTGCCGCTTGTGGTCTGTGGTTAAACCCACTGCCAGCGTAGTGTCGAGTCTTTAGAGTCCCACACAGAGAGTTTCCCTGCACTGAGCGAAACGTGTAGAGGCCGTATGGTTTTACGGCAGGGCTGCGATCACTTACGTACACTTGTGTGCGTGTGGTGTTCGGGCAGGCAGTACTAGTGGGCTTTGGTTTAAGCCGGATCCTAGTATTGCACGGATGGATTTGTTTTGTCTTCTGTGCATCCGCATTCTACGGAATGCGGATGCAGATGTGTATGCACAGTTTTCCGGAGCGATGAAGGAGGAGGTGCCTCATCAGGGTTTTGGCAGTTGGTTCGGCCAAAACCGTTATATGGCAGGCTCATTAGGGTTTTGACAGTTCGTTTGGTCAAAACCATTATGAGCCGCGGACATCATTTGCTAATCCTTTTAGTGATAATTTTATGATGGCTAATTGCATTAACCATTTGACCCCGTTGACCTCTCTTGACTTTGTTGACCGGTTGACCGTGTTGACCATTGACTTTCAAGAGGGATCTACACTCTTCTTATCTTTTTATTTTTCTTTTGGATTATGATAATGGTCATTTCAATGTAGCCATCAACTTTATCTTGATAGGATTTGTAATGATGGTTTTAGTGCATTATTGGAACCATGGTTAATTTCTTTAGTTCACAATTTCTTTCTCATTCTCTCTCTTGCCTTTTCAAGAGAGAAGAAAAAGAAATGAACCATGGTTGCTAGCTCCTCCTTCTTCTCCCTCCTCTTGATTCATCTTTTGATCTCATGTGTTGAGAGATAAAGATCCCACAAAGACAAAAACCATCCCTTTAACACTTCTACACAACCTAGGGCTTCTAGATTAGCAATCTCTTTGCCCTAGTTACCTCGGCTCGAGGTGGAGCTCGGTGTACATCTCTCGGGTGGATCGTCTTCGACTCAAGGAGGCCGTGGAGGTGACCAAAGTCCGGATCAAGCCTCGGAGCAAGCAAGGAGAAGAACAACAAGAAGAGAAGGATTTCAAGTTGAGGTATAACCCCTAACCGAGTAGATAAATCTCTAGTTAGGATGCTAGTGTATTGTTTAGTAATGATCCGGCTTTTACGGTCCATGTTATCAAGTCTAGAAAAATTTTGTTTTACCGTTTCCGCAACCCCGAAAGTACCGGGAGAGGTAACGTGGACCTAACACGATTTGCTGGTAATGTTACCAATAGTTTCTCAGGGTGTTTTGGGCTACACTCCGACACGACGTGTACCGCTATTAGGGGACTGATGTTTACCGCACCCTAGGCCCGCCATGCGATACTCTTAGATGAACAGACCAGACTGTACGGAGATTGTCACGTTCAGGCTCAGTAGGAGTTCGGATGGGTTCACCTCGTCGGTTTTCTTATCGGCATCTACCTGGGGACCGTTACGTACAGCTAGTACCGCTTGCAGCCTGTGGTTAAACCCACTGCCAGCGTAGTGTCGATCCTTTAGAGTCCCGCATAGAGGGTTATTCACCTTTGGGCAAAACAGAGTAGAGGTCGCATGGTTTTGCGACGGGGTTCGTTCACATCCGCGCACTTGTGCGCGTTTGGTGTCCGGGCATTTATTACTAGCGGGCTTTGGTTTAAACAAGATCCTAGTGTTTGTTTTGGGATTGGTTTTGTCTCATTGTATTCGTGTTCCTCGGAACACGGATGCGGGTGTGTATGCACAGTTGACAGAGGAAGAGGATTCTCATTAGGGTTGTTAACCGTTGACTTTTTCCAAACCCTAATGAGAATGAGAAATATGATTAACGGTATTAATTAAAGATAATTGTGTCATGGTTAGGGTTGTTGACCATTTGGTTTTTTTTGACTTGTTGACCTTTGTTGACATATTGACCATCATCATTTCACATGAAAGATGCTCCTTGATTCTTGCAAAATTCATTTAATGTGAAATGATAATGGTCATTCCAAATGAACCATCACAATTTCGTTAATTATTATTGTTATTTTTCATATTATCTAATATGTGAGCTTGGTTGCAAAAGGGAGTCATTCTATCATACTCTTTCTCTCTATTAAAAAAGCTCTCCCTCTTCCTCTCTCAAAGCTTAAGTGTTCCATGTGTTGGAAATCATAAGCTTTTGAGACTAAACCATCAAAGCATCTCTCCACTCTTTCTAGGGTTCTTCGTCTAGCAAACCAAGCACTCTAGTTACATCTTGGTTGAGGTAGGAGCTCAAGGTAGAGGCCCTTGGGTGGATCTATTTTCGGCAAAGAGAAGACGATGAGGAAGAGCTGGCTACGCCACTCCAAGGAGCAAGCAAGAAGGAGAACCACAACAAGAAGAGAAGCAGTTCAAGATCTAGGGATAACCATTCTATATAGTTGCTAGAACTTGTAGTTAATACGTTAGTTTTTGTTTAGCAAAGATCCTTCTTGGATGGTCCATGTCACCTTGTGAGAAAAATTTAATTTTTACCTTTTCCGCCTCCCCGAAAGAATCGGGGGTGGGTAACGTGGACCTAACAGCGGTATCAAAGCCTAAGATAGATCCACCCGAGGGCCTCTACCTTGAGCTCCTACCTCAACCAAGAGGTAACTAGAGTGCTTGGTTTGCTAGACGAAGAACCCTAGAAAGAGTAGAGAGATGCTTTGATGGTTTAGTCTCAAAAGCTTATGATTTCCAACACATGGAACACTTAAGCTTTGAGAGAGGAAGAGGGAGAGCTTTTTTAAGAGAGAGAAAGAGTATGATAGAATGAACTCCCTTTTGCAACCATGCTCACAAATTAGATAATATGAAAAATAACAATAATAATTAAAGAAATTGTGATGGTTCATTTGGAATGACCATTATCATTTCACATTAAATGAATTTTGCAAGAATCAAGGAGCATCTTTCATATGAAATGATGATGGTCAATATGTCAACATAGGTCAACAAGTCAACCAAAATCAAATTGTCAACAACCCTAACCATGACACAATTATCTTTAATTAATATCATTAATCATATTTCTCATTCTCATTAGGGTTTGGAAAAAGTCAACGGTCAACAACCCTAATGAGAATCCTCTGCCTCTGTTAACTGTGCATACACACCCGCATTCGTGTTCCGAGGAACACGAATACAATGAGACAAAACCAATCCCAAAACAAATACTAGGATCTGGCTTAAACCAAAGCCCGCTAGTAATAACTGCCCGGACACCAAACGTGCACAAGTGCGCGGATGTGAACGAACCCCGTCGCAAAACCATGCGACCTCCACTCTGTTTTGCCCAAAGGCGAATAACCCTGTATGGGACTCTAAAGGCTTGACACTACGCTGGCAGTGGGTTTAACCACAGGCCGCAAGCGGTACTAGCTGTTCGTAACGGTCCCCAAGTAGTGCCGATAAGAAGACCGATGAGGTGAACCCATCCGAACTCCTACTGAGCTTGAACGTGACAATCTCCGTACAGCCCGGTCTGTTCGTCTAAGAGTATCGCATGGCGGGCCTAGGGGACGGAAAACGTTAGTCCCCTAGTAGCGGTACAAGTCGTGTCAGAGTGTAGCCCAGAACACCCTGAGAAACTACTGGTAACACTACCAGCAAATCTCGCTTGACCTGGTAAGGGACGACTATGTGTATTGGCTCTCCTAGACACAGCGCGATATCAACTCCCAATACCGGGAGAGACGAATCTTGTCTAACCGTCACTGCCTCCAAGTGCTTCGGGACTGCATCCAACTACTACTTGTTTGCACGCCTCAATAGAGCCGTGGTAGGGTAGTAATCTAAGAACAGTGGGAACACACTTGAGGCGAAGTGACAGTGTCAAGTCAACGGACTAATCTGTACTCATGTCACCTGGGAACTTTTAACTTACTATAGGTATAATACCAACCAACAATTCCCGACGAGTCCTGTCCAGTGTACTCGTAACCTAACGAGCACCGGCATACTATCTCCAGTACGACGTACTGATGGCAGTGGGACAGACCATCTCCCTTGCTGGGACGAGAAGCGTATGCACCAGTCTACTCTGGAGTATCGATGCCCTGTCTCGATAATCCTACGACTAGGGACCAAAATAAGGATATGCTTATAGACTATACAGCCCCCAACTAGTGTGATCGCCATCACAACGCCGGTACTCAAGCAAAGATCCTAAGGGCTCCATCAATATGTTTTTAGCGATATGTTAAAAGAAACATATACACATATTAAGTTAGAAACAAACCAAGTAGCATACTACTATATCGAGCAAGAGTGTCGTAAACCCGTATATATATCCCAAGCTTCGAAAGTGTATTATACAAACTAGTACTATACAATAATGGCCTCTAGGGCATATATATCCTGTAAGTCCAGGTTGCCCACCTCGGCGCTTGCGGGGAGGCGGAAAACGGAATAAAAATCGGATTTTTATCATGCTAGGCAACATGGACTAACTAAAGTCGGATCTTTGCTAAACAAAAACTGTAAGTCGTTGTACAACACCCCATGACTTGCGGGGAGGCGGAATATGAAAAACGATCTTGTTTATATGCTAAACATCGACTAACCGCATGAATCGAAGCTAAACGATAACTAACATCAAACATAGAAGTTAACAACTACTATGTAAAGGGATTATACCTAAAGAACCGTGTCCTTCGTCTTTACGAACTCCACCTCCTCCTCGGCCTTCTCGAAGTAGTAGACGATCCACCCGAGAGTTTTACTCCAAGCTTAGCCTCTAAACTTGATGCAACTAAACTTCTTTAAGTGCTAATTAAAGATGCTAGGTGAAATAGAGTGAGGGTTATGGTTTAATAAGTCTAACTAATCCTTGTACTCAACACATGAGAGGGGAGGATTAGGGTTTGAAGAGGGAGAGCTTGAGGAGAGAGAAGGTGAACATAATAATGAAGTGAGAATAATGAGTTATGATAATATATATCAAGCATTTCTTTTTATCAAGAAAAGAAAATAAATCAATTTAACAACCATGCTTGATAATATCTAGTGATGATTCATCTCCATGAGTCATTAAGCATTTATGATGCATTAATGACATGGATGAATCATCCATATGACTCACTAATCACATTCATTGTATATGCCACCTAAACCTCCTTAGTCACCACCTTCTAGAAGCTTCTCGCGCAATTACGAGAACGCCCCTCCTTTCCGCAAAAATACGGAAAAACTTTAGACTGTATAAATCCAATAACCGGATACCAGTAACTGGCTTAAAACAAAGCCGACTGGTAAAAACTGTCCGAAAGTCGTACGTGTGTAAACACACGTATGCGTCCGAACCCTTGTCGTAAAACCATACGACCTCTATATCGTTTCGCCTGGAGTAGGGAAACTCTCTGTGTGGGAGTCTAGAGACTCGACTACTACGCTGGCAGTGGGTTTAACCACAGACCGCAAGCGGCACTAGCTGTACGTAACGGTCCCCAGGTAGATATCGATAAGAAGGCCGATGAGGAAACCCATCCGAACTCCTACTGAGTCTGATGTGACAATCTCCGTACAGTCCGGTCCGTTCGTCTAATACTATCGCATATCGGGCCTAGGGGGCGGCAAGCGTCAGTCCCCTAATAGCGGTATAAGTCGTGTCCGAGGGAAGCCCATTACACCCTGAGAAACTACTGGAACCTACCATCAAATCTCGCTTGCCCTGGCCAGGGACTTTGCGTAATGGCTCTCTGACACAGCGCGATATCAACCCCCAATACCGGGAGAGACGAATCCTCTCTAACCGCCACTGCCTCCAAGTGCTCGGAACTGCACCCAACTACTACCTGTTTGCACGACTCCTTTGAGCCGTGGTAGGGTAGCAATCTAAGAACAGTAGGACACACTCGAGGCGAAGTAGAAGTGTCAAGTCTGCGGACTATGCTGAACTCATGTCACCTGGGAACTGTTCACTGACGACTGGTATAAAACCATCCAACAGTTCCCTGTTGAGTCATGTCCGGTGTACCCGTAACCCAACGAGCACCTGTATACTATCTCCAGTACGACGTACTGATGGCTGTGGGACAGACCATCTCCCCAACTGGGATGAGAAGCGTACACACTAGTCTACTCCGGAGTATCGATGCCCTGTCTCGATAATCCTATGACTAGGGACCTGAATAAGGATGTGCTTGTAGACTACCCAGCCCCCACTAGTGTGACTGCCATCACAACGCCGGTAGTCAAGCAAGATCCTAAGAGCTCTATCAATACGTATACTCACATATTTAGATAGAAAAACCAAGTAGCATACTACCATGTTTAGCAAGACTCTTATATACATGTGAATATCCCAAGCTTCCACAAAGTAATATACAAACTAGTATGATACAGTAATGGCCCCAAGGGCATATACACTAACAATCTCCCACTTGCACTAGGGCCATGTACTGGCATATCGAAGACCGATGATCTCGAGTAGCCTCTCGAACTGAATCTGAGGTAGGGCCTTCGTGAATGGATCAGCAATGTTCTCTTCAGAAGCAACTCTCTGTACCTCGATCTCCTGACGATCAATGATCTCCCTGATCAGGTGATACCGCCTTAAGATGTGTCTGGACTTCTGATGGGACCTTGGTTCCTTTTCTAAAGCTATAGCACCGTTGTTGTCACAATACAGAGGTATTGGATCAATTATGGTAGGAACCACCTGAAGTTCTGTTAGGAACTTCTTCATCCAGACTGCTTCTTTTGCGGCAACGCAAGCAGCTATATACTCCGCTTCCATCGTTGAGTCAGCAACGGTGTCCTGCTTGGAGCTCTTCCAGTACACCGCCCCTCCATTGAGGGTAAAGACATAACCCGACATGGACTTGGAATCGTCCTTATCACTCTGGAAGCCGGAATCAGCAAAGGCCTCCAACCTGAGGTCTTTTCCGCCATAAACCAAGAACATCTCCTTAGTCCTTCTCAGGTACTTGAGAATGTTCTTTACTGCTATCCAGTGCTTCTCCCCTGGGTCTGACTGATACCGGCTTACCACGCTCAGTGCGTAAGCTACATCTGGTCTGGTGCACAACATTGCATACATTATAGAGCCTACCGCAGAAGCGTAGGGTATAATAGACATGCGTTCCCTTTCCAAATCAGTCTTGGGAGACATCTCTTTGGAGAGGGTGATTCCGTGACAAGCCGGTAGATTACCGCGCTTAGAATCTTCCATACTGAATCTTTTCGGTACAGTGTCGATATACCTGGACTGCGAAAGTCCCAACATCCTCTTGGATCTATCACGATAGATCCGGATCCCCAGAATGTAAGAGGCATCACCCAGGTCTTTCATGGAGAACCTTTGTGACAAGAATCTTTTGACAGATTGTAGCATAGGAATATCATTTCCTATCAATAGAATGTCATCCACGTACAAGACGAGGAATACGACACTTCTGGCTACAATTTTACTATATATGCACGGTTCATCTGGATTTTTCATAAAGTCATATTCTTTGAATGTTTCATCAAAACAGATGTTCCAACTCCGCGATGCCTGCTTTAGTCCATAAATGGACTTAAGCAGCTTGCATACTTTCCCGCTGCTCCCACTCTGATTGAAACCCTCTGGCTGATCCATATAGACGCACTCTTCTAAATTTCCATTCAGAAAAGCCGTCTTTACGTCCATCTGCCAGATTTCATAATCATGGAATGCAGCAATAGCAAGAAGGACCCAAATGGATTTGAGCATAGCCACTGGAGAAAAAGTTTCGTCATAGTCCAAACCGGGTGTTTGACGAAAACCCTTTGCAACAAGCCTAGCCTTATAGGTTTCCACCTGTCCATCTACACCAATCTTTTTCTTGAAGATCCATTTGCATCCTATGGGTTTTACCCCATCTGGAGCAAAGTCCAAAGTCCATACTTTGTTGGTGTACATGGACTCCATTTCCGTCCGCATTGCATCTAGCCATCATACCGAGTCGCCGCTCTGGATGGCCTGCTGGAAGTCAGTAGGTTCATCATCATCTATGATGCATTCCTCTCTATCCCCATCTATGAGAAAACTGTAGTATCTTTCAGGCGGATGAGACGGCCTACTACTCCTGCGGAGGGGTGCGGGAATGTCCTGTTCTTCTTGAACTACCGGTTCTACCAAACTTTCAGTAGCAGCTTGTGGTTCTGGAATTCTTTCAGTTCTATTTCGCTCCCACTTATTTCCTTTTCTAAAAACTGATGTTCTAGAAAATGGGCATTACGAGAAACAAAAACCTTTTGTTCCTCTGCGTAATAGAAATAATATCCCTTGGAGTTCTTTGGATATCCCACAAACATACATTTTACTGATCGTGCCTCGAGCTTGTCCACATGCTGCTTTTTAACAAAAGCTGGACATCCCCAAATCTTCATATGCTGAAGATGGGGTTTCTTCCCAGTCCACATCTGATATGGAGTGGTAGGCACAGTCTTGGTAGGAGCCCTGTTCAGAAGATATACTGCTGATTCTAGCGCATAACCCCAAAAAGATCGCGGTAACTCAGCATTACTCATCATGGATCGTACCATATCCAATAGGGTTCGATTCCGTCTCTCCGATACACCGTTATGCTGTGGAGTGTATGGAGGAGTAAGCTGAGAGAGAATTCCTTTCTCTTTTAGGTAACCTAGGAACTCGGCACTCAAGTATTCACCACCTCGATCAGATCTAAGTGTCTTGATACTTTTACCGGTTTGGTTTTCTACTTCATTGTTATACTCTTGGAATTTCTCAAAAGCCTCGGATTTATGTTTCATCAGATAGATGAATCCGTATCTTGAGTAATCATCCGTGAAAGTAATGAAATAGGAAAAACCACCTCTTGCATGTGTAGACAATGGACCACATACATCGCTGTGTATGAGTCCTAAGAGCTCGTCGCTCTTACTCCTTGTCCAGTGAATGGAGTCTTTGTCATCTTTCCTTTGAGACAAGATTGACAAGTGTCATAAGTTTGATATTCGAACGAGTCTAAATATCCTTCTCTATGCAACTTAGTCAACCTTCTCTCATTGATGTGACCCAGTCTACAATGCCATAAGAAAGCTTTATTTAAATCTAGAGACTTTCTTTTTAGTGTGTTCTGGACATTGAAAATTTGGAGTTGGTTTAATACATATATACCGTTATTTAGTGTACCGGACCCAATCAAACCATGATTAAGGTGGATGTTAACAACATCTCTTACAAACGTGAAATCATAACCTTTATTTGATAACAAGGAAACTGATATGATATTACACGTTAAGCTTGGTACAAAAAAACAGTTATGTAAAACCAAAATGTGTCCACTCGTCAATCCTAGGTGATAATCCCCGACGGACGCAGCTCCCACGCTAGCTCCGTTAGCAACCTTTAGGGTCATATCACCTTCCTTCAGCACTCTACGGTTTCTCAGTGCCTGCAATGAATTGCAAATATGAGATCCTGATCCGGTATCCAATACCCAGGAAGTAGAGTTGATTGACAGACAATTCTCAATTACAAACACACCTGAAGTCGAAGCCACAGCTTGCTTCGGTTCCTGGTTCTTGGCGTTCCACGCCCTGCAATCCTTCTTCCAGTGCCCTTTCCTGTAACAATGGAAGCACTCATCCTGGCCAACTACCGGTACCGCAAACTTTTTCTTTCCCTTCCCTCCCACCTTACTAACACCTCCTCTAGGTTTGGTGGCGGCCTTCTTCTTCCTTCCTTTGGCCCTAGCCTTGGACCCGGAAGAAGATGCACCGCTAACAAACATAGCGGTTGTTTTCCTTGTCTTCTGCAAGGTGCCCTCTGCACTCCTTAACATGTTCAGGAGTTCCGGAAGTTCAACTTCTTTTCTTTGAATGTTGAAGTTCAGGATAAACTGGGCGTAGGTGTGAGGAAGGGACTGGAGAATAAGATCTGTATAGAGCTCATTATCCAAAGTCATCCCAAGGTCTGCGAGCTCTTCAATATAGCCGATCATCTTTTGGACATGTTCTCCTACTGATGACCCGACAGCCAACCTCGCTCGAAACAAGTTCTTAGAGGTTTCGTATCTTGCTATACGAGATTGCTCTCCATAAAGTTCCTTTGTATGGAGAAATATGCCATCTAGGTCCATATCCTCGTGCCTCCTCTGATGTTCATTGTTCATCGAGGCAAGCACGATGCACTTGGCTTTCGCGCAATCTAAATCCCTGGTTTTGCGGATTTCCTTATCCGCATTGCTGGATTTGGGACCAGGGACAGCAGGTGCCGTAGCGGTGAGGACGTACCCCAATTTGTCATAGGTCAAAGCCATTTTGACATTCCGCAGCCAATCTTTATAGTTTGGCCCTGTCAGTATATTTTTCTCTAAAAGTAACTTAAGTCCAGTCATTTTCATGGTCGCTGCAATTAGGAGAGAGAGAAGAAAACTCTTTAGCATGATGCTCTTGCAAGTTTAGAGTGGTTTTTAGTTTATCTAAACTAGATGGCTCCCACTGTTTCTCGAATCCTTCCTCAAACCATAAAAGAAGAATTAGCCAGGACTATTCTCACTGTACAATTCTTGCTTAACCGTTCAGCCCGGCTAGTGTCGATACTTCGAGGGAGGTTTTCCAACGCTTTCGCGAAGTTCCTTAATTAAATAACCTCTTTTCTCTGGGGGCGTAACCCCGCTGACACCTTTCTTGACACCTACTTGGTTTATAGCATTGATCGTTAAGTGACGAATCTCCTGATAAGTAGCACATACTCACAGTAGGATCGGGATCCAAATATCATTGTATGATAATGTTGAAGGAATCCTACCAACATTCATCAAACTCCAAATGGTATGCAACTCTTTGCAAATTTCAGTTTCTTTAGAAATTCCCGATATTTGTTTTTGCCCCATGCTCTTATGACCTTGGCTTTGGTCAAAATGTCATAAGTCACATCTCAAGTTCTACCCGTCATTATCTTGTTAATTTGAACCCATCCGTATATACCCCTGACTTTGTTCAAATGATAATACGACTGTCCCAAACCAACTCATCTATCTTATGCAACAAATGAAAACCCAGCAGCTACCGAACACTATGCCTTGACTTTGGCCAAAATGCATATCTTCAATACTACTGAATACCCAAATGAAATGACGGAGGGCTATGAATGGTTTTGGCGAAACCGTGAACGTAGTGAACTTGATATAACCGAAGGAACCTGATAGCTTTTAAAAGGAGTGGTTAAAGCTCCGCATTTAAAAATATCTGTTTTTAAAATTAACCGAGTGGTTTCTTTTAAATTGTACCAACGATTAAACTTTTTGGTTTATTTTCTTTGCATTATAAATAATGCGTCCCATCATTAACCTATCATTGCAGAAAACAACGAAAATACAACGTCCTCTTATGCCATCCGCATTCACCACGGGGTCCCGTCATCACCCGTTAGGTTACTTAACTAACGACAGAGCAGGGGCTGGGCTAGCGCGGGTGTAATGTTAGTGTATATGCCCTAGAGGCCATTACTGTATCATACTGGTTTGTATATTACTTAATGGATGCTTGGGATATTCACCTTGTATATACAATCTTGCTCAAAATAGTAGTATGCTACTTGGTTTGTTTCTACTTCAATGTGTACATGTGTTTATTTTTGTATATCGCCTATACACATTAGTAGAGCCCTTAGGATCTTTGCTTGATTACCAGCGATGTGATGGCCGTCACACTAGTGGGGCTGGGTAATCTATAAGCACATCCTTATGCAGGTCCCTGGTCGCAGGACTATCGAGACAGGGCATCGATACTCCGGAGTAGACCAGCGCATGCGCTTCTCATCCCAGTGTGGGAGACGGTCTGTCCCACAGCCGTCAGTACGTCGTACTTGAGATAGTATGCGGGTGCTCGTTAGGTTACGGGTACACTGGACAGGACTCGTCGGGAACTGACTAGTTGGTATTATACCTATCGTCAGTTATCAGTTCCCAGGTGACATGAGTACAGCTTAGTCCGCTGACTTGACACTGTCACTTCGCCTCGGGTGTGTTCCCACAGTACTTTGATCACTACCCTACCACGGCTCAAAGGAGTCGTGCAAACAGGTGGTGGTTGGGTGCAGTCCCGAAGCACTTGGAGGCAGTGACGGTTAGACAGGATTCGTCTCTCCCGGTATTGGGAGTTGGCATCGCGCTGTGTCTTGGAGAGCCATTACACGAGTAGTCCCTGGCCAGGGCAAACGAGATATACTGGTAGGTTTCCAGTGTTATCTCAGGGTGTTTTGGGCTTCGCTCCGGCACGACTTGTACCGCTATTGGGGGACTGACGTTTACCGCCCCCTAGGCCCGCCATGCGATGTATCAGACGAACAGACCGGACTGTACGGAGAATGTCACACTCAGGCTCAGTAGGAGTTCAGATGGGTTTCGCCTCGTCGGTCTTCTTGTCGGCATTACCTGGGGACCGTTACGCACAGCTAGTGCCGCTTGCGGTCTGTGGTTAAACCCACTGCCAGCGTAGTGTCGAGTCTTTAGAGTCCCACACAGAAAGCTTTTCGCCTTTAGGCAAAAGAGTAGAGGTCGCATGGTATTGCGACAGGTCGCATGGTTTTGCGACAGGGTTCGGTCACATCCGTGCACTTGTGCACGTACAGTGTCCGGACAGTTTACACTAGCGGGCTTTGGTTTAAGCCAGATCCTAGTGTACCTTATGGGATTGGATTTATCCAGTTTGCATTCGTGTTCCTCGGAACGCGGATGCGGGTGTGTATGCACAGTTGACAGGGAGGCACAGACAGCGGATTCTCATTAGGGTTGTTGACAGTTGACCGTTGACTTTTTGACTTTATGCTCAACCCTAATGAGAATATGATATGTGATTAACTATTATATTAATTAAGTATTATGGTGATATGGTTGTTGACTTGTTGACTTTTGTTGACTTGTTAACTTTGGTGACTTGTTGACTTTTGTTGACTTGTTGACCGGTTGACTAGGCTTGACTAGTTGACCATCATGATAACCATGGTTATCATTTCATGCCAAAGACTTTTACTTGCTTGTTCATTTGAGTAAAATGAGTGCATGACATGATAAGGTTGTGGTTGCTTCTAACCATCACATAAGACTTTTTTGATATGATGAGTTATGATCACTTTGGATTATGAGAGGGTGAGAGAGAAAAGAGAGCCTCATTCTTTCTTGCTCATTCTCTCTCTTGTTCTTGAGCTCTCCTCTTGCTCTCACCCTCAACCTCTTGCTCCCTCTCTTGATCTATGGTTCTCTTGTCTCATGAGTTGAGAATCAAGAACCATAGATAAAATCCCATTCTAAATCATCTCTACTCATTCTAGTTCACTAGGTTTAGCAAACCAAGTGAACTAGTTTCTTCAAAGAACGAAGAAGGAGCTAAAGGTCGGAGCTTTCAAGTGGATCTATCTTCGGCGTACGGAGACAACGAGAAGGAGCCATCGAACCACCATCGGAGCTTGAAGAGAAGGAGTTCAAGTTTAGGTATAACCATCTTCATCCGAGTAGCTAAATATCTTTAGCTTAGTATGCTAGTTTTAGTTTAGGTAAAGATCCCGACCTAGCTTAGTCCATGTTGCCACTTGCGTTAAAATTTTGATTTTATACCGTTTCCGCCTCCCCGTAAGAACCGGGGGTCGCAACGTGGACTTACAGTGGTATCAGAGACTAACTAAACTTAAACTAGCTTGGTAGTGAAGTGTAACGAAGTTCGGAACCGGAAAAATCCAAAAACCAAACTTTTAAAAATAAAACTGAAAACTGAGTTTCTGTTGAAATTTTTTTGGCTCAAAATGAAAAACTTTACACTTGTAAATTCGGCTCAGGGTTTTGTGTGAACACCCAAGAAAAACGATACAGTAATTCGTCCAAACCGCCGCCCTTCCGCCGCGCGAGCTAGGCATCCGCCGCGGAACCGCCGCGCTTTGTCGTCTTCTGTGCATCGTTTTTCGTGCAGTGTGTGTATGTGTTGGTTTTGGGATTTTTGGAATATATTATATGTGCCCAGATTTTCCAGAAAAGAAATTTCCTTTTGGGGTCCTATAATTCCGTATTTTTTCCGAACTTCACTGCACTTTGACTATGATGGTTATATCTGTGATGTTTGCATGTATTGAACGTCGGCTAATCGCTATAAGTCGATTGGTCGGGGTTATACATGATCTGTAATGTGCTGGAATGTGTATATAAATATGTTGGATTGTCGCGGGTGAATAGCCGGGGGTTGTGAGACGAGAGTTTTCTTTTCTTGCAATTCATGTAAATTTGTAAATTGATGTAATAATTATTTGTATGGCCGCACAACCGGGAAGGGGTTGTAGCCGTCATTGTATAATTTCTTTTTACTGTTTTTGCTCCTAGGATAGACCCATGGAGGGGTGCACAAACTACCGGGTATGCCGAAGTGTCGAGTGGCCTACTCATGGAGATGAGGGAGGTTGCTACGCTTCGGGTACTTGGCGGGTAGTTTGCCGCACCCGTAGGGGTCTTGGGTGGGGTTTTGGCTATTCACCGCGACCGTGTAATCTGTTTTTGTTACAGGCTCGTACAAATTACAGATTCCTAGTATATCCAATGTATTTATCTGTGATCTGAAATGTTTATCATTGCAGTATATCTATATATGATATTATTTAGGCGTTGCTTATGTTTTACAGACGCGCTAGCCCAGCCCCCGCTCTGTCGTTAGTTAAGTAACCTAACGGGTAATGACGGGGCCCCGTGGCGAATGCGAATGGCATAAGCGTACGTCATATTTTGGTTGTTTTCTGCAATGGTAGGATTAAATGATGGGACGCATTAAAAGAACTAATGCAAGAATATCACGCATTAAAAGAACTAATGCAAGATAATAAACCAAGCTAAAGTCGTTGGAACACTTTCGAAAAACCACTCGGTTCTTTTCAAAAACAACTTTTAAATGCGGAGCTTGAGCCACTCCTTTTAAAAGCTATCTCGTTCCATCGACCAAATCAAGTTCACTACGTTCACGGTTTTGCCAAAACCATCCGTAGCCCTCCGTCGTTTCACATGAATAGTCAATAGTATTCAAGCTGTGTTTGTTGGCCAAAGTCAAGGCACAGTGATTGGTAGCTATTGGGTATTCATGTGCAGCATAGATAGATGCGTTGGTTTGGAACAGCCGTACTGCCTTGTTGGCCAAAGTCAAGGGTAGGTGCGGGTGGATTCAAATTAACCTGGAGAACGACGGGCAGAACTTGACATGTGACTTATGATTTGTTGGCCAAAGTCAAGGTCATAAGAGCATGGGGCAAAAATCCACATCGGGAGTTTCATAAGTACTGAAACTTGCTAGATTTGCATACCATTTGGAGTGTGATGATTCTGGTAGGATTCCTTCAGTTTCATCACGCAATGATATTTGGATCCCGATCCTACTGTGAGTATATGCTACTCCTCGGGAAATTTCTCACTTAACGATCAATGCTATAAACCTAGTAGGTGCCTAGAAAGGTGTTAGCGGGGCTACGCCCCCAGGGAAAAGAGGTTCTTTAATTAAGGAACTTCGCGAAAGCGTTGGAAAACCTCCCTCGAAGTACCGACACCGGCCTGGCTGAACGGTTAAGCAAGTATTGTACGGTGGGATTGATCCTGACTAATTCTTCCTTTATGGTTTGAGGAGGGATTCGAGAAACAGTGTGAGCCATCCTGTTTAGACAAACTAAAAACCACTCTAAACTTGCAAGAGCATCATGCTGAGTGTTTCTTCTTCTCTCTCCTAATTGCAGCGACCAATCAACATGACTGGACTTAAGTTACTCCTAGATAAAAACAAACTGACAGGGCCAAACTACAAAGATTGGCTCAGGAATGTCAAGATAGCAATCACTTATGACAAGCTGGGGTATCTTCTTACCACCAAAGCTCCCCCTGTCCCTGGTCCAACTTCCAGCGTCGCGGATAAGGAAATCCGCAAGACTTGGGAGATTGATAGCGCGAAGGCCAAGTGCCTCCTGCTTGCCTCGATGGACAACGAACATCAGAGGAGGCATGAGAATATGGACATGGAGTCCATATTGCTCCATACAAAAGAACTGTATGGAGAGCAATCACGTATCGCAAGATACGAAGCGTCGAAAAAGTTGTTTTCGACAAGAATGGCCGTCGGATCATTAGTAGCCGAGCACGTGCTAAAGATGATCGGCTACATTGAGGAGCTCGCTGACCTAGGGATCACATTAGAGAGTGAGCTATATACGGATATAGTTCTCCAGTCCCTTCCTTCCACTTACGCCCAGTTCATACTGAACTTCAACCTACAAGAAAAAGAGGTTGAACTTTCAGAGCTCCTCAACATGCTGAGGAGCGCAGAGGGCACCCTACAGAAAGGTAGGGAAACATCCACTTTGTTTGTAGGAGGATCATCTTCTTCTAGGTCCAAGGCGAAAGCCAAGGGAAAGAAGAAGAAGGCCCCCGCCAAACCAAGGGGCGGTGTTAGTAAAGTGGATACGAAGGGAAAAGCAAAAGCAACAAAGATAGCGGGGAAGCTTGTGGATAAGGAAGAATGCTTCTATTGTCATAAGAAAGGACACTGGAAGAATGATTGCAGGGCCTGGAAGGCCAGAACACAGGAATTGAAGCAGGTTGCAGCTTCAGCTTCAGGTGTGTATGTTATTGAAAACTGTCTTTCAATAAACTCTACTTCCTGGGTATTGGATACCGGATCAGGATCTCATATCTGTAATTCTTTGCAGGAGTTGAGAAACCGTAGGGTTTTGAAGGCAGGTGACATGACCCTCAGAGTTGCAAACGGAGCTAGCATGGATGCTAAAGCCGTGGGGGACTATCACCTGGGAATGTCAGATGGACATGTTTTGGTTTTGCGTAATTGCTTTTTTGTACCCAACGCAACTTGTAATATCATTTCTGTATCTTTAGTTTCTAAAGAAGGTTATGAATTTGCGTTTGTAAGTAATGTTGTAAACATTTACCTTAATCAAGTTCTGATTGGGTCAGGTACATTGAGTAATGGTATATACGTGTTAAACCAACCACAGATTTTCAACGTCCAGAATACACACAAAAGAAAGTCTCCAGAACTAAATCAGACTTTCTTATGGCATTGTAGATTGGGTCACATCAATGAGAGAAGGTTGACGAAGTTACATACAGAAGGGTATTTGAATGCGTTCGAATATCAGTCGTATGCCACTTGTCAATCCTGTCTCAAGGGAAAGATGACAAAGACTCCGTTTACTGGACATGGAGTAAGAGCGAGCGAGCTCTTGGGACTCGTACACAGTGACGTGTGCGGTCCAATGTCTACACATGCCCGAAGCGGACATTCTTACTTCATTACTTTTACGGATGACTTCTCAAGGTACGGTTATGTCTTCTTAATGAAACATAAGTCCGAGGCCTTTGGAAAATTCCAGGAGTATAAGAATGAAGTAGAGAAACAGACCGGCAAAAGTATTAAGATTCTAAGATCGGATCGAGGTGGAGAATACTTAAGTGCCGAGTTCCTGGACTATTTAAAAGAGAACGGAATTCTCTCTCAGCTTACTCCTCCATACACCCCGCAACATAACGGTGTATCGGAGAGACGGAACCGCACCCTATTGGATATGGTGCGGTCCATGATGGGTAATGCTGAGTTACCGCGATCATTCTGGGGGTATGCGCTAGAATCAGCAGCGTACCTTTTGAACCGAGTTCCGACTAAGACTGTGCCTTCCACACCATATGAAATGTGGTGTGGGAAGAGACCCTATCTTAAGCACATTAAGACATGGGGATGTCCGGCTTTTGTCAAAAAGCAGCATGCGGACAAGCTCGAGGCACGCTCAGTACAGTGCAAGTTTGTGGGGTATCCAAAGAACTCAAAAGGATATTTCTTCTACTGTGAAGAGGAACAAAAAGTTCTTGTTTCTCGTCATGCCTACTTCTTGGAAACTGAGTTTTTGGAAAACCAGATAAGTGGGAGCACAGTAGAACTGGAAGAAATTCCAGAACCACGGACTGTTACTGAAAGTTTAGTGGAACCAGAAGGTTCGGAAGAACAGGACATTCCTACGCCGCTCCGCAGAAGTAATAGGCAGTCTCATCCGCCCGAGAGATACTACGGTTTTCTCATAGACGGGGATAGAGAGGATTGCATCATAGATTATGATGAGCCTACTAGCTTCCAGCAGGCCGTTCAGAGCGTTGACTCAGTGAAATGGCTGGATGCAATGCGGACCGAAATGGAGTCCATGTACACCAACAAGGTATGGACGTTGGACATTGCTCCAGACGGGGTAAAACCCGTAGGATGCAAGTGGATCTTCAAAAGGAAGATTGGTGTAGATGGACAGGTTGAGACCTATAAAGCTAGGCTGGTAGCAAAGGGTTTTCGTCAACGACCTGGCTTGGACTACGACGAAACCTTTTCTCCAGTAGCCATGCTGAAATCCATTCGGATCCTTCTTGCCATTGCTGCCTTCCACGATTATGAGATCTGGCAAATGGACGTAAAGACAGCTTTTCTAAATGGAAATTTAGAGGAGTGTGTCTATATGGACCAGCCAGAGGGTTTCATTCAGAGTGGGAGCAGCGGAAAGGTGTGCAAGTTGCTTAAGTCCATCTATGGACTAAAGCAGGCATCGCGGAGTTGGAACATCTGTTTTGATGAGACGGTCAAAGAATTTGGGTTTATCAAAAATCCAGATGAACCATGCATCTATAGTAGATTTGTAGCGAGAACTGTATTATTCCTCGTTTTATACGTGGATGACATTCTCTTAATAGGAAATGACATTCCTATGCTACAATCTGTCAAGGGGTTCTTGTCACACAGGTTCTCCATGAAAGACCTGGGTGATGCCTCATACATTCTGGGTATCCGGATCTATCGTGACAGATCCAAGAGGATATTAGGACTTTCGCAGTCCAGGTACATCGACACCATACTGAAGAGGTTCAGTATGGAAGATTCCAAGCGCGGTAACCTACCGGCTTGTCACGGGATCACCCTCTCTAAAGAGATGTCTCCCAAGACTGATTTAGAGAGGGATCGCATGTCTATTATACCCTACGCTTCTGCGGTAGGCTCTATAATGTATGCGATGTTGTGTACCAGACCGGATGTAGCTTATGCACTGAGTGTGGTAAGCCGGTATCAGTCTAACCCTGGGGAGAAACACTGGATAGCGGTAAAGAACATTCTCAAGTACCTGAGAAGGACTAAGGAGATGTTCTTGGTGTATGGCGGAAAAGACCTCCAGATCGAGGCCTTTGCTGACTCCAGCTTCCAGAGTGACAAGGATGATTCCAAGTCCATGTCGGGTTTTGTCTTTACCCTCAATGGAGGGGCGGTGTGTTGGAAGAGTTCCAAACAAGAAACCGTTGCAGACTCGACGATGGAAGCGGAATACATCGCTGCATCTGATGCCGCAAAAGAAGCTGTCTGGATGAGGAAGTTCTTGAAAGAACTTCAGGTGGTTCCGTCCATTGTTGATCCAAAACCTCTGTATTGCGACAACAATGGGGCTATAGCTTTAGCAAAGGAACCCAGGTCCCATCAGAAATCCAGGCACATCTTGAGGCGGTATCACCTGATCAGGGAGATCGTAGATCGCCAGGAGATCGAGGTTCGGAGAGTCGCTTCAGAAGATAACACTGCTGATCCATTCACCAAGGCCCTGCCCCAGACTCAGTTCGAGCGGCTGATCGAGATGATAGGTCTTCGATACGCCAGTACATGGCCTTAGTGCAAGTGGGAGATTGTTAGTGTATATGCCCTAGAGGCCATTACTGTATCATACTGGTTTGTATATTACTTAATGGATGCTTGGGATATTCACCTTGTATATACAATCTTGCTCAAAATAGTAGTATGCTACTTGGTTTGTTTCTACTTCATTGTGTACATGTGTTTATTTTTGTATATCGCCTATACACATTAGTAGAGCCCTTAGGATCTTTGCTTGATTACCAGCGATGTGATGGCCGTCACACTAGTGGGGCTGGGTAATCTATAAGCACATCCTTATGCAGGTCCCTGGTCGCAGGACTATCGAGACAGGGCATCGATACTCCGGAGTAGACCAGCGCATGCGCTTCTCATCCCAGTGTGGGAGACGGTCTGTCCCACAGCCGTCAGTACGTCGTACTTGAGATAGTATGCGGGTGCTCGTTAGGTTACGGGTACACTGGACAGGACTCGTCGGGAACTGACTAGTTGGTATTATACCTATCGTCAGTTATCAGTTCCCAGGTGACATGAGTACAGCTTAGTCCGCTGACTTGACACTGTCACTTCGCCTCGGGTGTGTTCCCACTGTACTTTGATCACTACCCTACCACGGCTCAAAGGAGTCGTGCAAACAGGTGGTGGTTGGGTGCAGTCCCGAAGCACTTGGAGGCAGTGACGGTTAGACAGGATGCGTCTCTCCCGGTATTGGGAGTTGACATCGCGCTTTGTCTTGGAGAGCCATTACACGAGTAGTCCCTGGCCAGGGCAAACGAGATATACTGGTAGGTTTCCAGTGTTATCTCAGGGTGTTTTGGGCTTCGCTCCGGCACGACTTGTACCGCTATTGGGGGACTGACGTTTACCGCCCCCTAGGCCTGCCATGCGATGTATCAGACGAACAGACCGGACTGTACGGAGAATGTCACACTCAGGCTCAGTAGGAGTTCAGATGGGTTTCGCCTCGTCGGTCTTCTTGTCGGCATTACCTGGGGACCGTTACGCACAGCTAGTGCCGCTTGCGGTCTGTGGTTAAACCCACTGCCAGCGTAGTGTCGAGTCTTTAGAGTCCCACACAGAAAGCTTTTCGCCTTTAGGCAAAAGAGTAGAGGTCGCATGGTATTGCGACAGGTCGCATGGTTTTGCGACAGGGTTCGGTCACATCCGTGCACTTGTGCACGTACAGTGTCCGGACAGTTTACACTAGCAGGCTTTGGTTTAAGCCAGATCCTAGTGTACCTTATGGGATTGGATTTATCCAGTTTGCATTCGTGTTCCTCGGAACGCGGATGCGGGTGTGTATGCACAGTTGACAGGGAGGCACAGACAGCGGATTCTCATTAGGGTTGTTGACAGTTGACCGTTGACTTTTTGACTTTATGCTCAACCCTAATGAGAATATGATATGTGATTAACTATTATATTAATTAAGTATTATGGTGATATGGTTGTTGACTTGTTGACTTTTGTTGACTTGTTGACTTTGGTGACTTGTTGACTTTTGTTGACTTGTTGACCGGTTGACTAGGCTTGACTAGTTGACCATCATGATAACCATGGTTATCATTTCATGCCAAAGACTTTTACTTGCTTGTTCATTTGAGTAAAATGAGTGCATGACATGATAAGGTTGTGGTTGCTTCTAACCATCACATAAGACTTTTTTGATATGATGAGTTATGATCACTTTGGATTATGAGAGGGTGAGAGAGAAAAGAGAGCCTCATTCTTTCTTGCTCATTCTCTCTCTTGTTCTTGAGCTCTCCTCTTGCTCTCACCCTCAACCTCTTGCTCCCTCTCTTGATCTATGGTTCTCTTGTCTCATGAGTTGAGAATCAAGAACCATAGATAAAATCCCATTCTAAATCATCTCTACTCATTCTAGTTCACTAGGTTTAGCAAACCAAGTGAACTAGTTTCTTCAAAGAACGAAGAAGGAGATAAAGGTCGGAGCTTTCAAGTGGATCTATCTTCGGCGTACGGAGACAACGAGAAGGAGCCATCGAACCACCATCGGAGCTTGAAGAGAAGGAGTTCAAGTTTAGGTATAACCATCTTCATCCGAGTAGCTAAATATCTTTAGCTTAGTATGCTAGTTTTAGTTTAGGTAAAGATCCCGACCTAGCTTAGTCCATGTTGCCACTTGCGTTAAAATTTTGATTTTATACCGTTTCCGCCTCCCCATAAGAACCGGGGGTCGCAACGTGGACTTACATGTAAAACATAAGTGACGTCTAAATAGCTATCATATATAGATATTGTACATTCGTCAGACGCAATAATAGGCATTCCAGATCACAGATGAACTTTATTGGATTTGCAAGCAATCCGTGTTTGTTTTGAGCCTGCAACAAAAGACGGATTACCCCACCCAAGACCCCAACGGGTACGGCAAACTACCCGCCCGGCAGTTTGTGCATCCCACCTTGGGTCTGTCCTAGGAGCAAAAACAGTAAAATGAAATAATACAACGGTGGCTACAACCGCAACCTGGATGTGCCCGCAAAATAATATTACAACAAATTACATTTACATCAAATGAATTAAATAATAACCCATCACAAAACCCCGGCTATACATCACAACAGTCCAACACTGTTCATATACACAAACAGATAAAATCCATTACAGTAATGTGCAACCCCCTGGCAACCGACATACTAGCAGTAAGGAGAGGTTTACGAACACATTATACAAACACAGATATAATCCAACAAGCAAATACTGTATAATTTCGATCGATTAAACACTTTTAATTTTGCTCCAATACTTCTCTGTAAATCTGAAACCTGAGCAAAAATAAAAAATTCCAGAAAATACCAAATATCACAGAGAAGCAACACAAGAAAATTGGGTTCCTGAATCGTCAACTCGGCGGCGGAATCGCGGCGGATCGGTGGGATCCGCCGCGGTTCCGCGGTGCTTTAGGCGATTCAGGGGCCCAATTTTCTTGGGTGTTCTTCTACTATCTTTTCAAGCTTTCTGAACATCCCTGAAAAATTTTTGGACTTCATTTAAAAATCGACAGAAACTTGTGATTTCGGGCTTTTCCGGTTCCGTTTTTTCCGTTCGAAATTCATACAAATTTGCAAGTAAGTTATTTATTGTTTAGCGAGGCTCTGATACCACTGTAAGTCGATGTACAACACCCCACGACTTGCGGGGAGGCGGAAATATGAAAAACGATCTTGTTTATATGCTAAACATCGACTAACCGCATGAATCGAAGCTAAACGATAACTAACATCAAACATAGAAGTTAACAACTACTATGTAAAGGGATTATACCTAAAGAACCGTGTCCTTCGTCTTTACGAACTCCACCTCCTCCTCGGCCTTCTCGAAGTAGTAGACGATCCACCCGAGAGCTTTACTCCAAGCTTAGCCTCTAAACTTGAGGCAACTAAACTTCTTTAAGTGCTAATCAAAGAAGCTAGGTGAAATAGAGTGAGGGTTATGGTTTAATAAGTCTAACTAATCCTTGTACTCAACACATGAGAAGGGAGGATTAGGGTTTGAAGTGGGAGAGCTTGAGGAGAGAGAAGGTGAATATAATAATGAAGTGAGAATAATGAGTTATGATAATATATATCAAGCATTTCTTTTTATCAAGAAAAGAAAATAAATCAATTTAATAACCATGCTTGATAATATCTAGTGATGATTCATCTCCATGAGTCATTAAGCATTTATGATGCATTAATGACATGGATGAATCATCCATATGACTCACTAATCACATTCATTGTATATGCCACCTAAACCTCCTTAGCCACCACCTTCTAGAAGCTTCTCACGCAATTACGAGAACGCCCTTCCTTTCCGCAAAAATACGGAAAAACTTTAGACTGTATAAATCCAATAACCGGATACCAGTAACTGGCTTAAAACAAAGCCGACTGGTAAAAACTGTCCGAAAGTCGTACGTGTGTAAACACACGTATGCGTCCGAACCCTTGTCGTAAAACCATACGACCTCTATATCGTTTCGCCTGGAGTAGGGAAACTCTCTGTGTGGGACTCTAGAGACTCGACTACTACGCTGGCAGTGGGTTTAACCACAGACCGTAAGCGGCACTAGCTGTACGTAACGGTCCCTAGGTAGATGTCGATAAGAAGGCCGATGAGGAAACCCATCCGAACTCCTACTGAGTCTGATGTGACAATCTCCGTACAGTCCGGTCCGTTCGTCTAAGACTATCGCATATCGGGCCTAGGGGGCGGCAAGCGTCAGTCCTCTAATAGCGGTATAAGTCGTGTCGGAGGGAAGCCCATTACACCCTGAGAAACTACTGGAACCTACCAGAAAATCACGCTTGCCCTGGCCAGGGACTTTGCGTAATGGCTCTCTGACACAGCGCGATATCAACCCCCAATACCGGGAGAGACGAATCCTGTCTAACCGCCACAGCCTCCAAGTGCTCGGGACTGCACCTAACTGCTACCTGTTTGCACGACTCCTTCGAGCCGTGGTAGGGTAGCAATCTAAGAACAGTGGGACACACTCGAGGCGAAGTAGCAGTGTCAAGTCTGCGGACTATACTGAACTCATGTCACCTGGGAACTGTTCACTGACGACTGGTATAAAACCATCCAACAATTCCCTGTTGAGTCCTGTCCGGTGTACTCGTAACCCAACGAGCACCTGCATACTATCTCCAGTACGACGTACTGATGGCTGTGGGACAGACCATCTCCCCAACTGGGATGAGAAGCGTACACACTAGTCTACTCCGGAGTATCGATGCCCTGTCTCGATAATCCTACGACTAGGGACCTGAATAAGGATGTGCTTGTAGATTACCCAGCCCCCACTAGTGTGACTGCCATCACAACGCCGGTAGTCAAGCAAGATCCTAAGAGCTCTATCAATACGTATACTCACATATTAAGATAGAAAAACCAAGTAGCATACTACCATGTTTAGCAAGACTGTTATATACATGTGAATATCCCAAGCTTCCATTAAGTAATATACAAACTAGTATGATACAATAATGGCCCCAAGGGCATATACACTAACAAAAACTAGCTAAAGCTAACTAGAAACTAGCTAAAGGGTAGAATTGTTATACCTAGGGCTTTAAGTCCTTCTCTCCTTGCTCTTTGGAGTAGTAGAAACGGATCATCTTTGTTGTCTTCTCACGTCGAAGAAGGATCCACCCGAAAGCCTCAACCTTTGGCTTCAACTTCATGCTAGAAGTAACTACGGTGCTAGAAGTGCTAATCCTAGAACCCTAGATGAGATTAGAGATTACTATGGAGAGGCTTTTCTCAAGCTCAAGTGTTTCTCAACACATGAGAGGGGAGAGCTTGAGGAAGAGGAAGAACAAGAGAGAGAAAGTATATGATAGAATGAGAGAATAATGAAGCATTCTCACATATATGTGTGTATTATTGCAAATTGAAAATTAGTAAGATAATTGTCATGGCTTAATCAAGACATGACCATTATCATTTCATTTTTAATGCAAATTGCAAGGATCAAAGAGCATCTTCCAAATGAAATGATGATGGTCAAATTGTCAACCTAGGTCAACAAGTCAAGAATGTCAAATGGTCAACAACCCTAACCATGCACAATTATATTAAACTAATTTCAATTAACCATAATACACACATAAGCATTAGGGTTAGCAAAATGACAATGGTCATTAACCCTAATCAAAGTCCTCTTCCTCTGTCTCAATCAACTGTGCATACGCACCCGCATTCGTGATCCGAGGAACACGAATACAAAGAGATAAAACCAATCCCAAATCATATACTAGGATCTGGCTTAAACCAAAGCCCGCTAGTATAAGCTGTCCGGACAGCAAACGTGCACAAGTGCGCGGATGCGAACGAACCATGAGACCTCTACTCATTTTGCCTAAAGGCGAATAGCTCTCTGTGTGGGACTCTAAAGACTCGACACTACGCTGGCAGTGGGTTTAACCCCAGACCGCAAGCGGCACTAGCTGTACGTAACGGTCCCTAGGTAGATGCCGATAAGAAGACTGACGAGGTGACCCCATCTGAACTCCTACTGAGCCTTTATGTGACAGTCTCCATACAGTCCGGTCTGTTCGTCTGATACATCGCATGGCGGGCTTAGGGGGGCGGTGAACGTCAGTCCCCTAATAGCGGTACAAGTCGTGTGGGAGTGTAGCCCAGAACACCCTGAGATAACAATGGAAACCTACCAGTATATCTCGCTTGCCCTGGCCAGGGACTACTCGTGTAATGGCTTTCTTAGACACAGCGCGATGTCAACCCCCAATACCGGGAGAGACGAATCCTGTCTAACCGTCACTGCCTCCAAGCGCTTCGGGACTGCACCCAACTACTACCTGTTTGCACGACTCCTTTGAGCCGTGGTAGGGTAGTGATCAAAGTACAGTGGGAACACACTCGAGGCGAAGTGACAGTGTCAAGTCAGCGGACTAAGCTGTACTCATGTCACCTGGGAACTGATAACTGACGATAGGTATAATACCAACCAACAGTTCCCGACGAGTCATGTCCAGTGTACTCGTAACCTAACGAGCACCCGCAAACTATCTCAAGTATGACGTACTGACGGCTGTGGGAAAGACCATCTCCCATGCTGGGATGAGAAGCGCATACGCTAGTCTACTCCGGAGTATCGATGCCCTGTCTCGATAGTCCAACGACTAGGGACCTGTATAAGGATGTGCTTATGGATTACCCATCCCCCACGAGTGTGAGCGCCATCACAACGCTGGTAATCAAGCAAAGATCCTAAGGGCTCTACTAATATGTATATAAGCTATATGCTAAAAGAAACACATGCACATATTAAAGCAGAGACAAACCAAGTAGCATACTACCATTTCGAGCAAGATTGTATATACAACCGTGAATATCCCAAGCTTCCATCAAGTAATATACATACTAGTATGATACAGTAATGGCCTCTAGGGCATATACATTAACATTCTCCAACTTGCACTAAGGCCATGTACTGGCGTATCGAAGACCTATCATCTCGATCAGCCGATCGAACTGAGTCTGGGGTAAGGCCTTCGTGAATGGATCTGCAGTGTTATGTTCTGAAGCAACCCTCTGAACCTCGATCTCCTGGCGATCTACGATCTCCCTGATCAGGTGATACCGCCTCAAGATGTGTCTGGATTTCTGATGGGACCTGGGTTCCTTCGCTAAAGCTATAGCCCCGTTGTTGTCGCAATACAGAGATATTGGATCAACAATGGACGGAACCACCTGAAGTTCTTTCAAGAACTTCCTCATCCAGACAGCTTCTTTTGCGGCATCAGATGCAGCGATGTATTCCGCTTCCATAGTCGAGTCAGCAACGGTTTCCTGTTTGGAGCTCTTCCAACACACCGCCCCTCCATTGAGGGTAAAGACAAAACCCGACATGGACTTGGAATCATCCTTGTCACTCTGGAAGCTGGAGTCAGCAAAAGCCTCAATCTGGAGGTCTTTTCCGCCATACACCAAGAACATCTCCTTAGTCCTTCTCAGGTACTTGAGAATGTTCTTTACCGCTATCCAATGTTTCTCCCCAGGGTTTGACTGATACCTTCTTACCACACTCAGTGCATAAGCCACATCCGGTCTGGTACACAACATCGCATACATTATAGAGCCTACCGCAGAAGCATAGGGTATAATAGACATGCGATCCCTCTCCAAATCAGTCTTGGGAGACATCTCTTTGGAGAGGGTTATCCCGTGACAAGCCGGTAGATTACCACGCTTGGAATCTTCCATACTGAATCTTTTCAGTATGGTGTCGATGTACCTGGACCGTGATAGTCCTAAAATCCTCTTGGATCTGTCACGGTAGATCCGGATCCCCAGAATGTATGAGGCATCACCCAGGTCTTTCATGGAGAACCTGCGTGACAAGAACCCCTTGACGGATTGTAGCATAGGAATGTCATTTCCTATTAAGAGAATGTCATCCATGTAAAAAACGAGGAATACTACAGTTCTCGCTACAAATCTACAATAGATGCATGGTTCATCTGGATTTTTAATAAAGCCAAATTCCTTGATCGTCTCATCAAAACAGATGTTCCAACTCCGCGATGCCTGCTTTAGTCCATAAATGGACTTAAGCAACTTGCACACCTTTCCGCTGCTCCCACTCTGAATGAAACCCTCTGGCTGGTCCATACAGACACACTCCTTTAAATGTCCATTTAGAAAAGCGGTCTTTACGTCCATCTGCCAAATTTCATAATCGTGGAAGGCAGCAATGGCAAAAAGGATCCGAATGGATTTCAGCATAGCTACTGGAGAAAAGGTTTCGTCATAGTCTAAACCAGGTCGCTGACGAATACCCTTTGCAACCAGTCTAGCTTTATAGGTCTCAACCTGTCCATCTACACCAATCTTCCTTTTGAAGATCCACTTGCATCCTATGGGTTTTACCCCATCTGGAGCAATGTCCAACGTCCATACTTTGTTGGTGTACATGGACTCCATTTCGGCCCGCATTGCATCCAGCCATTTTACCGAGTCGACGCTCTGAATGACTTGCTGGAAGCTAGTAGGCTCATCACAATCTATGATGCAATCCTCTCTATCCCCGTCAATGAGAAAACCGTAGTATCTCTCAGGCGGATGAGATTGCCTACTACTCCTGCGGAGTGGCGTGGGAATGTCCTGTTCTTTCGAACCCTCTGGTTCTACTAAGCTTTCAATAATAGCTCGTGGTTCTGGAATTTCTTCCAGTTCTACTGCGCTCCCACTTATTTCTTTTTCTATGAACAGGTGTTCTAGAAAGTGGGCATGGCGAGAAACAAAAACCTTTTGTTCTTCTTCGCAATAGAAGAAATATCCCTTGGAGTTCTTTGGATATCCCACAAACTTGCACTGTACTGAGCGTGCCTCGAGCTTGTCCGCATGCTGCTTTTTTACAAAAGCTGGACATCCCCATGTCTTAATGTGATTAAGATTGGGTCTCTTCCCACACCACATATGATATGGTGTAGTAGGCACAGTCTTAGTTGGAACTCGGTTCAAAAGGTATGCAGCTGATTCTAGCGCAATTCCAAAGAACGATCGCGGCAACTCAGCGTTACTCATCATGGACCGTACCATATCCAATAGGGTTCGGTTCCGTCTCTCCGATACACCGTTATGTTGCGGAGTGTATGGAGGAGTAAGCTGAGAGAGAATTCCATTCTCTTTTAAGTAACCCAGGAACTCGGCACTCAAGTATTCACCACCTCGATCAGATCACAGTGCCTTGATACTTTTTCCTGTTTGTTTTTCTACTTCATTTTTATATTCCTGGAGTTTTTCAAAAGCCTCGGATTTATGTTTCATTAAGAAAACATAGCCGTACCTTGAAAAGTCATCCGTAAAAGTAATGAAGTAAGAATAACCGCTTCGTGCATGTGTAGACATTGGACCGCACACGTCGCTGTGTACGAGTCCTAAGAGCTCGCTCGCTCTTACTCCGTATCCAGTGAACGGAGCCTTTGTCATCTTTCCTTTGAGACAGGATTGGCAAGTTGCATACGATTTATATTCGAACGGATCCAAATATCCTTCTGCATGTAACTTAGTCATCCTTCTCTCATTTATGTGACCCAGTCTACAATGCCATAAGAAAGTTTTATTGATTTCTGGAGTCCTTTTGTGTGTATTCTTGACATTGAAAATCTGTGGTTGGTTTAATACGTATATACCGTTGTTCAATGTACCTGACCCAATTAAAACTTGATTAAGGTGAATGTTCACTACATTACTTACAAATGCAAATTCATAACCTTCTTTAGATAACAAAGATATAGAAATGATATTACAGGTTGCATTTGGTACATAATAACAACAACGCAAAACCAAAAAGTGTCCATCTGACAATCCCAGGTGATAGTCCCCCACGGCCTCAACATCCATGCTAGCTCCGTTTGCAACTCTGAGGGTCATGTCACCTGCCTTCAAAACTCTACGCTTTCTCAACGCCTGCAAAGAATTACAGATATGAGATCCTGATCCGGTATCCAATACCCAGGATGTAGAGTTTATTGATAGACAGTTTTCAATAACATACACACCTGAAGCTGAAGCCGCAACTTGCTTCAGATCCTGGGTTCTGGCCTTCCAAGCCTTGCAATCCTGTTTCCAATGTCCACTTTTGTGACAGTAAAAGCACTCTTCTTTCCCCACAAGCTTCCCCGCTACCTTTGTTTCTTTTGCCTTTCCTTTTCCCTTCGTATCCACTTTACTGACACCGCCTCTTGGTTTGGCGGGGCTTTCTTCTTCTTGCCCTTGGCTTTCGCCCTGGACCTAGAAGAGGAAGATCCTCCTACAAACAAAGTGGATGTCTCCCTACTTTTCTGTAGGGTGCCCTCTGCACTCCTCAGCATGTTGAGGAGCTCTGAAAGTTCAACTTCCTTTTCCTGTAAGTTGAAGTTCAGGATGAACTGGGCGTAAGTGGAAGGAAGGGACTGGAGAATCATGTCCGTATATAGCTCATTCTCCAACGTGGTCCCAAGTTCCGCGAGCTCCTCTAAGTAGCCAATCATCTTAAGCACGTGTTCCGCTACCGATGATCCGATAACCAACCTTGCCGAAAACAACTTCTTCGACACTTCGTATCTGGCGATACGAGACTGCTCTCCATACTGTTCTTTTGTATGAAGAAATATGGACTCTAGGTCCATATTCTCGTGCCTCCTCTGATGTTCGTTGTCCATCGAGGCAAGTACGAGGCATTTGGCCTTCACGCAATCTATTTCCCATGTCTTATGGATTTCCCTATCCGCGACACTGGTTTTGGGACCTGGGACAGGGGGAGCTTTGGTGTTAAGGAGATACCCCAACTTGTCGTAAGTGATTGCCATCTTGACATTCCTGAGCCAATCTTTGTAGTTTGGCCGTGTCAGTATGTTTTTATCTAGTAATAACTTAAGTCCGGTCATGTTGAATGGTCGCTGCAATTAGGAGAGAGAAAAGAAACACTTTAGCATGATGCTCTTGCAAGTTTAGAGTGGTTTTTAGTTTGTCTAAACAGGATGGCTCCCACTGTCTCTCGAGTCCCTTCTCAAACCGTAAAGAAAGGATTAGTCGGGATCAATCTCACCATACAATACTTGGTTAACCGTTCAGCCAGGCCAGTGTCGGTACTTCGAGGGAGGTTTTCCAATGCTTTCGCGAAGTTCCTTAATTAAGTAACCTCTTTTCTCTGTGGGCGTAGCCCCGCTAACACCTTTCTAGACACCTACTAGGCTTATAGCATTGATCGTTAAGTGAGAGTTTTCCCGAGGAGTAGCATATACTCACAGTAGGATCGGGATCCAAATATCATTGCGTGATAAAACTGAAGGAATCCAACCAGAATTATCACACTCTAAATGGTATGCAGCGCTAGCAAGTTTCAGTGCTTATGAAACTCCCGATGTGGATTTTTGCCCCATGCTCTTATGACCTTGACTTTGGCCAAAATATCATAAGTCACATGTCAAGTTCTACCCGACATTCTCCTGGTTAATTTGGACCCACCCGTACCTACCCTTGACTTTGGCCAAAATGGCAGCACGACTGTCCCAAACCAACGCATCTATCTATGCTGCACATGAATACCCAATAGCTACCAATCACTATGCCTTGACTTTTGCCAAAATACATAGCTTGAATACTTTTTGACCATTCATGTGGAATGACGGAGGGCTACGAATGGTTTTGGCGAAACCGTGAACGTAGTGAACTTGATATAATCGATGGGACTAGATAGCTTTTAAAAAGGAGTGGTTCAAGCTCCGCGTTTAAAAGTTTAGTTTTGAAAAGAACCGAGTGGTTTTCAAAGTGTTCCAATCGACTTTTACTTGGTTTATTTTCTTGCATTAGTTCTTTTAATGTGTCCCATCATTTAAGCCTACCATTGCAGAAAACAACCAAAATATGACGTACGCTTATGCCATTCGCATTCGCCACGGGGCCGTCATCACCCGTTAGGTTACTTAACTAACGACAGAGCGGGGGCTGGGCTAGCGCGGTTGTAAAACATAAGCAACGCCTAAATAGTTATCATATATAAATATATAGCAATGATAGACATTACAGATCACAGATGAATACTTTGGATATACTAGGAATCCGCAATCCGTTCGAGCCTGCAACGAAAAGCGGATTACAGGGCCGCGGTGAATAGCCAATACCCCACCCAAGACCCCTACGGGTGCGGCAAACTACCCGCCAAGTACCCGAAGCGAAGCAACCTCCCTCAACACCGTGATGAGGCCACTCGGCACTTCGAGATACCCGGTAGTTTGTGCACCCCCTCCATAGGTCTATCCTAGGAGCAAAAACAGTAAAAAGAATTATACAATGACGGCTACAACCCCGACCCGGTTGTGCGGCCATACAAAATAATAATACATCAATTTACATATTACAATGAATGAAAGAAAGAGAAACACTCATCTCACATCCACCCCGGCTATTCACCCGCGACAATCCAATGCATTCATATACACATACCATCATCGAACAGAGATCACAGATATGTATAACCCCCACTAATCGACATATAGCGATTAGCCGACGTTCAATACATATAAACATCACAAATATAACTCATTAGTCAAAGTGTAGTGAAGTTCGATAAAAAAAAATACGGATTTATAGGCCCCCAATACCAAATTTCTTTTCTGGAAAACCTGGGCACAAATAATCCATCTTAAAAATTCCAAAACCATGTCAGAAGAACACTGCACCAAACTCGACCCTGAACCGAGTCAACTCGGCCGCGGTTGCGCGGCAATAGCTTGCTATTGCCGCGGAACCGCGGTGCGTTGAACGATTCACTGGATCGTTTTTGGTGGCTTTCTTCACAAAACCCTGAGATGATTTTTGACGTAAGATTTATTTTATTTTGAGCAGAAAAAAAAAACAACAGAAAGTTAGGGTTTTGCGTTTTTAGTTTTGTGATTTTTTCTGATTGAACTTCCACACACTTTACTACCTTGCTAGTTTATGTTTAGTTAGGCTCTGATACCACTGTAAGTCCACGTTGCCCACCCCGGTGCTTGCGGGGAGGCGGGAAACGGAATAAAAATCGGATTTTTATCATGCTAGGCAACATGGACTAACTAAACTCGCATCTTTGCTAAACAAAAACTAGCTAAAGCTAACTAGAAACTAGCTAAAGGGTAGAATGGTTATACCTAGGGCTTTAAGTCCTTCTCTCATTGCTCCTTGGAGTAGTAGAAAGGGATCACCTTTGTTGTCTTCTCACGTCAAAGAAGGATCCACCCGAAAGCCTCAACCTTTGGCTTCAACTTCAAGCTAGAAGTAACTAGGGTGCTAGAAGTGCTAATCCTAGAACCCTAGATGAGAGTAGAGATTACTATGGAGAGGCTTTTCTCAAGCTCAAGTGTTTCTCAACACATGAGAGGGGAGAGCTTGAGGAAGAGGAAGAACAAGAGAGAGAAAGTATATGATAGAATGAGAGAATAATGAAGCATTCTCACATATATGTGTGTATTATTGCAAATTGAAAATTAGTAAGATAATTGTCATGGCTTAATCAAGACATGACCATTATCATTTCATTTTTAATGCAAATTGCAAGGATCAAAGAGCATCTTCCAAATGAAATGATGATGGTTAAATTGTCAACCTAGGTCAACAAGTCAAGAGTGTCAAATGGTCAACTATCCTAACCATGCACAATTATATTAAACTAATTTCAATTAACCATAATACACACATAAGCATTAGGGTTAGCAAAATGACAATGGTCATTAACCCTAATCAAAGTCCTCTTCCTCTGTCTCAATCAACTGTGCATACGCACCCGCATTCGTGATCCGAGGAAAACGAATACAAAGAGATAAAACCAATCGCAAATCATTTACTAGGATCTGGCTTAAACCAAAGCCCGCTAGTATAAGCTGTCCGGACAGCAAACGTGCACAAGTGCGCGGATGCGAACGAACCCTGTCGCAAAACCATGCGACCTCTACTCATTTTGCCTAAAGGAGAATAGCTCTCTGTATGGGACTCTAAAGACTCGACACTACGCTGGCAGTGGGTTTAACTACAGACCGCAAGCGGCACTAGCTGTACCTAACGGTCCCCAGGTAGATGCCGATAAGAAGACTGACGAGGTGACCCCATCTGAACTCCTACTGAGCCTGTATGTGACAGTCTCCGTACAGTCCGGTCTGTTCGTCTGATACATCGCATTGCGGGCCTAGGGGCGGTGAACGTCAGTCCCTTAATAGCGGTACAAGTCATGTCGGAGTGTAGCCTAGAACACCCAGAGATAACACTGGAAACCTACCAGTATATCTCGCTTGCCCTGGCCAGGGACTACTCGTGTAATGGCTCTCCTAGACACAGCGCGATGTCAACCCCCAATACCGGGAGAGATGAATCCTGTCTAACCGTCACTGCCTCCAAGCGCTTCGGGACTGCACCCAACTACTACCTTTTTGCACGACTCCTTTGAGCCGTGGTAGGGTAGTGATCAAAGTACAGTGGGAACACACTCGAGGCGAAGTGACAGTGTCAAGTCAGCGGACTAAGCTGTACTCATGTCACCTGGGAACTGATAATTGACGATAGGTATACTACCAACCAACAGTTCCCGACGAGTCCTGTCCAGTGTACTCGTAACCTAACGAGCACCCGCATACTATCTCAAGTATGACGTACTGACGGCTGTGGGACAGACCGTCTCCCACGCTGGGATGAGAAGCGCATACGCTAGTCTACTCTGAAGTATCGATGCCCTGTCTCGATAGTCCAACGACTAGGGACCTTTATAAGGATGTGCTTATGGATTACCCAGCCCCCACGAGTGTGAGCGCCATCACAACGCTGGTAATCAAGCAAAGATCCTAAGGGCTCTACTAATATGTATATAAGCGATATGCTAAAAAAAACACATGCACATATTAAAGCAGAGACAAACCAAGTAGCATACTACCATTTCGAGCAAGATTGTATATACAACTGTGAATATCCCAAGCTTCCATCAAGTAATATACATACTAGTATGATACAGTAATAGCCTCTAGGGCATATACACTAACATATCCAACAATCTCCCACTTGCGCTAAAGGCCAGTAATTGGTGTACCTCATACCCAACGTCTCCACTAAGGCCAGCTGCTGGCGTACCGCATACCCATTAGCTCAAAAAGTCGCTCGAACTGTGTTTGAGGGAGGGCCTTCGTGATTGGATCCGCCGTGTTGTCTTTTGTGTCCACTCTCCGTACCTCGATCTCCTGGCGATCAATGATCTCCCTGATCAAGTGATACCGCCTTAAGATGTGTATGGATTTCTGATAGGACCTTGGTTCCTTCGCTGAAGCTATAAACCCATTGTTATTGCAATACAAAGGTTTTGGGTCAACAATGGACGGAACCACCTGAAGTTCACTAAGGAACTTCTTTACCCAGACCGCCTCTTTTGCGGCATCGCTTGCAGCAATGTATTCAGCCTCCATCGTCGAGTCTGTGACGGTATCCTGTTTGGAACTCCTCCAAGACACCGCCCCTCCGTTGAGGGTAAACACAAAACCCGAGACAGACTTGCTGTCATCTTTGTCACTCTGGAAGCTTGAATCCGTAAAGGACTCAACCATGAGGTCTCCATTACCGTAAACCAGGAACATCTCCTTAGTCCTTTTCAGGTACTTGAGAATGTTCTTCACTGCCGTCCAGTGGTCCTCACATGGGTTTGATTGATACCGGCTCACCACGCTCAGCGCGTAAGCTACATTTGGTCTTGTATATAGCATCGCATATATTATAGATCCTACCGCTGAAGCGTTGGGTATAGTGCTCATGCGAACTCTCTCCTCGTCGGTCATAGAAGACATCTTCTTGGAGCGGGTGATTCTGTGCAATACGGGTATATTACCGCGCTTGGAATCTTCCATACTAAATCTCTTTAGTACGGTCTCTATGTACTTGGATTGCGAAAGTCCCAGTAATCTCTTGGATCTATCTCTGTAGATCTTGATCCCCAGAATATACGACGCATCACCCAGGTCCTTCATGGAGAACCGTTGTGACAAGAATAGCTTGACCGATTATAGCATAGGAATGTCATTTCCTATCAAAAGAATATTGTCCACGTACAAGACTAGGAACACGACAGTTCGTCCTACAATCTTCTTATAGACACAAGGTCCATCCTCGTTCTTGATGAAATCAAATTCCTTGATTGCCTCATCAAAACAGATATTCCAGCTCCGCGATGCCTGCTTTAATCCATAAATGGATTTAAGCAACTTGCACACCTTCCCGCTGCTCTCACTGTCTACGAAATCTTCTGGCTGATTTATGTAAACGCACTCTTCCAAACAGCCAATTAGAAAAGCCATTTTTACGTCCATCTGCCAGATTTCATAGTCATGGAAGGCAGCAATGGCAAGTAGGATCCGAATGGATTTGAGCATAGCCACTAGAGAAAATGTTTCGTCATAGTCCACACCAGATCTTTGACGAAAACCTTTAGCAACGAGTTTAGCCTTATAGGTTTCCACCTGCCCATCTACACCAAGTTTTCTTCTGTAGATCCATTTGCATCCAACGGGTTTTACCCCAAGTGGAGCAATATCCAAGGTCCACACTTTATTGGTGTACATGGACTCCATTTCGGATTGCATAGCATCCAACCACTTATCAGAGTCCATACTGATAATGGCTTGCCTGAAACTGGTAGGGTCATCTTCTTCCAAGATGCAATCCTCTCGATCCCTGTCTATGAGAAAACCGTAGTATCTCTCGGGTGGATGAGAAATCCTACCAGATCTGCGGAGTGGCTGAGGATTGTCTGGGGTTATTGAATCCTGAGGTTATGTCAAATCTTCAGTTTCATTTTATGGTCGCTGAATTTCTTCCAGTTCTACCGAACACTCACTAGTTTCTTTTGCAAGAAATTGCCACTCTAAAAAGGTGGCATGGCGAGATACAAACACCTTCTGTTCCTCGGTGTTGTAGAACAGATATCCTGTAGAGTTTTTAGGATATCCCACAAATTTACTTAGAACTGAACGTGCCTGAAGTTTCTCCGGATTTTGTACTTTTACATAGGCCGGAAAACCCCATATCTTAATACGTTTAAGATACGGCCTTTTACCATTCCATATCTCAAATGGTGTCTTAGGCACTGATTTAGACGGAACATCATTCAAGAGATATGCTGCTGTCAGAAGCGCATGCCCCCAAAATGAAAGAGGCAACTCGGCACTACTCATCATGGAGCGAACCATATCCAATAGGGTATGATTCCTCCGTTCCGATACACCGTTGTGCTGTGGTGTATGAGGAGGAGTAAGCTGAGAGAGAATACCATTCTCTTTTAAGTAATCTAGGAATTCCGTGCTTAAGTACTCCCCTCCCCTATCCGATCGGAGGATCTTGATACTTTGCCAGTCTGGTTCTCTACTTCGTTTCTGAATTCTGTGAATTTCTCAAAAGTTTCAGATTTGTGTTTCATCAGATACACATATCCGAACCTAGAGAGATCATCAGTGAATGTGATGAAGTACGAGAACCCACCCCATGCATGTATAGACATCGGATCACATATATCACTGTGTATGAGTCCCAAGAGCTCTGTTGCTTTTTCTCCATGTCTGGTGAACGGAGATTTGGTCATCTTTCCTTTGAGACAAGACTGACAAGTTTCATAAGATGAAAACTCGAACGTATCCAAGAGTCCATCTTTATGCAACTTACTTAGTCTTTTCTATCCGATATGACCAAGTCTACAATGCCATAAGTAGGATTCGTTCATATCTGAACTCTTCCTCTTGCGAGTGTTTTGTATATTAAGAACTGTATTCTGAATTAGAACGTAGATACCATTACACAGTGTACCTTCTGCGACCAGTACCTTATGAAGGTAAATGTTCATGATATTTCTATCAAGAACAAAGTTATATCCATCTTTATTGAGTAAAGAAACAGATATGATGTTGCAAACCATGGAAGGTACATAGTAGCAATCATTCAAAATCATAATATTGCTATTTGGCAACACAAGGTGATATTCATCGACGGCTGCAGCATTAACTTGTGCTCCGTTCGCTACCCTTAGCGACATATCACCAGGGGCAACTTTCCTACTTTTTCTCAGTCTCTGCAATAAATTACAGATATGAGATCCTGATCCAGTATCAAGTACCCAAGAGGTAGGGCTGACCATAAAGCAGTTCTCAATTACAAGAACACCTAAAGTAGATGCAAAACTATGCTTCTTCTTCAACTGGGTATCCTTGGAATCCATACAATCCTCTTTCCCTTGCTCATACTTATGACTGTTGTCACAAATTAGAGCTGAACCGACGTTCCCCAGCCCCGAATAAGAATTCGGATCGGTCAAGCGATACATTTTATTATCTTGATTAGGGCATGAAATGGTTGCTACCTGGAGAGAGAGAAAAGAAACACTCAGCGTGCACTCTTGCAAGATTAGATTGGTTTATTAATTTATCTAATCAGGATGGCTCCCACTGTTTCCACAAATTCTTCTTCAAACCTTTAAAAGAAGAACTAGTCAGGATTAATTTCACGTCACAATACTTTCTTAACCTTTCAGCCAGGCTTGTGTTGGTACTTCGAGGGAGGTTTTCCAACGCTTTCGCCAAGTTCCATAATTAAATAACGTCTTTTCCCTGGAGGCATAGCCCCGCTAACACCGTTCTAGACACCTACTTGGTTTATAGCATTGATTGTTAAGTGAAATAATCTCCCGAGAGTAATCCAACTCATCAGTGGGATCGGGATCAAACTATCATTGTGTAATGACCTAGATGGAATCCACTCAAGTCACTTCACTCTAGAAGGTATACTAAATCTGCAAGTTTCAGTTTCTTTAGAAACTCCCGATATGGTTTTGACCCCTAGGACCCAAGTGACCTTGACTGAGCCAACATATCAAAGGATCCTAGTCAAGTTCAGCCCGTCATTATCTTGATTGCATTAGACCCACCCGTACGAGTCCTTGACTGAGCCAAAATGACCGCACGACTGTCCCAACCAATCACATTATATGCTATAGAAAAAAATTACATAGCTACCGTTCACTAAGCCTCGGCTAAGCACGAAATACGTAGCACGAATACTAAGCAATACCTATCCGAAATGATAGAGGGCTACGACTGGGTTTTGGCGAAAACCCGTTAACGTAATGAACTTGATATAGTTGAAGGAACATAATTTCCTTTTCGAAAATATAGTGGCGAAAACTTTTTCTAAAGAGGCCACTCCCTGTGAAAGGATCTCGGCTCTTTCCTCGTCGAATGAGGTGCAGGATATTCCAAACTGAATACCTCGATGCAAAGCAAGAATAATCGACTATAGTGAAGTTATTATCCTGACGCAAACTTTCATTCAAGGGGTCACTCCCGATGAAGGGATCTCGGCCCATGCCTCGTCGATTGAGGTGCTGGACATTCATAACCGAATACCTCTGTGCAAAACAGAAGAGAACGTCCTTGCAATAACAGCTTTTTGAAAATTGTTCCAACAACATCTTTTATGGTTGTTTTTCTTTGCATTAATTTAATGCGTCCCATCAATTAATCCTACCATTGCAGAAAACAACGAAAATATGACGTACGCTTATGCAATCCGCATTCGCCACGGGGCCCCGTCATCACCCGTTAGGTTACTTAACTAACGACAGAGCGGGGGCTGGACTAGCGTGGATGCAAAACATAAGAAACACCAACTAGATATCATATATAGATATATATACATTCGTCAGATGCAATGATAGCCATTCCAGATCACAGATGAACACATTGGATATGCTAGGAATCTGCGTTTCGTTCGAGCCTGCAACGAAAGGCGCATTACACTGTCGCGATGAATAGCCAAACCCTACCCTAGACCCCTACGGGTGCGACAAATTACCCGCTAAATACCCGAAGTGAAGCAGCCTCCCTCAACAACGTGAGTCGGCCACTCAGCACTTCAACATACCTGGTAGTTTGTGCACCCCACCTTGGGTCTATCTTAGGAGCAAAAACAGGAAAAGAAATAATATACAATGGCGGCTATAACCTCATCCCGGATGTGCGGCCATAAAAATAATATTACATCAATTTACATATTACATCAAATGAAAGATAAAGAAACTCTCATCTCACAAAGCCCCGGCTATTCATCCGCGACAATCCAACAAGTTCATATACACAATCCAACAACATTACAGATCACAGATATGCACAACCCCCACTAATCGTCGTATAGAGATTAGTCGACATTCAGTGCATATATCACATTACAGATATAACCATTTAGCAAGAGTTTGTAGAACTTCGATCAAAATACCAATTTGTAACTACCCCCAAACACAACATTGTTCTCTGGAAAAACTGGGCAGAAACAAAACATCTTAAAAATCCTAATACACCAAACTGAGCAATCTGTAAGAAATCGGAGTTGCGGTTGAGTCAACTCTGCTGCGGATCCGCGGCGAAACGCGTGGTTTCGCCGCACTACCGCGGCGAGTTGACCGAGTCGTGGGCTCATTTTTCTTTCCTGTTCCTAGAAAACCCTGCACCGATTTTTAAGGCATGTGGAATAATTTTTAGAGCGGTTTTAAAAATCGGCAGAAAGTATGGTTTTTTGACATGTTTTCGGGATTTATTCCGGATCGAAGTTCTAAACACTTTGCTAACAGTTAGTTGTTGTTTAGCTAATCTTGTTCCAATTAAATTAGTACTTTTGTTTCTATATTGGATAAATATAGAATCAATTTATTTCTTAACGATGTTAACGTATAGGGAGTTGTCCGACTGATGCTTAAAACTAGAATCCGGATAAACTCGAGGCGCGTTTCAGTAATGGCAGTTTGTGGGTTATCCCGGGCTTTGACGAAAATTAACTTTCTACCATCAATAAGATCAATAGTGATATTGTTCTTGACTCGCCAAAGTTTTAGTAAAATGGATTCTTTTCAGAAAACAGAAGTGGGAGTATAGTAGAACTGGAAGTTATTCCATAACCACAAACGATCACTGAAGATTTAATAGAACCTGAGGATTCAATTGGTTTTGATGTTCCATTAGCCACTCCGCAGATTTGGTGGGTAACCTCAGGCACCCGAGAGGCGCTTCGGTCTTCTCAGAGACGGTGATAGGGAGGTTCTTGTTTACCCAGACTTGCCATTGCTGCTGTTCTAGACTATATGACCCGGCAGGAGGGTGAGTATAACGTCGTTCTAAACTAGCTTTAGAAGTCCACGTGTATATGACTCTGCTAGAGGGTTGTTGTAGTCAGTGGGAGCAGCGAAAGTATAGAGGGAAAGATGCTTTTGTTTACTTATAGACTAAAGCAGGTATAACAAATATAGATCATCTAGTTTTGATGTGACTGTCATAGAGTTTAACTTCATCAGAACAACAAAATGATCTAGAATTAAGAAGGTAGTAGAGTGTGATGTCCAGGTATTTAGGATGACATGCACTTGATAGGAAGAGATATTCGTATACTACGATCGGTTATACTGTGGTTGTCACAAAGTGGTTTCTCCATATAAAATATGGATATAATATCAGGGTTTCTGGTTACTAGATCTATGGTTTTAGATCTAGATTTGGGAAGTATGCCAATCTGGGTACTTTGACATTACTCTAAAGGTATTTTAGAATGGTCGACTCCTGGCATCGTAGTGTACCGGCAGGTGATGGAGACACCCTCTCTAAAGGATGTCTTTCAGACTAAAGGGAAAGGGATTTGCATGATTGGCATATCACTTGCTTAGGCAATTGAGTCAATCATGAGATGTCAAGTACAACACCAGATATTATTTTTGCACTAGCTGCAATAAACATATATTATTCCAATCCTAGAGAAATGTTGGGAAACAGTTTATGAATATAAGTGGATGTTCTAGGGATATGGTTACGGCAACCTCCTTCGGGAAACGGTTATCATTCCAGGCTTCCAAGGTGACCTGGATGACAGAGTGGCTGTCAGAGTTTCAGTTTTCCTTCTTTTGAGGGATAGTATGTTGGACAAGTGGTCCAAGCGGAAACTGAGGAAAGGCATGGCGCAGGATACTGATTAAATTCAGAGGATGATACAGTCTAAGAAGTTTGCTGGATTTGGAGTTCATTTATGAACTGGGTCCCATCAGATATCCAGATAAATTCTAAGATAGGTATTGCTCATTTTGGGAGATGGTTATTCTCCGCGAAGTTGAGATATATAGAGATATATAAAGAAACATTGGAGTGGATCTACTCACTGAGGCTATTTCTCGAACACAATAGCTTCACAAACGAGGTTTGCGAAACTGATTAGTAGAGAAGTTGGGCGTTCGGTATCACACGTGCTGTGAGTATGCGACACCGCAATAATTAGCCTATAGTGCAAGTGAGAGATTGTTGGCTATAGTTCCCTCAAGGCAATTATCGTAGTCGCAAGCAGGCAATTGCGATTTTTGTGGGAAGACCTATACCGGTGCAACAGTTTTACTCGAGATTATAGTATCCTATCTGGTTTGTCTTTATCATCATGTACAAGCTTATAGAGCCCATAGGATTCTTGCTTGACTACGAGAATTATGATGGAGATCATATACGTGGGAGCTGGGGGTCTATAAGCATATCCTTAAAAGTCCCTAGTCGTGGGAGTATCGAGACTGGGCATCGATACTCCAGTGTAGACTAGTGTATACTGATCGAGACCCCGACGAGAGACGGTGGAAAAGTCTCACAAGCCATTGGTGTTAGTTTGTTCACCTAAGATAGTATACACGTGCTCATTGGGTTATGAGTACACTGGACGGACTCGCCGGGAACCTGCTAGTTGGTATTATACGTATTATCAGATAGCAGTTCCTAGGTGACATGTGTACAAGTTAGTCTGTCGACCTGAGATCTTCATTTGTTTCGTGTGAGTTCCCACTGTGCTTTTATTACAACCCTACCACGGCTCAAAGGATTCGTGCAAACAGGTTTTAGTTGGGTACAGTCCCGAGCCATATGGAGGTAGTGATCGGATTGTCGGGGATTCTTCTCTCCCGGTAGTGGGGGTTGATGTCACGCAATGCACGAGTGGCCATCACCAGAAATCCTTGGTGAAGGTAGTCGAGAATTACTGATCTAGGATCGGTAGTTTCTCTTGTGGTGATGGGTTTCACACCGACACGAAATATCGCGTTATTAAGGGTCTGACTTTATCCACCGCCCTAAACTCGATATGCGATACTCTTAGAGGAACAGACCGGGCTGTACAGATATTGTCACTGTCAGGCTCAGTAGGGGTCCAGGATGAGTTTGCTCGTCGGCCTCCCTTTCACTCAATACCCGGGTAGCCGTTATGTACAGCTAGTGCCGCTGACGTGCTTGTGGTTAAACCCACTACCAACGTATTGAAGAGTCTTTAGAGTCCCACACAGAGGGTTTCCTTGGTTCTAGCGAAATGATGTAGTAGCCGTACTGGATATCTGCAGGGTTCTGATCGATTGTTGTTCTTTCTATTCGGACTTTCGATCGGACAGTTGATAATACTAGCCGGCTCGGGTTTGGGCCGGATTATTAAATCGGGTATTGATTTAATAATTTACATATATGTATTTTGATACATATATTCTAGTATTATGTTCTTTGTCTTATTTTTTCTCTTTGGATATTCGTATTTTGGTACGAATGCAGGTATGTATATACAGTAGAATGTAATCAGTATTTTATCCGGAAAACATTCTTGAAGGTGGCCACCTCATTTTTGGATTTGGCCATTTTTTGGAAAATGGTAAATGAGGTGGAAATTGGAAAATGGGGAGTATAGTGGTGACCTTGCTTGCATAGTGTGCACAAATTAATTTTTAATTCATTTGTGCATACTATTCATGTATGGGTGGATTTTAAAATGAAAAGAAAATATTTTACAAAACCAAGCATGCTCAATTTCTCTTTCGTGGTTAGCTTCATTATTTTTGAGCATGAGTTTTTTCTTGAGCTCTTCATCACCATTTGTGCTTCACTCCTCTCTTGATTTTCCATGGTTTCCTCCACCTTCATTCACCACCTCCTCTCAAGCCTCTCATTTGTTGTGAATCATGAGAGGAGGTGAGATAAGATAGACCAACACTTGGATTACACTCACTACATTCTAGGCTTTCTAGAGTAGCATCCTAGAAACCCTAGTTGCTTCACTCGCATCCATTTTGGGGAGCTAGAGCCAGGACTACATCTCTGTTGGAGATAGTGCCCTCAGAGTCAATTATTGGGTCACAGGCACGTGATTGCAATGATTGAGGGGAGGACCTATCCCGGTAGGACAGTCTTACTCGAGATGATAGTATGCTATCTGGTTTACCTTTATCATCGTGTACTGCTTTAGGTGACCTTACGAGTCGCTATTACACGTTGATAAAGCCCCTAGGATTCTTGCTTGACCACCAGCAGTATGAGGGCGATCATATAAGTGGGAGCTGGGGGTCTACAAGCACATCCTTAAAAGGTCCCTAGTCGTGGGAGATTCGAGACAGGGCATCGTTTCTCCAGAGTAGACTAGTGTATACAGTCGAGACCCCGACGAGGGGCGGTGGCCGGTCTCACAAGCCACTGGTGTCAGTTGGTTCACCTAAGATGTATACAGGTGCTCATTGGGTTATGAGTACACCGGACAGGACTCGCCGGGAACCTGCTAGTTGGGATATACCAGACGTCAGATAGCAGTTCCCAGGTGACATGTGTACAGGTTAGTTCATCGACCTGGGATCGTCATTTGTCTCGTGTGAGTTCCCACTGTACTTTGATTACTACCCTACCACGGCTCAAAGGAGTCGTGCAAACAGGTTTTAGTTGGGTACAGTCCCGAGCCACATGGAGGCAGTGAGCGGATCTGCAGGGGTTCGTCTCTCCCGGTATTGGGGGTGAGGTCGTGCTGTGTCTAGGAGAGCCAGAACATGAAAAGTCCTTGGCCAAGGCAGGAGATTTGCTGGTAGGTATTCCAGTAGTATCTCAGGGTGTTCTGGGCTACACTCCGACACGACTTGTACCGCTTTTGGGGGTCTGACTTTTACCAACCCCCTAGGCCCGCCATGCGATACTCATAGACGAACGGACCGGACTGTACGGATATTGTCACTGACAGGCTCAGTAGGGTGTCAGGATGAGTTCGCTCATCGACGTCCCTTTTAGTCAGTAGCTGGTGGCCCGTCATGTATGGCTAATACCTCTGACGTGCTAGTGGTTAAATCCACAGCCATAGTATTGACGAGTCTTTAGAGTCCACCACACAGACAGTTACTCAAGTTTCGGGCGAAACGCTGTAGAGGCCGTATGGAGATATGGCAGGGTTCGATCAGATACGTGCGGTATTGCACGGATCGTGATCGGACGGATTTTACTAGCCGGCTTTGGCTTAAGCCGGATATTAGTATTTGTTAGTGTAGTTTTGTCTCTTTGCATTTGTGTTCAGTGGGAATACAAATGCGGGCATGTATTTGCAGTAGCGGGGTTTTCCTGTAATTTATTACGGGATCGGTTTTTCTGGGGTTGCCAGTTTGCATTCCGTTCCGGCCGGTTTTCTCTTTTTCCTTCCCGGTCGGACTTTTCGTTGGAGGGTGTTAATTGCAAGTTTGCAATTAACATTTTGTGAGGGGTTTCTTTGCATGAGTGTGGCTTCATAATCATGATATGCCTTTCTTGTCATTCCTTGCATTTATGGTGATGGTTAGTGAAAGGGTGTGAGTTGAAATTGGGTGTGACTTTTTTTTCCTATTATTTTTTTTCCTTCCTTGCATCTTTGTTTAATTAACCCACACCCATTTTCCTTATTGGCCGGCCTCTTTCCAGCATGTGTATGTGATTGATTTTGAGGGAGTGGTTTAGTGGGTGTGGATTAATTCATTCTTTTTGACATGATTAATCTTTTTTTTCTTTGGTTACATATGCTTATTGTTTTGCTAGGAGGGGGGGCTGATTTGCATTTCCAGGGAATGAAATTTTTGCAACCAATATTCACTTTTCCCAGTGAGCTCATTTCTTTGGCCGAGCTCCTTTCTCCATGGCATGCTCATTTTTCTTAGCATCCATCCAAGAAAATTCTTGTGCAAAATTCCTCCAAAAATGGCAACCTCATAAACCCCAAAGAGACCTGCTTACTACACTATTCTACAGCATCCCTTGGACGCGTCGGCTAGCCAACTTCGCGTCCGAGTTGCCTCGGTCATGAGGTGGGAGCCCGTAAAAGATTCCGGCTATGTGGTGCCCGTTTCGACGAGGAGATGACGGACGATATATCCGCGGGAGATCGGAGTGGAGACGAAGACCGAAGGACACGGATCGCTTGGTATAGCATCTCTACTCTTTTCTTTTTGCTAGCTAGCTAGGTTAATGGCCCGATCCGGGTAAAAAGTCCGCGGTGGTGCCGGTTGCAAAGTTCGCAAAGTTTTTGTTTTCCGCGTTTTCCGGCGTCGGATCGACGGCCGGGGCGCCCCCGCGGGCTTACAATGGTATCAGAGCCACGCCATTAACTTACCCTAGCTTGCTCTAGCGCGTTTAGAACCCGATCGAACAAAATCCCCAAAAACCGTATTTTTGTGCACATGTGTTCTCTGTTGAAATTTTTTGAGCTCCTAAAATTTTTCAGGTTGTTGCAGAGGCATGTACAAGCAATTATAAGAAATCTGGGAAAATACGATCCACTAATTCCTCAGTTCCACCGCGGAAGCGCGGCCAAAACCCTGGTTTGGCCGCGCTTACGCGGCGGATAAGAGGAATTGTGGCACCAAATTTTCCCAGTAAGCTTGTGGTATAGAAATAGGGCTTTTGGGATATTTTATTTGGGCCCAGGTTTTCTGTAATTGCTACAGTTCTTTTTGGGGGCCCACTTTGATAAATTTGTTCGATCGGATATTTTAAACATGCTAGTTCACAGTATTTACTTTATATCTGCGACCGTGAATGTCACTTGATCGGTAAATCCCGTCTAACTGCTATAGCCCGGTTAGACGGATTTGCGAACGTGACTTTCACGTTGATGTTCTGTGATTGTACTGTGTTGTTGCGGATCGGTCGTGGGGATAGCCTGGATGCAATGTTAGTACAGTTCTGTTGTATTATGTATATTTGATATTGCGGGGCGAGCGTCCGACATGTGGACTGCCATCACTGCCTGTTTGTATTATTATTTTGGGGCACGACCTGGTTGCGGTCGATGTACCCGTTGTATGTATATTTTACTTTCTGTACTAGGATTACCCCGCGGAGGGGTGCACGGATAGCCGGATTCTAGAGGGCAACAAGCCCGCATCTCATGGCATTGAGACGGAGGGGGCTTCACTCTAGAATTGGCGGGCTATTCGCCGCACTCGTAGGGGGTATAGGGTTGACCCAGGAGGGGTGCCCAAGTTACCGGATTCCGTGAAGTGCTGGGTGGTCCATTCACGTTGCTGAAGGGGGCTGCCTCGCTTCAGGTTTTGGCGGGTAACTTGCCGCGCCCGTAGGGGTCTAGGATTTCATTGCACAGGCTATCCACACGACCAGGGGAACGTCGGGTTTTAGCGGCTCTGTGAAACCCGGGGATCCCAGATATCTGTATTGATCTGTGTTGCTATACATTTCTGTGTTGCTGCATTTTTATCACGCCTTGAGCGAAAATTATATATTATAAATATATTAGTAGATGTTGTATATGTTTTGCATCCGCGCTAGTCCAGTCCCCGCTCTGTCGTTAGTTAGCTAACCTAACGAGTGATGACGGGACCCAGTGGCGAATGCGGATGGCATATACGTACGTCAGTATATTTTCGTTCTTTGTGGTGTGATCAATTGATGGGACTGCATTGATTCGGATCAATGCAAGTTAAACAAACCTAATCTGATGTTGTTGGAACACTTTTTCAAAAAGCTGTTATTGCAAGGACGTTCACTTTTGTTTTGCATCGTGGTATTCAGTTGGAATATCCTGCTCCTCAGTCGACGAGGCAAGGGCCGAGATCCCTTCACCGGGAGTGACCCCTTGGACAGAAGTTTGCGTCAGGGCATTAACTTCACTATAGCCGATTACTTTTGCTTTGCATCGTGGTATTCATTTGGAATATCCTGCACCTCATTCTACGGGGAAAGAGCCGAGATCCCTTCACCGGGAGTGACCTCTTTAGCGAAGGTTTTCGTCACTATATTTTTCTAAAAAGCTATCCGTTCCTTCAGCGATATCAAGTTCACTACGTTAAAGGTTTTCGCCAGAAACCATTCGTAGCCCTCCGTCATTTCAGTTAAATATTTGGTAGTATTCAAGCTATGTATTTTGACCTCACGCCAAGGCATAGTGTTTGGTAGCTGCCGGGTATTTATCTGTTGCATAGATAGATGCGTTGGTTTGGGACAGTCGTACTACTATTTTGGCCTACGTCAAGGGTATGTACGGGTGGGTTCAAATTAACTAGGATAATGACGGGTAGAACTTGACATGTGACTTATGATATTTTGACCTCACGCCAAGGTCATAAGAGCATGGGGTAAAAATCCACATCGGGAGTTTCAAAAGAACTGAAACTTGCCAGGTATGCGCATACCTTCTGGAGTGTGATAGCGTGAGCGGATTCCGTCACGTTATCATGCGATGATAGTTGGATCCCGATTCCCACTGATGAGTTGGTTTACTCCTCGGGTATTCCCGGCTAATTCTTCTTTCAGGTTTGGGGAAGAATTTGACGTTACAGTGGGAGGTTTCCAGATTAGATAAAGTGATAACCATTCTGATCTAGGTTAGAGTGCACGCTGAGTGTTTCTTTTCTCTCTCTCTTTGGCAGCGACCATTGACCCGACCCTAGACTATGACTCAGTGACCAAGTTGACCGAACCTTCTTAACACTGGCTTTTGGATTGTCAGAGTTGCAGACCTCTTTGCCACTCCTACTTTTACTCTTTTCTCCGGGACACCCCGTATTACTACGAACGTCCACTTCCATTGGACAAAACCATCGTATGGTTATATACGAACTCGAAGGACTTCGAGGATGGTTTTAGGTTCTGGAGAAAACGAATAGGACTATTCAGTTGTCTTTACCTTTTACCTTCTCTCAGGTTGCGAGTACTCCTTGGTTTAGGAGATAGTACACCTATTACGCAAATTGGATAGTCTTCTTCCAAACCTTAGGCTGGTGCCGACCGGTAGGGAATGAAGAAAACCAATTAGCCTAAACGGTGTACAGAAGGTATTAAGTTCAGACAAAGCAAGGAATTAGTAAGAGGGCAAAGTAAATTGCGACTGATTTTCACGACCTAACCATGTACTTCTTTGTCAATCCTAAATCACCTATGAATTAAGTACATTCGGTTGTCTTTTATCCTCACCTTCTCTCGCATTGCGAGTGCTCCTAGGACTAGGACAGTACACCCATTATGCTTATTGGATAGTCTTCTTCCAAACCATAGGCTGGTGCCGAACGGTAGGGAAGGAAGAAAACCATTTGGCCTAAAGGGGTGTACAGAAGGTAATGACTAAAGACATGTAAAGGGATTTGGAGAGGTGGCAAAGAATTATACGGTTATAGTTGTGAATCTGGATAATGGAAGAGGCATTACTAAGAATACCAGGATACCCCATCGAAACATTTCAATGTTTCGGTTTCACTGTGTACTGTTAAATGAAAACTGATTTCCCGATTAGATACTTACTCCAGGGTATGTATTTACCAGGTATGAGTCTCACATCTGTATGGTTTTACAGATGATGAGTGGGAGTAAGTTATTGGGAATTAGGTGACCATCCTCATTATATCGGGATTCATGATATTTGAGGAAGTCACCTGGGTTGTTTGCCGGTCGGCAAATATTTGGTTTTGAATATCCGTTGTTATGCACCAATTTCAAATTGATATATCTGTACGTCTATTTTTGTAGAGTGAGATATACCTTTCTGAAATTATGTCTATGACATTTACCTATACCAGTGGATGGTTAGGTAAGGAGCATTGAACAACGGTGTAATTCTTCTTAACCAAAAGTACAGTTTTCAACCTACGACACACAGTGAATGAGTCACTAGACTCAGGGGACTTATACAGAGTATTGTATATTGTCCAGTGTCCATTAGGACAGAGGGGTTGGTCCTCGTACTATATTCTGTTTACTTTTAACTTCTCTAGTTCTTAGACATGTGTTTCGTAGAAACACAGGGTCTAAGTTTTGATGAGTTATAGGTATATGAATAAAGTAGAGAACCAGGTGTTGCAAGTATCGGGATTCTTCAAGGAGATCGAAGATGTAGATACTTGTGAATGGTATTCAGTTGATAGTAATGATTAAGAGAACTAGCTTCTTTTTCAGGTTACTCATAATTGGAAGTACTCCTAAGTTGAGTAACGCTGATCGGCCTCTCTTCCATTTACTTGACATGCACTGGAGACAGCTGCATGATTTGAATCTGGTTCAATTAAATCAGTGCCTCTGTTTCTTGGATATAGAACAGTTCATATCTTGACATTGTTAAGATACGGGGAGTTGTCCGGCTTATGCTTAAAACCAGACTCTGGACAACTCAAGGCACGTTTCAGTAATGGCTGTTTGTGGGTTGACCCGGGCTATGACGAGGGTTGATTTTCTACCATCTGGAAGATCAATAGTGATATTGTTCTTGACTCGCCACAGTTTTATTAAAAGTGGATTTTTTCAGAAAACAGAAGTGGGAGTATGGTAGAACTGGAAGTGATTCCAGAACCGCAAACGATTACTGAAGATTTGATAAGAACCTAAAGATTCAATCTGGTTTGACATTCCATTGGCCACTCCGCAGATATGGAGGGTAACCTCAGGCACTCGAGAGGTACTTCGGTATGCTCAAGGACGGTGGCAGGGAGGTTCTTGTTTACCCAGACTTGCCATTGCTGTTGTTCCAGGCTGCGAGACCCGGCGGGAGGATGAGTATAGCGTCGTTCTAAACTGGCTTTAGAAGTGCACGTCTATATGACTCTGCCAGAGGGTTGTCGTAGTCAGTGGGAGCAGCGGAAGCATTGGTAGACATCAGGCTTATGTCTATTTATAGACTAAAGCAGATATAGCGGAGATAGATCATCTATTTCTGATGTAACAGTCATAGGTTTGACTTCATCAGAATAGAAGATGGATCTGTTAAGAAGGTAGTAGGGTGTGATGTCCTGGTATTTGATGACATACACAGGGTAGGAAGTGATATTCCTATACTACGATCGGTTATACTTTGGTCGTCACACAGTGGTTTCTCCACAGGAGACTTGGATATTATATCAGACATTCTGGTTACTAGATCTATGATTTTAGATCTAGATTTGGGTCGTTTCCTAATCTGGGTACTTTGACCGCATTCTATGAGTATTTAGAATGGACGACTCCTGGCACGGTAGTATACCTGCAGGTAATGGAGTCACCCTCTCTAAAGGTGTCTTACAGACTAAAGAGGAGAGGGACACGCATAATTGACAGATCACTTGCTTAGGCAACTGAGTCAATCATGAGATGTCAAGTACCACACCAGATGTTGTTCTTGCAGTAGGTGCAATAAGTTGATATTAATCCAATCCTGGAGAAACAGTCGGAAGCAGTTTTAGAACATAAGTTGGTGTTCTAGGGAATTGACAACGGCAGCCTCTTTTACGAGACGGTTATCATTCCAGGCTTCCAAGGTGACCTGGATGGCAGAGTGGCTGTCAGAGTTATAGTTTTTCCTCTGACGAGGGGCAGTATTTTGGACAGGTGATCCAGGTGGATACTGAGGGAGGGCATGGCGCAGGACACTGATTAAGTTCAGTTGTCGATACAGTCTAAGAAGTTTGGATTTGGAGTTCACTTATGAGCTAGGTCCCATCAGACATCCAGACATTCTAGGACAGGTATTGCTCGTTTTCGGGAGATAGTTTTCTCTGCGAACATGAGATATAGAGAGACATAGAAAGAAACATCAAAGCGGATCCACTCACTGAGGCTATTCCTCGAACGCAATAGTTTCGCAAACGAGCTTTGTGAGACTGACTAGTAGAGGAGTTGGGTGTTCGGTATCACACGGGCTGTGAGTATGCGACATCGCAATAATTAGCCTCGAGTGCAAGTGGGAGATTGTTGGAGATAGTGCCCTCAGAGTCAATTATTGGGTCACAGGCACGTGATTGCAATGATTGAGGGGAGGACCTATCCCGGTAGGACAGTCTTACTCGAGATGATAGTATGCTATCTGGTTTACCTTTATCATCATGTACTGCTTTAGGTGACCTTACGAGTCGCTATTACACGTTGATAAAGCCCCTAGGATTCTTGCTTGACCACCAGCAGTATGAGGGCGATCATATAAGTGGGAGCTGGGGGTCTACAAGCACATCCTTAAAAGGTCCCTAGTCGTGGGAGATTCGAGACAGGGCATCGTTTCTCCAGAGTAGACTAGTGTATACAGTCGAGACCCCGACGAGGGGCGGTGGCCGGTCTCACAAGCCACTGGTGTCAGTTGGTTCACCTAAGATGTATACAGGTGCTCATTGGGTTATGAGTACACCGGACAGGACTCGCCGGGAACCTGCTAGTTGGGATATACCAGACGTCAGATAGCAGTTCCCAGGTGACATGTGTACAGGTTAGTTCATCGACCTGGGATCGTCATTTGTCTCGTGTGAGTTCCCACTGTACTTTGATTACTACCCTACCACGGCTCAAAGGAGTCGTACAAACAGGTTTTAGTTGGGTACAGTCCCGAGCCACATGGAGGCAGTGAGCGGATCTGCAGGGGTTCGTCTCTCCCGGTATTGGGGGTGAGGTCGTGCTGTGTCTAGGAGAGCCAGAACATGAAAAGTCCTTGGCCAAGGCAGGAGATTTGCTGGTAGGTATTCCAGTAGTATCTCAGGGTGTTCTGGGCTACACTCCGACACGACTTGTACCGCTTTTGGGGGTCTGACTTTTACCAACCCCCTAGGCCCGCCATGCGATACTCATAGACGAACGGACCGGACTGTACGGATATTGTCACTGACAGGCTCAGTAGGGTGTCAGGATGAGTTCGCTCATCGACGTCCCTTTTAGTCAGTAGCTGGTGGCCCGTCATGTATGGCTAATACCTCTGACGTGCTAGTGGTTAAATCCACAGCCATAGTATTGACGAGTCTTTAGAGTCCACCACACAGACAGTTACTCAAGTTTCCGGCGAAACGCTGTAGAGGCCGTATGGAGATATGGCAGGGTTCGATCAGATACGTGCGGTATTGCACGGATCGTGATCGGACGGATTTTACTAGCCGGCTTTGGCTTAAGCCGGATATTAGTATTTGTTAGTGTAGTTTTGTCTCTTTGCATTTGTGTTCAGTGGGAATACAAATGCGGGCATGTATTTGCAGTAGCGGGGTTTTCCTGTAATTTATTACGGGATCGGTTTTTCTGGGGTTGCCAGTTTGCATTCCGTTCCGGCCGGTTTTCTCTTTTTCCTTCCCGGTCGGACTTTTCGTTGGAGGGTGTTAATTGCAAGTTTGCAATTAACATTTTGTGAGGGGTTTCTTTGCATGAGTGTGGCTTCATAATCATGATATGCCTTTCTTGTCATTCCTTGCATTTATGGTGATGGTTAGTGAAAGGGTGTGAGTTGAAATTGGGTGTGACTTTTTTTTCCTATTATTTTTTTTCCTTCCTTGCATCTTTGTTTAATTAACCCACACCCATTTTCCTTATTGGCCGGCCTCTTTCCAGCATGTGTATGTGATTGATTTTGAGGGAGTGGTTTAGTGGGTGTGGATTAATTCATTCTTTTTGACATGATTAATCTTTTTTTTCTTTGGTTACATATGCTTATTGTTTTGCTAGGAGGGGGGGCTGATTTGCATTTCCAGGGAATGAAATTTTTGCAACCAATATTCACTTTTCCCAGTGAGCTCATTTCTTTGGCCGAGCTCCTTTCTCCATGGCATGCTCATTTTTCTTAGCATCCATCCAAGAAAATTCTTGTGCAAAATTCCTCCAAAAATGGCAACCTCATAAACCCCAAAGAGACCTGCTTACTACACTATTCTACAGCATCCCTTGGACGCGTCGGCTAGCCAACTTCGCGTCCGAGTTGCCTCGGTCATGAGGTGGGAGCCCGTAAAAGATTCCGGCTATGTGGTGCCCGTTTCGACGAGGAGATGACGGACGATATATCCGCGGGAGATCGGAGTGGAGACGAAGACCGAAGGACACGGATCGCTTGGTATAGCATCTCTACTCTTTTCTTTTTGCTAGCTAGCTAGGTTAATGGCCCGATCCGGGTAAAAAGTCCGCGGTGGTGCCGGTTGCAAAGTTCGCAAAGTTTTTGTTTTCCGCGTTTTCCGGCGTCGGATCGACGGCCGGGGCGCCCCCGCGGGCTTACAATCTCTTGCGTGGATCATCTTCGATAGAGGGAGACCGGCGACCAAGCTTGATCAAGGAGCCACTAGAAGCTTGGGAAGTTGGTTGAAGACCGAAGGACACGGATCAACTCGGTATAACCATTCCTAACTCTTTTTATTTTCTTGCTAGTATAGGGTTTAAGGTAGATCAGGGCATCGGGTAATGGTAGCGCCAGTTTAGAAAAATTTTGTTCTGTATTTGGCCACGGTTTGATGGCCGGGGCGCTGCCATAACCCAATAGTTACTTACCCTTGTTAGAGTTTTCCTACAATAACATCTTCCAGGAGACAATTCAGATGGCACCCTTCGAGGCGTTATATGGGAGGAGATGTCCAGGGCCCGTTTGTTGGACAGAGCTCAGTGATAGCAGTATTTTGGAACCACAGATGGTGCAGGAGACGAGCGAAAAGATTCAGTTGATTTGGGATAGGAAGATAGTGTTGGGTATATGTATGCCCTAGAGGCCATTATATGATAGTGGATCTATTTATACATATATATATATATATACAGAGGACTTTCTTGATCGGCATGATAGTATGTTATCTGGTTACTCTTTATCTTGCATGTTCACTTGATCATGCTTTTATTCATTTGTACATGTTGATAAAGCCCTGAGGATATTTGCTTGACTACTGTGCTTATGATGCAGATCATACTAGTGGGACATGTGTAGTTTATAAGCATATCCTGAAATGTCCCTAGTCGTAGGTGTATCGAGACGGGGCATCGATATTCTAGAGTAGACTGGCGTATATGATACTACACCCATATGATGGGCGATGGATATTCCGATATCCATTGATGTTTGACATCAAGATCGTATGTGGGTGCTCAGTGGAGACTGGGTACACTGGACGGACCCGCCGAGAACTCCTATATGGTATTATATTTATCGTCGAATAGCAGTTCTCTGGTCACATTGGTACATGTTAGTCTGTAGACCCTAGATCGTCATAGAGTCTCATGTGTTCTCCCACTGTTTTTTGATTTCCACCCTACCACGGCTCTGCTGAGTCGTGCAAACAGGTGGCTTTTGGGTGTAGGGTTCCTAGGCACTCTTGTGTGGGTTCATAAGGCATCAACCATGCCCGAATAAAATTTTAGACGTGCCGAACAACCCAAAACCAGGATCTTTGCTAGATTATTAAGGTTAAACATGCAAGTAAACATCTTTACAACTAAGTGTGAGGGATTACAAGCTTTGTAGTCCGCTCCTTCGCTTTATAAGCTCCGAGTAGAAGTCCCTTCACCGTGATCCACGATCTCCTGGACTCAAGAGAGGCTCCACGTCTTGAACGATCCATGCTAGCTTGTAGTGTTCCTTTTCTCCGATGATCTACGTCGAAATTGCTATAACTCCAGCTCTTTCACTCTAATGAGGTGAACACCCTAATCTAATCGGCAAGATTAGATGAGGATGATGGAGTGGTATTTATGCTTTCTTTTTATATCAAATTCTCACATGAAAACATCACAAAAGGAAAACCTAGTAAGCTTTCTCAAATCTCAAAGCTCAAGGTTGAAGATGAAGAAGAAATAATGCATAATCCTTTTGTGATGAATAATGAAATGAATATATGATTAATCATGGAACCATGGTCAAGAATGACAAGGATAACCTTTGTAGAGAATTAACTAGGGCTAGGGTTTGGTTGGGTTAAAGAATGAGTCATGAGAAAATATCAACAATAATATCTTAACCATGACAAAAGAAATTCCTTCTAGAAGGTGCAAGAAGAAACTAAACCAAATCAAACCCTAACCTTGTTTAATGTCACAACCCGAATATTTTGACTCGTGACCGGCACTTAACCATGCTACGTCTACAGGCGTAACGCGACTAAGTAAGCCGAACCCAGAAATCAAAACCATTTAAAGGTAGCGAGTGTTGAAAACATTTAGTTAAAACATTTAGAAAACCGTAAATAGTTCAATAAGTTCTTTTAAAGTTACGTTATCATTTTAAATAATTTTGGCAGCATTTCCATTGTAAAAGTGACCCCGAGACCGTGTATAAAACAGGATATGAGTGAAAATGAGATATAATGAAACAAAATATTCCCAAACGGGAGCAATCACGCCCAACGGCGGAAACCATCATCACAAGAGTAATATAAGACGCCGTAGCGAAGAATAAGAAATAAGTAAATATCATAGAAATATAAACTGCATATAAAAACAGTCGGCTCCCACGAGCTCGACACCAGAATACAAAAATATACATCATCGTCCTCACACAGTATCTAAGTCCAGTACATATATGGTAGATGAAGAATACTAGATACAAAAGGGGTAAAATAAAAGTAATCAGATACCACAACCCACCTAAAAGCAAAACAGCTCTCGCACCAACTGTAGTGGTATCTGTAGCCAAAAGATGCAAAAGGCAGCCTGCCGCGACTACTCCGAAGGGCAACCTGCAAATACTGTGGCACAACGGGGGTGAGTTGCCAACTCGTGAATAGAGATAACATATAAAGGTAATCGCGAGCATGCACGTACTGCGCTACTCTAACAAATGCCAGCAGATGATATCAATGCGTGATAAGCAGTATGTGCAATAATCATGTAAATGCTCTGTCAGGTAAAATAACTATAGGATGAGATACATGATAATCAATGCTGAGCATGGGATAAATAACATCTACATGGAATATCAACGTGGAAAGGTAATCGGTGCTTAAAACTGCACTCTGAATCCCAAATAAACTCAGGCGCCGGTACTCTCCTCGGCCCTCAAATCCTGTAAATCTCTGAGAAATCACGAGTGCCCAACATCGGCACCCAAATATCATAAAATACTCGTGTCCAGGATCGACACGCAAATCCTCATATATCGGGCTCCGTAAGTCCGGATCAGCCCACGGGCTCCGTCTGCGGTATCGGCTCTCGGCCCCGGCAGTATAGATCATCCCGCATCCATCTCTCGACTCTGGTCAGTATGCTCCGGATAACCGCCCGGCCCAACCAATCACCGGTAGGTAGTGGTCCCTCTGCCAGGCTCACCGTCTACTACACAGCGAAACCGTTCTCGCCCCTAGATACCATACCGGGTCCACCACGAACCCGCAAACGGATCATCCAACTCTTTGAATCGGGTTTCACACATGTCTCAGCACCGAGAAAACGCATGGTGGACGCACAAAAATATCATATCACGAGGAACCGGGTTTTCAAATAGTGCATCTTTTCTTAAAAATCCCACGGTACTCAAAACCAGAAATCTCATGAAAATCCAACACCAATAAGTAAATCAAATGCGATTTGCTATGTACATCAAGCCATAATATAGGTACAAGGGGAAACCGCTTTTAAAAATAGTTTCCGTCTTAAAGACATCATGCGGCTCCCAATTCTATGAAAATCATATCGAATCATATATGAAATGAACTACAGCAATATAATCATGGTAGTTCTACAGTGAGTGTGTCATGGCATTTACTAACGGTGTGTGTGTAACATGCAGATTAGTGCTCGTGCAACTTGAACCGTTAGTAATAGTGCGGTGTTCTATCAATTCTAAGTTTACTTATGTAGGGTTCCTAGGCACACAATAGAGGTCTCACAAGGCATCAACCATGCCAATTTCAAATTTTACGGGTGCCGAGAAACCCTAATACGGATCGTTAACTAGAAATTTAGGCGATATATGAATCTAGTTAACAACTTAACTAAAGAGAAGAAGCTACAACCTTTGTAGATCCGGATATCCACTTCCTTGGCTCCACGCAGGCGTCCTCTCGCTGTCCATCTCGAAACCCGGACTCAATCATCGGCTTGATCGGAGAAATGGGCGGACTAGGTCGTCGGCTTCGTGCCGAAGATGATCTACGTCGAGGCATCGCAAGTTCAAGCTCCGACTTCACAAAGTTGTGAAACTTGTGAAGAAAACACCCAAAACAACTTGGCAAGAGGTAGAGGGTGAAGAAATAGGAGGTGGGTTCACTTTAGAATTGGATTTCTCACTTTAGATCTCAAGTTGCCATTGATGGCATCAAGCTTTCTATCTTGAAGAAGAAGATCAAGAAGAAGAAAGAATATAATAAGTGTTGAATCAAAAAGAAAATAAATCAATACTTATCATAAGCTAACTAAGGTTAAGTGTAGAGAATAGACCATGGTAAGTGGGAATGGTTAGGGTTAAGCAAGAAGACAAATGGTCTCTTTAGTCAAACCTTCATGAAGCTTCAACAAGCTTCATGATAAAAAGAAACCATTTTCTTTTCTTTTATCTATTTAAATAAATAAAGAATGGATAAATAAATAGATGAAAAACATAAAACCCTAACCATTATCATAACCATGGTTTAATTCTTTGCACAAACCCAAGTAAGTATGCATCATCAAACATGATACAATCAAGTGCACACAAAAGCATATCATATATACAATGTGCACTTCAAGTGAGAAAATCCTTTTAAAATGAACCAATACTAGTTAATGCAAATTAATATATCAAATATACAATTATACATTAAATCATTAAATCAACACTTGATTCAATAATCCGGTCATGTTGCACATAACCGACTAGTATACAATGTATCGATTTAACGAATCAATGATTCGATAACTAGGTTATATCGCATACAACCAATCAAAACATTCATCGCGAGAATGAAATACGGTATCACATACACGCATTATTCTCGGTCCCGCACATATCTCATATGCGCTCCTATTTCGTTTCGCTTGAGCCAGGAAACCTCTGTGTAGGACTCTAAAGACTCGTCAATACGCCGGTAGCAGATGATGATCATATCAAGCACCCACAAGCCGCAAGCGGTCTGCTAAACGTAACGGCCATCCGGGTATTGAGCAATCAGAAGATCGACGAGCTAGCCCGCTCACACTCCTGTGAATCCAACCAGTAACACTTACCGTACAGTCCGGTCTATTCGTCTGATACGTCGCATATCAAGTCTAGGGGTGGTAAACGTCAGACCCCAATAACCGATAAGTCGTGCCGATGTGAGGCTCATAACGGGTCGAGAAACTACTGGTAACACTTACCAGCAAATCTCTGATCAGCCATGGCCAGGGACTTCCCTGTTACGGCCAATCGAGCACTGCGCAACATCAACCTCCAATACCGGGAGAGACGAAACCCCTCCTATCGCTCATTGCCTCCATGTGACTCGGGACTGTACCCAAAGACCACCGTTTTGCACGCCATCATGGACGTGGTAAGGTGGAGATCAAAGCACAGTGGGAATCACACAAGACTCTATGACGATCTCGGGTCTACAGACTAACCTGTACAAGTGTCACCTGAGAACTGCCATCTGACGTGAGGTATAATACCATCTGGGAGTTCTCGGCGAGTCCGTCCAGTGTAACCAGTCTCCACTGAGCACCCGTACACCATCTCTGATGTCAAACACCAATGGATATGGGATCATCCATCGCCCATCTCATGGGTCGAGAAGCGTATACGCTAGTCTACAATAGTATATCGATGCCCCGTCTCGATACACCCACGACTAGGGACCTTGAAGGATGTACCTATGGACTACCATGTCCCCACTAGTATGATCTGCATCATAGTCCAGGTAGTCAAGTACACATCCTAAGGGCTTCACCAACATGTAACTATAAGACAGTATAAAGAGACAAGTGTACATGTTAAGATAAAGAGTAACCAGATAGCATACTATCATATCGAGCAAGAAAGTCATCTCTATATATGTCCAAGCATCCAATATAATATACATCATCTGTACAATACTGGCCTCTAAGGCATACATACAACTAACAATCTCCCACTTGCACTAGGGCCAGCTGCTGTAGTATCGCATACCGAGCATCCCGAAGAGTCTCTCAAACTGTATCTGGGGAATGGCCTTCGTGAGTGGATCCGCCGTGTTGTTCTTCGTGTCAACCCTCCTGACCTCGATCTCCCGGCGATCAACTATCTCCCTGATCAGGTGATACCGCCTCAGAATATGCCTGGATCGCTGATGGGACCTGGGTTCCTTGGCCAAAGCCACTGCTCCATTGTTATCACAATACAAAGGTATTGGATGCCCAATGGATGGAACCACTCCAAGTTCAGTAATGAACTTCTTGATCCAGACAGCCACTTTAGCAGCATCGTTGGCAGCGATGTATTCAGCCTCCATCGTCGAGTCTGCCACGGTTTCCTGCTTGGAACTCTTCCAGCTAACCGCCCCTCCGTAAAGGGTGAAGACAAAGCCCGACTGCGACTTAGAGTCGTCCATATCACTCTGGAAGCTCGAATCGGTAAAGGACTCCACTTGGAGTTCTCCGTTACCATACACCAAGAGCATCTCTTTAGTCCTTCGTAAGTACTTCAGAATGCTCTTCACAGCTGTCCAGTGACTCTCTCCAGGATCAGCTTGATACCTGCTCACTATACTTAGTGAGTATGCAACATCGGGTCTGGTACATAGCATCGCATACATGATAGAGCCTACAGCTGAAGCATAGGGTAACCCTTGCATGCGAGCTCTCTCCAAATCAGTCTTGGCAGAAATCTCTTTGGTGAGAGTGACTCCAGAGATCGTGGGCAAGTTCCCACGCTTGGATTCTTCCATACTAAACCTCTTTAGTATATGTCAATGTACCTGGATTGGGACAATCCCAATATCCGTTTGGATCTATCTCTATAGATCCTAATTCCCAATATGCAGGAGGCATCACCAAGATCTTTCATTGAGAATCTTTATGATAAGAAGAGCTTGACCGATTGCAGCATAGGAATATCATTTCCTATCAAGAGTATGTCGTCCACGTACAATACGAGGAAGACAACCTTACTCGCTGCCACCTTCTTGTAAATACAAAGTTCATCTGGGTTTTTGACGAAATCAAACTCTTTGATAACGACGTCAAAGCAGATGTTCCAACTCCGCGATGCTTTCTTTAATCCATAAATGGATTTAAGCAACTTACATACCTTCCCGCTGCTCCCACTGTCTACGAAGCCCTCTGGCTGAGTCATGTATACGCACTCTTCTAAATCACCATTTAGAAAGGCGGTCTTAACATCCATTTGCCAGATTTCGTAGTCATGATATGCAGCGATGGCAAGCATGATTCGGATGGATTTAAGCATAGCCACTGGAGAAAAGGTTTCATCATAGTCCACACCTGGTCTTTGACGAAAACCTTTTGCTACAAGTCTAGCTTTGAATGTCTCCACTTTCCCATCTACACCAAGTTTTTTCTTGAAGATCCACTTGCTCCCAATGGGTTTTACCCCTTCAGGAGAAACTTCCAAAGTCCATACTTTGTTGGTGTACATGGATTCCATCTCGGACCGCATAGCATCCAGCCATTTCACTGAGTCTCTACTCGTGATGGCCTGCTCGAAGCTAGTTGGGTCATCATCCTCCATGATGCAATCCTCACTGCCACCATCAATGAGAAAACCGTAGTATCTCTCAGGTGGTCGAGAAACCCTACTAGATCGGCGGAGAGGCTGGGGTACGTCGGGCACCACTGAATCCTCTGGTTCTACTAAATCATTAGTTGCATTTTGTGGTGCTGGAACCTCTTCCAGCTCTACCTCTTTGCCATTAATTTCTTTTGCAAGAAATTCCCTTTCCAAAAAGGTGGCATGTTGAGCAACAAACACTCTTTGTTCCTCAGCTTGGTAGAAAAAATATCCTTGAGAATTCTTAGGATATCCTACAAACTTGCAAAGGACTGATCGTGCCTCGAGTTTGTCCGGATTTTGCTTTTTGACATAGGCCGGACAACCCCATATCTTAATTCGTTTAAAATATGGTCTTTTCCCACTCCATATCTCATATGGTATGGTAGGTATAGATTTAGACGGAACCAGATTCAATAGGTATATGGCTGTCTCAAGCGCATATCCCCGAAAGGAAATAGGTAACTCAGCATTGCTCATCATTGAACGCACCATATCTAATAGGGTGCGATTCCTTCGTTCTGATACACCGTTGTGCTGTGGTGTATAAGGAGGAGTAAGCTGAAAGAGAATCCCATTCTCGTTTAGATAATCCAGGAATTCACTGCTTAAGTATTCACCTCCTCGATCAGATCGAAGAATCTTAATTCTTTTGCCCGTTTGGTTCTCTACCTCGTGCTTATATTCTTTGAATTTCTCAAAATCTTCAGACTTGTGTTTCAACAGGAACATATGCCCGTATCTAGAGAGATCGTCAGTGAATGTAATGAAGTAGGAAGAACCATTTCTGGCGTGTGTAGACATAGGACCGCATACATCACTATGCACCAGTCCCAAGAGTTCAGTAACTCTTTCCCCGTGTCCCGTAAACGGAGTTTTGGTCATTTTTCCTTTGAGACATGAATGGCAAGTGTCATAAGATGATAATTCGAATGAATTCAAATATCCATTCTTATGCAACTTAGCAAGTCGTGTCTCATTGATATGGCCAAGTCTACAGTGCCACAAGAAGGATTCGTTCATTTCTGAGCTTTTTCTCTTGTGTGTGTTTTGTATATTGAAGACTGTATTTTGATTGAGAATGAATATGCCATTATGTAGCGAGCCTGATGCAATCAACTTTTGATCTAGGAATATGTTCATAACATTGTCCTTTACTACAAAATTATATCCTTCTTTACTTAATAAAGAAACTGATATAATGTTGCACATCATGTTCGGTATATAATAGGACTCATTCAGGACTAGTGTATCACCATTTGGTAATACCAGGTGATATATGCCATCTGCTTTGGCTGCAACATTTGCCCCATCCCTACTTGAACGGAATGATCACCTTTTCCCAGTTCTCTACCTTTCCGTAGCCCATGTAACAGCTTACATATGTGGGATCCTGATCCGGTATCTAATACCCAGGACGTAGGGTGAACTGAGAAACAGTTCTAAATAACAAACACACCCGAAGAAGGTGCATCATCATGCACGTTCTCCGTTTGGGCGGCGTGAGAATCAAGATATTCTCCTGTTTCCTGTTCAGTCTTATAACATTTATAAGATAGAACGGGTCCAACGTTCCCCTGCACAGTATAACATGCGGGTTCGGTCAATACATCCATATTATTATCTTGATTAAGGCATGAAATGGTCGCTACCTGGAGAGAGAGAGAAGAAAACACTTTAGCGTATGCTCTTGCAAGATCAGATTGGTTATTATCTTATCTAATCAGGATGGCTCCCACTGGTTTTTATCAAATCTTCCTTCAAACCCTAAAAGGAAAGACTAGCCGGGATTAATTACACCCTACAACTTCGTCGATCTTTCAGCCAGGCCAGTGTCAGTACTTTGAGGGAGGTCCCCCGTGCTTTCGTACGAATCTAATTAATGTAAACCTCGTTTTCCCAGAGGCGTAACCCCGTTGACACCTTTCTAGACACCTACTTGATCGGCTAATTGTATTGTGCAAAACTCTCCCAGGAGTAACTCTTACTCACAGTGGGTATCGGGATCCAACTATCTCATAGAAGGTATGCAATCTCATTGCAAATTTCAACACTTGAAATTCCCGATAATGCTTTCGCCCCTAGCGATCTATGACCTTGACTAAGTCAACAAACCATAAATCGCAAGTCAAGTTCAACCCGTACATTTCCCGATTGAATTAAACCCACCCGTACGACCCTTGACTGAGTCAACAAGGCCGTGCGAATGCTCTAATCCAATCACATCTCATGTTGTTACAGATAAACATAATTTAGCTACCAATCACTATGCCTTGACTAAGTTAACAAACATAGCACGAATACTAAATAATATCTATCTGAAATGACGGAGGGCTACGCGGGTTCTTTCAGAAAAAACCATGAGCGTAATGAACTTGATATCGTTGTAGAATCAAATGAAGTTTTTGAAATGGAGTGATTTTGAGGCTTTTCTAGTTTTGCTAAAGGGGTCACTCCCGGTGAAGGGATCGTCGGCCCTTTCCTCGTCGAATGAGGTGCGGGATATATCATATATATCACTGTGCAAAGCAGAAACTATAGAAGCAATCAAAAGCAGACCGAGTATGTAGCATCTGCCAGTTATTGCTAAAGGAGTCACTCCCGGTGAAGGGATCTCGGTCCTTTCCTCATCGAATAAGGTGCAGGGTATATCATATATACCGCTATGCAAAGCAAGAACTGTAGCTACCTGTTTTATTTAAAATTTGATTCTACAACATCATTTGGTTTCTTTTATTTCATTAATCACATTAATGAAGTCCCATCATTTAAATACCTAAACATCACAGATAAATACGACGTACACTTATGCCATCCGCATTCGCCTCGATGTCCCCTCGTGCACCGTTAGGTTAGGTAACTAACGACAGAGCAGGGCAGGGCTAGTGCGGGTGTAAAACATAAGTAACGTCTATATAATATATCATATATACTATATACTGTATCTATCACAGAACATCACATGATCACATCACAGATATCGCAGCAGAAGAAACATATGAAACACTGGATATACTAGGACGTCCGTGTTTTCAATACGAGCCAGTATAAAACACGGATTCCGCGGACGTGATGAATAGCCAATCCCACACCCCTAGACCCCTACGAGAGCGGCAAGCAACCCTGCCAATTCTAGGGTAAGGAGACCCGGACTCGATTCCTCGAGTTGGTCTCCCACTGGACCCCAGAACCCGGTTACTTGTGCTCCCCTCCTTGGGTCTATCCTAATGCGGAAAAGTAAATAATATACAAAGGGTGACAGCTTCCACAACCTGGAAGTGCCCCAAATAAAAGAATATTACATACAAGTTTTTACATGAATGAAAATGAAAAACACTCATCTCGCATAAAAACCCCCGGCTATTCAAACACGACGATCCAATATAACATATCCAGCAACACATAACATCACATGTCATCAACGTAAGTAAATATGCGCATCCCAATTGTCGTTGACATATAGCAACGAAACCGGCGGTATCACATATTACACTTACGGTCACAGAAAAGAAAGTGTAAAACTACAAAAGTTGGAATCCGCAACCTCTTTAGACGTCACATGCCTAATCAAATGAAATACTTAGACATCACATGCCTAACAGTTATAAACCCCGCATTTTAGTCTCATTATCGAAAACTCTTTTCAATATCAAATGAAACTAAACCGCTAGATTTATAACATTCATTCAGTTATCTCATAACTGTTTATGAATTCCAATTATTGTATCCCATTCCGGATAAATAGAAAATATTAAACATTCCGATCGAACATTCGAACACCCAAGTTTTCCCGAAACCGTCCAATACATGAAATAGGTTCATAGACATTCACTTCATGCCTCAGTACCAACGGTCCAGCCGTAGAAGGGTCAAGCCAACGCCTCACATGTGGCACGCCGTACTGCCCCAAACCCGAAGGTTCAAAGGGCAGTTCAAGACGGTCATATAATCGAGTTAAGGTTTGTTGTCTTCTAGAGGGACCATCGCGTTACTTGCACTACTCAGAACGTCCTTAAAACACACAAAAATCCAACACTTGGAAATTTTTCGGTAGGGGAAAAGTTGGGTATTTATATCCGGTCGAACTTTTTAACATATTCTAAAGTCATCCGGAAATACACAAAGACGAAATTTGATAATCCGATCGAAACATCGAAGCTCTAAAACATCCCAGAAAATTCAACTCTTGAATAAATATTAAAAATACCCATAAAACTCAGCTGCTGAAATGATGAATTACTGTGCAAAGGAGGACGGCTGACGTCATCATTAGGCCGCGGAACCGCCGCAGAAGCCATGCTTCTGCCGAAGTTCCGCCGCACACTATACTGTTCATTGGGAAAAATTTGCACCGTAATTCTTAGAATTTCCAGCTGAATTTTTTAAGCATTTTTAATCTTGAAAAATCCCAGTTTTTAGAAAAAGTCCAGAGAGCATGATGTGTTAGGGTTTCGATGTGTATTCGGGTTTCAAACGTCGTATAGACTTCGCTTAAGGCTCTAGCTAGGCTCTGATACCACTGTAGGTCAGGCAGCCACCCCATCCAATAGGGTTACCGTGGCACCAACGGGTCCCTCAGCCGCTACTTTTTACGCATGCCCCCTCGCGAGGACTACAACCCGCCGGAACACCTTCCGGTCTCGGGACACCCTGGGGGTAAGAGCCTATGCTTCGCCACACTGTCACACAGTGAGAACCCCCCATAGGTCGACATCCAATGCCTAGTAGCTCTGATACCACTGTAGGGTTCCTAGGCACACAATAGAGGTCTCACAAGGTATCAACCATGCCAATTTTAAATTTTACGGGTGCCGAGAAACCCTAATACGGATCGTTAACTAGAAATTTAGGCGATATATGAATCTATTTAACAACTTAACTAAAGATAAGAAGCTACAACCTTTGTAGATCCGGATATCCACTTCCTTGGCTCCACGTAGGTGTCCTCTCATTGTCCATCTCGAAACCCGGACTCAATCGTCGGCTTGATCGGAGAAATGGGCGGACTAGGTCGTCGGCTTCGTGCCGAAGATGATCTACGTCGAGGCATCGCAAGTTCAAGCTCCGACTTCACAAAGTTGTGAAACTTGTGAAGAAAACACCCAAAACAACTTGGCAAGAGGTAGAGGGTGAAGAAATAGGTGGTGGGTTCACTTTAGAATTGGATTTCTCACTTTAGATCTCAAGTTGCCATTGATGGCATCAAGCTTTCTATCTTGAAGAAGAAGATCAAGAAGAAGAAAGAATATGATAAGTGTTGAATCAAAGAGAAAATAAATCAATACTTATCATAAGCTAACTAAGGTTAAGTGTAGAGAATAGACCATGGTAAGTGGGAATGGTTAGGGTTAAGCAAGAAGACAAATGGTCTCTTTAGTCAAACCTTCATGAAGCTTCAACAAGCTTCATGATAAAAAGAAACCATTTTCTTTTCTTTTATCTATTTAAATAAATAAAGAATGGATAAATAAATTGATGAATAACACAAAACCCTAACCATTATCATAACCATGGTTTAATTCTTTGCACAAACCCAAGTAAGTATGCATCATCAAACATGATACAATCAAGTGCACACAAAAGCATATCATATATACAATATGCACTTCAAGTGGGAAAATCCTTTTAAAATGAACCAATACTAGTTAATGCAAATTAATATATCAAATATACAATTATACATTAAATCATTAAATCAACACTTGATTCAATGATCCGGTCATGTCGCACATAACCGACTAGTATACAATGTATCGATTTATCGAATCAATGATTCGATAACTAGGTTATATCGCATACAACCAATCGAAACATTCATCGCGAGAATGAAATACGGTATCACATACACGCATTATTCTCGGTCCCGCACATATCTCATATGCGCTCCTATTTCGTTTCGCTTGACCCAGGAAACCTCTGTGTAGGACTCTAAAGACTCGTCAATACGCCGGTAGCAGATGATGATCATATCAAGCACCCACAAGCCGCAAGCGGTCTGCTAAACATAACGGCCATCCGGGTATTGAGCGATCAGAAGATCGACGAGCTAGCCCGCTCACACTCCTGTGAATCCAACCAGTAACACTTACCGTACAGTCCGGTCTGTTCGTTTGATACGTCGCATATCAAATCTAGGGGTGGTAAACGTCAGACCCCAATAACCGATAAGTCGTGCCGATGTGAGGCTCATAACGGGTCGAGAAACTACTGGTAACACTTACCAGCAAATCTCTGATCAGCCCTGGCCAGGGACTTCCCTGTTACGGCCAATCGAGCACTGCGCAACATCAACCCCCAAAACCGAGAGAGACGAAACCCCTCCTATCGCTCATTGCCTCCATGTGACTCGGGATTGTACCCAAAGACCACCGTTTTGCACGCCCTCATGGACGTGGTAAGGTGAAGATCAAAGCACAGTGGGAATCACACAAGACTCTATGACGATCTCGGGTCTACAGACTAACCTGTACAAGTGTCACCTGAGAACTGCCATCTGACGTGAGGTATAATACCATCTGGGAGTTCTCGGCGAGTCCGTCCAGTGTACCCAGTCTCCACCGAGCACCCGTACACCATCTCTGATGTCAAACACCAATGGATATGGGATCATCCATCGCCCATCTCATGGGTCGAGAAGCGTATACGCTAGTCTACAATGGTATATCGATGCCCCGTCTCGATACACCCATGACTAGGGACCTTGAAGGATGTACCTATGGACTACCATGTCCCCACTAGTATGATCTGCATCATAGTCCAGGTAGTCAAGTACACATCCTAAGGGCTTCACCAACATGTAACTATAAGACAGTATAAAGAGACAAGTGTACATGTTAAGATAAAGAGTAACCAGATAGCATACTATCATATCGAGCAAGAAAGTCATCTCTATATATGTCCAAGCATCCAATATAACATACATCATCTGTACAATACTGGCCTCTAGGGCATACATACAACTAACAACTTACATATAGCAAGGAATGCAATATGCAATGGCAGTCAATGGGGTAAATGCAACATATAACTATAAGGTCCTATCAGCCCTGACGCATAACGTCATGCGGGCGATATCCCCGTAGCTGTTAAATCTACTCACCGAAGTCTCGCGCTAAGTGTAGCCGACGACTTGCTTTCCCTTCTTCGCCGCGTCCGTCTCACTCTCCTGCGAACCTAGAACCACACAATATATCACAAATAAGCTCAAATCCACAAAAACGTGATATTAAGGTCAAACTAGAAACCCGCGTCGCAAACCAAGTGCGCGTGTGCGCGATATGCTAAAACGTGTGATTACCCGCCTGAAACTACCCCGACGCGTCGCGATACGTAGAAATCCCAAACCCACACACGTATCGCGCGTGTCGTGAAGGTTTAAAATACGAGAAGTAGGTATATAGCACCAGATTTTTCTACAGTAAGAATCAAATAAAATTATACATGCCATGCGTCTAAGGGTAGCAGCAGACACCTATAAGGCCAAACCCCAACCCAAACCCTCCCCATCTGGCCGCAAATTGCGGCCAGAATCAATATTCCGGCGGCCTGTACATGTTGTATGGGGGTCGGGTTCTACCCGGGGGATCAGCACCTAACAACTATACTGCAGTCCTCTCAAAATTATTCTGAACTCACTGGGTCGATAGCAGTTTACAGAAAGTCAAAATTTGCTTAAAAACGATGAATTTGCATCAAATTGGGATCTGGTGGTATTTTAGTGAAATTGTGGGCTAAGCTAGGTTAACATGGCTCTAACAACACTCCATCAACCTACTAAACCAGTTCAAACATCACTTGGTCAAGGTTCCCACCAATCACCACATATCTCACTAAAACGCACCAAAAACACTAATCGAAGCTAGGCTACACTAAATAACCAAACTAGGGAGTAAGTTCAGGAAGTATACCCCACACTCGACCCTAGGGATCTGGAGGAAGAAGAAGAAGTGGAGGGAAGGAGCTGCAGCTAGAGTTGTGGCTGTTGCTGCTGCTAACTGCTGCTACTGCTGCTCATTGGTGCTGCTGCTGTGATGCTTGCTGTTGCTGCTGAGATGGTTGCTGCTGCTGCTGTAGATGCTTGCTGCTGCTCCTATAGGTGCTTGTTGCTGCTGTTGAGATGGTGTGGGTGTGTGAGTGTGAGAGTGGGATTGGGAGAAAAGAACACAAGAATGTGAGGGAATCATAACTCCAAATGTCAACCCCTCCACTCTCTCTCTTCATTAAATGCAAGCATGGCTTTTGCCATGATGAATTCTCTCTCTCTCATTCTCACCAAGTCAACACTTCAAAAAGGAAATTCAAATTAAAGCAACCCTCAATTAACTAATTAAACTTAATTAAAACTCAAAAGATTTAATCCCCATGATTAAACCCACCATGGTTGCTAATCATGGTATTACCTCATTTTAAAACCCTAGTTTACATGCACATATGTATGCAAGCCTAGGAAAATTCTAGAAAAATATTTATTAAATTTGGAAAAATATTTGAAACCCAATTTGGTAAACTTTTTATTAAAAACCCTTTATTTAAATATAATTAGCCACTAATCGCATCCTAAGGTGTTACAATCTCCCCCCTTAAAAGAAATTCGTCCCCGAATTTGAAAATATAAAACTACACATACCTTCAAAGAGATGAGGGAACTTGTTCCGCATCTCGCCCTCGGCTTCCCAAGTGATCTCTTCGCCACTCGGGCTGCGCCAAAGCACCTTTACTGATGGCAAGACCCTCGATCTAAGTTTCTTCACCTGCCGGTCCAATATCACGAACTGGCTGCTCGGCGAACGAAAGGTCGCGCTCGAGCTGAATGGTCTGATGCTGAACCATGTGTGATGGGTCATGCAGGTATCTACGAAGCATCGACACGTGGAACACGGGGTGAACATCTGGGAAGTCGGGTGGATGAGCCAAACGATAAGCCACTGCGCCCACACGCTCGAGGATCTCGAAGGGACCTATGAATCTAGGGCTAAGCTTCCCCTTCCGTCCAAACCTCATCACTCCATTCATCGGAGAGACCCTCAGAAAAACGTGATCTCCAACAGCGAACTCTAATTTGCGGCGGTGCCTATCAGCGTACGATCTCTGCCTGCTCTGAGCTGTCCTCATCCTGTCTCGAATCAGCTGTATCTTCTCGGTCGTCTCCTGTACGATCTGGGGCCCCAAAATACTGCTCTTATTGAGCTCTGTCCAGCAGACGGGCGATCTACATCTCTTCCCATACAGAGCCTCGAAAGGTACCATCTGAATAGTATCCTGGTAACTATTGTTGTAGGAGAACTCCACCAAGGGTAAATGATGATCCCAGCTACCACCAAAGTCTAAATCGCACAATCGGAGCATGTCCTCAAGAGTCTGAATCGTCCGCTCTGACTGGCCGTCGGTCTGCGGATGAAATGCTGTGCTGAAACTCAAGCGTGTGGCCAAAGTCTCCTGAAGTCTCTGCCATAGTCGGCTGGTGAACTGGGTGCCTCTGTCGGACACGATACATGTCGGGACTCCGTGCAGTCGTACTATCTCGTCGATATAAATCTGGGCGTACTGAGCAAATCCGAAAGTCGTCTTCACTGGAAGGAGGTGAGCCGCTTTCGTCAACCGATCCACGATCACCCAAATGGAGTCAAACCCTCGCCTAGTCCTGGGTAGACCCACAACGAAATCCATCAAAATTTTCTCCCATTTCCAATCTGGGATGGGTAACGGCTGTAGCTCTCCCGCGAGCCTCTGGTGCTCGGCCTTGACTTGCTGACAAGTCAGGCATCTCGGTACGAAATCTGCGATGCCCCTCTTCATTCCGTCCCACCAGTAAACATCTCTTATATCATAATACATCTTGGTGGAACCGGGATGGACGCTGTACACCGATCGATGTGCCTCCTCGAGAATCTCACGCCGCAGCCCCTCAGCATCTGGTATGCACAGTCTAGTTCCAAATCTCAGCATCCCCTGATCATCGATCACGAACTCTGAAAATCTGCCCTGTCCAATCTGCGTCCTGATCTCTGAACATCGGTCATCACTATGCTGTGCCTCATGTACACGGTCAAGCAACTGTGGGCGTGCACGAACATGCGCGATCTGTCCTCCAATCAGCATGAACTCGAACTGTATCCGGCTGTCGCATAATATCTGCCAATCTTCCGACGACTGCTCCTGTACTGCGCTCAAACAAGATAGACTACCCCCGGGCCTCCTGCTCAAAGCATCCGCCACCACATTCGCCTTGCCCGGGTGATACAAGATCTCGCAGTCGTAATCCTTCACTAACTCCATCCATCGTCGCTGTCTAAGGTTCAGGTCTCGCTGCTGAAATATATACTTTAAACTCTTGTGATCAGTGAATATCTGGCACGACTCGCCGTATAGGTAATGTCTCCAGATCTTAAGTGCAAAGACCACTGCAGCCATCCCTAAATCGTGAGTGGGGTAGTTCTGTTCATGTTTCTTCAATTGTCGCGAAGCATACGCGATCACCCTGTCATGCTGCATCAATACGCACCCTAGCCCCACTCGAGAAGCATCACAATAGACCACAAATCAGCCAGATCCCGAAGGAAATGATAACACCGGTGCCGTAGTCAGCCGAGTCCGTAGCTGCTGAAAACTGTGCTCGCACTCCTCCGTCCAATCGAAAGGAACTCCCTTCCGGGTCAACCCGGTCAAAGGTGTAGCAATACTGGAGAAGTCCTGCACAAATTGCCTGTAGTAACCGGCCAACCCCAAGAAGCTGCGAATCTCCGTAACTGATGTGGGTCTGGGCCAACGCTGAATGGCATCGATCTTCCTCGGGTCTACACATATACCGTCTCGTGAGATTACATGCCCCAAGAAGTCTACGCTGTCCAGCCAGAAAGCACACTTGGAGAATTTCGCGTAAAGCTGGTGCTCCCTCAAAGTCTGCAGTGTAATCCGCAGGTGCTGCTCATGCTCCTCACTACTCCGGGAATACACTAAGATATCGTCAATGAATACTATGATGAACAGATCCAAATACGGCCGGAAAATACGGTTCATCAAGTCCATGAATGCTGCTGGCGCATTGGTGAGTCCGAACGACATCACCAAAATCTCATAATGGCCGTAGCGCATACGGAAAGCTGTCCTAGGAATGTCCTCCTGTTGAACCCGCAGCTGATGATAGCCCGATCGTAAATCGATCCTCGAAAAGTATCCTGCCCCCTGAAGCTGGTCGAACAAATCGTTGATGCGTGGCAAAGGACATCTGTTCCGCACTGTCACCCTGTTCAGCTTGCGGTAGTCGATACACAGACGCAAACTGCCGTCCTTCTTCTTGACGAACAGGACTGGAGCACCCCAAGGAGAAACACTGGGTCGAATAAGTCCCTTATCCAGCAAATCTTGCAACTGACCCTTAAATTCTCGAAGTTCCGTCGGGGCCATCCGATAAGGCGGTATGGAAATAGGCCCCGTGCCAGGAACCAAATCAATACAGAAAGAAATGTCGCGCTCGGACGGTAGCCCAGGAAGCTCGTCAGGGAACACATCAGGAAACTCGCTAACAACCGGAACCTGATCCAATGGAACCTCTGTAGCGCTAGCGTCGCAAACATAGGCGAGAAATCCCTGACATCCCTTCCTCAAAAGCTGTCCAGCACGAAAAGAAGAAATCACACTGTGAGGGGCGGCACCACGGTCCCCCAACACCACAAAAACCAACTTGCCGGGAAAACAGAATCTAACTGTCTTCTCACGGCAGTCCACTGAAGCATAGCACGTGGCTAACCAATCCATGCCCAAAAGAACGTCGAAGTCCAACATCTCGAGAAGGATCAAGTCGACAGGCAACTCTCTCTCGCCAATACAGACGGTACAGGATCGGAACATGTGCCTAGCAATAAACGACTCTCCCACAGGAGTGGTCACAACAAGCGGCTGATCAAGCAAACCGGACTCTCTACCCAAGGTCGGCACAAAGTGTGTGGATACGTATGAGTGCGTGGATCCGGGATCAAACAACACGTGTGCATCAACAGAACATACTGGAAGGATACCTGAGACCACCGCATTGGACGCCTGCGCGTCCCGATGCGTCAAAGCAAAAACCCATGCCTGTCCTCCACCGGTGACTGACTGTCCCCTGCCGGCAGCTGGCTGTCCTCTGCCTCAATCACTTCGTCCTCTATGAACAAATCCTCAGCGACCATGACCTCTCTGTGCATGAGTCTGACGCAGAGCAACCGTAAATACAGTAGGCAACGCCTTCTGGGGTGGTGAAGGTGGTAATGTGATATGTGGTGCTGTCGCCTCACTCCGGGGCATCTCAGGACAATCTCGCACACGATGATAAGAACCCCCGCAACGGTAACATCCCGATGATGGTCGCTGACCCTCCTGAGGATAGGAGCTAAACGACCTGCCTCGCCCCGAATCTCTGCCACCTGCAAGGTGCCTGTCACGGCGCCGAAAAGGCTGTCTCTGCACTGATGTATCTACACGAACTCTCTTCGGCTCTGGAACTACCGAAGTCTTAGCAAGGCTCTCCTCGACTAATAGGGCTGCATCTACAGCTGCTGCGTATGTCTCGTAATGCTGCGCGCTGATCGCAAGGAACAGTAGCGTAAGCAAGCCTCAAATCTCTTGACTCGCATCTCCTCGGTAACGACCAGGTACGGAGCATAAACTGCTAGCTCTGTAAACAGCAGGTCATACTCTGCCACTGACATTTCCGGAGTCTGGCGTAAGGACTCGAACCAGCATGCTCTAGCATCTTTGACACTCAGTGGGAGAAAGCGGGCAAGGAACAGTGCCACGAACTCTGTCCAGGTCATAGGAGGAAGACCTGCCGCTCTGCCCTTCTCAACTGAATCACAACACTTCTGCGCAAGACCTTCCAGGCGAAAGCTTGCGAACTCAACCCATCTCGCATCTGCGCATCTGAGGGAACGGCATATCGGGGCCATCCTATCAATGAAAGACTATGGGTCCTCGGCTGTATCGGTGCCTGTGAAGACCGGAGGCTTCAGCCTCATGAACTCTGATAGCGATACTGTAATCAGCTCTGTGGCTGCAGGGGCAACTGGCTGTGCAGTAGGTACCATCGCGGTCTCTGTTACGGGTGGAGCTACCTCTGGTCGCTGCGCTCGAAGCGCCTCAACTAGCGATCCTATCATCTAGCGCATCTCCGGCATGCTGGATCCCACCGTCTGGTGCATCTCCTGCATACCAGCCCCTAGCGTGGCGATCTGATCTGTCACGGGAGGAACAACCTGCTCGGGAACAACTGGCGTACTTCCCGGATCAGTCCTTGTCTCAAACGAATCAACTCGAATCTCGGCCCTCGCGGCCGCTTTCTGCGCCCTCGTAGTCTTTGGCGGCATAATGGCTGAAAGGAAATTAGGATCCGATAAGAATACGGAAATCGAATCACAAGAATATATATACTCAAGAAAGAATTTAAATCAATAAGTCCTAAGGTCGCCTTGGCGGAGTACCGTGTCGTGAGTATGCCGCGGAACATACACATGCTACGCCACTCTGCTTCAGCTACCTACTCCATCATACTAAGGTCATCCTACACTCCGAAAGGTAAAACCTACGCTCTGATACCAACTTTGTCACGACCCGAATATTTCGACTCGTGACCGGCACTTAACCACGCTACGTCTACAGGCGTAACGCGACTAAGTAAGCAGAAGAAATCAGAACCATTTAAAGGTAGCGAGTGTTGAAAACATTTTGTTAAAACATTTAGAAAACCTTAAATAGTTCAATAAGTTCTTTTAAAGTTACGTTATCATTTTAAATAATTTTGGCAGCATTTCCTTTGTAAAAGTAACCTCGAGACCGCGTATAAAACAGGATATGAGTGAAAATGATATATAATGAAACAAAACATTCCCAAACGGGAGCAATCACGACCAACGGCGGAAACCATAATCACAAGAGTAATATACGACGCCGTAGTGAAGAATGAGCAATAAGTAAATATCACAAAAATATAAACTGCATATAAAAACAGTCGGCTCCCACGAGCTCGACACCAGAATACAAAAATATACATCATCGTCCTCACACAATATCTAAGTCCAGTACATATATGGTAGATGGAGAATACTAGATACAAAAGGGGTACAATAAAAGTAATCAGATACCACAACCCACCTAAAAGCAAAACAGCTCTCGCACCAACTGTAGTGGTATCTGTAGCCAAAAGATGCAAAAGGCAGCCTGCCGTGACTACTCCGAAGGGCAACCTGCAAATACTGTAGCACAACGGGGGTGAGTTGCCAACTCGTGAATATAGATAACATATAAAGGTAATCGCGAGCATGCACGTACTGCGCTACTCTAACAAATGCCAGCAGATGATATCAATGCGTGATAAGCAGTATGTGCAATAATCATGTAAATGCTCTGTCAGGTAAAATAACTACAGGATGAGATACATGATAATCAATGCTGAGCATGGGATAAATAAGATCTACACGGAATATCAACGTGGAAAGGTAATCGGTGCTCAAAACTGCACTCTGAATCCCAAATAAACTCAGGCGCCGGCACTCTCCTCGGCCCTCAAATCCTGTAAATCTCTGAGAAATCACGAGTGCCCAACATCGGCACCCAAATATCATAAAATACTCGTGTCCAACATCGACACGCAAATCCTCATATATCGGGCTCCGTAAGTCCGGATCAGCCCACGGGCTCCTTCTGCGGTATCGGCCCTCGGCCCCGGCAGTACGGATCATCCCGCATCCATCTCTCGACTCTGGTCAGTATCCGCCGGATAACCGCCAGGCCCAACCAATCACCGGTAGGTAGTGGTCCCTCTGCCAGGCTCACCGTCTACTACACAGCGAAACCGTTCTCGCCCCGGGGTACCATACCGGGTCCACCACGAACCCACAAACGGATCATCCAACTCCTTGAATCGGGTTTCACACACGTCTCAGCAATGAGAAAACGCGTGGTGGACGCACCAAAATATCATATCACGAGGAACCGGGTTTTCAAATAGTGCATCTTTTCTTAAAAATCCCACGGCCCTCAAAACCAGAAATCTCATAAAAATCCAACACCAATAAGTAAATCAAATGCGATGTGCTATGTACATCAAGCCATAATATAGGTACAAGTTGAAACCGCTTTTAAAACTAGTTTCCGTTTTTAAAGACATCATGCTGCTCCTAATTCTATGAAAATCATATCGAATCATATGTGAAATGAACTACAGCAATATAATCATGGCAGTTCTATAGTGAGTGTGTCATGGCAATTACTAACGGTGTGTGTGTAACATGCAGATTAGTGCTCGTGCAATATGAACCGTTAGTAATAGTGCGGTGTTCTATCAATTCTAAGTTTACTTACATATAGCAAGGAATGCAATATGCAATGGCAGTCAATGGGGTAAACGCAACATATAACTATAAGGTCCTATCAGCCCTGATGCATAACACCATGCGGGCGATATCCCCGTAGGTGTTAAATCTACTCACTGAAGTCTCGCGCTAAGTGTAGCCGACGACTTGCTTTCCCTTCTTCGCCGCGTCCGTCTCACTCGCCTGCGAACTTAGAATTACACAATATATCACATATAAGCTCAAATCCACAAAAACGTGATATTAAGGTTAAACTAGAAACCCGTGTCGCAAACCAAGCGAGCATGTGCGTGATACGCTAAAACGTGTGATTACGCGCCTGAAACTACCCCGACGCGTCGCGATACGCAGAAACCCCAAACCCACACACATATCACGCGTGTCGAGAAGGTTTAAAATACGAGAAGTAGGTATATAGCTCCAGATTTTTCTACAGTAAGAATCAAATAAAATTATACAGGCCATGAGTCTAAAGGTAGCAGCAGACACCTGTAGGGCCAAACCCTAACCCAAACCCTCCCCATTTGGCCGCAAATTGCGGCCAGAATCAATATTCCGGCGGCCTGTACATGTTTTATGGGGGTCGGGTTCTACCCGGGGGATCAGCACCTAACAACTATACTGCAGTCCTCTCAAAATTATTCTGAACTCACTGGGTCGATAGCAGTTTACAGAAAGTCAAAATTTGCTTAAAAACGATGAATTTACATCAAATTGGGATCTGGTGGTATTTTAGTGAAATTGGGGGCGAAGCTAGGTTAACATGGCCCTAACAACACTCCATCAACCTACTAAACCAGTTCAAACATCACTTGGTCAAGGTTCCCACCAATCACCACATATCGCACTAAAACGCACCAAAAACACTAATCGAAGCTAGGCTACACTAAATAAGCAAACTAGGGAGTAAGTTCAGGAAGTATACCCCATACTCGACCCTAGGGAGCTAGTGGAAGAAGAAGAAGTAGATGGAATGAGCTGCAGCTGGAGTTGTGGCTGTTGCTGCTGCTAACTGCTGCTACTGTTGTTCACTAGTGTTGCTGCTGAGATGGTTGCTACTGCTGCTGTGGATGCTTGCTGCTGCTGCTATGGGTGCTTGCTGCTGCTGCTGAGATGGTGTGGGTATGTGAGTGTGAGAGTGGGGTTGAGAGAAAAGAACACAAGAATGAGAGGGAATCATAACTCCAAATGTCAACCCTTCCACTCTCTCTCTTCATTAAATGCAAGCATGGCTTTTGCCATGATGCATTCTCTCTCTCTCATTCTCACCAAGTCAACACTCCAAAAAGGAAATTCAAATTAAAGCAACCCTCAATTAACTAATTAAACTTAATTAAAACCCAAAAGACTTAATCCCCAGGATTAAACCCACCATGGTTGCTAATCATGGTATTACCTCATTTTAAAACCCTAGTTTACATGCACATGTGTGTGCAAGCCTAGGAAAATTCTAGAAAAATATTTATTAAATTTGGAAAAATATTTGAAACCCAATTTGGTAAACTTTTTATTAAAAACCCTTTATTTAAATATAATTAGCCACTAATCGCATCCTAAGGTGTTACATTTAATCTCCACTAAACAAGTTTCATCATTAATCATATCATGTTACAATAATATATATCACATATATATTATATATTTGTAACAAAAGAAAATAATATAATTAACATATATCGCATATATATTAATGTATTACCCAGTGAGAAAATGAAATAATAAAGCGAGCCAATATTAGATAATGTAATACAATATATCATATATATTATTATACATTAAATTATCGAATCAACACTTGATCCGACAATCTGGCTATATCGAATATAACCGACTAATATATCATGTACCGATTCATCGAATCAACACTTGATCCGATGACCCGGCTCATATCTAAATATCGCGAGAATATAATACGATATCTTATATCGCATTATCCTCGGTCCTGCACATATCATATATGTGCTTCTACTCCTTTTTGCCTGAGTCAAGAAACCTCTGTGTAGGACTCTAAAGAATCGTCAATACGCCGATAGCAGGTGATGATCATATCAAACACCCACAAGCTGCAAGCGGTCAACTAAACGTAACAGCCACCCAGGTATTGAGCGATCAGAAGATCAACAAGCTAGCCTGTACGTTCTCCTGTGAATCCAATCAGTAACACTCCCATACAGTCTGGTCTATTCGTCTGATATGTCGCATATCTATTCTAGGGGTGGTATACGTCAGACCCCAGTAACCGAAAAGTCGTTCCAATGTGAGGCTCATAACGGGTCGAGAAACTACTGGTAACACTTACCAGTAAATCTCTATATCATCCCTGGCCAGGGACTTCCAGTTATAGCCAATCGAACACAGCATAACATCAACTCCCTATATCGGGAGAGACGAATCCCCTCCTATCGCTCATTGCCTCCATGTGATTCGGGACTGCACCCAAAAGCCACCGTTTTGCATACCCTCTTGGACGTGGTAAGGTGGAAATCAAAGCACAGTGGGAATCACACAAGACTCTATGACGATCTCGGGTCTACATACTACCCTGTACCAGTGTCACCGGAGAACTGCCATCTGACGTGTGCTATATCTCCATCTGGGAGTTCTCGGCGAGTCCGTCTAGTGTACCCAGTCTCCACTGAGCACCCGTACACTATCCTTGATGTAGAACACCGATGGATATGGGATCATCCATCGCCCATCATATGGGTCAAGATGCGTATACGCTAGTCTACTCTGGTGTATCGATGCCCTGTCTCGATATACCCTCGACTAGGAACAGTTATAGGATGTACTCATCGACTACCATGGCCCCACCAGTATGATCTCATCATAGTCCCAGTAGTCGAGTATAAATCGTAAGGGCTTTATCAACATGTGAGAGTAAGACAGTAAACTAATACAAGTCAACATGTTAAGATAAAGTGAAACCAAATAGCATACTATCATGACGAGCAAGAAAGTCCTCTCTATATATATCCAAGCATCCATTATAATATACATCATATGTACAACAATGGCCTCTAGGGCATATACATAACTAACAATCTCGCACTTGCACTAAGGCCAGCTGCTGTAGTATCCATACCTAGCATCCCGAATAATCTCTCAAACTGTATTTGGGGAATGGCCTTCGTGAATGGATCCGCAGTGTTGTCCTTCGTATCTACTCTCCTGACCTCGATCTCCCGGCCATCAGCTATCTCCCTGATGAGGTGATACCGCCTCAGAATATGTCTGGACTTCTGATGGGACCTGGGTTCCTTGGCCAAAGCCACAGCTCCATTGTTATCGCAATGCAGAGGTATTGGATGTTCAATGGATGGAACCACCCCAAGTTCACTAATGAACTTCTTTATCTAGACAGCCTCTTTGGCAGCATCGTTGGCAGCGATGTATTCAACCTCCATCGTCGAGTCTACAACGGTATCCTATTTGGAACTCTTCCAACATACCGCCCCTCCATTGAGGGTAAAGACAAATCCCGAGTGCGACTTAGAGTTGTCCTTATCACTTTGGAAGCTGGAATCGGTAAAGGACTCCAACTGGAGTTCTCTGTTACCATACACCAAGAACATCTCCTTAGTCCTTCGTAAGTACTTGAGAATGTTCTTCACAGCTGTCCAGTGACTCTCTCTACGATCTGCTTGATACCGACTCACTACACTTAGTGAGTATGCTACATCGGGTCTGGTACATAGTATCGCATACATGATAGAGCCTACTGCCGAAACATAGGGTATCCCTTGCATGCGAGCTCTCTCCAAATCAGTCTTGGGAGACATCTCTTTGGAGTGAATGAATCCAGAGATCGTGGGTAGGTTCGCACGCTTGGATTCTTCCACACTAAACCTCTTTAGTATGGTGTCAATGTACCTGAATTGGGATAATTCCAATATCCGTTTAGATCTATCTCTATAGATCATAATTCCAAGTATGCAGGAGGCATCACCTAGATCTTTCATTGAGAATCTTTGTGATAAGAAGATCTTGACTGATTGCAGCATAAGAACATCATTTCCTATCAAGAATATGTCATCGATGTACAATACGAGGAAGACTACCTTACTCTCTGCAACCTTCTTATAGATACAAGGTTCATCTACGTTTTTGATGAAGTCAAACTCTTTGGCTACAACATCAAAGCAGATGTTCCAACTCCGCGATGCTTGCTTTAACCCATAAATGGATTTAAGCAGTTTGCACACCTTTCCGCTGCTCCCACTATCTACGAAGCCCTCTGGCTGAGTCATGTACACGCTCTCTTCTAAATCTCCATTTAGAAAGGCGGTCTTAACATCCATTTGCCAGATTTCATAGTCATGGTATGCAACAATGGCAAGTAAGATCCGGATGGACTTAAGCATAGCCACTGGAAAAAAAATTTCGTCATAATCCATACCTGGTCGTTGACGAAAACCATTTGCAACAAGTCTAGCTTTGAAAGTCTCAACTTTTCCATCTACACCAATTTTCTTTTTAAAGATCCACTTGCTCCCAATGGCTTTTACCCCTTCAGGAGCATTTTCCACAGTCCATACTTTGTTTGTGTACATGGAATCCATCTCAGATCGCATTGCATCCAGCCATTTCACAGAGTCACCACTCGTAATGGCCTGCTCGAAACTAGTTGGGTCATCATCTTCCTTGATGCAATCCTCGCTTCCACTATAAATGAGAAAACGGAGGTAGCGGCGCGAGGAGTTAACGACCAACCGTAGTATCTCTCAGGTGGATGAGAAACCCTGCTAGATCGGCGGAGAGGCTGGGGTTCGTCGGGTACTACTGAATCCTCTGGCTCCAATAAATCATCGGTTGTAGTTTGTGGTGCTGGAACCTCATCCAGCTCTACCTCTTCGCTACTAATTTCTTTTGCAAGAAATTCTTTTTCTAAAAAGGTGGCATGTTGAGCAACAAACACCTTTTGTTGTTCACTGTGGTAGAATAGATATCCATACGAATTGCTTGGATATCTTACAAACTTACAAAGAACTAATCGTGCCTCGAGCTTGTCCGGATTTTGCTTTTTAACATAGGCCGGACAACCCCATATCTTAACTCTTTTAAGAGATGGTCTCTTCCCATTCCATATCTCATATAGAGTGGTAGGCACAGATTTAGTTGGAACTCTATTCAATAGGTATATGGCTGTCTCCAGCGCATACCCCCAGAAGGAAAATAGGTAACTCAGCTGTACTCATCATAGAGCGTACCATATCTAATAGGGTGCGATTCCTCCGTTCCGATACACCGTTGTGCTGTGGTGTATAAGGAGGAGTAAGCTGAGAGAGAATCCCATTCTCTTTTAGATAATCTTGGAGCTCATTGCTCAAGTATTCTCCTCTTCGATCGGATCGAAGGATCATAATAATTTTGCCCGTTTGGTTCTCTACTTCGTGCTTATATTCTCTGAATTTCTCAAAATCTTCAGACTTGTGTTTCATCTGGAAAACATGTCCGAATCTAGAGAGATCGTCAGTGAATGTAATGAAGTAGTAAGAACCGTTCCTGGCATGTGTAGACATAGGACCGCATACATCACTATGTACCAGTCCTTAGAGTTCCGTAACTTATTCTCCGTGTCCACTAAACGGAGGTTTGGTCATTTTACCTTTGATACATGAATGGCAAGTATCATAAGATGATAATTCGAACGAATTCAAATATCCATCCTTATGTAACTTAGCTAGTCGTGTCGCATTGATATGACCAAGTCTACAATGCCACAAGAAGGATTCGTTCATTTCTGAACTCTTCCTCTTGTGTGTGTTTTGTATATTGAAGACTGTATTTTGATTGAGAATGAATATGCCATTATGTAACGAGCCTGATGCAATCAACTTTTGATCTAGGAATATGTTCATAACATTATCCTTTACTACAAAATTTTATCCTTCTTTACTTAATAAAGAAACTGATATAATATTGCACATCATGTTCGGTATATAATAGCACTCATTCAGAATCAGTGTATTACTACTTGGTAATACAAGGTGATATTCGCCAACTGCTTTGGCTACAATACTTGCACCATTCCCTACTTGAACGGAATGATCACCTTTTCCCAGTTCTCTACCTTTCCGTAGCCCATGTAACAATTTACATATGTGGGATCCCGATTCAGTATCTAATACCCAGGACGTAGGGTTAACTGAGAAACAGTTCTCAATAACTAATACACCCGAAGAAGATGCATCAGCATGCTTGATCTTCGTTTGGGTGGCGTGAGAATCCAGATTTTCTCATGTTTCCTGCTCAGTCTTATAACTCTTATAAGAAAGAACGGGACCAACGATCCCTTGCTCGGTATAATAATTAGGTTCAGTCAATACATCCATATTATTATCTTGATTAAGTCCTGACACGGTCGCTACCTGGAGTGAGAGAGAAGGAAACACTTTAGCGTATGCTCTAGCAAGATTAGATTGGTTATTATCTTATCTAATCAGGATGTCTCCCACTGTTTTTATCAAATCTTCCTTCAAACCCTAAAAGGTAAGATTAGCCAGGATTAATTACACCCTACAATTTCGTCAATCTTTCAGCCAGATCAGTGTCGGTACTTGTGGGAGGTTTCCCGTGCTTTCGCACGGACCTAATTAAAATAAACCTCATCTTCCCAGAGGCATAACCCCGTTAACACCTTTCTAGACACCTACTTGATTGGCTAATTGTTTTGTGTAAAACTCTCCCAGGAGTAACTCTTACTCGCAGTGGGTATCGGGATCCAACTATCTCATAGGAGGTATGCAATTTCATTGCAAATTTCAACACTTGAAATTCCCGATAATACTTTTACCCCTAGCAACTTATGACCTTGGCTAAGGTCAACAAATCATAAGTGCTAGCCAAGTTCAACCCGTCATTTCCCGATTGAATTAAACCCACCCGTACGACCCTTGGCTAAGGTCAACCAAGTCCTACGACTACCCTAACTCAATCACATCTCATGTTCTAGCAGATAAATATTAATTAGCTACCGTACACCACGCCTTGGCTAAGGTCAACAAACGCAGCACGAATACTAACTAGTCTCTATCTGAAATGATGGAGGGCTACGCAGGTTTTTCAGAAAACCATGAGCGTAATGAACTTGAAATCGTCGTAGAAACAAGTGATTTTTGAAAAGGAGTGCTTTTTAGGCTTTTCCAGTTTCGCTAAAGAGGTCACTCCTGGTGAAGGGATCTCGGCTCTTTCCCCATCGAATAAGGTGCAGGATATATCATATATACCGCTGTGCAAAGAAAGAACTACATAAGCTGTCAAAAACTAAACCGCGGGTTTGTAGCATCTGCCAGTTTCGCTAAAGAGGTCACTCCCGGTGAAGGGATCTCGGCTCTTTCCTCATCGAAAAATGTGCAGGGTATATCATATATATCGCTATGTAAAGCAAAACTGTAACTACCCTTTTTATAAAGTTTTGATTCTACAACATCTTTTAGGTTTCTTTTCTTTTATTAATCTCATTAATAAAAATCCCATCAGCTTATGCTTCCTAAGCATCACAGAAGAAACGAAAGCTGTAATATTTATATATCAGCATATATATACAGTATAAGCATTCGTCTCAGTCAGTAATATGATCTCATCACAGAACATTGCAGCAGAAGAATATATATGAAATATTGGATATACTAGGATTTCCATGTTTTTAATACGAGCCTGTATAAAACACGGATTTCACGGTCGCGATGAATAGCCAAACCCACATCCCTGGACCCCTATGAGAGCGGCAAGTAACACTGCCAAATCTAGGGTTAGGAGACCCGATCTCGAGTCCTCGAGATGGCCTCCCACTGGACCCTAGAACCCGGTTACTTATGCTCCCCTCCTTGGGTCTACCTAATGCGGAAAAGTAAATAATATACAATGGTGACATCATCCTCAACCCGAAAGTGCCCCAATAAAATAATATTACATACAAATGAATTTTACATGAATGAAAATAAAAACCCTCATCACACATAAAAACCTCGGCTCTTCAGAACACGACGATCCAATATAACATATCACAGCAACACATAATATCTCATATCATCAACGTAAGTAAGTATGCATACACCGATCATCGTTGATATATAGCAACGAAAACCGGCAATACAACTACATATTACACTTACGGTCACAGAAAAGAAATTATAAAATTACAACATTTGGAATCCACAATCACTTTAGACATCGTAAATCCGAAATATCATATACTTCGCATTTCATGCCTAACTATTTGAATTCCACATATTGTATCACATTCCAGATAAATAGACAGTATTAAACTTTCCGATCAGATAATCAAATACCCAAAATTTCCTAAATAGCTCAACACTTGAGCGGAGTTCAAATAATCCCAGAATATGTCACAATACCGATGGTCCAGCCGTAGAAGGGTCAAGCAAACGCCTCACATGTGGCACACCGTACTGCTCCAAACCCTAAGGTTTAGAGGAGGTTCAGACGGTCACATAATCGAATTAAGGTTTGTGTTCTTCTAGAGGGACCGCCGCGTTACTTGCACGTTTTTCCGAAAGATTTAAACCCAAGAAAAATTCAACACTTGAAAGTTTTTCGTGCCGGAAAAAAGTGAGTTAATGATATTCGCTCGAACATTTTAACAGTTTCTAAATATCTGGAAAACATAACGAAATTAAATTTTCCGATCGAATCAACGAATACAAAATAATCCCCAGAACACTCAACACTTGAGTCAGATTAAAAATACCCAGAAAATATAACTAACAGATACGGAAGATACGGATATTACTGTTGCAAAACAAAAGCCCAATTCTACAGTACGGTCGCGGATCCGCGGCCCAAGCAAGGTATGGCAGCGGTTCCGTGGCGGTCCGTACGAATTGCAGGCTCGTTTTCAACAGTAATACTTATATTTCCCTGCTGATTTTTTTAGGTATTTTTAATACAGAAAAAATCACATTTTTAAAATTTGTCCCGAGAGGGGGTCAAAATTGGTATTTTGGAGTTCGATCGGAGTTTTAACTTCGTATACATGCCGCCTAATGCTTTAGCTTGGCTCTGATACCATTGCAGGGTTCCTAGGCACTCTTGTGAGGGTTCATAAGGCATCAACCATGCCCGAATAAAATTTTAGACGTGCCGAACAACCCAAAGCCGGGATCTTCGCTAGATTATTAGGTTTAAACATGCAAATAAACATCTTTACAACTAAGTGTGAGGGATTACAACCTTTGTAGTCCGCTCCTTCGTTTCATAAGCTCCGAGTAGAAGTTCTTTCGCCACGATCCACGATCTCCCGGACTCAAGAAAGGCTCCACGACTCGAACGATCCATGCTAGCTTGTAGTGTTCCTTTTCTCCGATGATCTACGTCGAAATTGCTATAACTCAAGCTCTCTCACTCTAATGAGGTGAACACCCTAATCTAATCGGCTAGATTAGATGAGGATGATGGAGTAGTATTTATGCTTTCTTCTCACTCTAATGAGGTGAACACCCTAATCTAATCGGCTAGATTAGATGAGGATGATGGAGTAGTATTTATGCTTTGTTTTTATATCATTCGGTACTGTCCCGAGACATATGGAGGCAATGCTCGATAGGAGGGGTTTCGTCTCTCCCAGTATTGGGGGTTGATGTTGCACTGTGCTCAATTGGCTATATCAGTAAGTCCCTGGCTAGGGCTGTTGAGATTTACTGATAAGTGTTATCAGTAGTTTCTCGGTTTGATTATAGGCCATACATCGGCATGACTTATTGAGTTATTGGGGTCGACGATGCCATACCTAGACTTGATATGCAGCAAATCTGACGAAGAGACCGGACTATACAGTAGTGTTACCAGTTGGCTCGACGAGAGTTTTGACAGGTTCGATTAATTGGATATGGTTATATGTATAGTTTAACATCTTTAGATATGAAAAATCTAAGCTAGTTGTTAGTTTGCAAATTGTTGCTTTGAAATTGTCTAAATGGTGCAAACTAGGTTTTTGGAATCTATGAAGATAAGTGAGTTTAAAATATAGTTAAGATTATGAAGCCTAATTATGATATTAGATGAATATGGTAGTAAGTAAATCACTAAACCTCGAGGTTTTGCACCGAAACTCCTTTGGGTTGCTTACTAGGTTTTTGTTATAATTAGACATGGGTTTTAATTGACGTTGTGATGATATATATATATATATATATATATATATATATATATATATATTATCTTCTACGATATATATTGTGTTGTGAATGGGCGATCGGTACGATTGGGATTTAGGCTTGGCGGTTTTCACGAATACCGACACTAGTTAGAGTTTTTGCTATGTTTTCCAATATTAGGATTCTTGGTTTTGAGACTTGATATTGTATTTGGTCGTTGGACGTTTGTACGTCAACGACGAGAATTGTTTGGTTGTTTTTGCATGCGTAGGCTATAGGTTCTAACCTATAAGCGCACCGTGTGCCGTATCGGTTTTCGGACTATGTTTCATAATATTGCGATATGTGTTGATTTGTAGGTACCCTCGCATGGATTCCGAGATGACGAAGCACATCGAGTACGCCTGGACGAGGAGTTCCAGAGGTGAGTAGATTTATATCAACGGGAGAAGTTGGGTGGATGGCTGTAACATTTCAGAAAAATAAAATATTATTTTTAGGAATTTTTATAATTAAATAATAATATATTAAATATTTTAATAAGGCGGTATAATTGAATACCGATAAATTAGGAAAAAATTTGGAAAATTATGGAAATTACTGAAATGAAGGTGCTTTTATGTGAAATATGCAAATTATAAGTTTTTATGATTAAATATACACTATTTAGTGCTAATCGTGATTAAATATCGCTAATCGCGCATTAAGCTTGTTTTGAGCAAAACATGCACCATGTCATTATAACACTTGTTACATTTTATCATGGCTTTACTTTATGTCTTCATGCTTGATTTGGGTTTTATTATGAGAAGAGAGAAGAAAAGAAAAGAAAAAGAAAAGAATAAAGAATGAGGTATGTGCATGAGAGAGAGAGAGGGTGAGGGGTCAACCTAGCATGGCTCTCATTTTGTTTTCATTCATCCTTTATCCCCATCATCTTTTCCTCTCTTTCCTCACTCCCATGGCAGCACTTCATCTCCTCCTCCACATCAAGCCTCAAAACACCCCCAAAACAAACCCAAAACCCCATCTCCTTTTCACCAAAAGCATGGACAAGCTCAAGGGAAGCACATTGGACCAAGAAAAATCGAATTTTGAGGATTTTGGGCAACTCAAGAAAATTCTTGAGTTGCCAATTGAGATAATTTCTGCACCTTTAGAATATATTTAAATTCTTCTGGCATCCATATATGTTTAGTATCGATATCGAGTGGTTTTGTGAACCCAGAAAATTCTAGATGAGGGTTTTGAGAAATTTTGAATTGTGAAGTGTAATTAAGGTTAGTAGAGACCCTATGACCCCCGTAGGGATTGTATCTTGGACTGAAACCATAGAATAAACCCCGGAATACAAACTTAGAAACCCCGACATCGGAAAAACTATGAAAATATGAGGATAATTTGAAATCTGCTAACACTCGGGGACCTGAAAAATTATTTAGCAAACACTGAGATACATGCAGGCAACCTAGGACCCCCTACAGAAACCCTAGCTCTACTTCCCCAACTTGGCCGCAAATATATTCGTTCTGGCTGCAATTTGCGGCCAGACCTGGTTCATTAGGTTCGTGTTGGTCCTGAGGCTTTATCTCCTGTAAACTAGACCCTTGACATATGCAACTTTGGCTAGTTTCGCCTTGGGTAAAATCTGGAGCATGTTTTCAAAGTTGCTGCTTTATATTTCGTGTTATTTATGAAAAAAGGTTTTGATATTGGTGTTTTTATTGGACGATTCAAGTTCATACGTCAATCGTCGAGGGTTGTTAGCTATTCTTGCATACGTAGATCATGGGTTTTAACCCATTGGTGATACGCGTGTAGGGTTGCTAGGCACGCGCCCAAGGGTCTACGAGGCATCAACCATGCCCGATTAAAATTATAGCCGTGCCGAACAACCCGAAGCCGGATCTTTAAACTCTTTAACACTAAGTGAGAGGGATTACAACCTTTATAGATCCGGTCCTTCACTTCTTAAGCTCTGTGTTGACGTCCCTTCGCTGCGATCATCGTGTTCCGGACTCTCGAGAGGCTTCACGAAGAGAAAGATGCAGTCTTGCTTCCGATCTTCGATAACAAAGATGATCTACCTTGGAGTTTCATTAACACAAGCTAACACTCGCTAAATGAAGTGAACACTCCCATCTAAAGGGCAAGGATAGATGAGATAGGATTTTTGCTCTCTTTTATTTTCTTATTCTCACTCATTTTCATCACTTGGAAAAAGCAAGAAAGCTTTTTCCATGAAAGCAAGAAGGAAGAAGAAGACGAATAATATTAGAATCCTTTTGTGATGAATAATGAAAAGATAAATATGATGAATAATGCAACCATGGTCAACTAAACCCATGTAGAGAATTAACTAGGGTTAGGATTTGGGTTGGGTTAAAGGTGAGTCATAACAAAATATCTTTCACAAGACAAAAGAAAAGGTTCTAGAATCTACTAGAAGTCTTAACCCTAATCCAAACCCTAATCATGTTTAAACTCCACTAAACATGTTGCATTAGTAATCATATCATGTTACAATATTATATATCACATATATAATATTTATTGTAACAAAATAAAATAATACAATTAACATATATCGCATATATATCAATGTATTACCCGAGTGAGAAAAAGAATCTTTTAGTGAGCCAATATTAGTTAATGTAATTTAATATATCATATATTTTATTATACATTAAATTATCGAATCAACACTTGATCCGACAATCCGGCTATATCGCATATAACCGACTAATACGATGACCCGGGTATATCACATATACCCGGCCGATATCTCATATCGTGAGAATCCAATACGGTATCACATACCGCATTATCCTCGGTCCCGCACATATCACATATGTGCTCCTACTCCGTTTTGCCTGAGCCAAGAAACCTCTGTGTAGGACTCTAAAGAATCGTCAATACGCCGGCAGTAGGTGATGATCATATCAAACACCCACAAGCTGCAAGCGGTCAGCTAAACGTAACAGCCACCCAGGTATTGAGCGCTCAGAAGATCAACAAGCAAGCTTGTACATTCTCTTGTGAATCCAATCAGTAACACTCCCGTACAGTCCGGTCTCGTCGTATGATATGTCGCATATCTCGCCTAGGGGTGGTAAACGTCAGACCCCGGTAGCTCGATAAGTCGTGTCGATATGAGGTCCATAACAGTTTGAGAAACTGCTGATAACACTTACGAGTAAATCTCAGCAACCCTGGCCCGGGATTTCCGGTTATAACCAATCGAACACAGCACAATGTCAACACCTTATACCGGGAGAGACGAATCCCCTCCTATCACTCATTGCCTCCATGTGATTCGGGACTGTACCCAAAAGCCACCTTTTTGCACACCCTCTTGGACGTGGTATGATGGAAATCAAAGCACAGTGGGAATCCCACAAGACTCTATGACGATCTCGGGCCAACAGACTACTCTGTACCAGTGTCACCGGAGAACTGCTATCTGACGTGATGTATAATACCATCTGGGAGTTCTCGGCGAGTCCGTCCAGTGTACCCAGTCTCCACTGAGCACCCGTACACCATCCTTGATGTCAAACACCGATGGATATGGGATCATCCATCGCCTATCATATGGGTCATGATGCGTATACGCTAGTCTACTCTGGTGCATCGATGCCTTGTCTCGATACACCCTCGACTAGGAACAGTTATAGGATGTACTCATCGACTACCGTGGCCCCACTAGTATGATCTCATCATAGTCCCAGTAGTCGAGTACATATCCTAAGGGCTTTATCAACATGTAACATAGAGACAATCAGAGTACACGTTGAGAGAAAGAACAACCAGATAGCATATTATCATGTCGAGCAAGAAAGTCCTCCCTATATATATCCAAGCATCCATTACAATATACATCGTATGTACAGTAATGGCCTTTAGGGCATACATATAACTAACAATCTCTCACTTGCACTAGGGCCATCTGCTGTGGTATCGCATACCCAATAATTAGCTGTGGTTGAAGTATCTCATACCCAACCATCCCATAAAAGTCTTTACTGGGAAAAAAGGCCTTTATGAGTGGATCCGCGCTGTCGTCCTCTGTGTCTGCTCTCCTAACATCGATCTCTCTGGAGATCAACCATCTCCATGATCAGGTGATACTGCCTAAGAATAATATCTGGATTTCTGATGGGACGGTAGTTCCTTAGCATAAGCCACAACTCCATTGTCACACAATGGTAAGAACGAAGTTCATCTCATAAACTTATATATCCAGACTGCTTCTTTGGTAGCATCTTTGGTAATGATGTATCTTGCCTTTAATCGCCTAGTAAGTCACGGTATCTAGCTTGGAACTCTTCCAACATACCGTCCCTCCACTGAGGGTAAAGACAATGCTTGCGACTGACATTCAGTCGTCCTTATCACGCTGGAACCTTTCCAGTGATTCTCCCCAGGATTGATTGATACCATCTCACTACAACTAGTGAGAATCCTAATATCCAATTAGATCTATCTCATAGATCCAAAACCCTGGATTTAGGAGGTATCACTTTGATCCTATATGGAGAATCCTTCTGATTAGCGGAGATTGACCGAGCGTAGCATAGGAAACTCCTTCCCTATCAAGAGTATGTCATCCACGTACTCTAAGAGGATCACCACCATACTCTCTACTACCTTTTTGTATATACAAGGTTCATCTATCATTTTGATGAAGTCAAACTCTTTGACTACTACATCAAAACAGATGTTCCAACTTCGCGATGCCTGCTTTATCACATAAAACATCTTGCACACGTTTCCGCTGCTCCCACTGTCTACGAAGCCCTCTGGACGTGTACTTATAGACGCTCTTTTCTAAAACATCATTTAGAAAAGCGGTCATGACACCCAACCACCAGATATCGTAGTCATGGTATGTAGCCGCGGTAAGTAGGATCTAGATGGACTTAAGCATAGCTTTGAAAGTCTCAACTTTTCCATGTACACCTAGTAATCTTATCAAGATATACTTGCTCTTGATGGGGATTTAACCCTTCAGATAGAGCAACCAAAGTCCATACTTTGTTGGTGTATAAGGATTCCATCTCAGATCGATAAGCATCCAGCCATTCTTACAGAGTCCCACTCTTGATGGCCAGCTCGAAACTAGTTGGGTCATCATCTCATGATGCAATCCTCGCTCCCACTGTCATAGAGAAACCGAAGTATCTCTCAGGTGGGTGAGAAACCTTACTAGATCGGTGGAGAGGCCGAGGTTCGTTGGAAACTATTGAATCCTTTGGTTCTACCAAATCATCAGCTGCAGTTGGAACATTTCCAGTTCTACATAACAGACCTTGCCTCGAGCTTGTCCGGATTTTGCTTTTAGACATAGTCCGGACAACCCCAAATCTTAACAAACTTAAGATATGCGCTCTTCCCTTTCCATATCACATATGAAGTGGTAGGCAACTGATTTGATTTGAACCCTATTCAATAGGTATGCAGCTTCTCAAGTGCATAACTCCTAAAAGGAAATAGGAAACTCGGTATTACTCATCATAGAGCATACCATATTATATAAGGTGCTATTGCTCCGCCCCGATATACCATCGTGCTATGGTGTATACGGAGGAGTAATGCCGAGAGAGAATCTCATTCTCCTTTAGAATAGTCCAGGAATTCCGTGCTCAAGTATTCTCCTCCTTGATCACATCAAAGGAATAATACTTATACCCGTTTTTGGTTTTCGACTTCTAATTCATATTCTATGAATATCTCAAAAGTTTCGAACTTGTGTTTCAACAGGAACATATGTCTGAATCTTGAGAGATCATCAGAGAATGTAATGAAGTACAAAGAACCGGTCTTGGCATGTGTAGACAGGAGACTTTCATACATTAGCATGTATCAATCCCAAGAGTTCACTAACACTTTCTCTGTTTCCAATAAATAGAGCTGTGGTCATCTTATCATTGTGACATGACTGGCAAGTTTCACAAGATGTAAATTCAAACAAATTTAAATATGCATCTTAATGTAACTTCAGCTAGTCGGGTCACATTGATATGACCTAGTCTACAATGCCTCAAGAAGGATTCGTTCATTTCTGAACTCTTCCTCTTGTGTGTGTTCTGTATAATAAGAACTGCAGTTTGATTTAGAACGTTAATGCTTTTAGATAACGTGCCTGAACCGATCAACTCTTGATATAGGAAATGTTCAAAATATTATCCAACAATACAAAATTATATCCTTTCTTTACTAATAAAGAGACTGATATGATGTTGTATATCAGCTTCGGTATCTAATAACATTCGTTCAGAATTAATGTATTCAGGTAATACAGGGTGATAGTGACCAACAGACTTGGCTGCTACACTTGCACCGTTTCTATCTCATGAAACTTATCACCCGTTCTCAGTTTTCTACCTATCTGTAGCGCATGTAATAAATTACAAATCGGGATCCTGATCTGGTATCAAATACCCAGGACGTAAAGGATACTGAGAAACAGTTCTATGTAATGAACACACCCGAAGATGATGCATCAGCATGCAGTTTCTTCGTTTGGGCGGCACGGGAATTCTGGTAATCCCCTATTTCCTGCTCTGTCTTATAACAATTATAAGATGGAGCGGGACCAATGTTCCCCAGCTCAGTATAACAAGCGGGTTCGGTCAATATATCTGTATTATTATCTTGATTAAGGCGTGATATGGTCGCTACCTGGAGAGAGAGAAGAAAACACTCAGCGTATGCTCTTGCAAGATTAGATTGGTTATCAAATATATCTAATCAGGATGTCTTCCACTGTTTTAATCAAATCTTCCTTCAAACCCTATAAGGAAAGATTAGCCGGGATTAATTACACGCTACAAGTTCGCTAATCTTTCAGCCAGGCCAGTGTCGGTACTTTGAGGGAGGTGCCCCGTGCTTTCGCACGGACCTAATTAAAGTAAACCTCGTTTTCCCAGGAGCGTAACCCCGTTAACACCTTTCTAGACACCTATTTGATCGGCTAATTGTAATGTGTAAAACTCTTACATGAGTAACTTTTACTCGCAGCGGGTATCGGGTTCCAACTATCTCATAGAAGGTATGCAATCTTATTGCAAATTTCAACACTTGAAATTCCCAATAATATTTTACCCCTAGCGTTCTATGACCTTGACGAATGCCAAACAACCCATAGTCCACTAGTCAAGTTCAACCTGTATATTTCTTGATTGAATTAAACCCACCCGCACGACCCTGACGAATGCCAAACAACGCCGTACGAATACCCTAATCCAATCTGCATCATATGCATAAGCAGATAAATACTAGTTAGCTACCATACACTACGCCTTGACGAATGCCAAACTATCACAGCATGAATACTAAGTAGTACTTATCTGAAATGACGGAGGGCAACGATAGGTTTTTAAGAAAACCCTTTGCGTAATGAACTTGATATCGTTGTAGAATCGAGTGATTTTAAATGGAGTGTTTTTTAGGCTTTTCTAGTTTTGTTAAAGGGGTCACACCCGGAGAAGTGATCGTCGGCCCTTTCCTCATCGAATAAGGTGCAGGATATTTCACAAAAACCACTATGCAAAGCATGAACTATATAAGCAATCAAAAGACAAACTGAGTTTGTAGCATCTGCTAGTTTCACTAAAGAGGTCACTCCCGGTGAAGGGATCTCGGCTCTTTCCTTCTCGAATAAGGTGCTGGATGTTCTACAATGAACACCGCTATGCAAAGCAAGAACTAGAACTACCAGTTTTTTTAAACAAGTTTCTACAACATCTTTAGGTTTCTTTTATTTTCATTAATCTCATTAATGAAGTCCCATTTTATTATGCTTCACAAGCATCTCTTTTGAAATGAAATCTGCAATATAACATATATCTTATATATATAATATAAACATTCATCTCAGGCAGTAATATGATCTCATCACAGAACATTGCAGCAGAAGAACATATATGAAATATTGGATATACTAGGACGTTCGTGTTTTCAATACGAGCCTGTATAAAACACGGATTCCACGGTCGTGATGAATAGCCAAACCCACATCCCTAGACCCCTACGAGAGCGGCAAGTAACACTGCCAATTCTAGGGTTAGGAGACCCGGTCTCGACTCCTCGAGATGGTCTCCCACTGGACCCCAGAACCCGGTTACTTGTGCTCCCTACCTTGGGTCTACCTAATACGGAAAAGTAAATAATATACAACGGTGACATCATCCTCAGCCCGAAAGTGCCCCAATAAAAGAATATTACATACAAATGAATTTTACATGAATGAAAAAGAAAAACTCTCATCTCACATAAAACCCCCGGCTATTCAAAACGCGACGATCCAATATAACATATCACAGCAACACATAATATCTCATATCATCAACGTAAGCAAGTATGCGTATCCCGATTGTCGTTGATGTATAGCAATGAAGGCGGTGATACACCGCATACTACACTTACGGTCACAGAAAAGAAAGTGTAAAACTACAACAGTTGGAATCCGCAACCTCCTTAGACATCGCATGCCTAACCAAATGAATTCCTTAGACATCGCATGCCTAACAATTATAAACCTCGCATTTTAGTCTCATTATCAAAAACTTTTTTCTATATCTAGTCGGGCAATTCAACAAGATTCCCGACATCCTAATCGAATGCTCGTCGCAAACTTCAGTAGACGGCCGCACCCCCGGATGCCGTCGACGAAGTGCACTAAGGAGGAACACCGCTGCCGTGAGCACCCGAACGGATGCTTTTGGCGACGGGGTTCTCCTACAGTCACTTGGTCGGGGCTATGGGCGTGGCTGTCTGTTAAGTTTACCCGGCGAGTATCCGCGTACGCCACGTGATTGCGACGGACTTTTGATCACATCAAAATTCCGTGGCAACCGATCATCTGAGACTAAACTGCTATGTTTATAACATTCAAATTAGTTATCTCATAACTACTTGTGGATTCCAAATATTGTATCACATTCTAGATAAATAGACAATGTTAAACTTTCCGATCGAATAATCAAACACCCAAGATTTCCCCAATATATCTCAACACTTGAAATCAGTTTAAAAATATCCATCACATGCCACAGTACCAATGGTCCAGCCGTAGAAGGGTCAAGCCAACGCCTCACATGTGGCACGCCGTACTGCCACAAACCCTAAGGTTCAGAGGCAGTTCAAAACAGTCACATAATCGAGTTAAGGTTTGTTGTCTTCTAGAGGGTCCACCACGTTACTTGCACGACTTAGAACGTTCTTAAACTCGAGAAAAAATCCAACTTTTGTAAAACTTTCCGACAGGGGAAAAAGTGAGTTATTGATATCCGTTCGAACTTTTTAATAGTTTCTAAAAATTATCCGGACAAAATTAAACAAAGTTAAATTATCTGATCGAATCAACGATTCCCCAAAACAACCCTAGAAAACTCAACACTTGAGTGGAATTAAAAAATTCCCAGAAAAAAATAACAAGAAAGGACCTAAAAATAATTACATGAAATTCCAGGGACTAAGTCACAATTTTGGCCGCGGAACCGCCGCCAGACCCTTGGTTTGGCCACGGTTACGCGGTCAAATAATTGACTTAGTTGACCGTACTTCACAGTAATTCTTAGTTTTTCTTGCTTGTTTTTCTGAGTATTTTTAAATCATAAAAAATCACAGTTTTGAAACATGAACAGAGAAGGGTAAACATCGGGGTTTCCGGGTTCGATCGGACTTTAAACTTCGTCTAGACTTTGCCTAAAGCTCTAGCTTGGCTTTGATACCACTGTAGGGTTGCTAGGCACGTGCACAAGGGTCTACGAAGCATCAACCATTCCGGATTAAAATTTTAGCCGTGCCGAACAACCCGAAGCCGGATCTTTAAACTAGGGTTTAGGATAAAACAAGCATGTTAAACTCTTTAACACTAAGTGAGAGGGATTACAACCTTTATAGATCCGGTCCTTCACTTCTTAAGCTCCGTGTTGAGGTCCCTTCGCTGCAATCATCGTGTTACGGACTCTCGAGAGGCTTCACGAAGAGAAAGATGCAGTCTTGCTTCCGATCTTCGATAACAAAGATGATCTACCTTGAAATTTCATTAACACAAGCTAACACTCACTAAATGAAGTGAACACTCTCATCTAAAGGGCAAGGATAGATGAGAATGATGACGTAGGATTTTTGCTCTCTTTTATTTTCTTATTCTCACTCATTTTCATCACTTGGAAAAAGCTAGAAAGCTTTTTCCATGAAAGCAAGAAGGAAGAAGAAGATGAATAATATTAGAATCCTTTTGTGATGAATAATGAAAAAATAAATATGATGAATAATGCAACCATGGTCAACTAAACCCATGTAGAGAATTAACTAGGGTTAGGGTTTGTGTTGGGTTAAAGGTGAGTCATAACAAAATATCTTTCACAAGACAAAAGAAAAGCTTCTAGAATCTACTAGAAGTCTTAAGCCTAATCCAAACCCTAATCATGTTTAAACTCCACTAAACATGTTGCATTAGTAATCATATCATGTTACAATATTATATATCACATATATAATATTTATTGTAACAAAATAAAATAATACAATTAACATATATCGCATATATATCAATGTATTACCCGAGTGAGAAAAAGAATCTTTTAGTGAGCTAATATTAGTTAATGTAATTTAATATATCATATATTTTATTATATATTAAATTATCGAATCAACACTTGATCCGACAATCAGGCTATATCGCATATAACCGACTAATACGATGACCCGGCTATATCACATATACCCGGCCGATATCTCATATCGCGAGAATCCAATACGGTATCACATACCGTATTATTCTCGGTCCCGCACATATAACATATGTGCTCCTATTCTGTTTTGCCTGAGCCAAGAAACCTCTGTGTAGAACTCTAAAGAATCGTCAATACGCCGGCAGTAGGTGATGATCATATCAAACACCCACAAGCTGCAAGCGGTCAGCTAAACGTAAGAGCCACCCAGATATTGAGCGCTCAGAAGATCAACAAGCAAGCCTGTACATTCTCCTGTGAATCCAATCAGTAACACTCCCGTACAGTCCGGTCTCGTCGTCTGATATGTCGCATATCTCTCCTAGGGGTGGTAAACGTCAGACCCCAGTAGCTCGATAAGTCGTGTCGATATGAGGTCTATAACAGTTTGAGAAACTACTGATAACACTTACCAGTAAATCTCAGCAACCCTGGCCAGGGATTTCCGGTTATAGCCAATCGAACACAGCACAACATCAACTCCTTATACCGGGAGAGACGAATCCCCTCCTATCTCTCATTGCCTCCATGTGATTCGGGACTGTACCCAAAAGCCACCTTTTTGCATGCCCTCTTGGACGTGGTATGATGGAAATCAAAGCACAGTAGGAATCACACAAGACTCTATGACGATCTCGGGTCAACAGACTACTCTGTACCAGTGTCACCGGAGAACTGCCATCTGACGTGAAGTATAATACCATCTGGGAGTTCTCGGCGAGTCCGTCCAGTGTACCCAGTCTCCCCTTAGCACCCGTACACCATCCTTGATGTCAAACACCGATGGATATGGGATCATCCATCGCCCATTATATGGGTCAAGATGCGTATACGCTAGTCTACTCTGGTGCATCGATGCCCTGTCTCGATACACCCTCGACTAGGAACAGTTATAGGATGTGCTCATCGACTACCGTGGCCTCACTAGTATGATCTCATCATAGTCCCAGTAGTCGAGTACATATCCTAAGGGCTTTATCAACATGTAACATAGAGACAATCAGAGTACATGTTGAGAGAAAGAACAACCAGATAGCATATTATCATGTCGAGCAAGAAAGTCCTCCCTATATATTTCAAAGCATCCATTACAATATACATCGTGTGTACAGTAATGGCTTCTACGGCATACATATAACTAACAACGCATGCCGATTTGGTTTTCGTATGCGGTTTCAAATTACAATGTCATGTGATATACATGTAGGTACCCTCGAGTGGGTTCGGAGCAACAAGGATAGGCATGGCGACATCGACACCGGCAGACAAGAGAAGGTGAGTAGATTTATATCTACGGGGGAAGTCGGGTTGATGGTGTATAGCACCCCAACAATGTCCTAAGAAATGGTATGATGTGATATAGATTTACTTAGATATGTTATTGAGAGATATGAACACTTAGCAAGAAAAGCTTTAGGAGATCATGGGTTAGAGTTAGCGAGAATTGATGGAAGGATTTAGTTGGTTTCTTAGTCGTGAACCCTAGAGTAAGGTTGTATACATACATATATACACACGGGATTTGGTTTTAAGTGTATACGTCATATGTATATATATATATATATAGGTTTATGTGGATGTTTTGATGCTTATACACACACACACACGCACATACACGTATACACGGATGTTGAAGATAGTATATGATATTTGGAGGCGAGTCGATATGATCGGGCATGATGCCATGAGTTGTGATATGTATTTGGGTCATGATATGAGATGCGACAGGATATTATAGTGGATCGTTGGGTGATGTGATTTTATTCACACGAGGACATATGCATGATCATATTGGTATCAGTTTGTACTAGACTTTAGATCAGTACCCCCCCCAGTTCATGATATGTGATGATGAGACCATATGGATGTTGTGTTATATGTGATAGTTCATGATATGTGATGATGATACCATACGGATGTTGTATTATATGTGATATTTCATGATATGTGATGATAATACCATATGGATGTTGTGTTATATGTGATATTCGACCCGTACCCTGATTTGGGATGCTGTACGATGGATTTACCGTACGAGATATAATTATGATGATAGTCTGCACTTTTGACTCGAGGATGTCATATTATTTATTGTATCATACGTAATACTATTGAGGCGAGATCACCGACTACTATATATATATATATATATATATATATATATATAAATCGACTCGATCTTAGGTGGATTCCCTTACCCTTTTGACTGGGCTCGAGTCATACTTATTTTCAAAAGTGGAGAATCGTGAGTATTTTAAATACCAAACCGTATAACTCGTATATTGGGTAGGTATATTCTTCAGTGTTGCTGTTACTACATCACCTTCTGTATATTCATGATGTTTCATCGCATTGGATGCTTGTACATATGTTTTCTGTAATTATCATGAAACCCTGCTGTCAGGACACCAGCACCATTACTGTCATGACCCGAAAAGTACGAAAGATGACCGGCACTTAAATCACGAAACGTCTCGAGTCGCACCTAATCTAAGTAAGCCCAAACCCAGAAATCCAAACCAAGTAAAGCAGTAGAGTGAAGGAAAAACCAATTTAAATCAAGTAGTTTGATAAAATAAGCCGAAATATGCATTTTTTTAAAATCACAAGTTTTTCTAAAAATTTCGGCAGAGTTTCCTTTGTAAATATTGGCCCCGAACGGGGTACAACACTGATAAAGCATATATAATGAATAAAGGGATCCTTAAGCGGGAGCTAGCTCTTCGTCAATCGACGGCCACAACCATGCAAGCAATGCAATATACAACGCCGATGGGTGAGGATCAAAACTGAAAGGGAAAATCTAAAACAACATGAAATCCATAATAATACAATACGCGACTCTAAGGACGAAAGAATATACACAGGTTTTTTATCTCCATCAAATATACAAATCTGGTTGATGGAATTTCTAGATACAACTGAAATAATAATTTAACAATGGTGGTCCTGATGCAAAAGAGCCCACCTACCAAAGCAATCACCCGGAAGGAACAGTGTGCCAGCAAAGCCGCAACGAAACCTGTACGGTAAAACCTGCAAAGAACTGTGGCACAACAGGGGTGAGTTGCCAACTCGTGAGTAGAAAACATCTACGAATAGAAATCGCATGCATGGAGCTATCCTAGGTCAAATCAAGTAATATCCTCAAATAAATATCCTGGTCTATCTATGTATAAGTGTAATACTACATGCTCGTGTCAATACCTCAGATAGCGACATATCAGATATATGATGTATGAATGCATGACGAATGAAAACAGAAAAGATCATGAAATCAATAGAGAAGTCTGTATCAAGTATCGATACAAAACATAAATCTATGCCCAGCATCGGCACGTAAATCCTCATATATCTCAGGCTCCGTATCATCTGCGGGATCGGCCCGTGGGCTCCGGCAGTACAGATCGGCCTATATCCATCTCATGACTCCGGTCGGTATCCTCCGGATAACCGCCGCGCAAGGTAAAATCACCGGTAGGTAGTGCTCCCCTGCCAGGCTTATCGTCTACAACTCGAGCTTATTGCACCGGGGTACCATACCGTGCCCACCATGTACCCGAGACGGTTCATCAACTCCTCGGAACGGGTCTCGAAATCCAACAGCAATAATGAAAACTCATGGTGGACGACTCATACATCATGTGAAAACCGCAACTTGCATTTTTAAAAAGAGAGGGAGAGAGAGAGAAGTTTATATATATTCTTGCGGTTTTCCCCCAAATGCAGAAATCTCATGGAATCTGAAATTCATGAATCAAGAGTAAGTAAACAGTGAATATCGACATAAATCTCAGTAATGCTGCATGACCAATGAGTATATATGAATGCAACTGCTATCATGCAATGAATGCAATAGTTAAACTAGCATATGAAGTTATAACCTGTCGCAACTATCCGCTAGCAAGTTATGTGAATAAATAGTATTTTCTAAAGTGTACGTGACATGGTAATTACCGATGATGATGTGTGTTAGCCGGCAAGTAAGTGTATGTGCAACATACGTATCATCGGTAATGGTGCTGGTGTCCTGACAGCATGATCCTAATAATAGCAAATGTACAAGCATGCAATGCGATGAAATATCATGAATATACAGAAAGTGATGTAGTAACAGCAACACTGAAAATATACCTACCAAATATACGATTCATACAATTTGGTATATAAACATTCTCACGACTCCCCACTTTTGGTAATGAGTTTGACTCGAGCCCAGTCAAAAGGGTAAGGGAATCTGCCTAAGTCTGAGTCGATCTATAAATGTATACCTAGTAGTCGGTGATCTCGCCTCAACAGAATTACGTACGATACAATAATATGACATTCTCGAGTCAAGAGTGCGGATCTAACATCATAATTATCTCTCGTACAGTAAATCTATCGTACAGCAACCCAAATCTGGGTACGGGTCAAATATAATATTTATCTCATTATTCATCTTGTATCCACATCATCACATATCGTGAGCAGGGGTACTGATCTAAATCTAGAACACTACAAATATCATCAACAATAATCATGATCTGGCTACTGATCTACAGCCTCAAACAATCAGGTGTCATCAATACTTATCATCATATAGGAGTATACATCGCCCAAACGATCCATTATAAATATCTTAACATATCTTATCTTATATCTCGTTATATAACTCATCAACTATCATAAATATATAATCAACATAGTATCGTCATCCAACGACCCGCTATAACATCATGACATATCTCGGTCACGCATTAAATATCTCACGGCATCATGCCCGATCATATCGACTCATTCCCAAGTATCATATAACATTCTTGTCATCCAAGCATATGAATATACCAATATAAATATGTCCCCAATACGCACAAGGATATCAATGTATGCAAGTATGTGTATGTGCGTGTATGCAAATCTTTACTCTAGGGTTTCGGGACTAAGAAATCAACTAGAGTCCTTCCTTCAATTCTAGCTAACACTAACTCCTAATCTCCTAAAGCTTTCTTGCAAAGGTTCATATCACACCCTAACATATAAAAGTATATATATCATATCCCATCCTTTTCACACAACTTTGCGGGGGTGCTATTGTCACGACCTGAAATTGGCACGTGACGGCCCTAATACTACGCAACGTCTACAGGCGTAACGTAGTAAAAGAAAGCCAAAACCCAGAAATCTAAACCATTAAAAGACATGAAAGGATAAGAAATATTGTTTAAACCTTTAAAAAAAATCTCAAATATAAATTCTTTAAGTCCAATTTTCTTTCTTGTAAATTTCGGCAGCACCTCCTTTATAAAAATCAACCCCAAAAATGGGTACAACATAAATATAAAGTAAAGCATCCCCAACGGGAGCAAAGCCACGCCCAAAAGCGGAAAACAACCACCACAACAAATATACGACGCCGTAGCGAAGAAATAGAAGACGATAGAAAGGAAACTGTATAAAAGACAACAAATCCAACATAATATACAACATCGTCTTCACCAAGTCTCTAAGTCAATATGAAAATAGTAGATGGAAAGTACAGGGATACAACGAATATACAACACAACGAATAACAACAAAACCTACCTAAGCAAACTGCACACAGTGAGCTGATGTGGTATCCGTAGCAAAAGATGATAAGATGTGTGATAATAGCCTGCCTCTGACTATCCTGAGGAACACTTGCAAACACTGTGGCACAACGGGGGTGAGTTGCCAACTCGTGAATAGTAAATAACATATGCAGGTAATCGCAAGTATGCACGTAAAGCGTGAATCTAAGATATGCAATTAACAGTAATAACATGTCATATGAATGCAGAATAATGGAAAATACACTAGAAGGTACAACCAATATATATATAAAGCAATAATGATATGACAACAGTAAGCAATAATCATGCGATAGGGATATGAGAATGTAAATGTGCAACAATCATGAAAGGTACACTAACAGGTACTACTAGTACATGAAGCAATGCACAAACAGATAAGGTGAGGTATGGTGTGAAGTATGTCATTTCCACGGAATCCTGACATCGTGGTAGGATCATAATCCAGCAAGACAATTTAAAAACCAATTTCTCAAATCAGCCCCCAAATTGGCCCTCATAGTATCTAAGTATCACCTCTCCTCAATTGCACACTATCAAGTATATCTCATATATCCCGAATGTACAACCTCAAGTATATCTCACATATATCGAATCTACATTCATCAAGTATATCTCGTATATATCGAATGTGCAAAATCAAGTGGATCTCACATATCTCGTATGTACAATATTAAGTATATCTCACATATCTCGAATGTACAACAGCAAGTAGATCTCATATATCTTGAATGTACAATATCAAGTAGATCTCATATATCTATCCAGTATCCAATCTCAAATGAATCTCTTATATCCCGAATCAAATCTCCAGCAAAATTCTAACATCCTAAATATAATGACATAAATAAATATGATGAGGTCAATACACATATATTAGCGTCCCATTCCACTAATATTGGTGTAAGGGTATATATAACAGCGGATAAATCCCCTGTTATATATACAAGGAGTAATTAGAAATATCATGAAACCAATGTGCCAAGCATCGACACAGAAATACTGATCTATCATATGCCGTCTCCCAGACTAATATCCTGAAAGGTACGTATCATATGCTATCCCGAAAGCTCGAGTGCCTAGCTCTGACCCTCGCCTCTCGACGTATCTATACATACATGACTCCCAACGGTATCCCCACGATCCCCGCCGAGTCATTGGTACTGTCACCGGTAGGTACTCGCCCGCCTCCAGGCTCAATCGGCAAAGTCCATCGATCTTCTTGCCGAGGAGAACCATACCTGGCCCCACTATGTACCCTCATACGGTATCTACACCTCGTATGGAGTATATAATCAGAACCGATAAATCTCATGGTGGCTGCGCAAATATCATATCAAGGAAACCTGGTTTTTCAATTAATGCATAATTTCATGAACTCCCGCGGTTCCCAAATCCAGAAAACATCATGTAAAACCCAAATAACAATGCGCAAATCCAGGAATAAATATGTGCGATATATCTGAAATGCGAGCATATAAAGGAAAATATGTAGCTGAAACCAGATGTATACGAAATCAATATGGTACAGCTAAGTATAGGTGTCTACCTATAAGCAAATGATGTAGTATACCCCCTCTGAGTATAAGTAAAATATGTAGGGTACCCCCCGGTATAAGTAACATATATCCAAAGTATACCTGTAGTTGTATCGTAAAGTGTGTATGCTCTTATCACAAATGGTACGATACACTATAGGTATACAGATAACTACCAAGTAAGTATGTCAGAACATATGTGTAAGCATGTAGGTATACAGGTATGCTATAAGTCAATGCGTAAAGAAATATGAATCAAAGTCTCAATGTCCCTAACCAAGCAATATTATATCTATAAGTAGGTTATGCATGACATGGCAATTATTGACGGTGTGTGTAGCATACAATCAGTGCTCCTGCAACTTGAATCGTTAATAATATGTGCAGTATCCTACTACTACTAGTCCAGGCACCACTACATCTAAGTAATAGGGTAAAGGCTCAATTCTAACAATAACGTAGAATATGCGACAAGTAATAAAATCTCTAGCCCTGACGCATAACGCCATGCGGGCGATTTCCCTGTAGATGTTAAATCTACTCACCAACGCTCCAAGCTAGGTGTAGCCTACCACCTGTTTTCCCCTTGTCGTAGCGTTCGAAGTCCCCGCTTGCGAACCTAAAATTTCACAAACACATCACATAAGCGTATATTCTACATCGACGAAAAGACATCGAAAAGCAAGAATAACGCCCCCAAAATTACACTGCGCGCTTAGCGCATCTAACGCGCACGACATCGGCCACAAATCCTAACTAGGGTCGCCAAACTACGAAACACCTAGTCTAGATTCCGATCGTCCCAATCGCGCAGTCAAAACACAATAATAAATGTGGACTCAAAATAAATAACGTCGCCACGTCAAAAGAAACCCACGCCTAACAGTTACCGAAATCTAGTAAGCAGTACTTATCTTTTTAGCACAAAACTACGAGTTTTACCAAAACTATAATTTACAAACATCTTCAAATAGCAAGGTTAAACCATTTAAACCATTTCTATATTTTTAAACTTGCTTAATTAAGCTTTAGCAAAAACCTAGTAAGCAAAAACCCTTAATTAGACAAAGTAGTAATTAACGAAAATTAGCATTTTCTACTAGGTTAAGCTTTTCAAATTCACAAATTAACACTTCAATTAAATATTAAACACTTAAATTAAGCTTTAACCTTAACTTGAATTTCTAAAACCATTTCTAGAATTTTGAAACATGAAATTTAAAGCTTAAACTAACATCTAATTAAGCTAGCATAAAGTATTAAGCAACAAAAAAAGAGATTAGAGTTAAGGTTTTATACCTTCAAGAACACCACTTGAATCAAGGATAAAACCAAACTTTAGCCTCCAAAATCCTCACTAGAATGAAGATCCAAGCAATTTTTGTGAAGAAGAATGAAGGTTTTGGATTTTATTTGAATTTCTATGAATTAAATTGGATTTTTCATGATTTATTTGTGCAAGAAATGATGAAAAATGAGTGAGGAAGAACAAGGGCAGCAAGGGGTGAGGGAGGGCCGGCTAAAGCAAGAGGTGGAGGGGTTTTTGTGAATAAAAATGAAGAAAGATCTAGCAAAAAATCAATTAATGCACAATAAATGCAAAATGCCACCTTTCTTTCATTTTCTTTTCTTTTTTAAAACAAAACCTTTTTGCACTCAAAAATATCTAGATATTTAGAAAAGAAGCTTCCAAAATAATTGTAGTGATGATTTCCAAAAATTTTAATTTAGAAGAAATTTCCCGATTTACGTGCATAAAATACCGCTTAAAATAATATTTTATTTGGGAAAAAATCTATCTGAACCAAAACCTACCAAATACCCCTAAAGTTCGCGCACAAGATTTATTTTAGCTAAAATAGATACCGGCAAGCTTATACGGACGTTTGATCGAAATCGGGTTAAAACGGGAAAAACCGACAATTTTTCCCTAAAACGGAAAAATTCGCAAAATGATTTCTGAAACGTTACAATCTCCCCCCTTATAAAAATTCATCCCCTTATTTAAAATTTTTACTAAGCGTACCTTCAAAAAGAAGAGTACAAAACTCCCATTTCTCGCTCGCGGCCTCCCAAGTGATCACCTCACTATACGGCTACGTCCAAGAAAACTCTCCACAGATGGCAAAACCCTTGACCGAAGTTTCTCCACCTGCCGAGCCACTAACACACATGGCTCCTGGTGAACGAAAAGATCGAGTCCTAACTAATTGTCTGTTCTGAATCATGTGAGAAGGTCATGAAGGTAATTGCAAAGTATCAACACAAAGAATGCGTGGTGAAAACTCAATAATCTGGGCGGAAGTGCCAAATTAAAGGCAACGAACTAACTCGCTTAAAGGATCTCAAAAGGACCTATAATCCTGGGATAATATTCCCAAAACTCAACATGTCATTCATCGGAAAATCCGTAGGAATACATGATCTCTCACTGCGAACTCAAGTCCGCGACCAACATGGTCGGCAAAAAACCTCAGTCAGCACTGGGCTACTCTCATCCTAACCTGAACCAACTGGATCATCTCCGAAGTCTCTAGACTAGTTGAGATCCAAAAATCCTACTACGCAGAGTCAGAAAAAAGACTGGTGATCGACACGACCTGTCTAAACCTAGAGGTTGCCAATTGGAGTGTCTCCTGATAACAACTATCGAAGGAGAATCCTAACAATGGCGAGTGACGATCCCAACTGCCGACAATAACAACACGAACGCACAAACATATCCTCCACAGTCTGGTATAGCCCGCTCTCACAAACCCATCATCCTGCAGATGGAAAGATGGAGCTAAAGCTTAACCAGTACCCAAGGCTTCCTGAAGCTTCTGCCTAAGATGGCAAGCGAACAGGGTGCCTTCATTGGATACGACCCTCGAAGGAACTCCGTGCAACACACAAACTTAACAAAGAACAACTGAGCAAACTGAGTATAACCGGACAACAAGCATCCGAGTGGAGTCACACCCTGACTAAACCTGGGTATACGCCATAACGAATATTCATGGAGATCTGCTCCCATTCCCACTTCGTAACAGTTAAAGATTGCAACTCTCCAGCCGATCTCAGATGCTCAACCAAAACACACAACAAGACAACACCTTGAAACGAAACCTGAAATTTCTCTTTACATTCCTGTCCACGCGTAACTATCTCACAAGTCACATCTATGTTGGTGGAACTTGAATGAATACAGAGAATTTACAGATGTGCCAGCTTTAGGATTTCACGTCTTTACCCGATAATATCAGGTACACAAACGCATTCCTAACTTAGCACACCCTTTTCACAAATTCAGGACTCCGAATCATTACCCAGCCGAGTATGCTCAAGTATCTCTAACGAACGAGTGTCGGCGGGCAGTGCCTCACGAAAGCGATTAAGGACAAGTTGTCGGGCGTGGATATGAGCAAGCTGTCCCCTCCGTAGGGACGAACCTAAGCTATACTCAACGATCACACAAGAACTATAAATCTGCAGAAGACTGTCTCAACAATTTACACCCGCTGCAGGAAGATGTATATTATGCTCTGGTGGTCCGTGAAAATCTGACACAACTCTCGAACAAGTAGTGTCTCTAAATCTCCATCGTAAAACCACCGCGGCCATCTCCAGATCATGAGTGGGATATCATGCTAGTACTTGCTCCAAGTGTAGGGAAGAAAAAGCGATAACTCTATAATGTCACCTCTGTACACACTCGAGCCCCACTCACGAAACATCACAGTTAAACAACAAGGTCGCCCGAACCAGAAAGAAAAGAAAGACTAATGCAGTTGTTAACCGAGTCTTCAACTGCCGAAAACTCCGCACACATGCCTCAGTCCAAGGAAAAAGAACCTCCTTTCCGGTCAGTCCAGTCAACTGTGCAGCGATACACAGGCAATCCTGCACGAAACGGCGGTAGAAACCTGCTAAGCCCAAAATCTGCGGACCTTCGTCCGTACACAAGCCTGGGCCAAAGCTGTATGACCTCAATCTTCCTCGGGACCATACGAAAACTGTCTCCCGTAACTACAAGACCAAGGAGTCAACACAAACAAGCCTGAAAGAACACTCCGAGAATCTAGCAACAGCTGGGCTCTCCCAATTCTGCAAAACAAATCCTCAAGTGCTACTCCTGTTCCTCACGACACATTAAATGTAAGTCCACGTTGCCCACCCCGGTACTTGCGGGGAGGCGGAAAACGGAATAAAAATCGAATTTTTATGAGCTTAGGCAACATGGACTACACTATGAAAGATCTTTGCTAATCAAAAACAAGCTAAAGCTAACTAGAAACTAGCTAAGTGCTAGAAAGGTTATACCTTGGGCTTTATGTCCTTCTCTCTTTGCTCCTTGGAGTGGTGGAAGGAGGTCACCTTTGTTGTCTTCTCTCATCGAAGAAAGATCCACCCGAGAGCCTCAACCTTTGGCTTCAACTCCAAGCTAGAAGTAACTAGGGTGCAAGAAGTGCTAATCCTTGAACCCTAGATAAGAGTAGAGATTATCAAGAGAGGGTTTTTCTCAAGCTCATGTGTTTCTCAACACATGAGAGGGGAGAGCTTGAGGGAGAGGAAGAACAAGAGAGAGAATGTGAATAATAGAATGAGAGAATAATATGAAGCATTCTCACATATATATGAATTATTGTAATTAGATAATTAGTGAGATAATTGTCATGGCTAAATCAAGACATGACCATTATCATTTCATTTTTAATGCAAATTGCAAGGATCAAAGAGCATCTTCCAAATGAAATGATGATGGTCAAAGTGTCAACAAGGTCAACAAGTCAAGGTGGGTCAAATGGTCAACAACCATAACCATGCACAATTATTAAACTAATATCAATTAACCATAATACACACATAATCATTAGGGTTAATAAAATGACAATAGTCATTAACCCTAATCAAAGTCCTCTCCCTCTGTCTCAAGCAACTGTGCATACGCACCCGTATTTGTGATCCGAGGAACACGAATACAATGAGAAAAACCAATCCCAAATCATATACTAGGATCCGGCTTAAACCAAAGCCCGCTAGTATAAGCTGTCCGGACAGCAAACGTGCACAAGTGCGCGGATGTGAACGAACCCCGTCCCAAAACCATGCGACCTCTACTCATTTTGCCTAAAAGCGAATAGCTCTCTGTGTGGGACTCTAAAGACTCGACACTACGCTGGCAGTGGGTTTAACCACAGACCGCAAGCGGCACTAGCTGTACGTAACGGTCCCCAGGTAGACGTCGATAAGAAGACTGACGAGGTGAACCCCATCTGAACTCCTACTGAGCCTGTATGTGACAATCTCCGTACAGTCCGGTCTGTTCTTCTGATACATCGCATAGCGGGCCTAGGGGGGCGGTGAACGTCCGTCCCCTAATAGCGGTACAAGTCGTGTCGGAGTGTAGCCCAGAACACCCTGAGATAACACTGGAAACCTACCAGTATATCTCTCTTGCCCTGGCCAGGGACTACACGTGTAATGGCTCTCCTGGACACAGCGCGATGTCAACCCCCAATACCGGGAGAGACGAATCCTGTCTAACCGTCACTGCCTCCAAGTGCTTCGGGAATGCACCCAAAAACTACCTGTTTGCACAACTCCTTTGAGCTGTGGTAGGGTAGCAATCAAAGTGCAGTAGGAGCACACTCGAGGCGAAGTGACAGTGTCAAGTCAGCGGACTAAGCTGTACTCATGTCACCTGGGAACTGATAACTGACGATAGGTATAATACCAACCAACAGTTCCCGACGAGTCCTGTCCAGTGTACTCATAACCTAACGAGCCCCCGCATACTATCTCAAGTACGACGTACTGACGGCTGTGGGACAGACCGTCTCCCACGCTGGGATGAGAAGCGCATACGCTAGTCTACTCCGGAGTATCGATGCCCTGTCTCGATAGTCCAACGACTAGGGACCTGTATAAGAATGTGCTTATAGATCACCTAGCTCCCACGAGTGTGAGCGCCATCACAATGCTGGTAATCAAGCAAAGATCCTAAGGGCTCTACTAATATGTATATCAGCGATATGCTAAAAGAAACACATGCACATATTAAAGCAGAGACAAACCAAGTAGCATACTACCATTTCGAGCAAGATTGTATATACAACTGTGAATATCCCAAGCTTCCATCAAGTAATATACAAACTAGTATGATACAGTAATGGCCTCTAGGGCATATACACTAACAATCTCCCACTTGCACTAAGGCCATGTACTGGCGTATCGAAGACCTATCATCTCGATCAGCCGCTCGAACTGAGTCTGGGGCAAGGCCTTGGTGAATGGATCTGCTGTGTTATCTTCTGAAGCGACCCTCCGAACCTCGATCTCCTGGCGATCCACGATCTCCCTGATCAGGTGATACCGCCTTAAGATGTGTCTGGATTTCTGATGGGACCTGGGTTCCTTCGCTAAAGCTATATCCCCGTTGTTGTCGCAATACAGAGGTATTGGGTCAATAATGGACGGAACCACCTGAAGTTCTCTCAAGAACTTCCTCATCCAGACAGCTTCTTTTGCGGCATCAGATGCAGCGATGTATTCCGCTTCCATAGTCGAGTCAGCAACGGTTTCCTGTTTGGAGCTCTTCCAACACACCGCCCCTCCATTGAGGGTAAAGACAAAACCCGACATGGACTTGGAATCATCCTTGTCACTCTGGAAGCTGGAGTCAGCAAAGGCCTCAATCTGCAGGTCTTTTCCGCCATACACCAAGAACATCTCCTTAGTCCTTCTCAGGTACTTGAGAATGTTCTTTACTGCTATCCAATGTTTCTCCTCAGGGTTTGACTGATACCTGCTTACCACACTCAGTGCATAAGCCACATCCGGTCTGGTACACAACATCGCATACATTACAGAGCCTACCGCAGAAGCGTAGGGTATAATAGACATGCGATCCCTCTCCAAATCAGTCTTGGGAGACATCTCTTTGGAGAGGGTGATCCCGTGACAAGCCGGTAGATTACCGCGCTTGGAATCTTCCATACTAAATCTCTTCAGTATGGTGTCGATGTACCTAGACTGTGAAAGTCCTAATATCCTCTTGGATCTGTCACGGTAGATCTGGATACCCTGAATGTATGAGGCATCACCCAGGTCTTTCATAGAGAACCTGTGTGATAAGAACCCCTTGACAGATTGTAGCATAGGAATGTCATTTCCTATTAAGAGAATGTCATCCACGTATAAAACGAGGAATACTACAGTTCTCGCTACAAATCTACAATAGATGCATGGTTCATCTGGATTTTTGATAAAGCCAAATTCCTTGACCGTTTCATCAAAACAGATGTTCCAACTCCGCGATGCCTGCTTTAGTCCATAAATGGACTTAAGCAACTTGCACACCTTTCCGCTGCTCCCACTCTGAATGAAACCCTCTGGCTGATCCATATAGACACACTCCTCTAAATGTCCATTTAGAAAAGCTGTCTTTACGTCCATCTGCCAAATCTCATAATCGAGGAAGGCAGCAATGGCAAGAAGGATCCGAATGGATTTCAGCATAGCTACTGGAGAAAAGGTTTCGTCATAGTCCAAACCAGGTCGCTGACGAAAACCTTTTGCTACCAGTCTAGCTTTATAGGTCTCAACCTGTCCATCTACACCAATCTTCCTTTTGAAGATCCACTTGCATCCTACGGGTTTTACCCCATCTGGAGCAATGTCCAACATCCATACTTTGTTGGTGTACATGGACTCCATTTCGGTCCGCATTGCATCCAGCCATTTTACCGAGTCGACGCTCTGAATGGCTTGCTGGAAGCTAGTAGGCTCATCAAAGTCTATGATGCAATCCTCTCTATCCCCGTCAATGAGAAAACCGTAGTATCTCTCGGGCGGATGAGACTGCCTACTACTCCTGCGGAGTGGTGTGGGAATGTCCTGATCTTTCGAACCCTCTGGTTCTACTAAGCTTTCAGTAATAGCTTGTGGTTCTGGAATTTCTTCCAGTTCTATTGCGCTCCCACTTATTTCTTTTTCCAAGAACTGATGTTCCAGAAAATGGGCATTACGAGAAACAAGGACTTTTTGTTCCTCTGCGTAATAGAAAAGATACCTCCTGGAGTTCTTTGGGTATCCCACAAACTTGCACAGTACTGAGCGTGCCTCTAGTTTGTCCGCATGCTGCTTTTTGACATAAGCTGGACATCCCCAAATCTTCAAGTATTGAAGATAGGGTTTCTTCCCGCTCCATAACTCATATGGTGTGGTAGGCACAGTCTTAGTGGGAACACGGTTCAAAAGGTATGCAGCTGTTTCTAGCGCATATCCCCAGAACGATCGCGGCAACTCAGCGTTACTCATCATAGACCGTACCATATCCAATAGGGTTCGATTCCGTCTCTCCGATACACCGTTATGTTGCGGAGTGTATGGAGGAGTAAGCTGAGAGAGAATTCCATTCTCTTTTAAGTAACCGAGGAACTTGGCACTCAAGTATTCACCACCTCGATCAGATCTCAGTGCCTTGATACTTTTGCCTGTTTGTTTTTCTACTTCATTCTTATATTCCTGGAACTTATCAAAAGCTTCGGATTTATGCTTCATTAAGAAGGCATGTCCGAACCTTGAGAAATCATCCGTAAAAGTAATGAAGTATGAATAACCGCTTCGTGCATGTGTAGACATTGGACCGCACACGTCGCTGTGTACGAGTCCCAAGAGCTCGCTCGCTCTTACTCCGTGTCCAGTGAACGGAGTCTTTGTCATCTTTCCCTTGAGACAGGATTGACAAGTTGCATATGATTGATATTCGAACGATTCCAAATATCCTTCTGCACATAACTTAGTCAACCTTCTCTCATTGATGTGACCCAGTCTACAATGCCATAAGAAAGTTTTATCGATTTCTGGAGACTTTCTTTTGTGTGTATTCTGGACATTGAAAATCTGCGGTTGGTTTAATACGTATATACCGTTGTTCAATGTACCTGACCCAATCAAAACTTGATTAAGGTGAATGTTCACTACATTACTTACAAATGCAAATTCATAACCTTCTTTAGATAATAAAGATACAGAAATGATATTACAGGTTGCATTTGGTACATAATAACAACTACGTAAAACGAAAAAGTGTCCATCCGACAATCCCAGGTGATAGTCCCCCACGACCTCAGCATCCATGCTAGCACCGTTTGCAACTCTGAGGGTCATGTCACCTGCCTTCAAAACTCTACGCTTTCTCAACGCCTGCAAAGAATTACAGATATGAGATCCTGATCTGGTATCCAATACCCAGGATGTAGAGTTTATTGATAGACAGTTTTCAATAACATACACACCTGAAGCTGAAGCTGCAACTCGCTTCAAATCCTGTGTTCTGGCCTTCCAAGCCTTGCAATCCTGTTTCCAGTGACCACTTTTGTGACAATAGAAGCATTCTTCCTTCCCCACCAGCTTTCCCGCTATCTTTGTTGCTTTTCCTTTTCCCTTCGTATCCACTTTACTGACACCGCCTCTTGGTTTGGCGGGGGCTTTCTTCTTCATGCCCTTGGCTTTCGCCCTGGACCTAGAAGAGGAAGATCCTCCTACAAACAAAGTGGATGTCTCCCTACCCTTCTGTAGGGTGCCCTCAGCACTCCTCAACATGTTCAGAAGCTCGGAAAGTTCAACCTCCTTTCCTTGCATGTTGAAGTTAAGAATAAACTGGGCGTAAGTGGAAGGAAGGGTCTGGAGAATCAAATCAGTATAGAGTTCATTCTCCAACGTGGTCCCAAGGTCCGCGAGCTCCTCAATGTAGCCAATCATCTTAAGCACGTATTCCGCTACCGATGATCCGACGGCCAACCTTGCCGAAAACAACTTCTTCGACACTTCGTATCTTGCGATACGAGACTGCTCTCCATACAGTTCTTTTGTATGAAGTAATATGGACTCTAGGTCCATATTCTCGTGCCTCCTCTGATGTTCGTTGTCCATCGAGGCTAGTACGAGGCATCTGGCCTTCGCACAATCTATTTCCCAGGTCTTGTAGATTTCCCTATCTACGACACTGGTTTTGGGACCTGGGACAGGGGGAGCTTTGGTGGTAAGGACATACCCCAACTTGTCGTAAGTGATTGCCATCTTGACATTCCTGAGCCAATCTTTGTAGTTCGGCCCTGTCAATATGTTTTTATCTAGTAATAACTTAAGTCCGGTCATGTTGAATGGTCGCTGCAATTAGGAGAGAGAAAAGAAACACTTTAGCATGATGCTCTTGCAAGTTTAGAGTGGTTTTTTTAGTTTGTCTAAACTGGATGGCTCCCACTGTCTCTCGAATCCCTTCTCAAACCGTAAAGAAAGGATTAGTCAGGATCAATCTCACCGTACAATACTTGCTTAACCGTTCAGCCAGGCCAGTGTCGGTACTTCGAGGGAGGTTTTCCAACGCTTTCGCGAAGTTCCTTAATTAAGTAACCTCTTTTCCCTGTGGGCGTAACCCCGCTAACACCTTTCTAGACACCTACTAAGTTTATAGCATTGATCGTTAAGTGAAAGTTTTCCCGAGGAGTAGCATATACTCACAGTAGGATCGGGATCCAAATATCATCGCGTGATAAAACTGAAGGAATCCTACCAGAATTATCACACTCCAAATGGTATGCAGCGCTAGCAAGTTTCAGTACTTATGAAACTCCCGATGTGGATTTTTGCCCCATGCTCTTATGACCTTGGCGTGAGGTCAAAATGTCATATGTCACATGTCAAGTTCTTCCCATCATTATCCCGGTTAATTTGAACCCACCCGTACCTACCCTTGACGTAGGCCAAAATTGCAGTACGACTGTCTCAAACCAACGCATTCTATCTATGCAACAGATAAATATCCGGCAGCTACCAATCACTATGCCTTGGCGTGAGGTCAAAATACATAGCTTGAATACTACCGAATATTTAACTGAAATGATGGAGGGCTACGGATGGTTTTGGCGAAACCGTGAACGTAGTGAACTTGATATAATCGATGGAATGAGATAGCTTTTAAAAAGGAGTGGTTCAAGCTCCGCGTTTAAAAGTTTAGTTTTGAAAAGAACCGAGTGGTTTTCAAAGTGTTCCAATCGACTTTTACTTGGTTTATTTTCTTGCATTAGTTCTTTTAATGCGTCCCATCATTTAATCCTACCATTGCAGAAAACAACCAAAATATGACGTACGCTTATGCCATTCGCATTCGCCACGGGGCCCGTCATCACCCGTTAGGTTACTTAACTAACGACAGAGCGGGGGCTGGGCTAGCGCGGCTGTAAAACATAAGCAACGCCTAAATAGTTATCATATATAAATATATAGCAATGATAGACATTACAGATCACAGATGAATACATTGGATATACTAGGAATCCGCAATCCGTTCGAGCCTGCAACGAAAAGCGGATTACACGGTCACGGTGAATAGCCAATACCCCATCTAAAACCCCTACGGGTGCGGCAAACCACCCGCCAAGTACCCGAAGCGAAGCAACCTCCCTCACCACCGTGAGTAGGCCACTCGGCACTTCAAGATACCCGGTAGTTTGTGCACCCACTCTATGGGTCTATCCTAGGAGCAAAAACAATAAAAAGAATTATACAATGACGGCTACAACCCCGACCCGGTTGTGCGGCCAAACAAATAATAATATTACATCAATTTACATATTACAATGAATGAAAGAAAAAGCAACACTCATCTCACATCCACCCCGGCTATTCATCCGCGACAATCCAACCCATTCATATACACATACCATCATCAATCACAGATCACAGATATGTATAACCCCGACTAATCGACATATAGCGATTAGCCGACATTCAATACATGTAAACATCACAGATATAACCTTTTAGTCAAAGTGTATTGAAGTTCGGAAAAAAATACGGATTTATAGGCCCCCAAAGACAAATTTCTATTCTGGAAAATCTGGGCACATATAAACCATCTTAAAAATCCTAAAACCAAGCCAGAAATACACTGCACCAAACTCGACCCAGAGAAGAGCCAAGATGGCCGCGGTTGCGCGGCAATAGCTTGCTATTGCCGCGGAACCGCGGCTCTTTGGTCGAATCTTTGGATCATTTTTGGTGCCTTTCTTCACAAAACCCTGAGATGATTTTTGGAGTACAACAAATTTTATTTTGAACAGAAAAAAAATTAACAGAAACTTAGGGTTTTGAAAACTCGTTTTTTCGATTTTTCCGATTCGAACTTCGATACACTCTACTACCTAGCTAGTTTATGTTTAGTTAGTCTCTGATACCACTGTAAGTCCACGTTGCCCACCCCGGTACTTGCGGGGAGGCGGAAAACGGAATAAAAATCGAATTTTTATGAGCTTAAGCAACATGGACTACACTATGAAGGATCTTTGCTAAACAAAAACAAGCTAAAGCTAACTAGAAACTAGCTAAGTGCTAGAAAGGTTATACCTTGGGCTTTATGTCCTTCTCTCCTTGCTCCTTGGAGTGGTGGAAGGAGGTCACCTTTGTCGTCTTCTCTCGTCGAAGAAAGATCCACCCGAAAGCCTCAACCTTTGGCTTCAACTCCAAGCTAGAAGTAACTAGGGTGCAAGAAGTGCTAATCCTTGAACCATAGATGAGAGTAGAGATTATCAAGAGAGGGTTTTTCTCAAGCTCAAGTGTTTCTCAACAAATGAGAGGGGAGAGCTTGAGGGAGAGGAAGAACAAGAGAGAGAATGTGAATAATAGAATGAGAGAATAATATGAAGCATTCTCACATATATGTGAATTATTGTAATTAGATAATTAGTGAGATAATTGTCATGGCTAAATCAAGACATGACCATTATCATTTCATTTATAATGCAAATTGCAAGGATCAAAGAGCATCTTCCAAATGAAATGATGATGGTCAAAGTGTCAACAAGGTCAACAAGTCAACGTGGGTCAAATGGTCAACAACCATAACCATGCACAATTATTAAACTAATATCAATTAACCATAATACACACATAATCATTAGGGTTAATAAAATGGCAATAGTCATTAACCCTAATCAAAGTCCTCTCCCTCTGTCTCAATCAACTGTGCATACGCACCCGTATTCGTGATCCGAGGAATACGAATACAATGAGAAAAACCAATCCCAAATCATATACTAGGATCCGGCTTAAATCAAAGCCCGCTAGTATAAGCTGTCCGGACAGCAAACGTGCACAAGTGCGCGGATGTGAACGAACCCTGTCGCAAAACCATGCGACCTCTACTCATTTTGCCTAAAAGAGAATAGCTCTCTGTGTGGGACTCTAAAGACTCGACACTACGCTGGCAGTGGGTTTAACCACAGACCGCAAGCGGCACTGGCTGTACGTAACGGTCCCCAGGTAGATGTCGATAAGAAGACTGACGAGGTGAACCCCATCTGAACTCCTACTGAGCCTGTATGTGACAATCTCCATACAGTCCGGTCTGTTCGTCTGATACATCGCTTGGCGGGCCTAGGGGGGCGGTGAACGTCAGTCCCCTAATAACGGTACAAGTCGTGTCGGAGTGTAGCCCAGAACACCCTGAGATAACACTGGAAACCTACCAGTATATCTCTCTTGCCTGGCCAGGGACTACACGTGTAATGGCTCTCCTGGACACAGCGCGATGTCAACCCCCAATACCGGGAGAGACGAATCCTGTCTAACCATCACTGCCTCCAAGTGCTTCGGGACTGCACCCAAAAACTACCTGTTTGCACGACTCCTTTGAGCCGTGGTAGGGTAGCAATCAAAGTGCAGTGGGAACACACTCGAGGCGAAGTGACAGTGTCAAGTCAGCGGACTAATCTTTACTCATGTCACCTGGGAACTGATAACTGACGATAGGTATAAAACCAACCAACAGTTCCCGACGAGTCCTGTCCAGTGTACTCGTAACCTAACGAGCACCCGCATACTATCTCAAGTACGACGTACTGACGGCTGTGGGACAAACCGTCTCCCACGCTGGGATGAGAAGCGCATACGCTAGTCTACTCCGGAGTATCGATGCCCTGTCTCGATAGTCCAACGACTAGGGACCTGTATAAGAATGTGCTTATAGATCACCCAGCTCCCACGAGTGTGAGCGCCATCACAACGCTGGTAATCAAGCAAAGATCCTAAGGGCTCTACTAATATGTATATCAGCGATATGCTAAAAGAAACACATGCATATATTAAAGCAGAGACAAACCAAGTAGCATACTACCATTTTGAGCAAGATTGTATATACAACTGTGAATATCCCAAGCTTCCATCAAGTAATATACAAACTAGTATGATACAGTAATAGCCTCTAGGGCATATACACTAACAGAATAGACCAGAATGTCGTCTATAACATAACAATAACTGGTCGAGGAACGGCCTGAAGAAATCTGGTGTATCATGTCTACGAATGCTGCTAGGGCATTGGCTAGTCCAAAGACACCACCAAAACACACAAAGTCGTAGCATGCACAAGGCAGCCTTCGGAATTCCATCACTCCGAACCCGCAACAATGATGACCTGATCCCAACAACTTAGAAAAAGTCTCGCACTTAGGAGCCGATCGAAGAAATCGTCAATGCGAGGTAAATGATACCTATCCGCACCATAAGCCGGTTCAATTGACGATCTATCAATACACAACCTCAACTGCCGTCCTTCTCCTTGACGAACAAAAATAGGAGCTCCTCAAGGCGAAACACACAGACGCACAAACCCCCCAACAAACAATTCTGCAGCTGATCCTTAAGCTCCCTAAGCTCTATCGGCTCATTTGGAACAACGTCGGAAAACTCTTGCACGATAAGAACCCGGTCCAACGATCCTACTATGGCTCCGGTATCACGAATGAACGCAAAGCATCCTCGACATCCTCTCCTCAAAAGCTGACTAGCGAAAAAGGATGAATTCGAGCTGTGAGAGGCGACACCACTGTCCCCCTGCACAACAAAAACTGACTTGCCGGGAAAACAAACCTGACTGTTTCCTCGCGGTAGTCCACAGACGCCTAGCACATAACTAAGCAGTCTGTGCCCAGGAGAACGTCAAATCCGACATCTCTAGAAGGATCAAGTGACAGATGAATCTCCTAACCGATTGGCATACGACTGAAATACGTGTCGCGCAACAAAAGAATCGCCGACAGAAGTTAACACAATAAACGACTGATCTAGCTAACACAAATCCCCTCGTCCCAAACCTCTGCTACTCCCGCAACGGTCACGAAAGCTGTCTCGACGACTAAGCCTCTGTCTCTGAGCTGATACCCCGGTACGAGTCCTCCACGGTTCCGGAACTCCCGAAGTCTCTGGAATACGTGTCTCATCAACTAGGGCTGCATCCACTGGTGCTATGTAACTGACGGAAAGCTATGTGTTGATCGCAAGGAACAACTGGGTAACAGGGGTGACAACCTCCTGTCGCTGCGCTCGAATGGTCTCCACCAAAGAACTCATCGTCTGGCGCAAGTCCAGCATCTCTGCCACAAGCCTAGCGATACTATCTGTCAAAGGCGGATCCGTCTGCACCTGTGCGAAGAGCGTGCCATCCTGGTCAGTCCTCGCTCTCCTCGAGTCAATACTGACCTCGGCCCTCGCTGCACCTCACTGAGTCCCCATAGTCGTCATCGGCAAAGGCTATAAATTGGAATAGGATTCGATATGAACACGGAAATCGAATCACAAAGATATGAATCATCAAGGAAGGAATTTCAAGTAATTGTACTTAGGTCATTTTAGGTGGAGTACTGCATCGTGAGTATGCTGCAGACATACACACACTACGTTACTCTGCTTAAGCTACCTACTCCATCATATAAAAGTCATCTTACACTCCGTAAGGTAAATACCCAGCTCTCTGATTGGCATGTGACGGCCCTAATACTACGCAACGTCTACAGGCGTAACGTAGTAAAAGAAAGCCAAAACCCAGAAATCTAAACCATTAAAAGACATGAAAGGATAAGAAACATTGTTTAAACCTTTAAAAATAATCTCAAATATAAATTCTTTAAGTCCAATTCTCTTTCTTGAAAATTTCGGCAACACCTCCTTTATAAAAACCAACCCCAAAAATGTGTACAACATAAATATAAAGTAAAGCATCCCCAACAGGAGCAAATCCATGCCCAAAGGCGGAAAAAAACTACCACAACAAATATACGACGCCGTAGCGAAGAAATAGAAGATGATAAAAAGGAAACTGTATAAAAGACAACAAATCAAACATAATATACAACATCGTCCTCACCAAGTCTCTAAGTCAATATGAAAATAGTAGATGGAGAGTACAGGGATACAACGAATATACAACACAACGAATAACCACAAAACCCACCTAAGAAAACTGCACACAGTGAGCTGATGCGGTATCCATAGCAAAAGATGATAAGATGCGTGATAATAGCCTGCCTCTGACTATCCTGAGGAACACCTGCAAACACTGTGGCATAATGGGGGTGAGTTGCCAACTCGTGAATAGTAAATAACATATACAGGTAATCGTAAGTATGGACGTAAAGCATGAATCTAAGATATGCAATTAACAGTAATAACATATCATATGAATGCAGAATAATGGAAAGTACACTAGCAGGTACAACCAATATATATAAAGCAATAATGATATGACAACAGTAAGCAATAATCATGCGATAGGGATATGAGAATGTAAATGTGCAACAATCATGAAAGGTACACTAACAGGTACTACGAGTACATGAAGCAATGATCAAACAGATAAGGTGAGGTATGGTGTGAAGTATGTCATTTTCACGGAATCCTGACATCGTGGTACGATCACAATCCAGCAAGACAATTTAAATACCAATTCCTCAAATCAGCCCCCAAATTGGCCCTCATATTATCTAAGTATCACCTCTCCTCAATTGCACAATATCAAGTATATATCATATATCCCGAATGTACAACCTTAAGTATATCTCACATATATCGAATGTACAATCATCAAGTATATCTCGTATATATCGAATGTACAAAATCAAGTGGATCTCACATATCTCGTATGTACAATATTAAGTATATCTCACATATCTCGAATGTACAACAGCAAGTAGATCTCATATATCTTGAATGTACAATATCAAGTAGATCTCACATATCTATCCAGTATCCAATCTCAAATGAATCTCTTATATCCCGAATCAAATCTCCAGCAAAATTCTAACATCCTAAATCTACTGACATAAATAAATATGATGAGGTCAATACACATATATTAGCGTCCCATTCCACTAATATTGGTGTAAGGGTATATATATCAGCGGATAAATCCCCTATTATATATACAAGGAGTAATTAGAAATATCATGAAACCAATGTGCCAAGCATCGACACAGAAATACTGATCTATCATATGCCGTCTCCCAGACTAACATCCTGATAGGTACGTATCATACGCTATCCCGAAAGCTCGAGTGCCTAGCTCTGACCCTCGCCTCTCGACGTATCTATACGTACATGACTCCCAACGGTATCCCCACGATCCCTGCCGTCATTGATACTGTCACCGGTAGGTACTCGCCCGCCTCCAGGCTCAATCGGTAAAGTCCATCGATCTTCTTGGCGAGGGGAACCATACCGGGCCCTACCATTTACCCTCATACGGCATCCACACCTCGTCTGGGGTATATAATCAGAACCGATAAATCTCATGGTGGCTGCGCAAATATTATATCAAGGAAACCGGGTTTTTCATTTAATGCATAATTTCATGAACTCCCGCGGTTGCCAAATCCAGAAAACATCATGTAAAACCCAAATAACAATGCGCAAATCCAGGAATAAATATGTGCGATATATCTGAAATGTGAGCATATAAAGGAAAATATGTAGCTGAAACCAGATGTATGCGAAATCAATATGGTACAGCTAAGTATAGGTGTCTACCTATATGCAAATGATGTAGTATACCCCCTGAGTATAAGTAAAATATGTAGGGTACCCCCTAGTATAAGTAACATATATGCAAAGTATACCTGTAGTTGTATCGTAAAGTGTGTATGCACTTATCATTAATGGTACGATACACTATAGGTATACAGATAACTACCAAGTAAGTATGCCAGAACATATGTTTAAGCTTGTAGGTATACAGGTATGCTTTAAGTCAATGCGTAAAGAAATATGAATCAAAGTCTCAATGTCCCTAACCAAGCAATATTATATCTACAAGTGGGTTATGCGTGACATGGCAATCATTGACGGTGTGTGTAGCATACAATCAGTGCTCGTGCAACATGAATCATCAATAATATGTGCAGTGTCCTACTACTACTATTCCAGGTACCACTACATCTAAGTAATAGGGTAAAGGCGCAATTCTAACAATAACGTAGAATATGCGTCAAGTAATAAAATCTCTAGCCCTGACGCATAACGCAATGCGGGCGATTCCCCTGTAGATGTTAAATCTACTCACCAACGCTCCCAGCTAGATGAAGCCAACAACCTGTTTTCCCCTTGTCGTAGCGTCCGAAGTCCCCGCTTGCGAACCTAAAATTTCACAAACACATCACATAAGCATATATTCTACATCGACGAAAAGACATCGAAACGCAAGAATAATGCCCTGAAAATTACACTGCGCGCTTAGCGCATCTAACGTGCACGACATCGGCCAAAAATCCTAACTAGGGTCGCCAAACTATGAAACACCTAGTCTAGATTCCGATCGTCCCGATGGCGCAGTCAAAACACAATAATAAACGTGGACGCAAAATAAATAACGTCGCCACGTCAAAAGAAAACCACGCCTAAAAGTTACCGAAATCTAGTAAGCAGTACTTATCTTTTTAGCACAAAACTACGAGTTTTACCAAAACTATAATTTACAAACATCTTCAAATAGCAAGGTTAAACTATTTAAACCATTTCTATAATTTTTAAACTTGCTTAATTAAGCTTTAGTAAAAACCTAGTAAGCAAAAACCCTTAATTAGACAAACTAGTAATTAACAAAAATTAGCATTTTCTACTAGGTTATGCTTTTCAAATTCACAAATTAACACTTCAATTAAATATTAAACACTTAAATTAAGCTTTAACCTTAACTTGAATTTCTAAAACCATTTCTAGAATTTTGAAACATGAAATTTAAAGCTTAAACTAACATCTAATTAAGCTAACATAAAGTATTAAGCAACAAAAAAAAAGATTAGAGTTAAGGTTTTATACCTTCAAGAACACCACTTGAATCAAGGATAAAACCAAACTTTAGCCTCCAAAATCCTCACTAGAATGAAGATCCAAGCAACTTTTGTGAAGAAGAATGAAGGTTTTGGATTTTATTTGAATTTGTATGAATTAAATTGGATTTTTCTTGATTTATTTGTGCAAGAAATGATGAAAAATGAGTGAGGAAGAACAAGGGCAGCAAGGGGTGAGGGAGGGCCGGACAAAGCAAGAGGTGGAGGGGTTTTTGTGAATAAAAATTAAGAAAGATCTAGAAAAAATCAATTAATGCACATTAAATGCAAATGCCACCTTTCTTTCATTTTCTTTTCTTTTTTAAAACAAAACGTTTTTGCACTCAAAAATATCTAGATATTTAGAAAAGAAGCTTCCAAAATAATTGTAGTGATGATTTCCAAAAATTTTCATTTAGAAGAAATTTCTCGATTTACGTGCACAAAATACCGCTTAAAATAATATTTTATTTGGGAAAAAATCTATCTGATCCAAAACCTCCCAAATACTCCTAAAGTTCGCACACAAGCTTTATTTTAACTAAAATAGGTGCCGGCAAGTTTATACGGACGTTTGATCGAAATCGGGTTAAAACAGGAAAAACCGACAATTTTTCCCTAAAACGGAAAAATTCGCAAAACGATTTCTGAAACGTTACAGATATATGCCATCCACCTGACCTCTTTCCGTAGATATAAATCTACTCACCTTGACCTTCGCTTGCCGATGCCGACGTGGCCACACGCTTGGTTGTTGTCTCGAAGTCTTCGCGAGGGTACCTACATATCATAACGTATCGTACCGCATTAAAATCCAATTCAAAACCAGAACGACGCACGAAACTCACATAGGTCAAAACCTATGGTTTGCTCTCACAAAACATCCCGATATCACTCGATATAGACGTACAAACGTCAAGTGATCGAGATAAAACACAAACACTAAAATCCAGAAATTAAAATACGCAAAACCATAACACGAATCAAAACATCAACTTGAGAAAGTTGTCCCAGATTTTGATTAAGGCGTAAACAATGTTCCAAAACAATGCTGAAGTGAAGTATATAGGGTATAAGAGCTATGGAAGCAACCAGGACCCCACCCCTCACCAAGTGGCCGAGCCCCTCCCTCTAAAATCCGAGCTCGCCGGCACTGGGGGCTCCTCTATGGTTCATCTTGCTACAGGGGGTTCCTATGGTCAATTCATGTCTACAGTGGTTGTTTGCTCATCTCCTATATGTCCCAGGTCATCCCAGATTTCCTGCACACCCTAAAACTTCACAAACCGATATAAAAAGTTCTGTAATTCCGTATTTTGGGTTTAAGTTGGGCTTGGTCTGGGTTTCTATCATTAAAGGGGGGTCTAAGGTCACCAATAAGGCTCAAGTTCACCAACACAACTCAAATTAACCCTAACCCTTTCTAGGGTTATCCAAAGTCCACTAAATTTCGCCAAATCGATTTTAAACTTGAATAGATGCATAAGAAAATGAAATACTACACTAATTCTGAAGGGATTACCTCATTTGATACTCATGAATCCTCTACAGTGCCAAAAAGAAAACTTTCTTGGTCCAAAGTGTAGCTTGAGGGCTTGTGCACATTTTTTCTGAAGAGGAGGTAGCGTTTTGGTGTTGTTTTGATGTAGTTTTGGAGTTTTGAAGTGGAGGTGGAGGAGGGTGCTGCCATGGGAGTGAGGGGGGAGAGGAAAAGATGAAGAAGATGAATGATGAGTGGAAACAAATGAGAGCCATGCTTGGTTGACCCCTCACCCTCTCTCTCTCTTGCCCATCCCTCTTGCAATCATTGTGTCCCCTTTGACTTTTCTTGCTCTCTTTTCTATATAAAAAGCCATGCATGATAAACATAAGGAAAAGCCTTGATACAAAAAAATGTAACAAGTGTGAAAAATTTGACATGTGCATGTCATGTACACAAAACACGCTTAATGAGCGATTAGCGTTAAAAGTGCATATAAAAATTCGTAAAAAATCATAATTCACCTAAATCACATAAAACACTCTCATTTCGGTAATTCCTAAAATTTTCCAAATTATTTCCAATTTATTGGTATTTAATTATACCGCCGTATTAAAATATTCATTATATTTATTATTTAATTATAAAAAATTCCCAAAATTAATATTTTATTTTTATGAAATGTTACAATCTTCCCCCCTTAAAGAAATTTGGTCCTCGAATTTAAATTTAAATCTCTCAATACTAAAACATTTCAGTAAAAGACTAAGCCGTCGGGGTCCCGAAATCATCAATACATAAAACGCATCATAGCGCAATGCATGCACATGAACAATGAGCAGATAACTTAAAAACAAAACTCCGTCAAGCATCCCGCAATCATCAGAGTCATGGTGAAGACACAAATGTCAAACCCAAAACGAAACCAATTTGATATACATAAAAACTATCCATGTAAACATCAAAATTATACATGTAAATATCAGAAGGAAACGCATGCCAAACCTTTCATGTTGTTGTGTGATGCGCGTATCGCGGCACAATGGTGGACGTCTATTGTATGAAAATAACTATTTATATACTTATCCTTTGTTTACTATTTACGTCCCACCGTTTTGAAAATAATTTAAGAAGGGTTCCCTTATTTTAAACATTTCGTGTCATATCTGACACGCAGGTAAATACTGAGACTATAGCTCCCTGTTTTGGAAATCCCTTTGATAACTCTCAATGCATGCAAAATATATCCAAATATTGTCCTCTGACTAGTCCTCCTTAGTACGAAAAAAATAGCAATATCATAAAAACGTACTGCGCCATAAGGAACCAATCACAAAACATGCATATGAAAGCTACGTGCGTCTGGTGCGCACGGAGATCAAAATCCATGACTGTGCACATAAACAATATCTAAGTGCAACGGGTGTGCACGAAACACCTGTCAGAGGCAACGTGGGTGCCTGACAGCAAAATCGAGTGCATCTAATATGCACAAAGAATCTCGATTTAATGCATCTGGTATGCACCAATATCGCATCAAGCGCCCAAATATGCGCAAGAATCCAAATTCAGTGCACAAGGTGCACGAAAACAATATCGAATATCGCAATTGAAATCGATGGTATACAACACATCTCAATCAAAATTCAAATCATGTATACCGTGGTATATAATCTCACAACCATGTGCATCAGCGTGCATAAAAGCAAATCAAAATGCTAAAAGTGCATGAAAAAACTATGCCGAAAGCATAAGTCAAATCACACACATTCCCTAGACATGAAATCATAATCAATATCTCAAATGACATCAAAACGAAGTCAGGTGCAACTGTGGTGCACAAAATCTCAATCGTGCAAATAAATCGCTCGAAATATCAGGCATGGAATCAAAATCAACCTCAAGTGCAATAAATACGCACAACTCATAAATCAACATGACGGTGTGTAAAAATATATCCTAAGTGCAATAACTATGCACAAACACGTAAATACCCAGTAGGTGCAACCATGGTGCACAAAAGCAAATATCAAGAAACTCGGTCATCAAAACTTAATTATGCAATAAATCACCCAAAATACCGAAATCCAAAGTGACTGATACGTGATAGTCAACTCACGAAATCACCAATCATAAATACTGCCGTCGATATGTCCTTCCTCTAAGGCCGAGAAGGTGTCGGTGCATCCAATGCTAGCAGAGCAAGATATCTACTTACCTCCTGATCATGGCCCATCGTCTGGTGCCCTTAGGCTCTCATCTCTCACTGCGAATTGCTAAGTACATAGCTCCCTGGCTCAACGGTCCAATATGGAAACGATAATGGAAGCAGTCCGCTCTAGCATGTCCTCTAAAAATCTCTGGCCAACTCTTATGGTCACCCATAACATGTCTCGTCGACGATGCTGAACTCTGGCTTGCTGAGGGTGCAATAGGACTGATCCTGTGTCCAAGTCTTCTCATATAGTATTTCGAGAAAGGTCCTGTGAAGGTATCTCCCCAATCTCATTTCTGCCGAACTGTCCGGATGTCATCATCTTTTACTAAATCTGTTTCTTTTTCCGGAACGGCTGCATACTCATCGTGGCTCCTTCTGGAAGATATATCCATAGTCAACGCCTCTGCTTGCGTATCACATTTCTGATGTCAGCGGATTGGAATGCCATCTCATCAAGATCTCGTACGAACCACTTGCTCCACTTTTCTCTACTGTCGACTGCTTCGGACCCGTCTCATCGTGGCTACATGGACTGTGCTCCAACAGCTATACTCGTATCTGGAGTCTCCTAAGCAATGCATCACACCACATAGCATCCGAATGAAGTCGAACCATTCAATCGATTCGTCAAAACCTCATAATCCCCCAAGAGCTCAACATCTTGGGTACGGTTTAATAGTATCGAGTACATACCACAGTATCGGTGGACCAGCCATTGAAGGGCAAACCCAAGCCTCACTAATAGCGCCGCAAACCCTAAGGTTCAAAGGCTTTCATACGGTCGTTATGTCGAGTTATGGTTTCATTCTTCTAGAGGGTCCATAGAATTGCTTGCATGTCTTTCCGAATACTTTAAACTTGGAATATGGGATTCTGACATTCGATCTTCTCTATCGACTCACAACGTACCTGCGTGAAGTCGTCCCTAGCTGGAATCAATCTATCTGATGACCTCGCATCGGGGTAAGCGAACGAACCACATATCCTAGTCATTCATCCTCGGGTGACTAGCGACCTTCTATCACCCCTCTAAGTACAACTCGTACAGCAATAGCTCTAACATCTGGGGCAATATATCGTTGTTCGCAGCAACAATTGGCTCATTCATCTGCACGATGGACAGAGCCTCAATCATCATGAATAAGCGATACATCAATGGTCATCACATTCCGGCCGGCCTCTATCAGTAGCCCAATCCTCTGGTGCTGATCAGCACGTCCAAGAAATCTCGTAAAAGCGACCCATCAAACGCTCATGGCGCGAAAACATAATAAACGACGCATCTATGCAAATCGTATGTCTCTGGAATCATGCCCTGGTCAGTCCTCGTCCGTGACGAGCTCGTGCCGACCGCAACTCTAGCCGTAGCTCTCTATGCCCGTACAACCGTGGTAAAAAACCATAACTTGTATCGATGAGGCTAGATCATAGGAATGAATATAATACTGTGCAAGGAAATGTACATCCTAAGGCTTCTTAAGCGGAGTAGCGTATCGTAAATATGCCGCGGAACATACGTACGGTACGTCACTCTACTCAAGCTACCTACTCTATCAACCAAGGGTCATCCTACACTCCGAAGGTAAAACCTAACGCTCTGATACCAACTTTGTCATGACCCGAAAAGTACGGAACATGACCGGCACTTAAATTACGAAACATCTCAAGTCACACGTAATCTAAGTAAGCCAAAACCCAGAAATCCAAACCAAGTAAAGCAGTAGAGTGAAGGAAAACCAATTTAAATCAAGTAGTTTAACAACATAAGCCGAAATATGCATTTTTTAAAATCACAAGTCTTTTCTAAAAATTTTGGCAGAGTTTCCTTTGTAAATACTAGCTCCGAACGGGGTACAACACTGATAAAGCATATATAAAGAATAAAGGCATCACCAAGCGGGAGCTAGCTCTTCGTCAATCGATGGCCAAAACCACACATGCAATGTAATATACAACGCCGAAGGGCGAGGATCAAAACTGAAAGGAAAACTCTAAAACAACATGAAATGCATAATAATACAATACATGACTCTAAGGTCGAAAAAATATACACCGGTCTTCATCTCTATCAAATATACAAATCTGGTTGATGGAGTTCCTAGATACAACTGAAATAATAATTAAACAATGGTGGTCCTGATGCAAAAGAACCCACCTACCAAAGCAATCACCCGGAAGGAACAGTGTGCCAGCAAAGCCGCAACGAAACCAGTTTGGCAAAACCTGCAAGGAACTGTGGCACAACGGGGGTGAGTTGCCAACTCGTGAGTAGAAAACATCTACGGGTGGAAATCGCATGAATGACGGTATCCTAGGACAAATCAAGTAATATCCTCAAATAAATATCCTGGTCCATCTATATATAAGTGTAATACTACATGCTCGTGTCAGTACCTCAGATAGCAACATATCAGATATATGATGTATGAATGCATGACGAATGGAAACAGAATAGATCATGAAATCAACAGAGAAGTAAGTGTTAAGTATCGACACAAAACATAAATCTATGCCCAGCATCGGCACGTAAATCCTCATATATCTTTGGCTCCATTTCATCTGTGGGATAAGCCCGCGAGCTCCGGCAGTACGGATCGGCTTATATCCATCTCATGACTCCGGTCGGTATCCTCCGGATAACCTCCGCGCCAGGTAAAATCACCGGTAGGTAGTGCTCCCCTGCCAGGCTCATCGTCTACAACTCGAGCTTGTTTCCCCGGGGTACCTTACTAGGCCTACAATGTACCCGAGACGGTTCATCCACTCCTCGCAACGGGTCTCGAAATCCAACAGTAATCACGAAAACTCATGGTGGACGACTCATACATCATGAGAAAACCACAACTTGCATTTTTAAAAAGAGAGGGAGAGAGAGAAAAGTTTATATATATTCTTGCGGTTTTCCCCCAAATGCAGAAATCTCATGGAATCTAAAATCCAAGAATCAAGGGTAAGTAAACAGTGAATATTGACATAAATCTCCGTAATGCTGCATGACCAATGAGTATATATGAATGCAACTACTATAATGCAATGAATGCAATAGTTAAACTAGCATATGAAGTTATAACATGTCGCAACTATCTGCTAGCAAGTTATGTCAATAAATAGTATTTTCTAAAGTGTACGTGACATGGCAATTACCGATGATGATGTGTGTGAGCCGGCAAGTAAGTGTATGTGCAACATACGCATCATCGATAATGGTGCTGGTGTCCTGACAGTATGATCTCAATAATGGCATATGTACAAGCATGCAATGCGATGAAACATCATGAATATACAGAAAGTGATGTAGTAACAACAACACTGAAAATATACCTACCCAATGTATGAGTCATACAGTTTGGTATATAAACTTACCCACCACTCCCCACTTTTAGTAATGAGCATGACTCGAGCCCAGTCAAAAGGGTAAGGGAATCCGCCTAAGTCTGAGTCGATCTATAAATGTATACCTAGTAGTCGGTGATCTCGCCTCAACAGTATCACATACGATACAATAATATGACATCCTCGAGTCAAGAGTGCGGATCTAACATCATAATTAAATCTCGTATGGTAAATCTATCGTACGTCATCCAAATCTGGGTATGGGTCAAATATAACATTTATCTCATTATTCATTTGGTATCCACATCATCACATATCGTGAGCAGGGGTACTGATCTAAATCTAGCACACTACTAATATCATCAACAATAATCATGATCTGGCTACTAATCTACAGCCTCATACAATCCGGTGTCATCAATACTTATCATCAGATAGGAGTATACATCGCCCAAACGATCCATTATAAATATCTTAACATATCTTATCTCATATCTAGATATATAACTTGTCAACTATCATAAATATATCATCAACATAGTATCGTCATCCAACGACCCGCTATAACATCATGACATATCTCTGTCACGCATTAAATATCTCACGGCATCATACCCGATCAGATCGACTCATTCCCAAGTATCATATAAAATTCTCATCATCCAAGCATAAGAATATACCAATATAAATATGTCCCCAATACACACAAGGACATCAATGTATGCAGGTATGTGTATGTGCATGTATGCAAAGCTTTACTCTAGGGTTTCGGGACTAAGAAATCAACTAGAGTCCTTCCTTCAATTCTAGCTAACGCTAACTCCTAATCTCCTAAAGCTTTCTTGCAAAGGTTCATATCACACCCTAACATATAAAAGTATATATATCATATCCCATTCTTTTCACACAACTTTGCCGGGGTGCTATATAGGGTTCCTAGGCACACTAAGGAGGTTCCACAAGGCAACAACCATGCCAAGCAAAATTTTTCCGATGCCTAGAAACCCTAAACTAGATCGTTAACTAGAAGTTAAGGCGAAAAGCAAGCAAGCAAACGACTTTGCTACTAAGTGAAAGGGATTAAAACCATTGTAGATCCGGTCCACCACTTCTTTAGCTCCGTGTTGACGTCCCTCCGCTGCGATCATCAGATCCCGGACTCTAGAAATGGTTTCGTCGGAGAAATGATCGGGCTAGGTCATTGACTTCGAGGCCGAAGATGATCTACGTCGGGGAGACTCAAACTCAAGCTATTCCTTCACTCGGTCGAAAACTTTGTGAAGAGAACACCCTATACTACATGGAAAGTGGTAGAGGATGAAGAAATAGGAAGTGGGTTCACTTTAGAATTGGATTTCTCACTCTTTTTCTCATGATGCCATTGGAGCTAGCAAGCTTTTTCAAGCTTGATGAAGATGAAGAAGAAGAAAGAATCATTTCCATTAAAAGAATAATATGAACACTTATCCTTTTAATCATGGCACCATGGTTGAGTTAAGCCCTCATGCTTAACTCATGTAGAGATTTAACCATAGCATAAGGTTAAGGGTTGGGTTAGCTAATATCTTAAGCAAATGACAAATAAGTTGACTTTGTCAATGTTCATCAAGCTTCATGAAGCTTGATAACTTTGACCAAAGTCACACTCTTTTGTTATATGCTAATGAAAATAGTAAACCCTAATCTAACCTTGATATGGTTCAAGTCTCATACACACAACTTGTTTGTATCATCAAGCATGATACAAACATGTACACTTGCATATATCACATATAAACAATGTGTACATTCAAGTGAGAAAAACAATCTTAAGTGAACCAATATTAGTTAATGTAAAGTAATATATCAAATATATAATTATACATTAAATCATCAAATCAACACTTGATTTAACGATCCGGTCATATCGCATATAACCGACTGATATCAATAGTAACAACTTATCGAATCAACACTTGATCCGATAACCCAGCTATATCGCTTACAACCGATCAATGTCATAAATCGCGAGAAGAAAATATAGTATCGCATACTGGTATTATTCTCGGTCCCGCACATATCTCATATACGCTCCTATTTCGTTTCGCTTGAGCCAGGAAACCCCTGTGTAGGACTATAAAGACTTGTCAATACGCCGGCAGCAGGTGATGATAATATCAAACACCCACAAGCCGCAAGCGGTCTGCTAAACGTAACGGCCACCCGGGTATTGAGCGATCAGAAGATCAACAAGCAAGCCCGCTCACACTCCTGTGAATCCAACGAGTAACACTACCGTACAGTCCGGTATGTTCGTCTGATATGTCGCATATCTCGTCTAGGGGTGGTAAATGTCAGACCCCAATAACTCGATAAGTCGTGTCGATATGAGGTCTATAACAGTTCGAGAAACTACAGGTAACACTTACCAGTAAATCTCAGCAACCCTGGTCAGGGATTTCCGGTTATAGCCAACGAACACAGCGCAACATCAACTCCCTATACCGGGAGAGACGAATCCCCTCCTATCGCTCATTGCCTCCATGTGATTCGGGACTGTACCCAAAAACCACCATTTTGCACGCCCTCTTGGACATGGTAAGGTGGAAATCAAAGCACAGTAGGAATCATACAAGACTCTATGACGATCTCGGGTCAACAGACTACTCTGTACCAGTGTCACCAGAGAACTGCCATCTGACGTAAGGTATAATACCATCTGGGAGTTCTAGGCGAGTCCGTCCAGTGTACCCAGTCTCCACTGAGCACCCGTATATCATCTCTGATGTCAAACACCAATGGATATGGGATCATCTATCGCCCATCTGTATGGGTCGAGAAGGTATACGCTAGTCTACTCTGGTATATCGATGCCCTGTCTCGATACACCCACGACTAGGGACCTTGAAGGATGTACTCATGGACTACCATGTCCCCACTAGTATGATCCGCATCATAGTCCAGGTAGTCAAGTACACATCCTAAGGGCTTTACCAACATGTAACAGAGAGACAATCAGTGTACACGTTAAGGTAAAGAGCAACCAGATAGCATACTATCATGTCGAGCAAGAAAGTCCTCCCTATATATCTCCAAGCATCCACTACAATATACATTCTATGTATAGTAAAGGCCTCTAGGGCATACATATAACTAACAATCTCCCACATGCACTGGGCCCATCTGATAGTAGTGGTTGTAGTATCTCATACTCAACCATCACATAAAAGTCTCTCTCTGGGAAAAGGCCTTTGTGAGTGGATCCGCCGTGTTGTCCTCTGAGTCTACTCTCCAAACCTCGATCTCCTTGGAGATCAACCATCTCCATGATCAGGTGATACTGCCTTAGAATATGTCTGGATCACTGATGGGACGGACGTTCCTTGGCATAAGCCACAACTCCATTGTCACACAATGGGAGGAACAAAGTTCATCTCATGAACAAATATACATCCAGACTGCCTCTTTGGTAGCATCTTAAGTAGTGATGTATCCAGCCTTTATCGTCTAGTATGTCACGGTATCTAGCTTGGAACTCTTCCAACATACCATCCCTCCATTGAGGGTATAGACAATGCCTGTGACTGACATTCAGTCATCCTTATCACCCTGGAACCTTTCCAGTGATTCTCCCCAGGATCAATTGATACTATCTTACTACAACTAGTGAGTATCCTAACATCCAATTAGATCTATCTCATAGATCCAAAACCCAGGATTTAGTAGGTATCACTTTGATCTTTTATGGAGAATCTTTGTGAAAAGCGGAGATTTGAAAGAGCGTAGCATAGGAAACTCCTTCCCTATCAAGAGTATGTCATCCACGTACTCTACGAGGATCACCACCATACTCCCTACTACCTTTTTGTATATACAAGGTTCATCTACCATTTTGATGAAGTCAAAATCTTTGACTACCCCATCAAAACAGATGTTCCAACTCCGCGATGCCTGCTTTATTACATAAAACATTTTGCACACGTTTCCGCTGCTCCTACTGTCTACGAAGCCCTCTGACTGTGTACTTATAGACTCTGTCTTCTAAATCATTATTTAGAAAAGCAGTCATGACACCTAACCGCCAGATATTGTAGTCGTGGTATGTAGCCGTGGCAAGTAGGATCCGGATGGACTTAAGCATAGCCACTGGAAAAGGTTTCACGCCTGGTCGATGATGAAAACCTTTAACAAGTCTAGCTTTGAAAGTCTCAACTTTTCCATCCACACCAAGTAATCTTCTCAAGATATACTTGCTCCTGATGGGGATTTAACCCTTCAGATATAGCAACCAAAGTCCATACTTTGTTGGTGTATAAGGATTCCAACTCAGATCGCTAAGCATCCAGCCATTCTTATAGAGTCCTACTCCTGATGGCCAGCCCGAAACTAGTTGGATCATCATCTCATGATGCAATCCTCGCTCCCACTGTCATAGAGAAACCGAAGTATCTCCCAGGTGGGTGAGGAACCCAACTAGATCGGTGGAGAGGCTGAGGTTCGTTGTTTTCTATTGAATCCTTTGGTTCTACCAAATCATCTGCTTCAGTTTGTATAGCTGGAACCTTTCCAGATCTACATAACAGACCTTGCCTCGAGCTTGTCCGGATTTTTCTTTTAGACATAGTCCGGACAACCCCAAATCTTAACTGACTTAAGAGATGGGCTCTTCCCTTTCCATATCTCATATGAAATGGTAGGCATCTGATTTGATCCGAACCCTATTCAATAGGTATGCAACTTCTCAAGTGCATAACTCCCAAACGAAAATAGGAAACTCAGTAGTACTCATCATAGAGCACACCATATCACATAGGGTGTTATTGCTCCGCCCCGATATACCATCGTGCTATGGTGTATACGGAGGAGTAATGGTGAGAGAGAATCTCATTCTCCTTTAGAATAGTCCAGGAATCCCGTACTCAAGTATTCTCCTCCTTGATCACATCAAAGGACATAATACTTTTACCCGTATTTTGGTTCTCTACTTCTAACTTATCTTCTATGAATATCTCAAAAATTCCGGACTTGTGTTTCAACAGGAACATATGTCTGAATCTTGAGAGATTATCAGTGAATGTAATGAAGTACAAAGAACCGGTCTTAGCATGTGTAGACAGGGGACCTTCATACATCAGCATGTATCAATCCCAAGAGTTCACTAACTCTTTCTCTGTTTCCAATAAACAGAGCTGGTGTCATTATATCTTTGTGACATGACTGGCAAGTTTCACAAGATGTAAATTCAAACCGATTTAAATATGCATCTACATGTAACTTCAGCTAGTCGGGTCGCATTGATATGACCTAGTCTATAATGCCTCAAGAAGGATTCGTTCATTTCTGAACTCTTCCTCTTGTGTGTGTTCTGTATACTAAAAACTGTGGTTTGATTTAGAACGTCAATGCTTTTAGATAACGTGCCTGAACCGATCAACTCTTGATATAGGAAATGTTCAAAACATTATCCAACAATACAAAATTATATCCTTCTTTATCTAAATAAAGAGACCAATATGATTTTGTATATCAGGTTCGGTATCTAATAACATTTGTTCAGAATCAATGTATTCTGGTAATACAGGGTGACAGTGACCAACAGACCTGGCTGCAACACTTGCACCGTTTTCTGTCTCATGAAACTTATCACCCGTTCTCAGTTCTCTACCTATCTGTAGCCTATGTAACAGATTACATATGTGGGATCCTGATCCGGTATCATATACCCAGGACGTAAAGGATACTGAGAAACAGTTCTCTGTAATGAACACACCCGAACATGATGCATTAACATGCACATTCTTCGTTTGGACGGCACGGTAAATCTGGAATTCCCCAATTTCCTGCTCTGTCTTATAACAATTATAAGTTGGAGCGGGACCAACGTTCCCCAGCTCAGTATAACAAGTGGGTTCAGTTAATATATCCGTTTTATTATCTTGATTAAGGCGTGATATGGTCGCTACCGGGAGAGAGAGAGAAGAAAACACTCTGCGTGCGATCTTGCAAGATCAGATTGGTTATTATTTTATCTAATCAGGATGGCTCCCACTGTTTTTATCAAATCTTCCTTCAAACCCTAAAAGGAAAGACTAGCCGGGATTAATTACACGCTACAAGTTCGCCAATCTTTCAGCCAGGCCAGTGTCGGTACTTTGAGGGAGGTCCCCCGTGCTTTCGCACGAACCTAATTAATGTAAACCTCGTTTTCCAAGAGGCGTAACCCCGTTGACACCTTTCTAGACACCTACTTGATCGGCTAATTGTAATGTGTAAAACTCTCCCAGGAGTAACTCTTACTCGCAGCGGGTATCGGGATCCAACCATCTCATAGAAGGTATGCAATCTCATTACAAATTTCAACACTTGAAATTCCCGATAATATTTTGCCCCTAGCGTCCTATGACCTTGACAGAGGTCAACAAACCATAGGCTGCTAGTCAAGTTCAACCCGTCATTTCCTGATTGAAGTAAACCCACCCGCACGACCCTTGACAAAGGTCAACAAGGTCGCATGACTACCCTAAATCAATCACATCATATGCTTATACAGATAAGCACTAATCAGCTACCGCATGCTACGCCTTGACAGAGGTCAACAAACGCAGCACGAATACTAACCAGTACATATCTGAAATGACGGAGGGCTACGACAGGTTTTTCTGAAAACCTATTGCGTAATGAACTCGATATAGTTGTAGAATAAAATGATTTTAAAATGGAGTGCTTTTGAGGCTTTTCTAGTTTTGCTAAAGGGGTCACTCCCGGTGAAGGGATCGTCGGCCCTTTCCTCGTCGAATGAGGTGCGGGATATATCATATATATCACTGTGCAAAGCAAGAACTATAGGAGCAATCAAAAGACAAACCGAGGGTTGTTGCATCTGCCAGTTATTGCTAAAGGAGTCACTCCCGGTGAAGGGATCTCGGTCCTTTCCTTATCGAATAAGGTGCAGGATGTTCTACAAGGAACACCGCGATGCAAAGCAAGAACTGTAGCTACCTGTTTTTGAAAATTCGATTCCACAACATCTTAGGTTTATTTTCTTTCATTAATCATATTAATGAAGTCCCATCATTTAAATCCACCTAAACATCATAGATAAATACGACGTACTCTTATGCCATCCGCATTCGCCTCGATGTCCCCTCGTGCACCGTTAGGTTAGGTAACTAACGACAGAGCGGGGCAAAGCTAGCGTGAGAGCAAAACATAAGTAACGTCTATATAATATATCATATATACTATATACAGTATCTATCATCACATATCAAATGATCACATCACGATATCGCAGCAGAAGAATCATATGAAATATTGGATATACTAGGACGTCCGTGTTTTCAATACGAGCCAGTATAAAACACGGATTCCACGGTCGCGATGAATAGCCAAACCCACACCCCTAGACCCCTACGAGAGCGACAAGCAACCCTACCAATTCTAGAGTTAGGAGACCTGAACTCGACTCCTCGAGTTGGTCTCCCACTGGACTCTAGAACCCGGTTACTTGTGCCCTCCTCCTTAGGTCTATCCTAGTGCGGAAAAGTAAATAATATACAAAGGGTGACATCTTCCGCAACCTGGAAGTGCCCCAATAAAAGGATATTACATACAAGTTTTTACATGAATGAAAATGAAAAACACTCATCTCACAGAAAAAACCCCGGCTATTCAAACACGACGATCCAATATAACATACCCAGCAACGCATAACATCACATGTCATCAACGTACGTAAACATGCGTATCCCAATTGTCGTTGACATATAGCAACGAAACCGGCGATATCACATATTACACTTACGGTCATAGAAAAAAAAGTGTAAAACTACAACAATTGGAATCCGCAACCTCTTTAGACATCGCATGCCTAAACCAATGAATTCCTTAGATATCACATGCCTAACAATTATAAACCCCGCATTTTAGTCTCATTATCGAAAACACTTTTCAGTATTAAGTCGGGCAATTCAACAAGATTCCCGGTACCATGATCGAATGCTCGTCGCAAACTTTAGTAGGCGGCCGCACCTCCGACGCCGTCGACGAAGCGCACCAAGGCGGAACACCGCTGCCGTGAGCACCCGAACGGATGCTTTCGGCGACGGGGTTCTCCTACAGTCACTTGGTCGGGGCTATGGGGTGAGGGTGTCTATTAAGTTTACCCGGCGAGTATCCACGTACGCTACGTGATTGCGACGGACTTTGATCGCATCAAAATTCCGTAGCAACCGATCAAGTGAGACTAAGTGCTATGTTTATAACATTCATTCAGTTATCTCATAACTATTTATGGATTCCAAATATTGTATCACATTCCAGATAAACAGAAAATGTTAAACTTTCCGATCGAACAGTCAAACACCCAAGTTTTCCCGAAACATCTCAACACATGAAATAGGTTTAAAAACATCCAGTTCATACCTCAGTACCAATGGTCCAGCCGTAGAAGGGTCAAGCCAACGCCTCACATGTGGCACGCCGTACTGCCCCAAACCCGAAGGTTCAAAGGGCAGTTCAAGACGGTCACATAATCGAGTTAAGGTTTGTTGTCTTCTAGAGGGTCCATCGCGTTACTTGCACTACTTAGAATGTCTTTAAACCGCTGAAAAATCCAATACTTGGAAATTTTCCGGCAGGGGAAAAATTGGGAATTTATATCCGGTCGAACTTTTTAACATATTCAAAAATTATCCGGAAAAACACAGAGACAAAATTAGACAATCCGATCGAAACACCGAGTCCCCAATACAACCCAAAAAACTCAACTCTTGAGTGTAGATTAAAACTTCCCAGAAAACAGAGGAAACAGATACGGGCATTACTGTATAAAAATTAACCTCTAATCAGTACATACGGTAGCGGAACCGCCGCTAATAGCATGGTAATGCCGCGGTTCCGCGGCGCTTTAGTGGAGTTAGGGGTTCGTTTTCTACAGTAACTCTTAGAATTTCCTGCTCTATTTTCTGAGAATTTTTAATTCAGAAAAATCCACAGTTTTGAAAATAGTCCAGAGAGGTTGAAAAATTGGTGTTTCGGGTTCGATCGGGTTTCTAACATCGTCTACGCATCGTCTAAGGCTCTAGCTAGGCTCTGATACCACTGTAGGGTTCCTAAGCACACTAAAGAGGTTCCACAAGGCATCAACCATGCCAAAAAAAAATTTCCGGTGCCGAGAAACCCTAAACTAGATCGTTAACTAGAAGTTAAGGCGAAAAGCAAGCAAGCAAACGACTTTGCTACTAAGTGAAAGGGATTACAACCTTTGTAGATCCGGTCCACCACTTCTTTAGCTCCGTGTTGACGTCCCTCCGCTGCGATCATCGGATCCCGGACTCTAGAAATGGTTTCGTCGGAGAAATGATCGGGCTAGGTCATTGACTTCGAGGCCGAAGATGATCAACGTCGGGGAGACTCAAACTCAAGCTATTCCTTCACTCGGTCGAAAACTTTGTGAAGAGAACATCCTATACTACATGGCAAGTGGTAGAGGATGAAGAAATAGGAAGTGGGTTCACTTTAGAATTGGATTTCTCACTCTTTTTCTCATGATGCCATTGGAGCTAGCAAGCTTTTTCAAGCTTGATGAAGATGAAGAAGAAGAAAGAATCATTTCCATTAAAAGAATAATATGAACACTTATCCTTTTAATCATGGCACCATGGTTGAGTTAAGCCCTCATGCTTAACTCATGTAGAGATTTAACCATAGCATAAGGTTAAGGGTTGGGTTAGCTAATATCTTAAGCAAATGACAAAAGAGTTGACTTTGTCAATGTTCATCAAGCTTCATGAAGCTTGATAACTTTGACCAAAGTCACACTCTTTTGTTATATGCTAATGAAAATAGTAAACTCTAATCTAACCTTGATATGGTTCAAGTCTCATACACATAACTTGTTTGTGTCATCAAGTATGATACAAACAAGTACACTTGCATATATCACATATAAACAATGTGCACATTCAAGTGAGAAAAACAATCTTAAGGGAACCAATATTAGTTAATGTAAAGTAATATATCAAATATATATTTATACATTAAATCATCAAATCAACACATGATTTAACGATCCGGTCATATCGCATATAACCGACTAATATCAATAGTAACAACTTATCGAATTAACACTTGATCCGATAAACCGGCTATATCGCATACAACCGATCAATGTCACAAATCGCGAGAATAAAATACAGTATCGAATACTAGTATTATTCTCGGTCCCGCACATATCTCATATGCGCTCCTATTTCGTTTCGCTTGAGCCAAAAAACCCCTGTGTAGGACTCTAAAGACTCGTCAATACGCCGGCAGCAGGTGATGATCATATCAAACACCCACAAGCCGCAAGTGGTCTGCTAAACGTAACGGCCACCCGGGTATTGAGCGATCATAAGATCAACGAGCAAGCTCGCTCACACTCCTGTGAATCCAACTAGTAACACTACCGTACAGTCCGGTCTGTTCGTCAGATATGTCGCATATCTCGTCTAGGGGTGGTAAACATCAGACCCCAATAACTCGATAAGTCGTGTCGATATGAGGTCTATAACAGTTCGAGAAACTACAGGTAACACTTACCAGTAAATCTCAGCAACCCTGGCTAGGGATTTCCGGTTATAGCCAATCGAACACAGCGCAACATCAACTCCCTATACCGGGAGAGACGAATCCCCTCCTATCGCTCATTGCCTCAATGTGATTCGGGACTGTACCCAAAAACCACCGTTTTGCACGCCTTCTTGGATGTGGTAAGGTGGAAATCAAAGCACAGTGGGAATCATACAAGACTCTATGACGATCTCGGGTCAACAGACTACTCTGTACCAGTGTCACCAGAGAACTGCCATCTGACGTAAGGTATAATACTATCTGGGAGTTCTCGGTGAGTCCGTCCAGTGTACCCAGTCTCCACTGAGCACCCGTATATCATCTCTGATGTCAAACACCAATGGATATGGGATCATCCATCGTCCATCTGTATGGGTTGAGAAGGTACACGCTAGTCTACTCTGGTATATCGATGCCCTGTCTCGATACACCCACGACTAGGGACCCTGAAGTATGTACTCATGGACTACCATGTCCCCACTACTATGATCCGCATCATAGTCCAGGTAGTCAAGTACACATCCTAAGGGCTTTACCAACAAGTAACAGAGAGACAATCAGTGTACACGTTAAGGTAAAGAGCAACCAGATAGCATACTATCATGTCGAGCAAGAAAGTCCTCCCTATATATGTCCAAGCATCCACTACAATATACATCCTATGTATAGTAATGGCCTCTAGGGCATACATATAACTAACATGCTATACGCCATCCACCCGACTTCACCCCGTAGATATAAATCTACTCACCTTGACCTTCGTATGCCGATGCCGACGTCGCCATACGCTTGCTTGTCATCTCGAAGTCTTCGTGAGGGTACCTACACATAAAAAATTATCGTGCCGCATTAAAATCCAATTCAAAACAAAAACGACGCACGAAACTCACATAGGTCAAAACCTATGGTTTGCTCTCCCAAAACAACCCGATATCACTCGATATAGACGTACAAACGTCAAGTGATCGAGATAAAACACAAACGCTAAAATCTAGAAATTAAAATACGCAAAACCATAACTCGAATCAAAACAGCAACTTGAGAAAGCGGTCCTAGATTTTGATTAAGGTGTAAACAATGTTCTAAAACAATACTGAAGTGATGTATATTGGGTATAAGAGCTATGGAAGCAACCAGGACCCCACCCCTCAACAAGTGGCCGAGCCCCTCCCTCTAAAATCTGAGCTCGCCGGCCCTGGCGGCTCCTCTATGGTTCGTCTTGCTATAGGGTGTTTCTAGGGTCAATTCAAGTCTATAGGGGTTGTTTGCTCATCTCGTATCTGTCCCAGGTCATCCCAGATTTCCCTGCACACCCTAAAAGTTCACAAACTGACATGAAAAGTTCTGTAATTTCGTATTTTGGGTTTCAGTTGGGCTTGGTCTGGGTTTCTATCATTAAAGGGGGGTCTAAGGTCACCAATAAGGCTCAAGTTCACCTACACAACTCAAATTAACCCTAACCCTCTCTAAGGGTATCCAAAGTTCACTAAACTTCGCCAAATCGATTTTAAACTTTAATAGATGCATAAGCAAATGAAATACTACACTAATTGTGAAGGGATTACCTCATTTGACACTCACGAATCCTCTACAGCGCCAAAAAGCAAACTTTCTTGGTCTAAAGTGTAGCTTGACGGCTTGTGCACATTTTTTGTGAAGAGGAGATGGGGTTTTGGTGTTGTTTTGATGTAGTTTTGAGGTTTTGAAGTGGAGGTGGAGGAGGGTACTGTCATGGGAGTTAGAGAGGAGAGGAAAAGATGAAGAAGATGAATGATGAATGGAAATAAATGAGAGCCATGCTTTGTTGACCCCTAACCCTCTCTCTCTCATGCCCATCCCTCTTGCAATCATTGTGTCCCCTTTGACTTTTCTTTTTCTGCTCTCCTTTCTATTTAAAAAGTCATAAATGATAAACATAAGGAAAATCCATGATACAAAATAATGTAACAAGTGTGAAAAATATGACATGTGCATGTCATGTACACAAAACACGCTTAATGAGCGATTAGCGATATTTAATCGCGATTAGCTTTAAAAGTGCATATAAAAAATCCTAAAAATTCATAATTCGCCTAAATCACATAAAACACCCTCATTTCGGTAATTTCTAAAATTTTCCCAATTTATCGGTATTTAATTATACCGCCCTATTAAAATATTCATTATATTTATTATTTAATTATAAAAAAATTCCCAAAAATAATATTTTATCTTTCTGAGATGTTACAATTACCGATGATGCGTATGTTCCACGTACACATGCTTGCCGGCTCACACACATCATCATCGGTAATTGCCATGTCACGTTCACATTAGGGAATACTATTCATTGACATAGCTTGCTAGTTGATAGTTGCAATATGATATAGCTTTCTTATGTTAGTTTAAATATTTTATTCATTGCATGATATCAGATGCATTCATGTATTCATTGATTATGCGGTATTATGGAGATTTATGTCGGTTTTCACTGTTTATTGACATGGTGAATTGATGATTTCGGATTATTCTTGATATTTTCTGGATTTGGAAACCGCATGTGAAACTTTTGTAAACTGATGTATTGTTTTAAAGAGAAAAATGCAGTTTTTCTTGATATGTTGAGTATTGTCCACCATGATGTTTTCTCGGTTCTGAGATGTTTTCGAGACCCGATTTGAGGAGTTGGATGAACCGTCTCGGGTACATGGTGGGCCCGGTAAGGTACCCCGGGGAAAGAAGCTCGAGATGTAAACGATGAGCCCGGCAGGGGCAGACTGCCTACCGGTGATTTTACCTGGCGCGGCGAATATCCGGAGGATACCGTTCGTGGTCGTGTGATTGATGATATGGGCCGATCCGGACTGACGGAGCCTGAGTTGTTGAGATATTGAGACTTGAGACACTGAGATATTGAGATTTGAATATGCAGGCCAGTCCGGATAGCCGGAGCCTGAGGTATTGAGATAATGAGATTTATGTTTTGTTTCGATGCTGGACACTGTTTTATCTGTCTATTTCGTTGATGATACACGATTTATATACATACAGAAATCTCATTAAATAAAGAAAACAGTTTTCTCATTCACGAAGTATTCTGTTTCATATGTAATGCATTCATGCATCATATATCTGATATGTTGCTATCTGAGGTACTGACACGAGAACGTGGTATTGCACTTATGTGTAGTTGGATCAGGATATTTATTTGAGGATATTACTTGATATGACCTAGGATATCGTCATGCATGCGATTTCTAGTCGTACATGTGTTCTACTCACGAGTTGGCAACTCACCCACGTTGTGCCTCAGTTTCTTGCAGGTTTTGCCGTACAGGTTTCATTGCGCTTTTGCTGGCACAATGTTCTTTCCGGATGATTGCTTTGGTATGTAGGTTCTTTTGCATCAGGACCACCATTGTATATTTGTTATTTCAGTTGTATCTAGTAAAACTCCATCAACCAAATTTGTATATTTGATAGAGATAGATGACCAGTGTATATTCTTTCGATCTTAGAGTCGCGCGCTGTATTATTATGGTTTTCCTCTGGTTTTCTTGATGATGTTGGATTTTTATCCTGAGTTTGATCCTCGCCTTTTGGCGTTGTTTATTATATTGCATTGTCACGACCCGAAAGTACGGAACATGACCGGCACTTAAACTACGAACGTCTCGAGGTGTACGTAATCTAAGTAAACCGAAAACCCAGAAATCCAAACCAAGAAAAGTAGTAGAGTGCAGGAAAAACCAACTTAATGCAAGTAGTTTCAATAGCATAAGCCTAATTATGCGGTTTTTAAAAACATCAAAAATTTACTGAAAATTTCGGCAGAGTCTCCTTTGTAAATACTGGCCCCCAAACGGGATACAACATGAATAGTATACGAAATCAAGAAAAAGGCATCCCCAAGCGGGAGCTAGCTCTTCGTCATCGACGGTCACAACCACACAAGCAATAATATACAACGCCAACGGCGAGGATCAAAACTCAAAAGGAAACTCAAAACCACCAGAAATATAACGAGCGACTCTAGGGTCGAAAGAATAAACACCACTGGTCTCTATCTCAATAAATACATGTTTGGTTGATGGAATTTACTAGATACAACGGAATAATATTATACAAGGTAATATGATGGATACGATACAAGAAAAACCCACCTACTAGTAAGTCACCCGAATGAAACTGAGCCCGCCAAGCCGTAATTAAACCTGTACGGCAAAACCTGCAAGAAACTGGGGCACAACGGGGGTGAGTTGCCAACTCGTGAATAGAAAAACATCTACGCACAGAAATCGCATAAATAACGCAATCCTAGGTCAATGATCATAATATATCCTCAAAAATGTATATAACATGCAGCCTATAACAATGGCTAGGGTAAATATCTAACCCGAGTGTAAACTCATGTGCCCGTGTCAGTGCCTCAGGTAGCAATATATCATATGAATGAGGTATGAATGCATGAAAACAGAATACATGTAAATGAAGAAACTGTTTTCATAAATTAGTGGGATTTCCTTCGTATTTTTAAACTGATGTATCATAAATGAAATCATTATCAACAGTGTCTAGCATCAACACAAAACATAAATCTCAATGTCTCGAAATATCAATGTCTCAATCTCAATATCTAGGGCGCCGTCAGTCCAGACCGGCCCCTACCATCCATCTCAAGACCACGACGGTATCCTCCGGATATCCGACGCGTCGGGTAATATCACCGGTAAGTAGTGCTCCCCAGCCAGGCTCAACGTCAACACCACATTCCTCTTGCCCCGGGGTACCATATCGGGCCCACCATGTACCCGAAACGGTTCCTCCACTCCTCGAATCGGGTCTCGAAATCCATCAGCAAACTCATGGTGGACGACTCATACATCATGGGAAAACCGCACTTTTTTATTTTAAAAGGGAGAACAGGTTTATTCATGTTTTTGCGGTTTTCCTCCAAATCCAAGAAATCTCATGAAATCCGAATCCAAGTCATCAATGGCATGTAAACAGTGAATATAGGCATGAGAATCCATGAATGCGACACAACAGTGAATAATAACATGCATGAAGTAGTAGGCAATAACTACAATGTCTAACTAGCATATAAGGCAAGTACACTATTATCATGTCTAAACTATTAGCTAACAACCTATGTCAAATGAAATAGTATTTTCTAAAGTGTTCGTGACATGTCAATTACCGATGAAGATGTGTGTGAGCCGGCAAATAAGTGTACGTGGTACATACGCGTCATCGGTAATGGTGCTGGTGTCCTAACAGCATGATATTAATAATGCAATAAGAAATTATAATATAAGTATGCGATGCGGAGCGAACAGTAAAAATGAGCGGGAGCTGAATACTAGACACAACTTTAACTACTCTGCACTAATCTAATATAAGTCCTACAAATGGTGCCTTTTGAAATAACACGAATCATGGGGTTTTGAAAATAGGGGCTACGGTGTTTTTAAGAAAAGATACGTTTTTGAAATATCCGTAGAATCCCTTGACCTATCTTTTAAAATACGCATGATTCGTAAGCTTTGAAATAGGTAAGAATCGAATCTAATCTAACAACTAAACTAAACTAAAGGGCTAAGCTAACAAGCTGGACTACAGGTAAGGAAACCGCCTAACGTCTGAGTCGATACATATACATACCTGTATATATATTAGTCGGTGATCCCGCCTCAATAATATCATATCCGATACCATATCTATAATCAGACATCCCAAGTCAAGAGTGCGGATCAATCATCAAGATATAGCTCGTACGTAAATCCGTCGTACGGCATCCCCCAATTCTGGGTACGGGTCAAAATCACATTCATCATACTATTCACCTGGTATCCTCTTTATCAATATCATGATCTGGTACTGATCTACGTCTAGTACAATACTGATATCGCCTAAGTATGCATGCACATGTGTAAAAACTACGTCAAGGACCCGCTACAACGTCATGTCGTATCTAAGATACGAACCCTGCTATATCACCGATCTCACGGCCTCAAATCAAATCTCATCGACTCAGCTCAATCCCAAGTATCATCCTCAAATCCGTATGTGAACACATAGTTCCATACCCATGTGAACCCATAACTATAAAGAATCCCATGAGCACATATCAATAGGAATGTATGCAAGTATGTATGTGTGTATGTGTAGTGCAACACTACCCTAGGGTTCGCAACACTAAAGTAATCCAACACACCAATATCCATCCTAAGCATCGTTATTAATCCCAAATAACATATAATAATTGTTGGTGTGTATACGCATCCGTATACACCACCACGGACTGCGGGGGTGCTATACGCCATCCACCCGACTTCTCCCCGTAGATATAAATCTACTCACCTGGTCCCCGCTAGCCGGTTTCGACGTCGCCACGCGCTTGCTTGTCGTTTCGAAGTCCACATGGGGGTACCTACATATCATAACGCACCATATCGCATTAAAACTAAATTCGAAATCGAAACGGCATACGAAAATCAAATCGGCACGCGTATCACGCATAGGTCCAAACCTATCGCCTACGCATGCAAGAATAGTCAAACCAACCCTCGATGTCGATGTACAAACGTCAAACCGTCGAGAAAAATCCAATCACACTCATTTGCATATTCACGAACACTAATTTTAATATAAACTAGGTTAAAACTCAAAAAAACCCCAATTTCACTTAAAAAGTCAATTTTCCGAAAATCTAGCAAGCACAATTCGCCGTTTTTGTACAAAACATGATGTTTAAATGAATGTAGCGGCCAATATACTTGTTAAATATCTTAAATAAGTCATATAAACAATTTCCGGAATTTAATCTCATTAAATTCCAAAAACCCTAATATTCTAGTTTACAAAATACTTAAATTTTAACAATTTCAAAGCAAAAATGCACAAACTACAATCTAGCTGAGATTTGCATGATCCAAAGCATTAAACTACACTTAATAAAGTTAATGAATCCATGAAAAACCTAATTAGATTTTTAGTCTAACGTTTGCAATAATTTCCAAAAACCTAGTTTAGAAAAAAAAAACTTAATTTGGACATTTTACATCTAGCAATCTACATATCATCAAAAGATTTAGTTTTCACTTCCTTAAGATGATAGCCTATACTTGGCAACCATGATTAGATGATAAGAACCCTAATTAGATTCAAACACCATCACACAATTTAAATCTTGAAATTGGAAATCACAAAATTAGCTAATTAAACTAATTTAAAGTAGCTTATCGAAATCTAAAAACTTGGGTTAGGATTATACCTCCAAACCATGAGATCAAACTTAAAATCTAGCCTCCCAAAATGCACTCTTTTCACAAGGATCCATGCATGAAATGCTAAGGAATAATGGGTAAGTGTTGGATTTGGATTTAGAGTTGAATTTGTATGGATTTGAAGTGATTTTTGTGGAATTTTTTTGATGCAAAAATGGAGTGAGAACTTGGGGAGGGGGCTGCTGCTGTAGGGATGAATTTTGTCCAGAATTAGTGGGGGGGGTGGGCGAGTGAGGAGAGAGAGTGAGGTGGGGAAGTTGCATTAAGTCAAAGTCCACTCATTTCTTATCATTTTCTACACTTTTCTTTTCTTTTCTTTCTTTTGCAAACCAAGTGGGGAAAAGAGAGGGGGCTGCTGAATTCAACCAAGGGGAGAAGTGAATGGGGGTGTGTGGGTGTGGGTACGGGTGTGGGGTGATAAAAAATGATAAATACAATACCCCAAACATCCATTTACACTAAAAAAAAGCATTTTTTCTTCAATAATTTCTAAACCGTTTTGGCAAATGATTTCGTTCCAAAAACCACATGATAAAATTTTATTTAATGTTTTATGATGCACAAAATTTGTTTCAACTCATTTCAATTTGTAATTTTCCCTAATTAAATGTATTAGTGTCGGCTTAAAATAATAATAAAATAATATTTTTTTCATAAAATTTGAAATTTCACCAGCGGCTCAATAAACACCAAATAATAGCAATTACATAGATAGAATATGTATATTTAATTTTTATAATAAGATATTTGTATTTTTACTTTTTACAGGAAACTCCCTTATTTTACCGATTTTTTCGAAATCTCACCGAAACGATATTCAAAACGTTACAATCTTCCCCCCTTAAAGAAATTCGGTCCCCGAATTTAAATTCAAACTCCCCCAAATACTAAAACATCTAAGAAAAACCATCAAGTCGTCGGGGCTCCGAAATTGTAAATACATAAGACAATTCGTAGCGCAGCGCATGCGCTTGAAAAATGAGTATATAAGTCAAATCAAAACTCCGTCAAGCATTCCGCAATCATCGGAGTCATGGAGAAGACATCAATGCAAAATCCAAATCAAAACCAATATGATATAACTCGAAACTATACATGTAAATATCGAATCTATATCTGTAAGTATCTGAAGGAAATGTATGCCAAATCTCTTTAAGTCGCTGTGCAACGCGTATAACACTGTACAGTGGCGGACGTCTATCATAAGAAAATAACTATATACATATATACCTTTGTTTGAAACGTACGTTCCGCCGTTTTGGAAAAAATTTAGAAGGGTCTCCTTGTCTTAAACATTTCGTGTCATATCAGACACGTAGGTAAATACTGAGGCTATAGCTCGCTTTTTGGAAATTCCTTCAATAACTATCAATGCATGCAAAATATATTCAGGTACTGTCCTCTGACTAGTCCTGCTCAGTACGAAAACACATAGCAATCTCATAAAAAACGTACTGCTCCATAAGAAATCAATCACAAATATATATATGAATACTACGTGCGTCAGGTGCGCACGGAAATCAAAATCTATAAATGTGCCATACATGTGCACAGAAACAACATCTAGGTGCAACGGGTGTGCACACAACATCAGTCATAGGCAACGTGTATGCCTGACAGCAAAATCAGGTGCATCTGACATGCACGAAAAATCCCGATTCAATGCATCTGGTGTGCACCAAATCGCATCTCATAACAGGCGCCCAACATGTGCTAAAAATCCAAATCTGGTGCGTCCATCATACACAAAATCAACTCAACTGTATGAAACCCATAAAATCATAAACATGAGAAACCAAGTCACGAAAACGATGTCAAGTGCAACAACTGTGCAAAATCGTAAATACTCAGTAGGTGCAACCATGGTCCATGAAAACAAATATCGTGAAACTCAATCATCAAAATCAATCATGCGAATAGATCGCCCAAAATACCCAAAATCAAGTATGGCGGAATAGTCCCGCTCAAGCACATACTCAAGAATCTCTGGCCAACTGTCGTGGTCACTCATAGCATGTCTCGTCGACGATCCTGAACTCTGGCCTGCCGGTGTGCATAACATGACCACTACTGGGTCCAAGTCTTCTCGTAATTTATTCCAGAAAGGTCCTATCGAGATCTCTCCCAAATCTCGTCTCTGCCGAACTGTCCGGAAGTCATCGTCCCTTACTAGATCTATTCTCGTTCCTGAACGGCTACATACTCATCGCGACTCCTTCTGGAAGGTATATCCAAGTACAATGCCTCGGCATGCGTACCGCATCTATGATGTCGGCTGAGTGGAACGTCGTCTCCTCAAGATCTCGTACGAACCTCTTACTCCACTTTTCTCTAATGTCGACTGCTACGGACTCGTCTCGTCGTGGCTGCATGGACTGAGCTCCAACGGCTATCCTCGTATCTGGAGTCTCCCAAGAAATGCATCTCACCACCTAGCATCCGAATTAAGTCGAGCCATCCGATCAAGTCGTCAAACCTCATAATCCCCCAAGAGCTCAACCTCTTGGGCACGGTTTAATAGTATCGAGTACATACCACAGCATCGGTGGTCCAGCCGTAGAAGGACAAACCCAAGCCTCACTAATGGCACCGTAGAACTGCCGCAAACCCGAAGGTTCAAAGGCTTTCACACGGTCATTAAGTCGAGTTAGGGTTTCATTCTTCTAGAGGGACCATAGAATTGCCTGCATGTCTTTCAGACTACTTTAAACTTGGAATAATAGGTTTCTGACATTCGATCGTCTCTGTCGACTCCCAACGTCTCCACGTGAAGTCGTCTCTAGCTGGAATCAATCTATCTGATGACCTCGCATCGTGTTAGGCGAACGATCCACATATCCTAGTCATTCATCCACGATGACTAGCGACCTTCTATCATCTCTTAGTACAACTCGTTCTGCACTAACTCCAGCATCTGGGGCAATACCTCGTCGTTCGCAGCAATAACTGGCTCGCTCGTCTGCACGCTGAACAGTGCCTTGATCATCATGAATAAGCAACACACCAACGGTCATCAAGATCTGGCTGGCCTCTATCATTGGCTCAATACTCTAGTGTCGATCAGCACATCCGAGTAACCTCATAAAGGCGATCCGCCAAACGCTCGTGGCGCGGAAACACAGTCAAAAGACACCTCTCTACAATCGGGTGTCGCCGGAATCATGCCCTGGTCAGTCCTCGTTCGTGAAGAGCTCGTGCTGACCGCAACTCTAGCCGTAGCTCTCCTTGCCCGTAATCGTGGCAGCAAAACCAAACTGGTACCGATGAGGCTAGATCAGGAAGGAATATAATACTGAATAAGGAAATGTACATCCTAAGGCTTCTTAAGTGGAGTGGCGTGTCGTAAATATGCCGCGGAACATACCAACGGTACGTCACTCTACTTTAGTCACCTATTCCATCAACCAAGGGTCATCCTACGCTCCGAAGGTAAAACCTAACGCTCCGATACCAACTTTGTCATGACCCGAAAGTACGGAACATGACCGGCACTTAAACTACGAACGTCTCGAGGTGTACGTAATCTAAGTAAACCGAAAACCCAGAAATCCAAACCAAGAAAAGTAGTAGAGTGCAGGAAAAACCAACTTAAAGTAAGTAGTTTCAATAGCATAAGCCGAATTATGCGGTTTTTAAAAACATCAAAAATTTACTGAAAATTTCGGCAGAGTCTCCTTTGTAAATACTGGCCCCCAAACGGGATACAACATGAATAGTATACGAAATCAAGAAAAAGGCATCCCCAAGCGGGAGCTAGCTCTGCGTCATCGACGGTCACAACCACACAAGCAATATAATATACAACGCCAACGGCGAGGATCAAAAGTCAAAAGGAAACTCAAAACCACCAGAAATATAACGAGCGACTCTAGGGTCGAAAGAATAAACACCACTGGTCTCTATCTCAATAAATACATGTTTGGTTGATGGAATTTACTAGATACAACGGAATAATATTATACAAGGTAATATGATGGGTACGATACAAGAAAAACCTACCTACTAGCAAGTTACCCGAATGAAACTGAGCCCGCCAAGCCATAATTAAACCTGTACGGCAAAACCTGCAAGAAACTGGGGCACAACGGGGGTGAGTTGCCAACTCGTGAATAGAAAAACATCTACGCACAGAAATCGCATAAATAACGCAATCCTAGGTCAATGATCATAATATATCCTCAAAAATGTATATAACATGCAGCCTATAACAATGGCTAGGGTAAATATCTAACCCGAGTGTAAACTCATGTGCCCGTGTCAGTGCCTCAGGTAGCAATATATCATATGAATGAGGTATGAATGCATGAAAACAGAATACATGTAAATGAAGAAACTGTTTTCATAAATTAGTGAGATTACCTTCGTATTTTTAAACTGATGTATCATAAATGAAATTAGTATCAACAGTGTCTAGCATCGACACAAAACATAAATCTCAATGTCTCGAAATATCAATGTCTCAATCTCAATATCTAGGGCGCCGTCAGTCCAGACCGGCCCCTACCATCCATCTCAAGACCACGACGGTATCCTCCGGATATCCGACGCGTCGGGTAATATCACCGGTAAGTAGTGCTCCCCAGCCAGGCTCAACGTCAACACCACATTCCTCTTGCCCCGGGGTACCATATCGGGCCCACCATGTACCCGAAACGGTTCCTCCACTCCTCGAATCGGGTCTCGAAATCCATCAGCAAACTCATGGTGGACGACTCATACATCATGGGAAAACCGCACTTTTTTATTTTAAAAGGGAGAACAGGTTTATTCATGTTTTTGCGGTTTTCCTCCAAATCCAAGAAATCTCATGAAATCCGAATCCAAGTCATCAATGGCATGTAAACAGTGAATATAGGCATGAGAATCCATGAATGCGACACAACAGTGAATAATAACATGCATGAAGTAGTAGGCAATAACTACAATGTCTAACTAGCATATAAGGCAAGTACACTATTATCATGTCTAAACTATTAGCTAACAACCTATGTCAAATGAAATAGTATTTTCTAAAGTGTTCGTGACATGTCAATTACCGATGAAGATGTGTGTGAGCCGGCAAATAAGTGTACGTGGTACATACGCGTCATCGGTAATGGTGCTGGTGTCCTAACAGCATGATATTAATAATGCAATAAGAAATTATAATATAAGTATGCGATGCGGAGCGAACAGTAAAAATGAGCGGGAGCTGAATACTAGACACAACTTTAACTACTCTGCACTAATCTAATATAAGTCCTACAAATGGTGCCTTTTGAAATAACACGAATCATGGGGTTTTGAAAATAGGGGCTACAGTGTTTTTAAGAAAAGATACGTTTTTGAAATATCCGTAGAATCCCTTGACCTATCTTTTAAAATACGCATGATTCGTAAGCTTTGAAATAGGTAAGAATCGAATCTAATCTAACAACTAAACTAAACTAAAGGGCTAAGCTAACAAGCTGGACTACAGGTAAGGAAACCGCCTAACGTCTGAGTCGATACATATACATACCTGTATATATATTAGTCGGTGATCCCGCCTCAATAATATCATATCCGATACCATATCTATAATCAGACATCCCAAGTCAAGAGTGCGGATCAATCATCAAGATATAGCTCGTACGTAAATCCGTCGTACGGCATCCCCCAATTCTGGGTACGGGTCAAAATCACATTCATCATACTATTCACCTGGTATCCTCTTTATCAATATCATGATCTGGTACTGATCTACGTCTAGTACAATACTGATATCGCCTAAGTATGCATGCACATGTGTAAAAACTACGTCAAGGACCCGCTACAACGTCATGTCGTATCTAAGATACGAACCCTGCTATATCACCGATCTCACGGCCTCAAATCAAATCTCATCGACTCAGCTCAATCCCAAGTATCATCCTCAAATCCGTATGTGAACACATAGTTCCATACCCATGTGAACCCATAACTATAAAGAATCCCATGAGCACATATCAATAGGAATGTATGCAAGTATGTATGTGTGTATGTGTAGTGCAACACTACCCTAGGGTTCGCAACACTAAAGTAATCCAACACACCAATATCCATCCTAAGCATCGTTATTAATCCCAAATAACATATAATAATTGTTGGTGTGTATACGCATCCGTATACACCACCACGGACTGCGGGGGTGCTATACGCCATCCACCCGACTTCTCCCCGTAGATATAAATCTACTCACCTGGTCCCCGCTAGCCGGTTTCGACGTCGCCACGCGCTTGCTTGTCGTTTCGAAGTCCACATGGGGGTACCTACATATCATAACGCACCATATCGCATTAAAACTAAATTCGAAATCGAAACGTCATACGAAAATCAAATCGGCACGCGTATCACGCATAGGTCCAAACCTATCGCCTACGCATGCAAGAATAGTCAAACCAACCCTCGATGTCGATGTACAAACGTCAAACCGTCGAGAAAAATCCAATCACACTCATTTGCATATTCACGAACACTAATTTTAATATAAACTAGGTTAAAACTCAAAAAAACCCCAATTTCACTTAAAAAGTCAATTTTCCGAAAATCTAGCAAGCACAATTCGCCGTTTTTGTACAAAACATGATGTTTAAATGAATGTAGCGGCCAATATACTTGTTAAATATCTTAAATAAGTCATATAAACAATTTCCGGAATTTAATCTCATTAAATTCCAAAAACCCTAATATTCTAGTTTACAAAATACTTAAATTTTAACAATTTCAAAGCAAAAATGCACAAACTACAATCTAGCTGAGATTTGCATGATCCAAAGCATTAAACTACACTTAATAAAGTTAATGAATCCATGAAAAACCTAATTAGATTTTTAGTCTAACGTTTGCAATAATTTCCAAAAACCTAGTTTAGAAAAAAAAAAACTTAATTTGGACATTTTACATCTAGCAATCTACATATCATCAAAAGATTTAGTTTTCACTTCCTTAAGATGATAGCCTATACTTGGCAACCATGATTAGATGATAAGAACCCTAATTAGATTCAAACACCATCACACAATTTAAATCTTGAAATTGGAAATCACAAAATTAGCTAATTAAACTAATTTAAAGTAGCTTATCGAAATCTAAAAACTTGGGTTAGGATTATACCTCCAAACCATGAGATCAAACTTAAAATCTAGCCTCCCAAAATGCACTCTTTTCACAAGGATCCATGCATGAAATGCTAAGGAATAATGGGTAAGTGTTGGATTTGGATTTAGAGTTGAATTTGTATGGATTTGAAGTGATTTTTGTGGAATTTTTTTGATGCAAAAATGGAGTGAGAACTTGGGGAGGGGGCTGCTGCTGTAGGGATGAATTTTGTCCAGAATTAGTGGGGGGGGTGGGCGAGTGAGGAGAGAGAGTGAGGTGGGGAAGTTGCATTAAGTCAAAGTCCACTCATTTCTTATCATTTTCTACACTTTTCTTTTCTTTTCTTTCTTTTGCAAACCAAGTGGGGAAAAGAGAGGGGGCTGCTGAATTCAACCAAGGGGAGAAGTGAATGGGGGTGTGTGGGTGTGGGTACGGGTGTGGGGTGATAAAAAATGATAAATACAATACCCCAAACATCCATTTACACTAAAAAAAAAGCATTTTTTCTTCAATAATTTCTAAACCGTTTTGGCAAATGATTTCGTTCCAAAAACCACATGATAAAATTTTATTTAATGTTTTATGATGCACAAAATTTGTTTCAACTCATTTCAATTTGTAATTTTCCCTAATTAAATGTATTAGTGTCGGCTTAAAATAATAATAAAATAATATTTTTTTCATAAAATTTGAAATTTCACCAGCGGCTCAATAAACACCAAATAATAGCAATTACATAGCTAGAATATGTATATTTAATTTTTATAATAAGATATTTGTATTTTTACTTTTTACAGGAAACTCCCTTATTTTACCGATTTTTTCGAAATCTCACCGAAACGATATTCAAAACGTTACAATCTTCCCCCCTTAAAGAAATTCGGTCCCCGAATTTAAATTCAAACTCCCCCAAATACTAAAACATCTAAGAAAAACCATCAAGTCGTCGGGGCTCCGAAATTGTAAATACATAAGACAATTCGTAGCGCAGCGCATGCGCTTGAAAAATGAGTATATAAGTCAAATCAAAACTCCGTCAAGCATTCCGCAATCATCGGAGTCATGGAGAAGACATCAATGCAAAATCCAAATCAAAACCAATATGATATAACTCGAAACTATACATGTAAATATCGAATCTATATCTGTAAGTATCTGAAGGAAATGTATGCCAAATCTCTTTAAGTCGCTGTGCAACGCGTATAACACTGTACAGTGGCGGACGTCTATCATAAGAAAATAACTATATACATATATACCTTTGTTTGAAACGTACGTTCCGCCGTTTTGGAAAAAATTTAGAAGGGTCTCCTTGTCTTAAACATTTCGTGTCATATCAGACACGTAGGTAAATACTGAGGCTATAGCTCGCTTTTTGGAAATTCCTTCAATAACTATCAATGCATGCAAAATATATTCAGGTACTGTCCTCTGACTAGTCCTGCTCAGTACGAAAACACATAGCAATCTCATAAAAAACGTACTGCTCCATAAGAAATCAATCACAAATATATATATGAATACTACGTGCGTCAGGTGCGCACGGAAATCAAAATCTATAAATGTGCCATACATGTGCACAGAAACAACATCTAGGTGCAACGGGTGTGCACACAACATCAGTCATAGGCAACGTGTATGCCTGACAGCAAAATCAGGTGCATCTGACATGCACGAAAAATCCCGATTCAATGCATCTGGTGTGCACCAAATCGCATCTCATAACAGGCGCCCAACATGTGCTAAAAATCCAAATCTGGTGCGTCCATCATACACAAAATCAACTCAACTGTATGAAACCCATAAAATCATAAACATGAGAAACCAAGTCACGAAAACGATGTCAAGTGCAACAACTGTGCAAAATCGTAAATACTCAGTAGGTGCAACCATGGTCCATGAAAACAAATATCGTGAAACTCAATCATCAAAATCAATCATGCGAATAGATCGCCCAAAATACCCAAAATCAAGTATGGCGGAATAGTCCCGCTCAAGCACATACTCAAGAATCTCTGGCCAACTGTCGTGGTCACTCATAGCATGTCTCGTCGACGATCCTGAACTCTGGCCTGCCGGTGTGCATAACATGACCACTACTGGGTCCAAGTCTTCTCGTAATTTATTCCAGAAAGGTCCTATCGAGATCTCTCCCAAATCTCGTCTCTGCCGAACTGTCCGGAAGTCATCGTCCCTTACTAGATCTATTCTCGTTCTTGAACGGCTACATACTCATCGCGACTCCTTCTGGAAGGTATATCCAAGTACAATGCCTCGGCATGCGTACCGCATCTATGATGTCGGCTGAGTGGAACGTCGTCTCCTCAAGATCTCGTACGAACCTCTTACTCCACTTTTCTCTAATGTCGACTGCTACGGACTCGTCTCGTCGTGGCTGCATGGACTGAGCTCCAACGGCTATCCTCGTATCTGGAGTCTCCCAAGAAATGCATCTCACCACCTAGCATCCGAATTAAGTCGAGCCATCCGATCAAGTCGTCAAACCTCATAATCCCCCAAGAGCTCAACCTCTTGGGCACGGTTTAATAGTATCGAGTACATACCACAGCATCGGTGGTCCAGCCGTAGAAGGACAAACCCAAGCCTCACTAATGGCACCGTAGAACTGCCGCAAACCCGAAGGTTCAAAGGCTTTCACACGGTCATTAAGTCGAGTTAGGGTTTCATTCTTCTAGAGGGACCATAGAATTGCCTGCATGTCTTTCAGACTACTTTAAACTTGGAATAATAGGTTTCTGACATTCGATCGTCTCTGTCGACTCCCAACGTCTCCACGTGAAGTCGTCTCTAGCTGGAATCAATCTATCTGATGACCTCGCATCGTGTTAGGCGAACGATCCACATATCCTAGTCATTCATCCACGATGACTAGCGACCTTCTATCATCTCTTAGTACAACTCGTTCTGCACTAACTCCAGCATCTGGGGCAATACCTCGTCGTTCGCAGCAATAACTGGCTCGCTCGTCTGCACGCTGAACAGTGCCTTGATCATCATGAATAAGCAACACACCAACGGTCATCAAGATCTGGCTGGCCTCTATCATTGGCTCAATACTCTAGTGTCGATCAGCACATCCGAGTAACCTCATAAAGGCGATCCGCCAAACGCTCGTGGCGTGGAAACACAGTCAAAAGACACCTCTCTACAATCGGGTGTCGCCGGAATCATGCCCTGGTCAGTCCTCGTTCGTGAAGAGCTCGTGCTGACCGCAACTCTAGCCGTAGCTCTCCTTGCCCGTAATCGTGGCAGCAAAACCAAACTGGTACCGATGAGGCTAGATCAGGAAGGAATATAATACTGAATAAGGAAATGTACATCCTAAGGCTTCTTAAGTGGAGTGGCGTGTCGTAAATATGCCGCGGAACATACCAACGGTACGTCACTCTACTTTAGTCACCTATTCCATCAACCAAGGGTCATCCTACGCTCCGAAGGTAAAACCTAACGCTCCGATACCAACTTTGTCATGACCCGAAAGTACGGAACATGACCGGCACTTAAACTACGAACGTCTCGAGGTGTACGTAATCTAAGTAAACCGAAAACCCAGAAATCCAAACCAAGAAAAGTAGTAGAGTGCAGGAAAAACCAACTTAAAGTAAGTAGTTTCAATAGCATAAGCCGAATTATGCGGTTTTTAAAAACATCAAAAATTTACTGAAAATTTCGGCAGAGTCTCCTTTGTAAATACTGGCCTCCAAACGGGATACAACATGAATAGTATACGAAATCAAGAAAAAGGCATCCCCAAGCGGGAGCTAGCTCTGCGTCATCGACGGTCACAACCACACAAGCAATATAATATACAACGCCAACGGCGAGGATCAAAAGTCAAAAGGAAACTCAAAACCACCAGAAATATAACGAGCGACTCTAGGGTCGAAAGAATAAACACCACTGGTCTCTATCTCAATAAATACATGTTTGGTTGATGGAATTTACTAGATACAACGGAATAATATTATACAAGGTAATATGATGGGTACGATACAAGAAAAACCTACCTACTAGCAAGTTACCCGAATGAAACTGAGCCCGCCAAGCCATAATTAAACCTGTACGGCAAAACCTGCAAGAAACTGGGGCACAACGGGGGTGAGTTGCCAACTCGTGAATAGAAAAACATCTACGCACAGAAATCGCATAAATAACGCAATCCTAGGTCAATGATCATAATATATCCTCAAAAATGTATATAACATGCAGCCTATAACAATGGCTAGGGTAAATATCTAACCCGAGTGTAAACTCATGTGCCCGTGTCAGTGCCTCAGGTAGCAATATATCATATGAATGAGGTATGAATGCATGAAAACAGAATACATGTAAATGAAGAAACTGTTTTCATAAATTAGTGAGATTACCTTCGTATTTTTAAACTGATGTATCATAAATGAAATTAGTATCAACAGTGTCTAGCATCGACACAAAACATAAATCTCAATGTCTCGAAATATCAATGTCTCAATCTCAATATCTAGGGCGCCGTCAGTCCAGACCGGCCCCTACCATCCATCTCAAGACCACGACGGTATCCTCCGGATATCCGACGCGTCGGGTAATATCACCGGTAAGTAGTGCTCCCCAGCCAGGCTCAACGTCAACACCATATTCCTCTTGCCCCGGGGTACCACACCGGGCCCACCATGTACCCGAAACGGTTCCTCCACTCCTCGAATCGGGTCTCGAAATCCATCAGCAAACTCATGGTGGACGACTCATACATCATGGGAAAACCGCACTTTTTTATTTTAAAAGGGAGAACAGGTTTATTCATGTTTTTGCGGTTTTCCTCCAAATCCAAGAAATCTCATGAAATCCGAATCCAAGTCATCAATAGCCTGTAAACAGTGAATATAGGCATGAGAATCCATGAATGCGACACAACAGTGAATAATAACATGCATGAAGTAGTAGGCAATAACTACAATGTCTAACTAGCATATAAGGCAAGTACACTAATATCATGTCTAAACTATTAGCTAACAACCTATGTCAAATGAAATAGTATTTTCTAAAGTGTTCGTGACATGTCAGTTACCGATGAAGATGTGTGTGAGCCGGCAAATAAGTGTACGTAGTACATAGGCGTCATCGGTAATGTTGCTGGTGTCCTAACAGCATGATATTAATAATGCAATAAGAAATTATAATATAAGTATGCGATGCGGAGCGAACAGTAAAAATGAGCGGGAGCTGAATACTAGACACAACTATAACTACTCTGCACTAATCTAATATAAGTCCTACAAATGGTGCCTTTTGAAATAACACGAATCATGGGGTTTTGAAAATAGGGGCTACGGTGTTTTTAAGAAAAGATACGTTTTTGAAATATCCGTAGAATCCCTTGACCTATCTTTTAAAATACGCATGATTCGTAAGCTTTGAAATAGGTAAGAATCGAATCTAATCTAACAACTAAACTAAACTAAAGGGCTAAGCTAACAAGCTGGACTACAGGTAAGGAAACCGCCTAACGTCTGAGTCGATACATATACATACCTGTATATATATTAGTCGGTGATCCCGCCTCAATAATATCATATCCGATACCATATCTATAATCAGACATCCCAAGTCAAGAGTGCGGATCAATCATCAAGATATAGCTCGTACGTAAATCCGTCGTACGGCATCCCCCAATTCTGGGTACGGGTCAAATCACATTCATTATATTATTCACCTGGTATCCTCTTTATCAATATCATGATCTGGTACTGATCTACGTCTAGTACAATACTGATATCGCCTAAGTATGCATGCACGTGTGTAAAAACTACGTCAAGGACCCGCTACAACGTCATGTTGTATCTAAGATACGAACCCTGCTATATCACCGATCTCACCGCCTCAAATCAAATCTCATCGACTCAGCTCAATCCCAAGTATCATCCTCAAATCCGTATGTGAACACATAGTCCCATACCCATGTGAACCCATAACTATAAAGAATCCCATGAGCACATATCAATAGGAATGTATGCAAGTATGTATGTGTGTATGTGTAGTGCAACACTACCCTATGGTTCGCAACACTAAACTAATCCAACACACCAATATCCATCCTAAGCATCGTTATTAATCCCAAATAACATATAATAATTGTTGGTGTGTATACGCATCCGTATACACCACCACGGACTGCGGGGGTGCTATACGCCATCCACCCGACTTCTCCCCGTAGATATAAATCTAATCACCTGGTCCCCGCTAGCCGGTGCCGACGTCGCCACGCGCTTGCTTGTCGTCTCGAAGTGCACATGGGGGTACCTACATATCATAACGCACCATATCGCATTAAAACTAAATTCGAATTCGAAACGGCATACGAAAATCAAATCGGCACGCGTATCACGCGTATGTCCAAACCTATCGCCTACGCATGCAAGAATAGTCAAACCAACCCTCGATGTCGATGTACAAACGTCAAACCATCGAGAAAAATCCAATCACACTCATTTGCACATTCACGAACACTAATTTTAATATAAACTAGGTTAAAACTCACAAAAACCCCAATTTCACTTAAAAAGTCATTTTTCCGAAAATCTAGCAAGCACAATTCGCCGTTTTTGTACAAAACATGATGTTTAAATGAATGTAGCGGCCAATATACTTATTAAATATCTTAAATAAGTCATATAAACAATTTCCGGAATTTAATCTCATTAAATTCCAAAAACCCTAATATTCTAGTTTACAAAATACTTAAATTTTAACAATTTCAAAGCAAAAATGCACAAACTACAATATAGGTTAGATTTGCATGATCCAAAGCATTAAACTACACTTAATAAAGTTAATGAAGCCATGAAAAACCTAATTAGATTTTTAGTCTAACATTTGCAATAATTTCCAAAAACCTAGTTTAGAAAAAAAATAGCTTAATTTGGACATTTTACATCTAGCAATCTACATATCATCAAAAGATTTAGTTTTCACTTCCTTAAGATGATAGCCTATACTTAGCAACCATGATTACATGATAAGAACCCTAATTAGATTCAAACACCATCACACAATTTAAATCTTGAAATTGGAAATCACAAAATTAGCTAATTAAACTAATTTAAAGTAGCTTATCGAAATCTAAACACTTGGGTTAGGATTATACCTCCAAACCATGAGATCAAACTTAAAATCTAGCCTCCCAAAATGCTCTCTTTTCACAAGGATCCATGCTTGAAATGCTAAGGAATAATGGGTAAGTGTTGGATTTGGATTTAGAGTTGAATTTGTATGGATTTGAAGTGATTTTTGTGGAATTTTTTTGATGCAAAAATGGAGTGAGAACTTGGGGAGGGGGCTGCTGCTGTAGGGATGAATTTCGGCCAGAATTAGTGGGGGGGTGGGTGAGTGAGGAGAGAGAGTGAGGTGGGGAAGTTGCATTAAGTCAAAGTCCACTCATTTCTTATCATTTTCTACACTTTTCTTTTCTTTTCTTTCTTTTGCAAACCAAGTGGGGACAAGAGAGGGGGCTGCTAAATTCAGCCAAGGGGAGAAGTGAATGGGGGTGTGTGGGTGTGGGTACGGGTGTGGGGTGATGAAAAATGATAAATACAATACCCCAAACATCCATTTACGCTAACAAAAAGCATTTTTTCTTCAATAATTTCTAAACCGTTTTGGCAAATGATTTTGTTCCAAAAACCACATGATAAAATTTTATTTAATGTTTTATGTTGCAAAAAATTTGTTTCAACTCATTCCAATTTGTAATTTTCCCTAATTAAATGTATTAGTGTCGGCTTAAAATAATAATAAAATAATATTTTTTTCAGAAAATTTGAAATTTCACCAGCGGCTCAATAAACACCAAATAATAGCAATTACATAGCTAGAATATGTATATTTAATTTTTATAATAAGATATTTGTATTTTGACTTTTTACAGAAACCCCCTTATTTTACCGATTTTTTCGAAATTTCACCGAAACGATTTTCAAAACGTTACAATCTTCCCCCTTAAAGAAATTCGGTCCCCGAATTTAAATTCAAACTCCCACAAATACTAAAACATCTAAGAAAAACCATCAAGTCGTCGGGGCTCCGAAATTGTAAATACATAAGACAATTCGTAGCGCAGCGCATGCGCTTGAAAAATGAGTATATAACTCAAATCAAAACTCCGTCAAGCATCCCGCAATCATCGGAGTCATGAAGAAGACATCAATGCCTAATCCAAATCAAAACCAATATGATATAACTCGAAACTATACATGTAAATATCGAATCTATATCTGTAAGTATCTGAAGGAAATGTATGCCAAATCTCTTTAAGTCGCTGTGCAACGCGTATAACACTGTACAGTGGCGGACGTCTATCATAAGAAAATAACTATATACATATATACCTTTGTTTGAAACGTACGTTCCGCCGTTTTGGAAACAATTTAGAAGGGTCTCCTTGTCTTAAACATTTCGTGTCATATCAGACACGTAGGTAAATACTGAGGCTATAGCTCGCTTTTTGGAAATCCCTTCAATAACTATCAATGCATGCAAAATATATTCAGGTACTGTCCTCTGACTAGTCCTGCTCAGTACGAAAACACATAGCAATCTCATAAAAAACGTACTGCTCCATAAGAAATCAATCACAAATATATATATGAATACTACGTGCGTCAGGTGCGCACGGAAATCAAAATCTATAAAAGTGCTATACATATGCACAGAAACAACATCTAGGTGCAACGGGTGTGCACACAACATCAGTCATAGGCAACGTGTATGCCTGACAGCAAAATCAGGTGCATCTGACATGCACGAAAAATCCCGATTCAGTGCATCTGGTGTGCACCAAATCGCATCTCCACCCAACATGCGCTAAAAATCCAAATCTGGTGCATCCATCATGCACAAAATAAACTCAACTGTATGAAACCCATAAAATCATAAACATGAGAAACCAAGTCACGAAAACGATGTCAAGTGCAACAACTGTGCAAAATTGTAAATACTCAGTAGGTGCAACCATGGTCCATGAAAACAAATATCGTGAAACTCAATCATTAAAATCAATCATGCGAATAGATCGCCCAAAATACCCAAAATCAAGTATGGCGGAATAGTCCCGCTCAAGCACATACTCAAGAATCTCTGGCCAACTGTCGTGGTCTCTCATAGCATGTCTCGTCGACGATCCTGAACTCTGGCCTGCCGGTGTGCATAACATGACCACTATTGGGTCCAAGTCTTCTCGTAATTTATTCCAGAAAGGTCCTATCGAGATCTCTCCCAAATCTCGTCTCTGCCGAACTGTCCGGAAGTCATCGTCCCTTACTAGATCTATTCTCGTTCCTGAACGGTTACATACTCATCGCGACTCCTTCTGGAAGGTATATCCAAGTACAATGCCTCGGCATGCGTACCGCATCTCTGATGTCGGCTGAGTGGAACGTCGTCTCATCAAGATCTCGTACGAACCTCTTACTCCACTTTTCTCTAATGTCGACTGCTCCGGACTCGTCTCGTCGTGGCTGCATGGACTGAGCTCCAACGGCTATCCTCGTATCTGGAGTCTCCCAAGAAATGCATCTCACCACCTAGCATCCGAATTAAGTCGAGCCATCTGATCAAGTCGTCAAACCTCAAAATCCCCCAAGAGCTCAACCTCTTGGGCACGGTTTAATAGTATCGAGTACATACCACAGTATCGGTGGTCCAGCCGTAGAAGGGCAAACCCAAGCCTCACTAATGGCGCCGTAGAACTGCCGCAAACCCGAAGGTTCAAAGGCTTTCACACGGTCATTAAGTCGAGTTAGGGTTTCACTCTTCTAGAGGGACCATAGAATTGCCTGCATGTCTTTCCGACTACTTTAAACATGGAATAATAGGTTTCTGACATTCGATCGTCTCTGTCGACTCCCAACATCTCCACGTGAAGTCGTCTCTAGCTGGAATCAATCTATCTGATGACCTCGTATCGGGTTAGGCGAACGATCCACATGTCCTAGTCATTCATCCACGATGACTAGCGACCTTCTATCATCTCTTAGTACAACTCGTTCTGCACTAACTCCAGCATCTGGGGCAATACCTCGTCGTTCGCAGCAATAACTGGCTCGCTCGTCTGCACGCTGAACAGTGCCTCGATCATCATGAATAAGAAACACACCAACGGTCATCAAGATCTGGCTGGCCTCTATCATTGGCTCAATACTCTAGTGTCGATCAGCACATCCGAGTAACCTCATAAAGGCGATCCGCCAAACGCTCGTGGCACGGAAACACAGTCAAAAGACACCTCTCTACAATCGGGTGTCGCCGGAATCATGCCCTGGTCAGTCCTCGTTCCTGACGAGCTCGTGCTGACCGCAACTCTAACTGTAGCTCTCCCTGCCCGTAATCGTGGCAGCAAAACCAAACTGGTACCGATGAGGCTAGATGAGGAAGGAATATAATACTGAATAAGGAAATGTACATCCGAAGGCTTCTTAAGTGGAGTGGCGTGTCGTAAATATGCCGCGGAACATACCAACGGTACGTCACTCTACTTTAGTCACATATTCCATCAACCAAGGGTCATCCTATGCTCCGAAGGTAAAACCTAACGCTCCGATACCAACTTTGTCACGACCCGAAAGTACGGAACATGACCGGCACTTAAACTACGAACGTCTCGAGGTGTACGTAACCTAAGTAAACCGAAAACCCAGAAATCCAAACCAAGAAAAGTTGTAGAGTGCAGGAAAAACCAACTTAAAGCAAGTAGTTTCAATAGCATAAGCCGAATTATGCGGTTTTTAAAAACATCAAAAATTTACTGAAAATTTCGGCAGAGTCTCCTTTGTAAATACTGGCCCCCAAACGGGATACAACATGAATAGTATACGAAATCAAGAAAAAGGCATCCCCAAGCGGGAGCTAGCTCTTTGTCATCGACGGTCACAACCACACAAGCAATATAATATACAACGCCAACAGCGAGGATCAAAACTCAAAAGGAAACTCAAAACCACCAGAAATATAACGAGCGACTCTAGGGTCGAAAGAATAAACACCACTGGTCTCTATCTCAATAAATACATGTTTGGTTGATGGAATTTACTAGATACAACGGAATAATATTATACAAGGTAATGTGATGGGTACGATACAAGAAAAACCCACCTACTAGCAAGTCACCCGAATGAAACTGAGCCCGCCAAGCCGTAATTAAACCTGTACGGCAAAACCTGCAAGAAACTGGGGCACAACGGGGGTGAGTTGCCAACTCGTGAATAGAAAAACATCTACGCACAGAAATCGCATAAATAACGCAATCCTAGGTCAACGATCATAATATATCCTCAAAAATGTATATAACATGCAGCCTATAACAATGGCTAGGGTAAATATCTAACCCGAGTGTAAACTCATGTGCCCGTGTCAGTGCCTCAGGTAGCAATATATCATATGAATGAGGTATGAATGCATGAAAACAGAATACATGTAAATGAAGAAACTGTTTTCATAAATTAGTGAGATTTCCTTCGTAATTTTAAACTGATGTATTATAAATGAAATCAGTATCAACAGTGTCTAGCATCGACACAAAACATAAATCTCAATGTCTCGAAATATCAATATCTCAATCTCAATATCTAGGGCGCCGTCAGTCCAGACCGGCCCCTACCATCCATCTCAAGACCACGACGGTATCCTCCGGATATCCGACGCGTCGGGTAATATCACCGGTAAGTAGTGCTCCCCAGCCAGGCTCAACGTCAACACCACATTCCTTTTGCCCCGGGGTACCATACCGGGCCCACCATGTACCCGAAACGGTTCCTCCACTCCTCGAATCGGGTCTCGAAATCCATCAGCAAACTCATGGTGGACGACTCATACATCATGGGAAAACCGCACTTTTTTATGTTAAAAGGGAGAACAGGTTTATTCATGTTTTTGCGGTTTTCCTCCAAATCCAAGAAATCTCATGAAATCCGAATCCAAGTCATCAATAGCGTGTAAACAGTGAATATAGGCATGAGAATCCATGAATGCGACACAACAGTGAATAATAACATGCATGAAGTAGTAGGCAATAACTACAATGTCTAACTAGCATATAAGGCAAGTACACTAATATCATGTCTAAACTATTAGCTAACAACCTATGTCAAATGAAATAGTATTTTCTAAAGTGTTCGTGACATGTCAATTACCGATGAAGATGTGTGTGAGCCGGCAAATAAGTGTACGTGGTACATACGCGTCATCGGTAATGGTGCTGGTGTCCTAACAGCATGATATTAATAATGCAATAAGAAATTATAATATAAGTATGCGATGCGGAGCGAACAGTAAAAATGAGCGGGAGCTGAAAACTAGACGCAACTATAACTACTCTGCACTAATCTAATATAAGTCCTACAAATGGTGCCTTTTGAAATAACACGAATCATGGGGTTTTGAAAATAGGGGCTACGGTGTTTTGAAGAAAAGATACGTTTTTGAAATATCCGTAGAATCCCTTGACCTATCTTTTAAAATACGCATGATTCGTAAGCTTTGAAATAGGTAAGAATCGAATCTAATCTAACAACTAAACTAAACTAAAGGGCTAAGCTAACAAGCTGGACTACAGGTAAGGAAACCGCCTAACGTCTGAGTCGATAAATATACATACCTGTATATATATTAGTCGGTGATCCCGCCTCAATAATATCATATCCGATACCATATCTATAATCAGACATCCCAAGTCAAGAGTGCGGATCAATCATCAAGATATAGCTCGTACGTAAATCCGTCGTATGGCATCCCCCAATTCTGGGTACGGGTCAAAATCACATTCATCTTACTATTCACCTGGTATCCTCTTTATCAATATCATGATCTGGTACTGATCTACGTCTAGTACAATACTGATATCGCCTAAGTATGCATGCACGTGTGTAAAAACTACGTCAAGGACCCGCTACAACGTCATGTCGTATCTAAGATACGAACCCTGCTATATCACCGATCTCACGGCCTCAAATCAAATCTCATCGACTCAGCTCAATCCCAAGTATCATCCTCAAATCCGTATGTGAACACATAGTCCCATACCCATGTGAACCCATAACTATAAAGAATCCCATGAGCACATATCAATAGAAATGTATGCAAGTATGTATGTGTGTATATGTAGTGCAACACTACCCTAGGGTTCGCAACACTAAAGTAATCCAACACACCAATATCCATCCTAAGCATCGTTATTAATCCCAAATAACATATAATAATTGTTAGTGTGTATACGCATCCGTATACACCACCACGGACTGCGGGGGTGCTATACGCCATCCACCCAACGTCATGTCCCCGCTAGCCCGTGCCGACATCGCCACGCGCTTGCTTGTCGTCTCGAAGTCCACATGGGGGTACCTATATATCATAACGCACCATATCACATTAAAACTAAATTCGAAATCGAAACGGCATACGAAAATCAAATCGGCACGCGTATCACGCATAGGTCCAAACCTATCGCCTACGCATGCAAGAATAGTCAAACCAACCCTCGATGTCGATGTATAAATGTCAAACCGTCGAGAAAAATCCAATCACACTCATTTGCACATTCACGAACACTAATTTTAATATAAACTAGGTTAAAACTCACAAAAACCCCAATTTCACTTAAAAAGTCAATTTTCCGAAAATCTAGCAAGCACAATTCGCCGTTTTTGTACAAAACATGATGTTTAAATGAATGTAGCGGCCAATATACTTATTAAATATCTTAAATAAGTCATATAAACAATTTCCGAAATTTAATCTCATTAAATTCCAAAAACCCTAATATTCTAGTTTACAAAATACTTAAATTTTAACAATTTCAAAGCAAAAATGCACAAACTACAATCTAGCTTAGATTTGCATGATCCAAAGCATTAAACTACACTTAATAAAGTTAATGAAGCCATGAAAAACCTAATTAGATTTTTAGTCTAACATTTGCAATAATTTCCAAAAACCTAGTTTAGAAAAAAAAAAGCTTAATTTGGACATTTTGCATCTAGCAATCTACATATCATCAAAAGATTTAGTTTTCACTTCCTTAAGATGATAGCCTATACTTGGCAACCATGATTAGATGATAAGAACCCTAATTAGATTCAAACACCATCACACAATTTAAATCTTGAAATTGGAAATCACAAAATTAGCTAATTAAACTAATTTAAAGTAGCTTATCGAAATCTAAACACTTGGGTTAGGATTATACCTCCAAACCATGAGATCAAACTTAAAATCTAGCCTCCCAAAATGCTCTCTTTTCACAAGGATCCATGCTTGAAATGCTAAGGAATAATGGGTAAGTGTTGGATTTGGATTTAGAGTTGAATTTGTATGGATTTGAAGTGATTTTTGTGGAATTTTTTTGATGCAAAAATGGAGTGAGAACTTGGGGAGGGGGCTGCTGCTGTAGGGATGAATTTTGGCCAGAATTAGTGGGGGGGGTGGGTGAGTGAGGAGAGAGAGTGAGGTGGGGAAGTTGCATTAAGTCAAAGTCCACTCATTTCTTATCATTTTCTACACTTTTCTTTTCTTTTCTTTCTTTTGCAAACCAAGTGGGGAAAAGAGAGGGGGCTGCTGAATTCAGCCAAGGGGAGAAGTGAATGGTGGTGTGTGGGTGTGGGTACGGGTGTGGGGTGATGATAAATGATAAATACAATACCCCAAACATCAATTTACGCTAAAAAAAAGCATTTTTTCTTCAATAATTTCTAAACCGTTTTGGCAAATGATTTCGTTCCAAAAACCACATGATAAAATTTTATTTAATGTTTTATGATGCACAAAATTTGTTTCAACTCATTCCAATTTGTAATTTTCCCTAATTAAATGTATTAGTGTCGGCTTAAAATAATAATTTTTTTAGAAAATTTGAAATTTCACCAGCGGCTTAATAAACACCAAATAATAGCAATTACATAGCTAGAATATGTATATTTAATTTTTATAATAAGATATTTGTATTTTGCCTTTTTACAGAAAACCCCCTTATTTTACCGATTTTTTCGAAATTTCACCGAAACGATTTTCAAAACGTTACATGCATTGTGTGGCTTTGTCCGCTGGTTGGCGAAGAGCTAGCTCCCTCTTGGGGTTGCCTTTATTCATTATACATGCTTTATCAGGTTTAGTGCCCATTTGGGGTCTGAATTTACAAAGGAAACTCTGCCGAAATTTTCAGAAAAGACTTGACATTATAAAAAAACATAATTCGGCTTATGTTGTTAAATTTCATGCTTTGAAATTGGTTTTTCCTTCACTCTATTACTATACTCGGTTTGGATTTCTGGGTTTTGGCTTACTTAGATTACGTACGCCTCGAGACGTTTCGTAGTTTAAGTGCCGGTCATGTTCCGTACTTTTCGGGTCATGACAAAGTCACGAGCTCGTCATGGACGAGGGCTGTCTAGGGCATGATTCCAGGGACATACGATTGCATAGACATATCGTTTATTTGCGTTTTTGTGCCATTAGCGTTGATGGATCGCTGTTACGAGCTCTGATACCAACTTTGTCACGACCCGAAAAGTATGGAGCATGACCGGCACTTAAACTACGAAACGTCTCGAGGCGTACGTAATCTAAGTAAGCCAAAACCCAGAAATCCAAACCAAGTAAAGCAGTAGAGTGAAGGAAAAAACACTTTTAAGCAAGAAGTTTAAAACATATGCCGAAGTATGCATTTTTAAAATCTGAAGTCTTTTCTGAAAATTTCGGCAGAGTTTCCTTCATAAATACTGAACCCAAACGGGTACAAAACCTGATAAAGCATATATAATTGTCACAACCCGAAGGTACGGAACGTGACTCGCACTTAGATTACGTGACGTCTAAAGGTGTAACGTAACCTAAGTCAGCCAAAGCCCAGAAAATCTAAACCAAAATCAACAAGAGTGAAGGAAAACCTTTTATGAAAACGATTTTTAAACCAATTTAGTTGTATTAATCCCTTTTTTAAAAATATCAAAATTTTCCGAAAATTTCGGCAGAGTTTCCTTTGTAAATACTGGCCCCAAAACGGGTACAACAAGATATATAAACCTGTAATGATATAATGACATCCCCAAGCGGGAGCTAGCTCTTCGCCCAAGGCGGATCAAAACCACACGCAATATATATGTAACACCAAGCAAATAAATATAAAGAAACACAAAATAAGAAAAACAGAACGTCGGCTCAAGTGAGCTCGACCCCAAAGGAACCACATATACACAAATCTCTCAGTCTCATCACTAGGTCGCATATACAAAATAAGAAGTGGTAGATGTAGAATAATAGATACAATGATAGTATAAAAGTATTCTCGCAACCCACCTAAGAGCAATGTTGCGAGTTCGAACAAAAGAAGCCAATGAAAAGATACGCCCGCCGCTACAAGGCTGACGGGTCCGACCTGCAAAACACTGTGGCACAACGGGGGTGAGTTGCCAGCCCGTGAGTAGTAAATAACATCTAATAAGGCTATTGCAACATTTCAGAAAAATTAAATATTATTTTGAGTATTTTTATAATTAAATAGTATTATATTGAATATTTTAATATTTCAGTATAATTAAATACCGATAAATTGGGGAAAAAATTTGGAAAATTATGGAAATTACTAAAAATCGGGTGTGTTATGTGAATTATGCAATTTTATGTTTTTATGATTAATTATATGCTAATTTAGTGCTAATCGCGATTAAAAATCGCTAATCGGGCTTTAAGCTTGTTTTGTGCAAAACATGGACCATCTTTTTTTCATTTGTTACAATTTTTCCTACATGATTTTGGGTGTATGGTTTGTTTTGGGTTTACTATTGAGGAAAGAAGGAAAAATAAAAGGAAAAGAATTGAAAAGAAAAAGGAAAGCAATATTATATGAAGCATGGGCATGAGAGAGGCAAAGGGGTCTTCTTTGACTTGGCTTCATTCTCCATTTCCTTCACCATTTCTTTCTCATTTCAGAAGTGCTGCTGCCCTCACTCCCTCCCCCTCTTCAACCCACTGAAACTCCATGAAAAACACCCCAAAACCCTATCTCCTTTTCACAAAATTTGTGCGTCAGCTCACTAGCAATACATTGGACCAAGAAAGCTTGCATTTTGGACACTTGGGGCAACTCAAGAATTTTCTTGAATTGCCAAAGGAGGTAATTTCTGCACCATTAGTGTAGTGTTTTAATTCCTTATGCATCCATACATGTTTCATGTCGATATTGAGTGGTTTTTTGGACATGGATGAATTCTAGTTAGGTTAGTGGAAATTGAGAGTTGTGGTGTGTAATTGAGCTCAGTTGAGGCCACACAAACCCCCTAGTGGTAGAATTCAGGGCTAAACCAGAGACTAGAACCCCGGAATACGGATTTAGAAAAGCCGATATCGGAAAATTATGGATTCTGTGAGGTTAAATAAAATCTGCTATCACTCGGAGACTCTGAAAATTATTTTGCAAACACAGAGTGACATGCAGGCACCTAGGAAGCTACCATTAAAACCATAGCCCCTAACCTTCAACCATGGCCGCAAATAAATTACTTCTGGCCGCAATTTTTGGGAAGACCAGTGAGGATGTGATTCGTGTTGGTTCTGTAGCGTTATCTCCGGTAAAATAGACCCTTGTCATATGCAAAATTGACCAATTTGACATAGGGTAAAATCTGGGACCATTTATAAGAGTTGCTGTTTTGATTCGTGGTTTCGTTTTGCGTACTTTGCATTTTGGATTTTCATATTTGTGTTTTACCTCGATCACCTGATGTTTGTACGTCGAAATCGAGTGTTATTTGGTGGTTTTGAAGGCGTGGTCTGTAGGTTCTAAACTATAGGCCTTAGCGTGCCGTTTTGGTTTCCGATGTGATTTTAATGTGCGTTTGCGATTGTGTTATCTTGTAGGTACCTTCACGAGGGCTTCATATGACGAAGAAGATGAAGGCGACATCGACACTGACACACAAGATGCAAGGTGAATAAATTATATCTACGGGGGAAGTGCGATGGATGGCGTATAGCACCCCCGCAGTTCGATGTTTAGTATACTATATATATACTATATATATGATAGCTTTATGCGTGACGTGGATATTCATGATGTGATTAGGTGTACTATGGTTAGATTAGGATTTTTAGAAGTAAACTAGCATAGCTTCTTAGTTGCGAACCCTAGAATAGGTTTACACCTACACGCACACACATGCTTACTTGCTATACTTATTATTGGATGATGAGGATAGTGGATGATAATTGGAGATGAGTCGATGAGATTGGGCATAGTGCCACGAGATCGGTGATATGATGTGGTTCGTATTTGGGATACGGCATGAGATTTTAGCGGGCCTCTAGACGTGTATTTTACACACGCATTTATATTTACCTAGATGGTATCGGTTTGTACTAGACTTAGATCAGTACTCCAGATCATGAGATATGATAATAAGGATACCAGATAATTGATGGGATGATTGTGATATTGACCCGTAACAGATTTGGGATGCCGTACGACGGATTTACGTACGAGCTATATATTGATGATTGATCCGCACTCTTGACTCGAGGATGTCATATTGTATACCTTATCGTATGTGATACTATTGAGGCGGGATGACCGACTATTATATTTATATATATCGACTCAGATTTAGGTGGTTTCCGTACCCTTCGATTAGCATGTTAGTTAGATCTTTAGTTTACTTGTAGATGTTAGACTAGACCCGAGTCATACTTATTTTCAAAACTAACGAATCGTGAGTATTTTAAAGACAGGCTAAGGGATTCTACGGATATTTTCAAAAGACGCAACTTTTCTTAAAAACATCGTAGCCCTTATTTTTCTAAAAACCCCAATTCGTCTTATTTCAAATGGCATAACTGTATGACATTTACATATTGATGCAGATTATTCACTGTTGCGTTTATTGTTCGATTTCCGCATTTCTTACTATTTGCATCGCATTGCATGTGTAAATGTGTTTATTGTTATATTTAACCCATGCTGTCAGGACACCAGTATCATTATCGATGATGCGTATATTCTACGTACACCTGCTTGCCGGCTCACACACTTCATCATCGATAATTGCCATGTCACTACACAGAAGGATTATTGCATCAGGATATAACATACATATTGTACACTCGTACTTGCGTATACATATAGTGTACACCCATACTTGCAAACATACGTATTTGCACATACATAGACGATTCTGGCTTGACTTTGGAGATTTGGGGAACCGCAAGATATATTTTAAAACTGGATTCATTTAAAAAGAGCGGTTTCCCCCTCGATGTGTGCATACTACTGTTTTATGCTGCATGATATACGGATATGCTTACATTTCTATCATATGTCGCATACATCATGCTTTATGATTTTACGCACTGAGATATGCTGTTTTCATGAGATTTCTGGATTTGAGAACCGTGGCGATTTCAAATGAAAGCATGTACTGTTTTAAAAACCCAGTTTCTCTTGATATGATATTTCAGTGCGTCCACCTTGTGTTTTCTCGGTTCTGAGAGTGACATGTGAAACCCGATTCGAGGAGGCGTATGTGGCCGATTGCGGGTACATGGTGGACCCGGTATGGTACCCCAGGGCGAGAGAGAGATTTCGTGTGGATGACGATGAGCCTGCCAGAGGGACTACTACCTACCGGTGATTGTATTCGAGCTCGGCGGATATCCGGAGGATACCGACCGGAGTTGAGAGATGATACGGGCCGATTCGGACTGACGGAGCCTGTGGGCCGATCCGGACTGACGGAGCCCTATATATATGAGGATTTACGTGCCGATGCTGGGTACAGCTTTCATGATGATTTAGAGTGTCGATGCTAGACACACAGGTTCCATGATTTTGATGTGTCGCGAGGGACACACGCTGATTTATATCCTCATACTTCCATGCGTATGCTTTATGATATTTACATGCATGATGCTTATTGTCATTGGGTGACACGTGGACGAGATCCACATACATACAGACATTGATTATATAGTTGGATGATATCCACACACTTATAGACTGCATGATATAGTTGACATTGATTCATATTGATTACATTGATCATACCTCATATTTATGATATGTCATTACTTGAGGCACTGACACGAGCACATGGGATTACACTTATGTATAGATGTTTACCCTGGCCACCTTTTCATGCTTCAGACTTATTCATTGAGGTTTATATATATATTTGATCGTATTGACCTAGGATTGTGTCATACATACGATTTCTGGTCTGTGATGTTTTCTATTCACGAGTTGGCAACTCACCCCCGTCATGCCACAGTTCTTGCAGGTTTTGCCGTACATGTTCATTGCGGCTTCTCTGGCACACTGCTTCCTTTCTGGGTGATTGCTTTGGTAGGTGGGTTCACTCGCATCGTGACTACCCTTGTATTTATTTTAATCAGTTGTATCTAGTAATTCCATCAACCAGACATGTATTTATATCAGACATAGAAAACCAGTTGTGTATTATTTTCGGCCTTAGAGTCGCGCATTGTAGTATTATGGTTTTCATGATGTTTTTGAGTTTCTTTATGTGTTTGATCCTCGCCCTTTGGCGTTGTATATTATATTGCTGCTTGGTTGTGACCGTCGATTGACGAAGAGCTAGCTCCGGCTTGGGGATGCCTTTTATCATTGTATATATATGTTATTCATGTTGTACCCCGTTTGGGGCCTGTATTTACAAAGGAAACTCTGCCGAAATTTTCAGAAAAGCCTAGAGATTTTAAAAATGCATATCCATCTTACTTATTTAAAAACCTTGTTTTTAAACATGTTTTCTTCACCTCTTAAAAACTAGTTTTCTTTATTTACTCTTTAAAATGGTTTTAGATTTCTGGGATTTTAGCTTACATGAATTAGATGAGGTCCTATAGACTTCATATGATTCAAGGGCTAGTCACGGGCTATTTCGGGTCGTGACAAAGTTCGTATCAGTGCGCTGGGTTAATCTTGGTTCGAGTCTAAGTTTGACTATACGGAGCCTAGAGCGTTTATATATATACAGAACTTAGGCTTGACCATACGAAACTTAGACTTAATCGAGGGGGTATTATACCGGAACTATCGTCGCGTAGGTTGACCTTGGTTGATGGAGTAGGTAGCTTGAGTAGAGTGACGTACTGTACGTATGTTCCGCGGCATACTTACGATACGCTACTCCGCTTAAGAAACCTTAAGATGTACATTTCCTTGCACAGTATTATATTCATTCCTATGATCCATCCTCATCGATCTTGATTATGATTTTGCTGCCATGATTACACGGGCAGAGAGAGCTACGGCTAGAGTTGCGTCAGCTTGAGCTCGTCGCGGATGAGGACTGACCAGGGCGTGATTCCAGAGACGTACGATTGCATAGAGAGGCGTCGTTTTAGTGTGTTTTCGCGCCATGAGCGTTTGATAGATCGCTTTTACAAGATTTCTCGGACGTGCAGATCAGCACCAGAGGATTAGGCTACTGCTAGAGGTCAGCCAAAATGTAATGACCATTGATATATCGCTTACTCAGGATGATTGATGCACTGTTTAGTGTACAAACGAATGAGCCAGTTGCTGCTGCAAATGACGAGATATCGCTTAGATGTTGGAGCTACTGCAGCATGAGTATATACTCAGAGATATGATGGAAGGTCGCTAGTCACCCGAGGATGAATTACTAGGACTCATGGTTCGTGTTGGAGATAGTGCCCTCAGAGTCAATTATTGGATCACAGGCACGTGATTGCAAGGATTGAGAGGGGACCTATACCGTTAGAACAGTCTTGCTCAAGATGATAGTATGCTATCTTGTTTATCTTTATCATCGTGTACTGCTTTAGGTGACCTTACAAGTCACTATTGCATGTTGATAGAGCCCTTAGGATTCTTGCTTGACTGCCAGCAGTATGAGGGCGATCATATACGTGGGAGCTGGGGTCTATAAGCACATCCTTAAAAGGTCCCTAGTCGTGGGAGTTTCGAGACAGGGCATCGATACTCCAGAGTAGACTAGTGTATACAGTCGAGATCCCGACGAGGGGTGGTGGCCGGTCTCACAAGCCACTGGTGTCAGTTGGTTCACCTAAGATGTATACAGTTGCTCATTGGGTTATTAGTACACCGGACATGACTCGCCGGGAACCTGCTAGTTGGTCTTATACCAGACGTCAGATAGCAGTTCCCAGGTGACATGTGTACAGGTTAGTTCATCGACCTGAGAATCGTCATTTGTCTTATGTGAGTTCCCACTGTACTTTGATTATTGCCCTACCACGCTCAAAGGAGTTGTGCAAACATGTTTTAGTTGGGTACAGTCCCGAGCTACATGGAGGCAGTGAGCGGATCTTCAGGGTTCGTTTCTCCCGGTATTGGGGGTGAGGTCGCGCTGTGTCTATGAGGGCCATTACACGAAGTTCTTGGCCAGGGCAGGAGATTTACTAGTAGGTATTCCAGAAGTATCTCAAGGTGTTCTGGGCTACACTCCGACACGACTTGTACCGCGTTTGGGGGTCTGACTTTTATCAACCCCCTTGGCCCGCCATGCGATACTCATAGACTAACGGATAAGACTGTACGGATATTGTCACTGACAGGCTCAGTAGGGTGTCAGGATGAGTTCACCCATCGACGTCCTTTTTGGTCAATACCTGGTAGCCCGTTACGTATGGCTAATACCTCTGACGTGGTAGTGGTTAAATCCACAACCAAAGTATTGACGATTTTTTAGAGTCCCCCACAGACTGTTTTCTCAAGTTTCGGGCGAAACGCTGTAGAGGCCGTATGGAGATATGGCAGGGTTCGATCTTATACGTGCGATATTGCATGGATCATGATCGGACGGATAATACTAACGGGCTTTGGTTTAAGCCGGATCCTAGTATTGTACAGTGTAGATTTTGTCTCTTTGCATTTGTATTCAGTGGGAATACAAATGCGGGTATGTATATACAGTCGCGGGGTTTTCCTGTAATTTATTACGGGATCAGTTTTCTGAAGTTGCCATTTGCATTCCGTTTCGGCCAGTTTTCCTTTGTTCCTTCACGGCCGGACTTTTGTGATAAGAGGGGCAAATTTGCATATTTGCAAATTAGCATTGTGGAGGGGGTTTCTTGTAAATGGAAGATTATGATAATACGAGCATCTTTGCTTTTTCTTTCATCATGGTTTGCATTTAATGTGATGGGCTTTATGAAAGGATGGATTAGAAATTGATATGATCTCTTTTTCTTGATATCACTCCTATTCCTTTTTCTTGCATGAATATTCCTTTTTCCCTCTTCATTCTTGGATGAGGCCGGCCACTTCTTTTGAGAGGGGAGAGATTCATTTTGATGAGGGAAAAATATTCATCACACATTTTTGGTTTTGCTACAAAAACTTCCTCACAACTCTCCATAGTTCTTTCTCTCCTCCATCATCAATGGCAACTCCAAACCCCAAGAGACAAACCATCCTACACTTCGCCTACAGTATTCATGGACACGTCGACTCGCCAATTTCGTGCCCGAGTTGCCTCGGTCCAGAGGTGGGAGCCCGTAAAATAACCCGGCGATGTGGTTCCCGTTCCGACGAAGAGATGAAGACCGGAGATTCTGCGAGGAGATCGGAGTGGAGGCCGAAGACCGAAGGACACAGAATGCTTGGTATAGCTCTCTACCCATTCTCTTGTTTGCTAGCATTAGGTTAATGGCCCGATCCGGGTTTATATTGCACGGTAGTGCCGGTTAACAAGTTTCGTAAAAGTTTCGTTTCCGTATTCCGGCGTCGGATTGACGGTCGGGACGCTGCCGTGCACTTACACTGGTATCAGAGCCAGGCCATTAACCTAGTCTAGCTTGCTCAAACGTGTTTACAAGTTCGATCGAACGAAAATTCCAAAAACCGCGTTTTCTAGCATAAGTTTTCTGTCGAATTTTTCCAGTGCTCTAAAAATTATTTGGTACATTGTAAAAATACGAGCTGGGTTTTTTATGCATTCTGTGAAAATTTGGTCGCATGTTATTGCACCGAGGAACCGCGGCCAAACCCATGCTTGGGCCGCGGTTCTGCCGTCACTTTAACTGTTTAATGCACCAAAATTTTACAGAGGGCTTCTGACTTGAAAATAGGGTTTTTGGTATATTCCGTTTGGGCCCAGATTTTCTTTGAGTACTACAGTTGTGCTTGGGACCCGCTTCGGGAAATTTAGTCGATCGAAAATTTCAAACATGTTAGTTCACAGTATTTACATTATATCTGCGACCGTGAATGTCATTTGATCGGTAAATCCTGTCTAACTGCTATAGCCCTTTTAGACGGATTTGCGAACGTGATATTCACGTTGATGTTCTGTGTTGTGCTGTGATGTTGCGGATTGGTCGTGGGGGATAGCCTGGATGCAATGGTAGTACAGCTTCGTTTTATATGTACATTTGATATTGCGGGGCGAGCGTCCGACATGTTGACTGCCGTTACTGCCTGTTTGTATATTATTCTTTTGGGGCACGACCGGGCTAAGGTCGATGTACCCGTTGTATGTATATTTTTACTTTCTGTACTAGGATTACCTCGCGGAGGGATGCACGGGTAGCCGGATTCTAGAGGGCAACGGGCCCGCATATCATGGCGTTGAGATGGAGGGGGCTTTACTCTAGAATTGGCGGGCTATTCGCCGCACTCGTATGGGGTACAGGTTGACCCAAGGAGGGATGCCTATGTTACCGAATTCCGTGAAGTGCCGGGTGGTCCATTCACGTTGCTGAAGGGGGCTGCCTCGCTTCAGGTTTTGGCGGGTAACTTGCCTCGCCCGTATGGGTTTCGGATTTCATTGCACAGGTTATCCACATGACCAGGGGAACGTCGGGTTTCAGTAGCGGCTCTATGAAACCCGGGGATCCCAGATATCTGTATTGTTCTGTGATACTTATTACATTTCTGTGATGTTGCATTTTATCACTCCTTGAGCGAATATTATATATTAATGTATATACTAGTAGATGTTGTATATGTTTTGCATCCGCGCTAGTCCAGTCCCCACTCTGTCGTTAGTTATGTAACCTAACGGGTGATGACGGGACCTAGTAGCAAATGCGGATGGCATATACGTACATCATTATTTTCGTTCTTTTGTGGTGTGATCAATTGATGGGACTGCGTTGATTCAGATCAATGCAAGCTAAACAAACCTATTCTGATGTTGTTGGAACATTTTTCAAAAAGCTTTTATTGCAAGGACGTTCTCTTATGTTTTGCACAGTGGTATTCGGTTATGAATATCCAGCACCTCAGTCGACGAGGCAAGGGCTGAGATCCCTTCACCGGGAGTGACCCCTTGAACAGAAGTTTGCGTCAGGGCAATAACTTCACTATAGTCGTTTACTTTTGCTTTGCATCGTGGTATTCAGTTGGAATATCCTGCACCTCATTCTACGGGCAAAGAGCCGAGATCCCTTCACCGGGAGTGACCTCTTTAGCAAAGGTTTTCGCCACTATATTTTTAAAAGCTATCTAGTTCCTTCAACGATATCAAGTTCATTACGTTAAAGGTTTTTCTCTAGAAACCATTCGTAGCCCTCCGTCATTTCAGTTAAATGTCCCGTAGTATTCAAGCTATGAAGAGATAGTGCCCTCAGAGTCAATTATTGGATCACAGGCACGTGATTGCAATGATTGAGGGGAGGACCTGTCCCAGTAGGGCAGTCTTACTCAAGATGATAGTATGCTATCTGGTTTATCTTTATCATCGTGTACTGCTTTAGGTGACCTTACGAGTCGCTATTACACGTTGATAGAGCCCTAGGATTCTTGCTTGACTACCAGCAGTATGAGGGCGATCATATACGTTAGAGCTGGAGTCTATAAGCACATCCTTAAAAGGTCCCTAGTCGTGGGAGTTTCGAGACAGGGCATCGATTCTCCAGAGTAGACTAGTGTATACAGTCGAGACCCCGACGAGGGGCGGTGGCCGGTCTCACAAGCCACTGGTGTCAGTTGGTTCACCTAAGATGTATACAGATGCTCATTGGCTTATGAGTACACCGGACAGGACTCGCCTGGAACCTGCTAGTTGGGATTATACCAGACGTCAGATAGCAGTTCCCAGGTGACATGTGTACAGGTTAGTTCATCGACCTGAGATCGTCATTTGTCTCGTGTGAGTTCCCACTGTGCTTTGATTACTACCCTACCACGGCTCAAAGGAGTCGTGCAAACAAGTTTTAGTTGGGTACAGTCCCGAGCCACATGGAGGTAGTGAGCGGATCTGCAGGTGGTCATCTCTCCCGGTATTGGGGGTGAGGTCGCGCTGTGTCTAGGAGAGCTGGAACATGAAAAGTCCTTGGCCAAGGCAGGAGATTTGCTGGTAGGTATTCCAGTAGTATCACAGGGTGTTCTGGGCTACACTCCGACACGACTTGTACCGCTATTGGGGGTCTGACTTTTACCAACCCCCTAGGCCCACCATGCGATGCTCATAGACGAACGGACCGGACTGTACGGATATTGTCACTGACAGGCTCAGTAGGGTGTCAGGATGAGTTCGCTCATCGATGTCCCTTTTGGTCAATACCTGGTAGCCCGTCACGTATTGGCTTATACCTCTGACGTGCTAGTGGTTAAATCCACAGCCATAGTATTGACGAGTCTTTAGAGTCCACCACACTCAGTTACTCAGGTTTCGGGCGAAACGCTGTAGAGGCCGTATGGAGATATGGCAGGGTTCGATCAGATACGTGCGGTATTGCACGGATCGTGATCGGACGGATTTTACTAGCCGTCTTTGGCTTAAGCCGGATCCAACTATTAGATAGTGTAGTTTTGTCTCTTTGCATTTGTGTTCAGTGGGAATACAAATGCGGGCATGTATTTGCAGTAGCGGGGTTTTCCTGTAATTTATTACGGGATCAGTTTTCTGAAGTTGCCAATTTGCATTCCGTTCCGGCCGATTTTCCTTTGTTCCTTCTCGGTCGGACTTTTGTGGTGGAGGGGTTAATTGCAAGTTTGCAATTAACTTATTTGATGAGGGGTTTCATGCATATATGTAGCTTCCTCATCATGAGATTCCTTTTGAATCAATCACTTGCTTTCATGTGATGGTTGTGTTTGATTTGATGAGAAATGAAATGGTTGTGACCATTATCATTTTAGATTATTCTTTTTCTTTTCTCCACTTGATTTTCTTGAAACTTTTCCACCACCATTCTCATTTAAATAGGGGCCGGCCACTTTTGGGAGAGAGTGAGAGTGAGGGTATCATTTTAGTGTGGCTGTTGATTTTCCCTTCCTGCAATTTCGTGGGCCCCCCTTGTTTGTGAGTGTGCTGATGTTTAGTGAGGTGGGATTTTCCTTTTGCTTGGTTTTAATATATACACAACCCACAAAAATTCCACAGAGAGAACATGATTGAATTGGCCGGCCACATTATGGGAGTAGGAGAATTTTTGAGGGAGGAATTTTTCATTCTCATTTTCATACCTTGCAAAGAAAATAATAGCTCCATATTATCTCCAAAGTTCATATTCATTTCTCCATCATGGCAACTATACTAAACCCCAAAGAGACAACTATTCTACACTTGTCTACAGCACTCCTTGGACGCGTCGGCTAGCCAACTTCGCGCCCGAGTTGCCTCGGTCAAGAGGTGGGAGCCCGTAAATGATTTCGGCTACGTGGTGCCCTTTCCGACGAGAAGTTGACGGACGGAGATTCCGCGGGAGATCGGAGTGGAGACGAAGGCCGAAGGACACGGATCGCTTAGTATGGCTTCTCTACTCTTTTCTAGTTTGCTAGTAGCTAGGTTAATGGCCCGATCCGGGTGAAAAGTGCGCGGTGGTGCCGGTTTCTAGTTGTTAGAAAGTTTTTGTTTCCGCGTTTCCGGAGTTGGATCGACGGCCGGGGCGCCCCCGCGGACTTACATTGGTATCAGAGCCACGCCATTAACTATGTCTAGCTTGCTCTAGTATGTTTAGAACTCGATCGAACAAAAATCCCCAAAAACCGTATTTTCAATGCATCGTGTTTCTGTCGAAATATTTTTTGCTCCAAAATTTTTTCAGCTTGTTTCAGAATACTGTGCATGAAAATCTAAGAATTGTGTGAAAATTTGGTCGCGTGATCACTCCATACCGCCGTGGAACTGCGGCCAAACCCATGCTTGGGCCGCGGTTCCGCCGCGCTTTTAACTGATCAGCTCACCAAATTTTTCCAGATTGTCTTAGACTTGGAGCTAGGGGTTTTGGGATATTATTTTTGGGCCCATATTTTCTGTAAGTGCTACAGTACTGCTTGGGGCCCTCTTTGATAAATTTGTTCGATCGGATATTTTAAACATGTTAGTTCACAGTATTTACATTATATCTGCGACCGTGAATGTCACTCGATCGGTAAATCCAGTCTATCTGCTATAGCCCTTTTAGACGGATTTGCGAACGTGACATTCACGTTGATGTTCTGTGATTGTGCTGTGTTGTTGCGGATCGGTCGTGAGGGATTGCCTGGATGCAATGTTAGTACAGTTCTGTTTTATATGTACATTTGATATTGCGGGGCGACCATCCGACCTGTGGACTGCCGTCACTGCCTGTTTGTATTATTCATTTGGGGCACGACCAGGTTGCAGTCGATGTACCCGTTATATGTATATTTTACTTTCTGTACTAGGATTGACCCAGGAGGGGTGCCCAAGTTACCGGATTCCGTGAAGTGCTGGGTGGTCCATTCACGTTGCTGAAGGGGGCTGCCTCGCTTCAGGTTTTGGCGGGTAACTTGCTGCGCCCGTAAGGGTCTAGGATTTTCTTTGCACAGGCTATCCACACGACCAGGGGAACGTCGGGTTTCAGTGGCTCTGTGAAACCCGGGGATCCCAGATATCTGTAATATTCTGTGATGCTGTACATTTCTGTGCTGTTGCCTTTAATCACGCCTTGAGCGAAAATTATATATTGTATTTATACTAGTAGATGTTGTATATGTTTTGCATCCGTACTAGTCCAGTCCCCGCTCTGTCGTTAGTTAGCTAACTTAACGGGTGATGACGGGACCCAGTGGCGAATGCGGATGGCATATACGTACGTCAGTATATTTTCGTTCTTTGTGGTGTGATCAATTGATGGGACTGCGTTGATTCAGATCAATGCAAGATAAACAAACCTATTCTGATGTTGTTGGAACACTTTTTCAAAAAGCTGTTATTGCAAGGACGTTCTCTTTTGTTTTGCACAGTGGTATTCAGTTGGAATATCCCGCTCCTCAGTCGACGAGGCAAGGGCCGAGATCCCTTCACCAGGAGTGACCCCTTGGACAAAAGTTTGCGTCAGGGCAGTAACTTCACTATAGCCGTTTACCTTTGCTTTGCATCGTGGTATTCAGTTGGAATATCCTGCATCTCATTCTACGGGGAAAGAGCCGAGATCCCTTCACCGGGAGTGACCTCTTTAGCAAAGGTTTTCGTCACTATATTTTTTAAAAGCTATCAGTTCCTTCAACGATATCAAGTTCATTACGTTAAAGGTTTTCGCCAGAAACCATTAGTAGCCCTCCATCATTTCAGTTAAATATTCGGTAGTATTCAAGCTATGTATTTTGACCTCACGCCAAGGCATAGTGTTTGGTAGCTGCCGGGTATTTATCTGTTGCATAAATAGATGCGTTGGTTTGGGACAGTCGTACTACCATTTTGGCCTTCGTCAAGGGTATGTACGGGTTGGTTCAAATTAACCTGGATAATGATGGGTAGAACTTGACATGTGACTTATGATATTTTGACCTCATGCCAAGGTCATAAGAGTATGGGGCAAAAATCCACATCGGGAGTTTCAAAAGAACTGAAACTTGCCAGATATGCGCATACATTCTGGAGTGTGATAGCGTGAGCGAATTCCGTCACGTTATCATGTGATGATAGTTGGATCCCGATTCCCACTGATGAGTTGGTTTACTCCTCGGGTGATCCCGGCTAATTCTTCTTTCAGGTTTGGGGAAGAATTTGACGTTACAGTGGGAGGTTTCCAGATTAGATAAAGTGATAACCATTCTGATCTAGGTTAGAGTGCACGCTGAGTGTTTCTTTTCTCTCTCTCTTTGGCAGCGACCATTGACCCGACCCTAGACTATGACTCAGTGACCAAGTTGACCGAACCTTCTTAACACTGGCTTTTGGATTGTCAGAGTTGCAAACCTCATTGCCACTCCTACTTTTACCCTTTTCTCCGGGACACCCCGTATTACTACGAACGTCCACTTCCATTGGACAAAACCATCGTATGATAATATACGAACTCGAAGGAATTTATTCGAGGATGGTTTCTGGTTCTGGAGAAAACGAATAGGACTATTCAGTTGTCTTTTCCTTTTACCTTCTCTCAGATTGCGAGTACTTCTTGGTTTAGGAGATAGTACACCTATTACGCAAATTGGATAGTCCTCTTCCAGACCTTAGGCCGGTGCCGACCAGTAGGGAATGAAGAAAACCAATTACCTAAACGGTGTACAGAAGGTATTAAGTTAATACAAAGAAAGGGATTAGTAAGAGGGCAAAGTAAATTGCCACTGCTATTCACGACCAAATCAAGTGTTTCTTCGCCAATCCTAAATCACCTTTGTATTTCTCCAGGACACTCCGTATCACTACAAAGATCCCAAGTTTATTGGATGATCCATCGTATGGTTATATACGAACTCGAAAGGAACTTGTTCCAGTTCGGGGATGGATCCTGGTTCAGGAGAAATAGGAATAAAGTTCATTCAGGTGTCTTTTATCTTCACCTTCTCTCGCATTGCGAGTGCTCCTAGGATTAGGACAGTACACCCATTATGCTTATTGGATAGTCTTCTTCCAAACCATAGGCTGGTGCCGAACGGTAGGGAAGGAAGAAAACCATTTGGCCTAAAGGGGTGTACAGAAGGAAATGACTAAAGACATATAAAGGGATTTGGAGAGGTGGCAAAGAATTATACGGTTATAGTCGTGAATCTGGATAATGGGAGAGGCATTACTAGGAATACCGGAATACCCCATCGAAACATTTCAATGTTTCAGTTTCACTGTGTACTGTTAAAAGAAAACTGATTTTCCAATTAGACACTTGCTCCAGGGTATGTATTTACCTGGTATGATTCTCACATCTGTATGGTTTTACAGATGATGAGTGGGAGTAAGTTATTGGGAATTAGGTGATTATCCTCATTATATCGGGATTCGTTGTAATTGGTGATATTTGAGGAAGTCACCTAGGTTGTTTGCCGGTCGGCAAATATTTGGTTTTGAATATCCGTTGTTGTGCACCAATTTCAAATTGATATATCTGTACGTCTATTTTTATAGAGTGAGATATACTTTTTTGAAATTGTGTCTATGACATTTACCTATACCAGTGGATGGTTAGGTAAGGAGCATTGAACAGCGGTGTAATTCTTCTTAACCATAAGTACAGTTTTCAACCTACGACACACGGTGAATGAGTTGTTAGACTCAGCGGACTTATACAGAGTTTTGTATGTTGTCCAGTGTCCATTAGGACAGAGTGGTAGGTACTCGTACTATATTCGGCTTACTTATGACTTCTCTAGTTCTTAGACAAGTGTTTCGTAGAAACACAAGGTCCAGGTATTGAGAAGTTATTGGTATATGAATAAAGTAGAGAACCAGGTGTTGCAAGTATCGGGATTCTTCAAGGTGATCGAAGATGTAGATACTTGTGTATGGTATTCAGTTGATAGTAATGATTAAGAGAACTAGCTTCTTTTTCAGGTTACTCATAATTGGAAGTGCTCCTAAGTTGAGTAACGCTGATCGGCCTCTTTCCATTTACTTGACATGCACTGGAGACAGCTGCATGATTTGACTCTGGTTCAATTAAATCAGTGTCTCTGTTTCTATATTGGATATAGAACAGTTCATATCTTGACATTGTTAAGATACGGGGAGTTGTCCGGCTTATGCTTAAAACCAGACTCCGGATAACTCAAGGCACGTTTCTGTAATGGCTGTTTGTGGGTTCACCCGGGCTATGACGAGGGTTGACTTTCTACCATCTGGAAGATCAATAGTGATATTGTTCTTGACTCGCCACAGTTTTAATAAAAATGGATTTTTTTCAGAAAACAGAAGTGGGAGTATGGTAGAACTGGAAGTGATTCCAGAACCGCAAACGATTACTGAAGATTTGATAAAGAACCTAAAGATTCAATCTCGTTTGACATTCCATTGGCCACTCCGCAGATATGATGGGTAACCTCAGGCGCCCGAGAGGTACTTCGGTATGCTCAAGGACGGTGGCAGGGAGGTTCTTGTTTACCCAGACTTGCCATTGCTGTTGTTCCAGACAGTGAGACCCGGCAGGAGGATAAGTATAGCGTCGTTCTAAACTAGCTTTAGTAGCATACGTGTATATGACTCTACCAGAGGGAGCAGCGGAAGCATTGGTGGACATCAGGCTTATGTCTATTTATAGACTAAAGCAGATATAGCGGAGATAGATCATCTATTTCTGATGTGACAGTCATAGGTTTGACTTCATCAGAATAGGGGATGGATATGTTAAGAAGGTAGTAGGATGTGATGTCCTGGTATTTGATGACATACACAGAGTAGGAAGTGATATTCCTATACTACGATCGGTTATACTATGGTCGTTACACAGTAGTTTCTCCACATAGGATTTGGATATTATATCAGACATTCTGGTTACTAGATCTATGGTTTTAGATCTAGATTTGGGTGGTTTCCCAATCTGGGTACTTTGACCGCATTCTATGAGTACTTAGAATGGACGACTGCTGGCACAGTAGTATACCTGCAGGTGATGGAGTCACCCTCTCTAAAGGTGTCTTACAGACTAAAGGGGAGAGGGATACGTATGATTGACAGATCACTTGCTTAGGCAATTGAGTCAATCATGAGATGTCAAGTACCACACCAGATGTTGTTCTTGCAGTAGGTGCAATAAGTTGATATTGATCCAATCATGGAGAAACAGTCGGAAGCAGTTTTAGAACATAAGTGGATGTTCTAGGGATATGATAACGGTAGTCTTCTTCGGGAGACAGTTATCATTCCAGGCTTCCAAAGTGACCTGGATGGCAGAGTGGCCGTCAGAGTTATAGTTTTCCCTCCGACGAGGTGCAGTATTTTGGACAGATGGTCCAGGTCGGTACTGAGGGAAGGTATGGCGCAGGATACTGATTAAGTTCAGTTGACGATACAGTCTAAGAAGTTTGGATTTGAGTTCATTTATGAGCTAGGTCCCATCAGACATCCAAACATTCTAAGATAGGTATTGCTCATTTCGGGAGATGGCTTTCTCCGCGAACTTGAGATATAGAGAGACATAGAAAGAAACACCTGAGCGGATCCACTCACTGAGGCTATTCCTCGAACGCAATAGTTTCGCAAACGAGCTTTGTGAGACTGACTAGTAGAGAAGTTGGGTGTTCGGTATCACACGGGCTGTGAGTATGCGACATCGCAATAATTAGCCTTGAGTGCAAGTGAGAGATTGTTGGAGATAGTGCCCTTAGAGTCAATTATTGGATCACAGGCACGTGATTGCAATGATTGAGGGAGGACCTGTCCCAGTAGGACAGTCTTACTCGAGATGATAGTATGCTATCTGGTTTATCTTTATCATCGTGTACTGCTTTAGGTGACCTTACGAGTCGCTATTACACGTTGATAGAGCCCCTAGGATTCTTGCTTGACTACCAGCAGTATGAGGGAGATCATATACGAGAGAGCTGGAGTCTATAAGCACATCCTTAAAAGGTCCCTAGTCGTGGGAGTTTCGAGACAGGGCATCGATTCTCCAGAGTAGACTAGTGTATACAGTCGAGACCCCGACGAGGGGCGGTGGCCGGTCTCACAAGCCACTGGTGTCAGTTGGTTCACCTAAGATGTATACAGGTGCTCATTGGCTTATGAGTACACCGGACAGGACTCACCGGGAACCTGCTAGTTGGGATTATACCAGACGTCAGATAGCAGTTCCCAGGTGATATGTGTACATGTTAGTTCATCGACCGGAGATCGTCATTTGTCTCGTGTGAGTTCCCACTGTGCTTTGATTACTACCCTACCACGGCTCAAAGGAGTCGTGCAAACAGGTTTTAGTTGGGTACTGTCCCGAGCCACATGGAGGCAGTGAGCGGATCTGCAGGGGGTCGTCTCTCCCGGTATTGAGGGTGAGGTCGCGCTGTGTCTAGGAGAGCCGGAACATGAAAAGTCCTTGGCCAAGGCAGGAGATTTGCTGGTAGGTATTCCAGTAGTATCTCAGGGTGTTCTGGGCTACACTCCGACACGACTTGTACCGCTATTGGGGGTCTGACTTTTACCAACCCCCTAGGCCCGCCATGCGATGCTCATAGACGAACGGACCGGACTGTACGGATATTGTCACTGACAGGCTCAGTAGGGTGTCAGGATGAGTTCGCTCATCGATGTCCCTTTTGGTCAATACCTGGTAGCCCGTCACGTATTGGCTTATACCTCTGACGTGCTAGTGGTTAAATCCACAGCCATAGTATTGACGAGTCTTTTGAGTCCACCACACTCAGTTACTCAGGTTTCGGGCGAAACGCTGTAGAGACCGTATGGAGATATGGCAGGGTTCGATCAGATACGTGCGGTATTGCACGGATCGTGATCGGACGGATTTTACTAGCCGGCTTTGGCTTAAGCCGGACCCTAGTATTAGATAGTGTAGTTTTGTCTCTTTGCATTTGTGTTCAGTGGGAAGACAAATGCGGGCATGTATTTGCAGTAGCGGGGTTTTCCTGTAATTTATTACGGGATCAGTTTTCTGAAGTTGCCAATTTGCATTCCGTTCTGGCCGGTTTTCCTTTGTTCCTTCTCGGCCGGACTTTTGTGTTGGAGGGGTTAATTGCAAGTTTGCAATTAACTTATTTGATGAGGGGTTTCATGCATATATGTAGCTTCCTCATCATGAGATTCCTTTTGAATCAATCACTTGCTTTCATGTGATGGTTGTGTTTGATTTGATGAGAAATGAAATGGTTGTGACCATTATCATTTTAGATTATTCTTTTTCTTTTCTCCACTTGATTTTCTTGAAACTTTTCCACCACCATTCTCACTTAAATAGGGGCCGGCCACTTTTGGGAGAGAGTGAGAATGAGGGTATCATTTTAGTGTGGCTGTTGATTTTCCCTTCATGCAATTTCGTGGGCCCCCCTTGTTTGTGAGTGTGCTGATGTTTAGTGTGGTATGATTTTCGTTTTGCATGGTTTTAATATATACACAACCCACAAAAATTCCACAGAGAGAACGTGATTGAATTGGCCGGCCACATTATGGGTGTAGGAGAATTTTTGAGAGAGGAATTTTTCATTCTCATTTTCATTCCTTGCAAAGGAAATAATAGCTCCATATTATCTCCAAAGTTCATATTCATTTCTCCATCATGGCAACTATACTAAACCCCAAAGAGACAACTATTCTACACTTGTCTACAGCACTCCTTGGACGCGTCGGCTAGCCAACTTCACGCCCGAGTTGCCTCGGTCAAGCGGTGGGAGCCCGTAAAAGATTTCAGCTACGTGGTGCCCTTTCCGACGAGAAGTTGACGGACGGAGATTCCGTGGGAGATCGGAGTGGAGACGAAGGCCGAAGGACACGGATCGCTTGGTATGGCTTCTCTACTCTTTTCTAGTTTTCTAGTAGCTAGGTTAATGGCCCGATCCGGGTGAAAAGTGCGCGGTGGTGCCGGTTTCTAGTTGTTAGAAAGTTTTTGTTTCCGCGTTTCCGGCGTCGGATCGACGGTCGGGGCGCCCCCGCGGACTTACAATTTTGACCTACGCCAAGGCATAGTGATTGGTAGCTACCGGATATTTATCTGTTGCATAGATAGATGTGTTAGTTTGGGACAGTTGTACTACTATTTTGGCCTACGTCTAGGGTATGTACGGGTGGGTTCAAATTAACCTGGACAATGACGGGTAGAACTTGACATGTCACTTATGATATTTTGGCCTACGTCAAGGTCATAAGAGCATGGGGCAAAAATCACATCGGAAGTTTCTAAAGAAACTGAAACTTGGCAGATATGCGCATACCTTCTGGAGTGTGATAACGTGAGCGGATTCCGTCACGTTATCATGCGATGATAGTTGGATCCCGATTCCCACTGATGAGTTGGTTTACTCCTCGGGTGATCCCGACTAATTCTTCTTTCGGGTTTGGAGAAGAATTTGAGGTTACAGTAAGAGGTTTCCTGATTAGATAAAGTGACAACCATTATGATATAGGTTAGAGTGCACGCTGAGTGTTTCTTTTCTCTCTCTCTTTGGCAGCGACCATGACCCGACCCATGACTATGACTCAGTAACCAAGTTGACCGAACCTTCTTATAACACTGGCTTTTGGATTGTCAGAGTTGCAAACCTCATTGCCACTCCTACTTTTACCCTTTTCTCCAGAACACCCCGTATTACTACGAACGTCCAATTCCATTGGATAAAACCATCGTATGGCTATATACGAACTTGAAGGAATTTATTCGAGGATGGTTTCTGGTTCTGGAGAAAACGAATATGACTATTCAGTTGTCTTTTCCTTTTACCTTCTCTCAGTTTGCGAGTGCTCCTTGGATTAGGGGACAGTACACCTATTACGCAAATTGGATAGTCTTCTTCCAAACCATAGGCAGGTGCCGACCGGTAGTGAATGAAGAAAACCAATTAGCCTAACGATGGTGTACAGGAGGTATTATGTAAAGACAAATAAAGGGATTAGAAGGAGGGCAAAGTAAATTACGTCTGCTATTCACGACCGAACCAAATATTTCTTCGCCAATCCTATTTCACCTTTTTATTTCTCCAGAACACTCCATATCACTACGAAGATCCATAGTTATTTGGATACTCCATCGTATGGTTATATACGAACTCGAAGGAACTTGTTCCAGTTCGGGGATGGATTCTGGTTCAGGAGAAATAGGAATAAGGTTTATTCGGTTGTCTTTTATCTTCACCTTCTCTCGCATTGTGAGTGATCCTAGGATTAGGAAAGTACACCCATTATGCTTATTGGATAGTCTTCTTCCAAACCATAGGCTGGTGCCGAACGGTAGGGAAGGAAGAAAACCATTTAGCCTAAAGGGGTGTGCAGAAGGTAATGACTAAAGACATATGAAGGGATGTGGAGATGTGGCATAGAAATATACGGTTACAGTTGTGAATCTGGATAATGGAAGAGGCATTACCAGGAATACCAGGATACCCCTATGAAATATTTCAATGTTTCAGTTTCACCATGTACTGCTAATAGAAAACTGATTTCCCAATTAGACACTTGCTCCAGGGTAAGTTTTTACCAGGTATGATTCTCACATCTGTATGGTTTTACAGATGATGAGTGGGAGTAAGTTATTGGGAATTAGGTGATCTTCCTTATTATATCGGAATTCATTGTAATTGGTGATATTTGAGGAAATCACCTGGGTTGTTTGCCAGACGGCAAATATTTGGTTTTGAATATCCGTCGTTGTGCACCAATTTCAAATTGATATATCTGTACGTCTATTTTTACAGAGTGAGATATACCTTTCTGAAATTATGTCTATGACATTTACCTATATCAGTGGATGGTTAGGTAAGGAGCATTAAACAGCGGTGTAATTCTTCTTGACCATAAATACAGTTTTTAACCTACGACACACAGTTAATGGGTTATTAGACTCACGGGATTTATACTGAGTATTGTATGTCGTCCACTATCCATTAGGACAGAGGGGTAGGTCCTCGTACTATATTCTGTTTACTTGTGACTTCTCTAGTTCTTAGACATGTGTTTCGTAGAAATACAAGTTCGAAGTTTTGAGAAGTTATAGGTATAAGAGTAAAGTAGAGAACCAGTTGTTGCAAGTATCGGGATTCTTCAAGGTAATCGAAGTTGTAGATACTTGTGAATGGTATTCAGTTAATAGTAATGATTAAGAGAACTTGCTTCTCTTTTAAGTTACTCATAATTGGAAGTACTCCTAAGTTGAGTAATGCTGATCGGCCTCTCTCCATTTAGTTGACATGCACTGGAGACAGCTGCATGATTTGAATCTGGTTCAATTAAATCAGTGCCTCTGTTTCTGTATTGGATATAGAACAGTTCATATCTTGACTTTGTTAAGGTACGGGGAGTTGTCCGGCTTATGCTTAAAACCAGACTCCGGATAACTCAAGGCACGTTTCTGTAATGGCTGTTTGTGGGTTGACCCAGGCTATGACGAGGGTTGACTTTCTACCATCTGGAAGATCAATAGTGATATTGTTCTTGACTCGCCACAGTTTTAATAAAAATGGATTTTTTCAGAAAACAGTAGTGGGAGTACGGTAGAACTGGAAGTAATTCCAGAACCGCAAATGATTACTGAAAATTTGATAAGAACCTAAAGATTCAATCTGGCTTGACATTCTATTAGCCACTCCGCAGATATGGTGGGTAACCTCAGGCACCCGAGAGGTACTCTGGTATCCTCAAGGACGGTGATAGAGAGGTTCTTGTTTACCCACACTTGCCATTGCTGTTGTTCCACGCTGTGAGACCCGGCAGGAGGATGAGTATAGCGTCGTTCTGAACTAGCTTTAGAAGTGTACGTCTATATGACTCTGCCAGAGGGTTGTCATAGTCAGTGAGAGCAGCGGAAGCATAGTGGACAAGTGGCTTATGTCTATTTATAGACTAAAGCAGATATAGCGGAGATAGATCATCTATTTCTGATGTGACAGTCATAGGTTTGACTTCATCAGAATAGGGGATGGATCTGTTAAGAAGGTAGTAGGGTGTGATGTCCTGGTATTAGGATGACATACACAGAGTAGGAAGTGAAACTCCTATACTACGATCGGTTATACTTTGGTTGTTACACAGTGGTTTCTCCACATAGGATATAGATGTTGTTTTTGCACTAGATGTAATAAGGTGATATTGATCCAATCCTGGAGAAACGTTTGGAAGCAGTTTTAGAACATAAGTGGATGTTCTAGGGATATGATAACGACCGCCTCATTCGGGTGACAGTTATCATTCCAGGCTTCCAAGGTGACCTGAATGACAAAGTGACTGTCAGAGTTATAGTTTTCTCTCTAACGAGGGGCAGTATTTTGGACAGGTGGTCCATGCGGATACCGAGGGAGGCATGGCGCAGAATACTGATTAAGTTCAGTTGACGATACAGTCTGAGAAGTTTGGATTTGGTGTTCATTTATGAACTAGGTCCCATCAGATATCCAGATATACTCAAAGACAAGTATTGCTCATTTCGGGAGATGGCTTTCTCCGCGAACTTGAGATAAAGAGAGACATAGAAAGAAACATTAGAGCAGATCCACTCACTGAGGCTATTCCTCGAACGCATTAGTTTCGCAAACGGGTTTTGTGAGACTGATTGGTAGAGGAGTTGGGTGTTCGGTATCACACAGGCTGTGAGTATGCGACATCGCAATAATTAGCCTTGAGTGCAAGTGGGAGATTGTTGGAGATAGTGCCCTCAGAGTCAATTATTGGATCACAGGCACGTGATTGCAATGATTGAGAGAGGACCTATACCACTAGAACAGTCTTGCTCAAGATGATAGTATGATATCTGGTTTATCTTTATCATCGTGTACTGCTTTAGGCGACCTTACAAGTCACTATTGCACGTTGATAGAGCCCTTAGGAGTCTTGCTTGACTGCCGGCAGTATGAGGGCGATCATATACGTGGGAGCTGGGGTCTATAAGCACATCCTTAAAAGGTCCCTAGTCGTGGGAGTTTTGAGACAGGGCATCGATACTCCAGAGTAGACTAGGGTATACAGTCGAGACGCCGACGAGGGACGGTGGCCGGTCTTACAAGCCACTGGTGTTAGTTGGTTCACCTAAGATGTATACAGGTGCTCATTGGGTTATGAGTACACCGGACAGGACACGCCGGGAATCTGCTAGTTGGTCTTATACCAGACATCAGATAGCAGTTCCCTGGTGATATGTGTACAGGTTAGTTCATCGACCTGAGAATCATCATTTGTCTCGTGTGTGTTCCCACTATCCTTTGATTACTACCCTACCACGCTCAAAGGACTTATGCAAACAGGTTTTAGTTGGGTACAGTCCCGAGCCACAGGGAGGCAGTGAGCGGATCTTCAGGGGTTCGTCTCTCCCGGTATTTGGGGTGAGGTCACGCTGTGTCTAGGAGAGCTATTACACGAAGTCCTTGGCCAAGGCAGGAGATTTACTGGTAGGTATTCCAGTAGTATCTCAGGGTGTTCTGGGCTACACTCCGACCCGACTTGTACCGCTTTTGGGGGTCTGACTTTTACCAACCCCCTAGACCCGCCATGCGATGCTCATAGACGAACGGACCGGACTGTACGGATATTGTCACTGACATGCTCAGTAGGGTGTCAGGATGAGTTCACTCATCGACGTCCTTTTTGGTCAATACCTGGTAGCCTGTTACGTATGGCTAATAGCTCTGACGTGCTAGTGGTTAAATCCAAAACCAAAGTATTGACGAGTTTTTAGAGTCCCCCACAGACCGTTTTCTCAAGTTTCGGGCGAAACGCAGTAGAGGCCGTATGGAGATATGGTAGGGTTCGATCTTATACGTGCGGTATTGCACGGATCATGATCGGACGGATAATACTAGCGGGCTTTGGTTTAAGCCGGATCCTAGTATTGTACAGTGTAGATTTTGACTCTTTGCATTTGTATTCAGTGGAAATACAAATGCGGGTATGTATATACAGTCGCGGGGTTTTCCTGTAATTTATTACGGGATCAGTTTTCTAAAGTTGCCAGTTTGCATTCCGTTTCGGCCAGTTTTCCTTTGTTCCTTCACGGCCGGACTTTTGTGATAAGAGGGGCTAATTTGCATATTTGCATATTAGCATTGTGGAGGGGGTTTCTTGTAAATGGAAGATTATGATAATACAAGCATCTTTGCTTTTTCTTTCATCATGGTTTGCATTTAATGTGATAGGCTTTATGAAAGGATGGATTAGAAATTGATATGATCTCTTTTTCTTGATATCACTCCCATTCCTTTTTCTTGCATGATTATGTTAGTGTATATGCCCTAGAGGCCATTATTGTATCATACTAGTTTGTATATTACTTGATGGAAGCTTGGGATATTCACCTTGTATAAACAATCTTGCTCAATATAGTAGTATGCTACTTGGTTTGTTTCTACTTTAATGTGTACTTGTGTTTATTTCAGTATATCACTTATACGCATTAGTGGAGCCCTTAGGATCTTTGCTTGATTACCAGCGTTGTGATGGCAGTCACACTAGTGGGGGCTGGGTAATCTATAGGCACATCCTTATACAGGTCCCTAGTCGTAGGACTATCGAGACAGGGCATCGATACTCCGGAGTAGACTAGCGTATGCGCTTCTCATCCCAGTATGGGAGATGGTCTGTCCCACAGCCATCAGTACGTCGTACTGGAGATAGTATACGGGTGCTCGTTGGGTTACGAGTACACTGGACAGGACTCGTCGGGAACTGACAGGTTGGTATTATACCTATCGTCAGTTATCAGTTCCCAGGTGACATGAGTACAGCTTAGTCCGCTGACTTGACACTGGCACTTCGCCTCGAGTGTGTTCCCACTGCACTTTGATCACTACCCTACCACGGCTCAAAGGAGTCGTGCAAACAGGTGGTGGTTGGGTGCAGTCCCGAAACACTTGGAGGCAGTGACGGTTAGACAGGATTCGTCTCTCCCGGTATTGGGGGTTGACATCGCGCTGTGTCTAGGAGAGCCATTACACGAGTAGTCCCTGGCCAGGGTAAGCGAGATATACTGGTAGGTTCCAGTGTTATCTCAGGGTGTTTTGGGCTTCACTCCGACACGACTTGTACCGCTATTGGGGGACTGACGTTTTACCGCCCCCTAGGCCCGACATGCGATGTATCAGACGAACAGACCGGACTGTACGGAGAATGTCACATTCAGACTCAGTAGGAGTTCAGATGGGGTTTCACCTCGTCAGCCTTCTTGTCGGCATCTACCTGGGGACCGTTACGCACAGCTAGTGCCGCTTGCGGTCTGTGGTTAAACCCACTGCCAGCGTAGTGTCGAGTCTTTAGAGTCCCACACAGAGGGTATTCTCCTCTGGGCAAAACAGAGTAGAGGTCGCATGGTTTTGCGACAGGGTTCGTTCTCATCCGCGCACTTGTGCACGTTTGGAGTCCGGACGGATTATACTGGCAGGCTCTGGTTTGAGCCAGATACCGGTATATGTTTTGGGGTTGCTTTTATCTCTTGGTATTCTTGTTCCTCGGAACGAGAATACAGGTGTGTATGCACAGTTGCTTGAGGCGGAGGATGAGGTTTTTCATTAGGGTTTCGGAACGGGTGCGTATGCACAGTTAACAGTCTTCATTTTCCAAACCCTAATGGATTTATATATTATCTAATAGTAATTAAATGAGAATTATGTTATGGTTGTTTTTTTGTTGACTTGTTGACCATGGTTGACTTGTTGACCATTGACCACCATCATGCTTTGAAAGATCCTTCTTGATTCATGCTTACACTTCATTTAAAGTAGCATGATAGTGGTCATTCCAAAATTACCATCAACTATTCTTATTTCAATTATTATCATTTAGATAATTCTTTTCTTTTGCATTATGGTTGCAAGAAAGAGAAATATAGCTCATTCTATCATAACCTTTCTCTCTCCTCATTTTCATCTTCTTCTTCCTCTAGCAAAGAGAAACCTTCTCATGTGTTGAGAATCCTTCTCTTTAAAAAGGAAAAGCAAACCCTAGTTACTCTCTACTCATTCTAGGTTCAAGGTTTAGCAAGCCGGGAACCCTAGTTAACTCAAAGATCGAGGAAGAGCCCAAAGGTCGAACCTTCGAGGTGGATCCATCTTCGACGGTAGAAGGCGACGAAAAGAGAACCATCAACCTCTACAAGATCTCAAGAAGAAGGAGTTCAAGTTTAGGTATAACCTTCATCCGAGTAGCTAACTCTCTTTAGCGTATTTGCTAGTTTAGTTTAGCAACGATCCCGACCTAGTTTAGTCCATGTTGCCTCTTGCAATAAAAAATTCGTTTTTTATACCGTTTCCGCCTCCCCGTAAGCACCGGGGGTCGCAATATGGACTTACAGTGGTATCAGAGCCTAACTAAACTTAAACTAGCTTGGTAGCGAAGTGTATGGAAGTTCGAAACCGAAAAATCACAAAACCGGAAAAACCAAAACCCTAACTTTCTGTTGAAATTTTTTCTGCTCTAAATGAAAAACTTTATACTCTAAAAATCGTCTCAGGGTTTTCTAAGAACACCCACCAAAAACGATAGCATGATTCCTTCAAAGCGCCGCCCTTCCGCGGCCTCACCTGTTCATCAGGCCGCGGAACCGCCGCTGTTTGGTGTCCTCTCTGCATCGTTTTTTGTGCAGTGTTCTTCTGTGTTGGTTTTGGGATTTTTCAGATATATTATATGTGCCCAGATTTTCCAGAACAGAAATTCACTTTTGGGGTCCTATAATTCCGTATTTTTTCCGAACTTCACTGCACTTTGGCTATGTTGGTTATATCTGTGATGCTTGCATGTATTGAACGTCGGCTAATCGCTATAAGCCGATTAGTCGGGGTTATACATGATCTGTGTTTGATATTGGAATGTGTATATGAATGTGTTGGACTGTCGCGGGTGAATAGTCGGGGTGGATGTGAGATGAGCTTTTGTTTTTCTTTCATTCATTGTAAATGTAAATTGATGTAATAATTTTATTTGTTTGGCCGCACAACCGGGTCGGGGTTGTAGCCATCATTGTATAATTCTTTTTACTGTTTTTGCTCCTAGGATAGACCCATGGAGGGGTGCACAAACTACCGGGTTCTTGGCGGGTAGTTTGCCGCACCCGTAGGGGTCTTGGGTGGGGTATTTGCTATTCACCGCGACCGTGTAATCCGCTTTTCGTTGCAGGCTCGAAAGGATTGCGGATTGCTAGTATATCCAATGTATTCATCTGTGATCTGTAATGTCTATCATTGCTTTCTATTTAGGCGTTGCTTATGTTTTACAGCCGCGCTAGCCCAGCCCCCGCTCTGTCGTTAGTTAAGTAACCTAACGAGTGATGACGGGACTGTTGGAGATAGTGCCCTCAGAGTCAATTATTAGGTCACAGGTACGTGATTGTAATGATTGAGGGAGGACCTATCCCGGTAGGACAGTCTTACTCGAGATGATAGTATGCTATCTGGTTTACCTTTATCATCGTGTACTGCTTTAGGTGACCTGACACGTCGCTATTACACGTTGATAGAGCCCCTAGGATTCTTGCTTGACCACCAGCAGTATGAGGGCGATCATATAAGTGGGAGCTGGGGGTCCATAAGCTTATCCTTAAAAGGTCCCTAGTCGTGGGAGTTTCGAGACTGGGCATCGATACTCCATTAGTAGACTAGTGTATACAGTCGAGACCCCGACGAGGGGCGGTGGACGGTCTCACAAGCCACTGGTGTCAGTTGGATCACCTAAGATGTATACAGGTGCTCATTGGGTTATGAGTACACCGGACAGGACTCGCCGGGAACATGCTAGTTGGTCATATACCAGACGTCAGATGGCAGTTCCCTGGTGACATGTGTGCAGGTTAGTTCATCGACCTGGGGATCGTCATTTGTCTCGTGTGAGTTCCCACTGTACTTTGATTACTACCCTACCACGGCTCAAAGGAGTCGTGCAAACAGGTTTTAGTTGGGTACAGTCCCGAGCCACATGGAGGCAGTGAGCGTATCTTCAGGGGTTCGTCTCTCCCGGTATTGGGGGTGAGGTCGTGCTGTGTCTAGGAGAGCCATTACACAAAGTCCTTGGCCAAGGCAAGGAGATTTACTGGTAGGTATTCCAGTAGTATCTCAGGGTGTTCTGGGCTACACTCCGACACGACTTGTACCGCTTTTGGGGGTCTGACTTTTACCAACCCCCTAGGCCCGCCATGCGATACTCATAGACGAACGGACCGGACTGCACGGATATTGTCACTGACAGGCTCAGTAGGGTTGTCAGGCTGAGTTCGCTCACGGACGTCCCTTTTAGTCAGTACCTGGTGGCCCGTTACGTATTGGCTTATACCTCTGACGTGCTAGTGGTTAAATCCACAACCATGGTGTTGACGAGTCTTTAGAGTCCCCCACATTCTGTTACTCAGCTTTCGGGCGAAAGGTTGTAGAGGCCGTATGGAGATATGGCAAGGTCCGATCAGATACGTGCGGTATTGCACGGATCAGGATCGGACAGTTTGTACTATAGGCCGTATGGTTATATGGCAGGGTTCGATCAGATACGTGCGGTATTGCACGGATCAGGATCGAACAGATATTACTAGCCGGCTTTGGTATAAGCCGGATCCTAGTATAGTACAGTGTAGACTTTGTCTCATTGCATTTGTATTTCGGTCGAAATACAGATGCGGGTGTGTATGCACAGTATCGGGGTTTTCCTGTAATTTATTACGGGACCAGTTTTCTGGAGTTGCCAGTTTGCTTTTCGTTTCGGCCAATTTCCATTGTTCCGTTCATTGGCCGAAGATTGGTGGAGGAGGGTTTATTTGCATTGTTGCAAATAGGCATTTGTGGAGGGGGTTCTTTGCATCTTGTTGCATCATGATGGTTTTCATGATGAGCACCATCATTGACTTCTCCTTCTCATGATGGATTGACTTTGGTTTTGTTGATGGTTGTTTTGAGTGTTGGACTTACCTAGCTATCATTCCTTCACATCATAACTTCACACTCCCTTGTATGATGGTTCAACCACTCCCCCTTGACCTTGTTCACTCTCTCTCTCCAATCACACATGATGGGGGGTGGCCGGCCATTCCTAGAGGGGATGGGATTCATTTCTCATTTTTGGTGGTGGAAAATGTTACTCTCATTTTGGTATGCTACATTTTCCCCACCTCTCTCCAAGCTCTCTTTTCCTCCACCACAATGGCATCTCCATAAACCCCAAATGAGACTTCTTCTACTACATATTCTACAACGGACCTTGGGCACGTCGAGTAGCCGGCTTCGTGCCCGAGTTGCCTCGGCATTGAGGTGGGAACCCGTAAACGAAGAAGGCGATGTGGTGCACTTCCGGCGACGAGGAAGAGACGGGACTTTTCCGCAGGAGATCGGGACCATGACGAGAAGACCGGAGGACTTGGATCGTCGGTATATCTCTATTCCCTTTCTTGTAGATAGCTTAGACTAGTTAATGGTTCGATCCGGAGTTTAGTGCGCGGTGGTGCCGGTTTGCAAAGTCCGCAAAATTTTAGTTATTCACCGCTTCCGCATTCCGGCGTCGGATTGACGGCCGGGGCGCCGCCGTGCACTTACAGTGGTATCAGAGCCTCCCCATTAACTTAGTCTAGCTTTGTGTAATGTGTTTTTCTGTTCCGATCGATCGAAATGTCCGAAAACCCCAATACACCCACGACAGTTTCTGTTGAAATTTTTCTGTCTCCAAAAATTTTTCAGGTTGCATAAAAGTACTGTGCTAGAAATTCTAAGAACACTGTTCAAATTCGACGCACTAATCTTCTTACTTGACCGCGGAAGGGCGGCCAAAACCCACGTTTGGCCGCGCTTCTGCCGCAGTCTACAGGGATCAGTGGGTTGGGTTTTTACAGTGGGCTTCTGGGCTTAAATTAGGGGTTTTGGGATATTAAAATTGGGTCCAGGTTTTCTTTAACTGCTACAGTATTCTTTGTGGGCCCACTTGTTAAAGTTTGATCAATCGGAATATTTTAAAAACATTTTTCACAGTATTTACATTATATCTGCGACCGTGAATGTCACTCGATCGGTAAATCCGGTCTAACTGCTATAGCCCGGTTAGACGGATTTGCGAACGTGACTTTCACGTTGATGTTCTATGTATTTGCTGTGATGTTGCGGATCGGTCGTGGGGGATAGCCTGGATGCAATGCTAGTACAGTTGTGGTTGTATTATGTACATTTGTTATTGCGGGGCGAGCGTCCGACATGTGGACTGCCGTCACTGCCTGTTTGTATTATTATTTTGGGGCACGACCTGGTTGCGGTCGATGTACCCGTTGTATGTATATTTTACTTTCTGTACTAGGATTGCCCCGCGGAGGGGTGCACGGATAGCCGGGTTCTGGAGGGCAACAAGCCCGCATCTCATGGCATTGGGACGGAAGGGGCTTCACTCCAGGTTGGCGGGCTATTCGACGCACTCGTAGGGGGTACAGGTTGACCCAGGAGGGGTGCCCAAGTTACCGGATTCCGTGAAGTGCTGGGTGGTCCATTCACGGCGCTGAAGGGGGCTGCCTCGCTTCAGGTTTTGGCGGGTGACTTGCCGCGCCCGTAGGGGTCTAGGTTTTCATTGCACAGGCTATCCACACGACCAGGGGAACGTCGGGTTTCAGTAGTGGCTCTGTGAAACCCGGGGATCCCAGATATCTGTATGTTTCTGTGATGCTGTTCATTCTCTGTGATGTTGCATTTTATTCACGCCTTGAGCGAAATATAATATATTGGTATATATATTAGTAGATGTTGTATATGTTTTGCATCCGCGCTAGTCCAGTCCCCGCTCTGTCGTTAGTAAGCTAACCTAACGGGTAATGACGGGACCCAGTGGCGAATGCGGATGGCATATACGTACATCAGTATATTTTCGTTCTTTGTGGTGTGATCAATTGATGGGACTGCATTGATTCGGATCAATGCAAAGTTAAAAACAAACCTAATCTGATGTTGTTGGAACACTTTTCAAAAAGCTGTTATTGCAAGGACGTTTACTTTTGTTTTGCATCGTGGTATTCATTGGAATATCCTGCTCCTCAGTCGACGAGGCAAGGGCCGAGATCCCTTCACCGGGAGTGACCCCTTGGACAGAAGTTTGCGTCAGGGCATTAACTTCACTATAGCCGATTACTTTTGCTTTGCACCGTGGTATTCATTTGGAATATCCTGCACCTCATTCTACGGGGAAAGAGCCGAGATCCCTTCACAGGGAGTGACCTCTTTAGCAACGGTTTTCGTCACTATATTTTTTAAAAGCTATCCGTTCCTTCGACGATATCAAGTTCATTACGTTAAAGGTTTTCGCCAGAAACCATTCGTAGCCCTCCGTCGTTTCATATGGGTGGTCAATAGTATTCAAGCTGTGTATGTTGGCCAAAGTCAAGGCACAGTGATTGGTAGCTATTGGGGTATTCATATGCAGCATAGATAGATGCGTTGGTTTGGGACAGTCGTGCTGCCATTTTGGCCAAAGTCAAGGGTATGTACGGGTGGATTCAAATTAACCTGGAGAATGACGGGTAGAACTTGACATGTGACTTATGATATGTTGGCCAAAGTCAAGGTCATAAGAGCATGGGGCAGAAATCACATCGGGAGTTTCAAAAGTACTGAAACTTGCCAGATATGCGCATACCTTCTGGAGTGTGATACCGTGAGCGGATTCCGTCACGTTGTCATGCGATGAGAGTTGGATCCCGATTCCCACTGATGAGTTAGTTTACTCCTCGGGTGACCCCGACTAATTCTTCTTTCAGGTTTGGAGGAGAATTTGAGGTACAGTGGGAGGATTCCAGATTAGATAAATTGGTGACCATTCTGATCTAGGTTAGAGTGCACGCTGAGTGTTTCTTTTCTCTCTCTCTTTGGCAGCGACCATTGACCCGACCCTAAGACTATGACTCAGTGACCAAGTTGACCGAACCTTCTTAACACCGGCTTTTGGATTGTCGGAGTTGCAAACCTCATTGCCACTCCTACTTTTACCCTTTTTCTCCAGGACACCCCGTTTTACTACGAACGTCCACTTCCATTGGACAAAACCATCGTATGGTTAGATACGAACTCGAAAGAATTATTCGAGGATGGTTTCCGGTTCTGGAGAAAACGGATAGGATTATTCAGTTGTCTTTTCCTTTTACCCTCTCTCAGGTTACGAGTACTCCTTGGTTTAGGGGTAGTACACCTATTACGCTTATTGGATTGTCTTCTTCCAAACCTTAGGCTGGTGCCGACCGGTAGGGAATGAAGAAAACCAATTAGCATAACGATGGTGTGCAGAAGGTATTAAGTTCAGACAAAGCAAGGGATTAGTAAGAGGGCAAAGTAAATTGCAACAGATATTCACGACCAAATCAAATATTTCGTTACCACTCCCACATCACCTTTGTATTTCTCCAGGACACTCCGTATCACTACGAAGATCCACAGTTTATTTGGATACTCCATCGTATGGTTATATACGAACTCGAATGGAACTTGTTCCAGTTCGGGGATGGATTCTGGTTCAGGAGAAATAGGAATAAGGTTTATTCGGTTGTCTTTTATCTTCACCCTCTCTCATTGCGAGTGTTCCTAGGATTGGGACAGTACACCCATTATGCTTATTGGATAGTCTTCTTCCAAACCATAGGCTGGTGCCGAACGGTAGGGAAGGAAGAAAACCATTTGGCCTAAAAGGGTGTGCAGAAGGTAAAGACTAAAGACATATGAAGGGATTTGGAGAGGTGGCAAAGAACTATACGGTTACAGTCGTGAATCTGGAAGAGGCATTACTAGGAATACCAGAATACCCCATCGGAACATTTTAATGTTTCAGTTTCACTGTGTAATGTTAAAGGAAAACTGATTTCTCGATTAGATACTTACTCCAGGGTGTGTATTTACCAGGTACGATTCTCACATCTGTATGGTTTTACAGATGATGAGTGGGAGTAAGTTATTGGGAATTGGGTGATTATCCTCATTATATCGGGATTCGTTGTAATCGGTGATATTTGAGGAAATCACCTAGGCTGTTTGCCGGTCGGCAAATATTTGGTTTTGAATATCCGCTGTTATGCACCAATTTCAAATTGATATATCTGTACGTCTATTTTCATAGAGTGAGATATACCTTTCTGAAATTATGTCTACGACATTTACCTATATCAGTGGATGGTTAGGTAAGGAGCATTAAACAGCGGTGTAATTCTTCTTAACCATAAGTACAGTTTTCAACCTACGACACACAGTGAATGAGTTATCAGACTCAAGGGACTTATACAAAGGATTGTATGTTGTCCAGGGTCCATCAGGACAGAGGGGTTGGTCCTCGTACTATATTCGGTTTACTTATGACTTCTCTACTTTTTAGACAGGTGTTTCGTGGAAACACAGGGTCTGAATTCTGAGAAGTTATAGGTATTTGAATAGAGTAGAGAACCAGGTGTAGCAAGTATCGGGATTCTTCAAAGTGATCGAAGATGTAGATACTTGTATATGGTATTCAGTTGATAGTAATGATAAAGAGAACTTGCTTCTCTTTCAGGTTACTCATAATTGGAAGCATTCCTAAGTTGAGTTACGCTGATCGGCCTTCTTCCATTTAGTTGACATGCGCTGGGGACAGCTGCATGATTTGAATCTGGTTCAATTAAATCAGTGCCTCTGTTTCTATATTGGATATAGAACAGTTCATATCTTAACGATGTTAAGGTACGGGGAGTTGTCCGGTTTATGATTAAAACCAGACACTGGACGACTCAAGGCACGTTTCTGTAATGGCTGTTTGTGGGTTGACCCAGGCTATGACGAGGGTTGACTTTCTACCATCTGGATGAACAATAGCGATATTGTTCTAGACTCGCCACAGTTTTATTAAAGATGGATTTTTTCAGAAAACAGTAGTGGGAGTATGGTAGAACTGGAAATGATTCCAGAACCACAAACGATTACTGAAGATTTGATAAGGAACCTAAAGATTCAATCTGGATTGACATTCCATTGGCCACTCCGCAGATATGGTGGGTAACTTCAGGCACCCGAGAGGTACTACGGTTGCCTCAAGGACGGTGACAGGGAAGTTCTTGTTTATCCACAATTACCATTGCTGTTGTTCCAGGCTGCGAGACCCGGCGGGAGGATGAGTATAGCGTCATTCTAAACTTGCTTTAGAAGTATACGTCTATATGACTCTGCCAGAGGGTTGTCGTTGTCAGTGGGAGCAGCGGAAGCATTGGTGGACAGGTAGCTTATGTCTATTTATAGACTAAAGCAGATGTAGCGGAGATAGATCATCTATTTCTGACGTGACAGTCATGGGTTTGACGTCATCAGAATAGGGGATGGATCTATTAAGAAGGTAGTAGGGTGTGGTATCCTGGTATTGGATGACATACGCAGAATAGGAAAAGAAACTCCTATACTACAATCGGTTATATTTTGGTCGTCACACAATGTTTTCTCCACATAGGGACTTGGACATTATATCAGACATACTGGTTATTAGATCTATGGTTTTAGATCTAGATTTGGGTGGTTTCCCAATCTGGGTACTTAGACAGCATTCTAAGAGTATTTGGAATGGACGACTCCATGCACGGTAGTGTACCTGCAGAAGATGGAGTCACCCTCTCCAAAGGTGTCTTACAGACTAAAGGGGAGAGGGACGTATATGATTGGCAGATCACTTGCTCAGGCAATTGAGTCAATCATGAGATGTCAAGTACCACACCAGATGTTGTTCTTGCACTAGATGCAATAAGTTGACATTGATCCAATCCAGGAGAAACAGTCGGAAGCAGTTTTAGAACATAAGTGGATGTTCTAGGGATATGATAACGACAGCCTCATTCGGGAGACAGTTATCATTCCAGGCTTCCAAGGTGACATGGACGACAAGGAGGTTGTCAGAGTTATAGTTTTTCCTTCCGATGAGGGGCAGTATTTTGGACAGGTGGTCCAAGGCAATACTGAGGGAGGCATGGCGCGCAGGATACTGATTAAGTTCAGTTGACGATACAGTCTAAGAAGTTTGGATTTGGAGTTCATTTATGAGCTATGTCCTATCAGACATCCAGACACATTCTAAGACAGGTATTGCTCTTTTCGGGAGATGGGTTTCTCCGCGAACTTGAGATATAGAGAGATATAGAAAGAAACAACTAAGCGGATCCACTCACTGAGGCTATTCCTCGAACGCAATAGTTCCGCAAACGAGCTTTGTGAGACTGACTAGTAGAGGAGTTGGATGTTCGGTATCACACGGGCTGTGAGTTTGCGACATCGCAATAATTAGCCTTGAGTGCAAGTGGGAGATTGTTGGAGATAGTGCCCTCAGAGTCCATTATTAGGTCACAGGTACGTGATTGTAATGATTGAGGGAGGACCTATCCCGGTAGGACAGTCTTACTCGAGATGATAGTATGCTATCTGGTTTACCTTTATCATCGTGTACTGCTTTAGGTGACCTGACACGTCGCTATTACACGTTGATAGAGCCCCTAGGATTCTTGCTTGACCCCCAGCAGTATGAGGGCGATCATATAAGTGGGAGCTGGGGGTCTATAAGCTTATCCTTAAAAGGTCCCTAGTCGTGGGAGTTTCGAGACTGGGCATCGATACTCCATTAGTAGACTAGTGTATACAGTCGAGACCCCGACGAGGGGCGGTGGCCGGTCTCACAAGCCACTGGTGTCAGTTGGATCACCTAAGATGTATACAGGTGCTCATTGGGTTATGAGTACACCGGACGGGACTCGCCGGGAACATGCTAGTTGGTCATATACCAGACGTCAGATGGCAGTTCCCTGGTGACATGTGTGCAGGTTAGTTCATCGACCTGGGGATCGTCATTTGTCTCGTGTGAGTTCCCACTGTACTTTGATTACTACCCTACCACGGCTCAAAGGAGTCGTGCAAACAGGTTTTAGTTGGGTACAGTCCCGAGCCACATGGAGGCAGTGAGCGTATCTTCAGGGGTTCGTCTCTCCCGGTATTGGGGGTGAGGTCGTGCTGTGTCTAGGAGAGCCATTACACAAAGTCCTTGGCCAAGGCAAGGAGATTTACTGGTAGGTATTCCAGTAGTATCTCAGGGTGTTCTGGGCTACACTCCGACACGACTTGTACCGCTTTTGGGGGTCTGACTTTTACCAACCCCCTAGGCCCGCCATGCAATACTCATAGACGAACGGACCGGACTGCACGGATATTGTCACTGACAGGCTCAGTAGGGTTGTCAGGCTGAGTTCGCTCACGGACGTCCCTTTTAGTCAGTACCTGGTGGCCCGTTACGTATTGGCTTATACCTCTGACGTGCTAGTGGTTAAATCCACAACCATGGTGTTGACGAGTCTTTAGAGTCCCCCACATTCTGTTACTCAGCTTTCGGGCGAAAGGTTGTAGAGGCCGTATGGAGATATGGCAAGGTCCGATCAGATACGTGCGGTATTGCACGGATCAGGATCGGACAGTTTGTACTATAGGCCGTATGGTTATATGGCAGGGTTCGATCAGATACGTGCGGTATTGCACGGATCAGGATCGAACAGATATTACTAGCCGGCTTTGGTATAAGCCGGATCCTAGTATAGTACAGTGTAGACTTTGTCTCATTGCATTTGTATTTCGGTCGAAATACAGATGCGGGTGTGTATGCACAGTATCGGGGTTTTCCTGTAATTTATTACGGGACCAGTTTTCTGGAGTTGCCAGTTTGCTTTTCGTTTCGGCCAATTTCCATTGTTCCGTTCATTGGCCGAAGATTGGTGGAGGAGGGTTTATTTGCATTGTTGCAAATAGGCATTTGTGGAGGGGGTTCTTTGCATCTTGTTGCATCATGATGGTTTTCATGATGAGCACCATCATTGACTTCTCCTTCTCATGATGGATTGACTTTGGTTTTGTTGATGGTTGTTTTGAGTGTTGGACTTACCTAGCTATCATTCCTTCACATCATAACTTCACACTCCCTTGTATGATGGTTCAACCACTCCCCCTTGACCTTGTTCACTCTCTCTCTCCAATCACACATGATGGGGGGTGGCCGGCCATTCCTAGAGGGGATGGGATTCATTTCTCATTTTTGGTGGTGGAAAATGTTACTCTCATTTTGGTATGCTACATTTTCCCCACCTCTCTCCAAGCTCTCTTTTCCTCCACCACAATGGCATCTCCATAAACCCCAAATGAGACTTCTTCTACTACATATTCTACAACGGACCTTGGGCACGTCGAGTAGCCGGCTTCGTGCCCGAGTTGCCTCGGCATTGAGGTGGGAGCCCGTAAACGAAGAAGGCGATGTGGTGCACTTCCGGCGACGAGGAGGAGACGGGACTTTTCCGCAGGAGATCGGGACCATGACGAGAAGACCGGAGGACTTGGATCGTCGGTATATCTCTATTCCCTTTCTTGTAGATAGCTTAGACTAGTTAATGGTTCGATCCGGAGTTTAGTGCGCGGTGGTGCCGGTTTGCAAAGTCCGCAAAATTTTAGTTATTCACCGCTTCCGCATTCCGGCGTCGGATTGACGGCCGGGGCGCCGCCGTGCACTTACAGGGACCCCGTGGCGAATGCGAATGGCATAAGCGTACGTCATATTTTGGTTGTTTTCTGCAATGGTAGGATTAAATGATGGGACGCATTAAAAGAACTAATGCAAGAATATCACGCATTAAAAGAACTAATGCAAGATAATAAACCAAGCTAAAGTCGTTGGAACATTTTCGAAAAACCACTCGGTTCTTTTCAAAAACTAACTTTTAAATGCGGAGCTTGAGCCACTCCTTCTAAAAGCTATCTCGTTCCATCGATTATATCAAGTTCACTACGTTCACGGTTTTACCAAAACCATTCGTAGCCCTCCGTCGTTTCGCATGAATAGGCAATAGTATTCAAGCTGTGTATTTTGGCCAAAGTCAAGGCACAGTGATTGGTAGCTATTGGGTGTTCATGTGTAGCATAGATAGATGCGTTGGTTTGGGACAATCGTGCTGCCATTTTGGCCAAAGTCAAGGGTATGTACGGATGGATCCAAATTAACCTGGAAAGTGACGGGTAGAACTTGACATGTGACTTATGATATTTTGGCCAAAGTCAAGGTCATAAGAGCATGGGGCAAAAATCCACATCGGGAGTTTCATAAGTACTGAAACTTGCTAGATTTGCATACCATTTGGAGTGTGATGATTATGGTAGGATTCCTTCATTTTCGTCACGCGATGATATTTGGATCCCGATCCTACTGTGAGTATATGCTACTCCTCGGGAAATTTCTCACTAAACGATCAATGCTATAAACCTAGTAGGTGCCTAGAAAGGTGTTAGCGGGGCTACGCCCCCAGGGAAAAGAGGTTCTTAAATTAAGAAACTTCGCGAAAGCGTTGGAAAACCTCCCTCGAAGTACCGACACTGGCCTGGCTGAACGGTTAAGCAAGTATTGTACGGTGGGATTGATCCCGGCTAATTCTTCCTTTGTGGTTTGAGGAGGGATTCGAGAGTCAGTGGGAGCCATCCTGTTTAGACAAATTAAAAACCATTCTAAACTTGCAAGAGCATCGTGCTAAGTGTTTCTTCTCTCCCCCTGCAGCGACCAAATCGAAATGACTGGACTTAAGTTACTTCTAGATAAAAACATATTGACAGGGCCAAACTACAAAGATTGGCTCAGGAATGTCAAATTGGCAATCTCTTACGACAAGCTGGGGTATCTTCTTACCACCAAAGCTCCCCCCGTCCCAGGTCCCACCTCCAGCGTCGCGGATAAGGAAATCCGTAAGACTTGGGAGATTGACAGCGCGAAGGCCAGATGCCTCGTACTTGCCTCGATGGACAACGACCATCAGAGGAGGCACGAGAATATGGATTTGGAATCCATATTTCTTCATACAAAAGAACTGTATGGAGAGCAGTCTCGTATCGCAAGATACGAAGTGTCGAAGAAGTTATTTTCGACAAAGTTGGCCGTCGGAACATCGGTAGCGGACCACGTGCTTAAGATGATTGGCTACACTGAGGAGCTCGCGGAACTTGGGACCACGTTGGACAGTGAACTCTATACGGATATAATTCTCCAGTCCCTTCCATCCACTTACGCCCAGTTCATACTGAATTTCAACTTGCAAGAAAAGGAAGTTGAACTTTCAGAACTCCTCAACCTGCTGAGGAGCGCAGAGGGCACCCTACAGAAGGGTAGGGAAACACCCGCTTTGTTTGTAGGAGGATCTTCTTCCTCTAGGTCCAAGGCGAAAGCCAAGGGAAAGAGGAAGAAAGCCCCCGCCAAACCAAGAGGCGGTGTTAGTAAAGTGGGTACGAAGGGAAAGGAAAAGGCAACAAAGATTGCGGGGAAGCTTGTTGGAAAGGAAGAGTGCTTCTATTGTCACAAGAGTGGACACTGGAAGAAAGATTGCAGGGCTTGGAAAGCCAGGACACAGGAACTGAAGCAGGTTGCGGCTTCAGCTTCAGGTGTGTATGTTATTGAAAACTGTCTTTCTATAAACTCTACTTCCTGGGTATTGGATACCGGATCAGGATCTCATATCTGTAATTCTTTGCAGGCGTTGAGAAACCGTAGGGTTTTGAAGGCAGGTGACATGACCCTCAGAGTTGCGAACGGAGCTAGCATGGATGCTAAAGCCGTGGGGGACTATCACCTGGGAATGTCAGATGGGCATGTTTTGGTTTTGCGTAATTGCTTTTTTGTACCCAACGCAACTTGTAATATCATTTCTGTATCTTTGGTTTCTAAAGAAGGTTATGAATTTGCGTTTGTAAGTAATGTTGTTAACATTCACCTTAATCAAGTTCTGATTGGGTCAGGTACATTGAGCAATGGTATATACGTATTAAACCAACCACAGATTTTCAATGTCCAGAATACACACAAAAGAAAGTCTCCAGATATCAATCAGACTTTCTTATGGCATTGTAGACTGGGTCACATCAATGAGAGAAGGTTGACTAAGTTACATACAGAAGGATATTTGGATCCGTTCGAATATCAATCGTATGCCACCTGTCAATCCTGTCTCAAAGGAAAGATGACAAAGACTCCGTTCACTGGACACGGAGTAAGAGCGAGCGAGCTCTTGGGACTCGTACACAGCGACGTGTGCGGTCCAATGTCTACACATGCGCGAAGCGGTTATTCTTACTTCATTACTTTTACGGATGATTTTTCAAGATACGGTTACGTCTTCTTAATGAAACATAAGTCCGAAGCTTTTGAAAAATTCCAGGAATTTAAGAATGAAGTAGAAAAACAAACCGGCAAAAGTATCAAGATTCTAAGATCGGATCGAGGTGGAGAATACTTAAGTGCCGAGTTCCTGAATTACTTAAAAGAGAATGGGATTCTCTCTCAGCTTACTCCTCCATACACCCCGCAACATAACGGTGTATCGGAGAGACGGAACCGAACCCTATTGGATATGGTACGGTCCATGATGAGTAACGCTGAGTTACCGCGATCATTCTGGGGGTATGCGCTAGAATCAGCTGCGTACCTTTTGAACCGAGTTCCTACTAAGACTGTGCCTACTACACCATATGAGATGTGGTGTGGGAAGAGACCCCATCTCAGTCACATTAAGACTTGGGGAAGTCCAGCTTTTGTTAAAAAGCAGCATGCGGACAAGCTCGAGGCACGCTCAGTACTGTGTAAGTTTGTGGGATATCCAAAGAATTCCAAGGGATATCTCTTCTACTACGAAGAGGAACAAAAAGTTCTTGTTTCTCGTCATGCCCACTTTCTAGAACATCAGTTCTTAGAAAAAGAATTAAGTGGGAGCGCAGTAGAACTGGAAGAAATTCCAGAACCACAGACTATTACTGAAAGCTTAGTGGAACCAGAGGGTTCAAATGAACAGGACATTCCTACGCCGCTCCGCAGGAGTAGTAGGCAGTCTCATCCGCCCGAGAGATACTACGGTTTTCTCATAGACGGGGATAGAGAGGATTGCATCATAGACTATGATGAGCCTACTAGCTTCCAGCAGGCCGTTCAGAGCGTTGACTCGGTAAAATGGCTGGATGCAATGCGGACCGAAATGGAGTCCATGTACACCAACAAAGTATGGACGTTGGACATTGCTCCAGACGGGGTAAAACCCGTAGGATGCAAGTGGATCTTCAAAAGGAAGATTGGTGTAGATGGACAGGTTGAGACCTATAAAGCTAGACTTGTAGTAAAGGGTTTCCGTCAAAGACCTGGCTTGGACTATGACGAAACCTTTTCTCCAGTGGCTATGCTGAAATCCATTCGGATCCTTCTTGCCATTGCTGCCTTCCACGATTATGAAATTTGGCAGATGGACGTAAAAACCGCTTTTCTAAATGGAAATTTAGAGGAGTGTGTCTATATGGATCAGCCAGAGGGTTTCATTCAGAGTGGGAGCAGCGGAAAGGTGTGCAAGTTGCTTAAGTCCATCTATGGACTAAAGCAGGCATCGCGGAGTTGGAACATCTGTTTTGATGAGACGGTCAAGGAATTTGACTTTATCAAAAATCCAGATGAACCATGCATCTATAGTAGATTTGTAGCGAGAACTGTAGTATTCCTTGTTTTATACGTGGATGACATTCTCTTAATAGGAAATGACATTCCTATGCTACAATCTGTCAAGGGTTTCTTGTCACAAAGGTTCTCCATGAAAGACCTGGGTGATGCCTCTTACATCCTGGGGATCCGGATCCATCGTGATAGATCCAAGAGGATATTAGGACTTTCACAGTCCAGGTACATCGACACCGTACTGAAAAGATTCAGCATGGAAGATTCCAAGCGCGGTAACCTACCGGCTTGTCACGGGATCACCCTCTCTAAAGAGATGTCTCCCAAGACTGATTTGGAGAGGGATCGCATGTCTATTATACCCTACGCTTCTGCGGTAGGCTCTATAATGTATGCGATGTTGTGTACCAGACCGGATGTAGCTTATGCACTGAGTGTAGTAAGCCGGTATCAGTCAAACCCTGGGGAGAAACATTGGATAGCGGTAAAGAACATTCTCAAGTACCTGAGGAGGACTAAGGAGATGTTCTTGGTGTATGGCGGAAAAGACCTCCAGATTGAGGCCTTTGCTGACTCCAGCTTCCAGAGTGACAAGGATGATTCCAAGTCCATGTCGGGTTTTGTCTTTACCCTCAATGGAGGGGCGGTGTGTTGGAAGAGTTCCAAACAGGAAACCGTTGCAGACTCGACTATGGAAGCGGAATACATCGCTGCATCTGATGCCGCAAAAGAAGCTGTCTGGATAAGGAAGTTCTTAAAAGAACTTCAGGTGGTTCCATCCATTGTTGACCCAGTACCTCTGTATTGCGACAACAACGGGGCTATAGCTTTAGCAAAGGAACCCAGGTCCCATCAGAGATCCAGGCACATCTTGAGGCGGTATCACCTGATCAGGGAGATCGTGGATCGCAAGGAGATCGAGGTTCGGAGGGTTGCTTCAGAAGAGAACACTGCAGATCCATTCACCAAGGCCCTACCCCAGACTCAGTTCGAGCGGCTGATCGAGATGATAGGTCTTCGATACGCCAGTTCATGGCCTTAGTGCAAGTGGGAGATTGTTAGTGTATATGCCCTAGAGGCCATTACTGTATCATACTAGTTTGTATATTACTTGATGGAAGCTTGGGATATTCACCTTGTATAAACAATCTTGCTTAATATAGTAGTATGCTACTTGGTTTGTTTCTACTTTAATGTGTACTTGTGTTTATTTCAGTATATCACTTATACGCATTAGTGGAGCCCTTAGGATCTTTGCTTGATTACCAACGTTGTGATGGCAGTCACACTAGTGGGGGCTGGGTAATCTATAGGCACATCCTTATACAGGTCCCTAGTCGTAGGACTATCGAGACAGGGCATCGATACTCCGGAGTAGACTAGCGTATGCGCTTCTCATCCCAGTATGGGAAATGGTCTGTCCCACAGCCATCAGTACGTCGTACTGGAGATAGTATACGGGTGCTCGTTGGGTTACGAGTACACTGGACAGGACTCGTCGGGAACTGACAGGTTGGTATTATACCTATCGTCAGTTATCAGTTCCCAGGTGACATGAGTACAGCTTAGTCCGCTGACTTGACACTGGCACTTCGCCTCGAGTGTGTTCCCACTGCACTTTGATCACTACCCTACCATGGCTCAAAGGAGTCGTGCAAACAGGTGGTGGTTGGGTGCAGTCCCGAAACACTTGGAGGCAGTGACAGTTAGACAGGATTCGTCTCTCCCGGTATTGGGGGTTGACATCGCGCTGTGTCTAGGAGAGCCATTACACGAGTAGTCCCTGGCCAGGGCAAGCGAGATATACTGGTAGGTTCCAGTGTTATCTCAGGGTGTTTTGGGCTTCACTCCGACACGACTTGTACCGCTATTGGGGGACTGACGTTTTACCGCCCCCTAGGCCCGACATGCGATGTATCAGACGAACAGACCGGACTGTACGGAGAATGTCACATTCAGACTCAGTAGGAGTTCAGATGGGGTTTCACCTCGTCAGCCTTCTTGTCGGCATCTACCTGGGGACCGTTACGCACAGCTAGTGCCGCTTGCGGTCTGTGGTTAAACCCACTGCCAGCGTAGTGTCGAGTCTTTAGAGTCCCACACAGAGGGTATTCGCCTCTGGGCAAAACAGAGTAGAGGTCGCATGGTTTTGCGACAGGGTTCGTTCTCATCCGCGCACTTGTGCACGTTTGGAGTCCGGACGGATTATACTGGCAGGCTCTGGTTTGAGCCAGATACCGGTATATGTTTTGGGGTTGCTTTTATCTCTTGGTATTCTTGTTCCTCGGAACGAGAATACAGGTGTGTATGCACAGTTGCTTGAGGCGGAGGATGAGGTTTTTCATTAGAGTTTCGGAACGGGTGCGTATGCACAGTTAACAGTCTTCATTTTCCAAACCCTAATGGATTTATATATTATCTAATAGTAATTAAATGAGAATTATGTTATGGTTGTTTTTTTGTTGACTTGTTGACCATGGTTGACTTGTTGACCATTGACCACCATCATGCTTTGAAAGATCCTCCTTGATTCATGCTTACACTTCATTTAAAGAAGCATGATAGTGGTCATTCCAAAATTACCATCAACTATTCTTATTTCAATTATTATCATTTAGATAATTCTTTTCTTTTGCATTATGGTTGCAAGAAAGAGAAATATAGCTCATTCTATCATAACCTCTCTCTCTCCTCATTTTCATCTTCTTCTTCCTCTAGCAAAGAGAAACCTTCTCATGTGTTGAGAATCCTTCTCTTTAAAAAGGAAAAGCAAACCCTAGTTACTCTCTACTCATTCTAGGTTCAAGGTTTAGCAAGCCGGGAACCCTAGTTCACTCAAAGATCGAGGAAGAGCCCAAAAGTCGAACCTTCGAGGTGGATCCATCTTCGACGGAAGAAGGCGACGAAAAGAGAACCATCAACCTCTACAAGATCTCAAGAAGAAGGAGTTCAAGTTTAGGTATAACCTTCATCCGAGTAGCTAACTCTCTTTAGCGTATTTGCTAGTTTAGTTTAGCAACGATCCCGACCTAGTTTAGTCCATGTTGCCTCTTGCGATAAAAAATTCGTTTTTTATACCGTTTCCGCCTCCCCGTAAGCACCAGGGGTCGCAATATGGACTTACAGATTATTCCTTTTTCCCTCCTCATTCTTGGATGAGGCCGGCCACTTCTTTTGAGAGGGGAGAGATTCATTTTGATGAGGGAAAAATATTCATCACTCATTTTTGGTTTTGCTACAAAAACTTCTTCACAACTCTCCATAGTTCTTTCTCTCCTCCATCATCAATGGCAACTCCAAACCCCAAGAGACAAACCATCCTACACTTCGCCTACAGTATTCTTGGACACGTCGACTAGCCAACTTCGTGCCTGAGTTGCCTCGGTCCAGAGGTGGGAGCTCGTAAAAGAACCCGGCGATGTGGTGCCCGTTCCGACGAGGAGATGAAGACCGGAGATTCTGCGAGGAGATCGGAGTGGAGGTCGAAGACCGAAGGACACGGATCGCTCGGTATAGCTCTCTACCCATTCTCATGTTTGCTAGCGTTAGGTTAATGGCCCGATCCGGGTTTATAGTGCGCGGTAGTGCCGGTTTACAAGTTTCGTAAAAGTTTCGTTTCCGCATTCCGGCATCGGATTGACGGCCGGGGCGCTGCCGTGCACTTACAGTTCGTTCGCTTATCCCGATGCAAGGTCATCAGATAGATTGATTCCAGTTAGAGACGACTTCACGCAGATTCGTTGAATGTCGATAGAGACGATCGAATGTCAGGAACCCATTTCCAAGTTTAAAGTATTCGGAAGACAATGCAAATAATGCTATGGACCCTCTAGAAGAATGAAACCCTAATTCTTTGTAATGACCATGGAACGCCTTCGATCCTTAGGGTTTGTGGCAGTTTAGCGCTGCCATTTGTAAGGCTTGGGTTTTCCTTTCTATGGTTGGTCCATAGGTGTCACGATCCGAAAGAGCACGTGACTGGCCCTTGAACTATATGAAGTCTATAGGACCCCATCTGATCCAAGTAAGCCAAAAGCCCAGCAATCTAAAACCATTTAAAGAGTAAATAAGGAAAACTGTTTTTGAAAAGTAAGGAAATCAAGTTTGGAAATCAAAGTTTTTAAATAACTAAGCCGAATATGCATTTTTTTAAAATGTGTAACCTTTCCTGAAAATTTCGGCAGAATTTCCTTTGTAAAAACTGGCCCCGAACGGGGTACAACAAGAATAATATATATGAAATGATAAAAGGCATCCCCAAGCGGGAGCTAGCTCTTCGTCCGTCGACGGTCACAACCACGCAAGCAATAATAATATACAACGCCAAAGGGCGAGGATCAAAACCCAAAAAAAAAGAAACTCAAACAGCCAGAAAACCGTAATACTACTAGCGCGACTCTAAGGTCGAAATAAAACAACACTGTTTTCTAAGTCTGAAACAATAAACAAGTTTTGGTTGATGGAAATTCTAGATACAATAAATGATACATGAACAATGGCGGTTCTGATACAAAAGAACCCACCTATCCAAGCAAGTCACCCATAAGGAAGCAGTGTGCCAGAAATGCCGCTATGGAATCTGTACGGCAAAAACCTGCAAGAACTGGGGCACAACGGGGGTGAGTTGCCAACTCGTGAATAGAAAATATCTACAAGCAGAGATCGAATGCATGACCCATCCTAGGTCAATACGATCAGATATAAATAAACCTCAATATGAATAAAGCTGAAGCATGCTAAACTGGCAATGTAATCTCTATACATGAGTGTAGTGCCAAGTGCTCATGCTAGTGCCTCAGGTAATCGCATGTCATGAATATGAGGTATAACCAATGTAATCAAATCTGCACACTCGTGGATCCCGTCCACTCGTCACCCACTGACAATAACCACCATGCCTGTAAATATCATGAATCATGTGCATGGGAAATAATATGAGGATATAACCACCCGTGTCCCTCGCGACACATCAGAATCATGGAACCAGGGTGCCCAGCATCGACACCCGAAAACATCATGAAAACTGTGCCCAGCATCGGCACGTAAATCCTCATATATCGGGCTCCGTCAGTCCGGATCGGCCCGCGGGCTCTGTCTGCGGTATCGGCCCTCGGCCCCGGCAGTATGCCCAAAACATCTATCGACTCTGGTTGGTATCCTCCGGATAACCGTCAGGTCCAACCAATCACCGGTAGGTACTCGCCCGCCTCCAGGCTCAATCGGCAAAGCTCATCGATCATCTTGCCGAGGGGAACCATACCGGGTCCACCATGTACCCGCAATCGGCTCATCCACGCCTCGATTCGGGTTACACATGTCGCTCTCAGCACCGAGAAAACACATGGTGGACGCACTGAAATATCATATCAAGGGTAACCGGGTTTTTAAAGAAATGACATATTCTCTTTTGAAATACCCTCGGTTCCCAAATCCAGAAATATCATAGAAACAACATATCTCAATGCGTGCAGTCAAAGCATGATGTATGCGGCATGTAACAGTAATGCAAGTATATCAGTAAGTCATGCAACATGGAATAATAATGTGCACATGTCGAGGGAGACCGCTCTTTTAAAAGGAATCTGTTTTTAAAGAGTATATTGCGGTTCCCAAATCCCCAATCAAGCTAGAATCATCTATATATATGTACAGGTATAAGTGTACAATATGCCATGCCAGAATCATATCATGAATGCAATAGTACTATAGTGTAGTGACATGGCAATTATCGATGATGAGTGTGTGAGCCGGCAACAAGTGTACGTGGAACATATGCATCATCGATAATGGTGCTGGTGTCCTAGCAGCATGACTGAAATATAACCACAGTACAAGCGATGCAATGCAAATAGCATGAATATGCGGAATCGAATAATCAACGCAAAAGTAAAGAATCTACACCAATCTGTACAAGTCATGCAGGGGTGCCATTTGAATTAAGACGAATCAGGGCTTTTGGAAAAACAAGGGCTACGGTGTTTTAAGAAAAGATACATCATTTGAAAATATCCGTATGACCCTTCTGCCTATTTTTAAAATATCCCCGATTCGTTAGTTTGAAATAGGTATGACTCGGTCCAGTCTAATGTCTACTAAGTAATCTAGACAGGAGGGGTAAGAAACCACCTAATCTGAGTCAAAATATATAGATATGATAGTCGGTGATCCCGCCTCAATAACATATCGTAAGATATCCTCGAGTCATGAGTGCGGATCTATCATCAATATCGGCTCGTACGGTAGATCGTCGTACGACATCCCAATAGCTGGGTAGGGGTCAATATCACAGTACCTCATCACATATCAGGTATCACTATCATCAGATCGCATAATCTGGGGTACTACTCTAAGTCTAGTACAAATCGATACCATCTATAAAAATATGAATGCGGGTAAAGCACATGTCCAAAGGCCCGCTAAAACTATCATATCGCACCTCGAAGACAAGCTATGTCACATCGCCGATCTCACGGCCTCACATCAAGTATCATCTCAAACCACGTATCATCCTCAAATCCCGTATATAAACACATAGTCCCATACCCATGTGTAGATATACGCACCATCATATGCACTCTAATAAATGAAAGAATGAATGCAAGTATGTGTGTAAATGTATGTGTGAGTGCAACCACTACTCTAGGGTTCGCACTATACTAAACCAATATATTCTTATCATCAAAATATCATTATTACCATCAATAACCCTAAACAACACAATATAAATATTCGTGTGTATACGTATTCGTATACATCACCACGGACTGCGGGGGTGCTATACGCCATCCACCCGACTTCTCCCCGTAGATATAAATCTACTCACATTGCTTCTCGTGTGCCAAAGCCGATGTCGCTATCTTCACCTCCTTTGCCTCAACATCACGCGGGGTACCTACAAGTATATCACAATGCTAAAGCACATGAAAATCACATCGGAAACCAAAATAGCACACGCTATCCGCATAGGTAAAAACCTATCGACTCGCATGTAAACACAATCAAAATCCACTTGTCGTTGACGTCCAAACGCCACCCGATAGGAATGAATCAGCAAATACCAAAATCCATGCTAAAACAAGTCCCAAATTATACACCAACATAGGAAAATCAACCCAGATTTCACCCTAGATGGAATCAGTCAAAACTAGACATACTCAGGGTCAAAACTAGAGGAAATGGGGGCATGCACAGAAAACGAGGCAATTCCTTAAAATACCTTATTTTAGAATTTTCCATAATTTTTCCCCATTTATCTGTATTTAATTATACCAGAATATTAAAATATTCATTAAAATAATATTAAATTATAAAATTTCCCAAAAATCATATTTTATTATTTTGAAGACGTTACAATCTACCCCCCTTAAAGAAATTCGGTCCCCGAATTTAAATTTAAACCCCCAAATACTAAAATATTTCAATACAAATTCCAAGTCATCGGGGCTCCGAAATCATCTATACATAAAACATCATAGCGCAATGCATGCGCATGAGTACTGAGCAGATAACTCAAAAGCAACACTCCATCAAGCATCCGCAATCATCGGAGTCATGGTAACGACACAATGTCAAATCCAATACAAAATCAATATGATATGGACCAAGACTATACATGTAGACACCCAATCTATACATGTAATTAGCTGATGCAACTGTATGCCAAATCTTTTTAAGTCGCTGTGCGATGCGCGTAACACTGCCCAGTGGCGGACGTTTCTCATAAGAAAATAACTATATATGTGTATATATATCCTTTGTTTAATAAGCACGTTCCACCATTTTGAAAATAATCAGAAGGGTTTCCTTGTTTTTAAAACGTTTTGTGTCATATCGGACACGTAGGTATATACTGAGACTATAGCTCGCTTTTCGGAAATCCCTTCGATAACTATCGATGCATGCAAAATATATCCAGGCACTGTCCACTGACTAGTCCTGCTCAGTATGAAAGCAAATATCCCACATCATAAAAATGTACTGCTCCAAAAGGAATAAATTCCAAAAATGCACATAACACCACCCTGTGCGTCTGACGCGCACGGAAATCAAAATCCATATATGCGCTAAACATGTGCACAAAACAACATCTAGGTGCAACGGGTGTGCACGAAGCATCTGTCATAGGCAACATGTGTGCCTGACAGCCAAAACAGGTGCATCTGACATGCACGAAGAATCTCGATTTAGTGCATCTGGTGTGCCCCAAAATCGTATCTCAAAACATGCGCCCAACATCCGCGAAAATCCAAATCGGTGCATCCATCATGCACGAATGAAAATCTAGACCCTGCGCACTCAATATGCACGGAATCACAAAATCCAATAGCAACGTCGAATATGCGTAAGTCCAGTCAAAAGCACGGAGTGCAAGAATCCACATCAATATCACAATCAAAATCGACATACCGAAAGGCATCAAATCGAAGTCAGGTGCAATCGTAATGCACAAAATATAAATCCGGTGCAACAAAGGCACGAAATATAAATCTGATGCGATAAACGCAAGAAACATAAAACTGGGGCGACAAATGCATGAAGTATAGAACTGGTGCATCCCATGCACAAATACCAAGCAATAACTCAAATACGTAAGCAGCAACACCAAGTGTATCCAGATATGAAGAAAATCAAAAACGTATGCAGCTGCGGGCACAAAACACATATCGATGCACTACAAGCACATATAAGCTATACCGAGTGCAAAATCAAAACACTAAAATTACATGAAACTCTGCTGGAAGCGTAAATCAAATCACCAGTATAAAATAGGCATGAAATCGCAATCAACAGCTCAAGAGTAATAACTATGTACAAGGTATAAATACCCAGTAGGTGCAACCGTGGTGCACAAAATCAAATATCATGAAACTCAGTCATCAAGACTAAATCATGCGAATAGATCGCCCAAAATACCGAAATCCAAAGCAACGGATACGTGATAATCAAATCACAAAATCACAAATCATAATTACCGTCGTCGGTATACCCTCTTTCAGGGTCGAGAAGGTACCGGTACATCCGATGCTAGCGGCGCAAGATATCTACTTGCCTCTTGCTCGCGGCTGGCGTCCTCTGCCTCTGGTTCCTGATCTTTCCTGTAGATTACCAACTCGCAATCCATCGGCTCATCGGCCCGGTCAGGTGTGCTGACAGGAACGATTCCGTTCTTGCACTTCCATGGTCATCTCTCGGTCAATCCTCACGACCGCTCGTAAAGCAGCACATCTCTGGCGCCGACCTCGGGTCCTCTGAATGCATATCACACATCCGATCCTGGGTGCAACTCTTATTGCAGCAGTGTACTGGAAGGAATCCTACTCAAGGTCTCTTCTGATCTTGCCTAAGCCAAACTGTAAGGAGGCTGGTACTCTGGCGTAATCTTTTCTCGCTCTCTGGACCTCTGCGTCCTTAGTACAACATCTCCTCGGAAGCTGGTCGCATCTCTGCGCCTCTGTATGCATGTCCGGCCTTTAATCTTAACGGGGTGTAGTAACAGCTCGTCTGCCTCTCGCACGAACTTCTTGTCCCGCTTTTCTGTATCATCGACCATTCGACGTCGCGTCTTTATCTGCACACTGCAATGTCCTCGGCTACGGTCCACCCGAAGTCTCTAACACGGACTCGAAATCACGAACTCAGTATCTTCATCACTCAGTAGAAGATATCTAGCCGAACACGTCCTCAGCGTGCATATCGCATCTCTGATGTCAGCGGAGTGGAACGTCATCTCGTCGAAATCTCGTGCAAACTCTTTACTCCACCTTGCTCCACTATCGACTGATTCGGACTCATCTCATCATGGCTACACGGACTGCGCTCCGACGGCTATGCTCGCATCTGGAGTCTCCCAAGCAGTGTCCCATCACAATATCCGAAAGATGTCGAACCATCCGATCGACTCGTCAGAACCTCATAATCCCCCAAGAGCTCACATCTCGGGTACAGTTTAATAGTATCGAGTACATGCCACAGCGTCGGTGGTCCAGCCGTAGAAGGGCAAACCCAAGCCTCACTAATGGCGCCGAGGAACTGCCGCAAACCCTAAGGTTCAAAGGCTTTCACACGGTCATTAAGTCGAGTTAGGGTTTCTTTCTTCTAGAGGGTCCATAGAATCACCTGCATGTCTTTCCGTATACTTTAAACTTGGAAAATGGGTTCCTGACCTTCGATCGTCTCAATCGACTCTCAACGAATCTGCGTGAAGTCGCCTCTAGCTGGAATCAATCTATCTGATGACCTCGCATCGGGGTAAGCGAACGAACCACATGTCCTAGTCATTAATCCTCGGTGACTAGCGACTCACTATCACATCTCTAAGAATATGCTCATGCTGCAGTAGCTCCAATCATCTGGGCGATATCTCATCACTCGCAGCAACAACTGGCTCATTCGTCGGTACGCTAAGCAGCGCCTCAACCATCATGAATAAGTGATACATCAACGGTCAGCACATCCTGGCTGGCCTCTATCAGTGGCTCAATCCTCTGGTACCGTCCGGTACATCCTAGAAATCTCACAGCAGCGATCTGTCAAACGCCCATAGTGCGGAAACACAAAATACGAAGCCTCAATGCAACCGTATGTCTCTGGAATCACGTCCCGGTCAGTCCTCGTCCGCGACGAGCTCATGCTGACAACTCGAGCCGTAGCTCACTCTGCCCGTGCAATCGCGGCAGCAAAACCATAACCAGTATCGATGAAGATAGATCATAGGAAGGAATATGACACAATGCAAGGAAATGTACAACCTAAGGTTTCTTAAGCGGAGTGGCGTGTCGTAAGTATGCCGCGGAACATACCCACGGTACGTCACTCTACTTTAGTCACATATTCCATCAACCAAGGGTCATCCTACACGACGAAAGTTCGGGTCTAATACCCCTCGACCAAGTCTAAGTTCCGTAAGGTCAAGCCTATGTTCCGTATATAAATAACTCCCTAGGCTCCACATAGTCAAACTCAGACTCGAACCAAGGTCAACCTAGCGCTCTGATACCAACTTTGTCACGATCCGAAAGAGCACGTGACTGGCCCTTGAACCATATGAAGTCTATAGGACCCCATCTGATCCAAGTAAGCCAAAATCCCAGCAATCTAAAACCATTTAAAGAGTAAATAAGGAAAACTGTTTTTGAAAAGTAAGGAAATCATGTTTGGAAATCCAAGTTTTTAAATAACTAAGCCGAATATGCATTTTTTTAAAATGTGTAACCTTTCCTGAAAATTTCGGCAGAATTTCCTTTGTAAAAACTGGCCCCGAACGGGGTACAACAAGAATAATATATATGAAATGATAAAAGGCATCCCCAAGCGGGAGCTAGCTCTTCGTCCATCGACGGTCACAACCACGCAAGCAATAATAATATACAACGCCAAAGGGCGAGGATCAAAACCCAAAAAAAAAGAAACTCAAACAGCCAGAAAACCGTAATACTACTAGCGCGACTCTAAGGTCGAAATAAAACAACACTGTTTTCTAAGTCTGAAACAATAAACAAGTTTTGGTTGATGGAAATTCTAGATACAATAAATGATACATGAACAATGGCGGTTCTGATACAAAAGAACCCACCTATCCAAGCAAGTCACCCATAAGGAAGCAGTGTGCCAGAAATGCCGCTATGGAATCTGTACGGCAAAAACCTGCAAGAACTAGGGCACAACGGGGGTGAGTTGCCAACTCGTGAATAGAAAATATCTACAAGCAGAGATCGAATGCATGACCCATCCTAGGTCAATACGATCAGATATAAATAAACCTCAATATGAATAAAGCTGAAGCATGCTAAACTGGCAATGTAATCTCTATACATGAGTGTAGTGCCAAGTGCTCGTGCTAGTGCCTCAGGTAATCGCATGTCATGAATATGAGGTATAACCAATGTAATCAAATCTGCACACTCGTGGATCCCGTCCACTCGTCACCCACTGACAATAACCACCATGCCTGTAAATATCATGAATCATGTGCATGGGAAATAATATGAGGATATAACCACCCGTGTCCCTCGCGACACATCAGAATCATGGAACCAGGGTGCCCAGCATCGACACCCGAAAACATCATGAAAACTGTGCCCAGCATCGGCACGTAAATCCTCATATATCGGGCTCCGTCAGTCCGGATCGGCCCGCGGGCTCTGTCTGCGGTATCGGCCCTCGGCCCCGGCAGTATGCCCAAAACATCTATCGACTCTGGTCGGTATCCTCCGGATAACCGTCTGGTCCAACCAATCACCGGTAGGTACTCGCCCGCCTCCAGGCTCAATCGGCAAAGCTCATCGATCATCTTGCCGAGGGGAACCATACCGGGTCCACCATGTACCCGCAATCGGCTCATCCACGCCTCGATTCGGGTTACACATGTCGCTCTCAGCACCGAGAAAACACATGGTGGACGCACTGAAATATCATATCAAGGGTAACCGGGTTTTTAAAGAAATGACATATTCTCTTTTGAAATACCCTCGGTTCCCAAATCCAGAAATATCATAGAAACAACATATCTCAATGCGTACAGTCAAAGCATGATGTATGCGGCATGTAACAGTAATGCAAGTATATCAGTAAGTCATGCAACATGGAATAATAATGTGCACATGTCGAGGGAGACCGCTCTTTTAAAAGGAATCTGTTTTTAAAGAGTATCTTGCGGTTCCCAAATCCCCAATCAAGCTAGAATCATCTATATATATGTACAGGTATAAGTGTACAATATGCCATGCCAGAATCATATCATGAATGCAATAGTACTATAGTGTAGTGACATGGCAATTATCGATGATGAGTGTGTGAGCCGGCAACAAGTGTACGTGGAACATTTGCATCATCGATAATGGTGCTGGTGTCCTAGCAGCATGACTGAAATATAACCACAGTACAAGCGATGCAATGCAAATAGCATGAATATGCGGAATCGAATAATCAACGCAAAAGTAAAGAATCTACACCAATCTGTAAAAGTCATGCAGGGGTGCCATTTGAAATAAGACGAATCAGGGCTTTTGGAAAAACAAGGGCTACGGTGTTTTAAGAAAAGATACATCATTTGAAAATATCCGTATGACCCTTCTGCCTATCTTTAAAATATCCCCGATTCGTTAGTTTGAAATAGGTATGACTCGGTCCAGTCTAATGTCTACTAAGTAATCTAGACAGGAGGGGTAAGAAACCACCTAATCTGAGTCAAAATATATAGATATGATAGTCGGTGATCCCGCCTCAATAACATATCGTAAGATATCCTCGAGTCATGAGTGCGGATCTATCATCAATATCGGCTCGTACGGTAGATCGTCGTACGACATCCCAATAGCTGGGTAGGGGTCAATATCACAGTACCTCATCACATATCAGGTATCACTATCATCAGATCGCATAATCTGTGGTACTACTCTAAGTCTAGTACAAATCGATACCATCTATAAAAATATGAATGCGGGTAAAGCACATGTCCAAAGGCCCGCTAAAACTATCATATCGCACCTCGAAGACAAGCTATGTCACATCGCCGATCTCACGGCCTCACATCAAGTATCATCTCAAACCACGTATCATCCTCAAATCCCGTATATAAACACATAGTCCCATACCCATGTGTAGATATACGCACCATCATATGCACTCTAATAAATGAAAGAATGAATGCAAGTATGTGTGTAAATGTATGTGTGAGTGCAACCACTACTCTAGGGTTCGCACTATACTAAACCAATATATTCTTATCATCAAAATATCATTATTACCATCAATAACCCTAAACAACACAATATAAATATTCGTGTGTATACGTATTCGTATACATCACCACGGACTGCGGGGGTGCTATACGCCATCCACCCGACTTCTCCCCGTAGATATAAATCTACTCACATTGCTTCTCGTGTGCCAAAGCCGATGTCGCTATCTTCACCTCCTTTGCCTCAACATCACGCGGGGTACCTACAAGTACATCACAATGCTAAAGCACATGAAAATCACATCGGAAACCAAAATAGCACACGCTATCCGCATAGGTAAAAACCTATCGACTCGCATGTAAACACAATCAAAATCCACTTGTCGTTGACGTCCAAACGCCACCCAACAGGAATGAATCACCAAATACCAAAATCCATGCTAAAACAAGTCCCAAATTATACACCAACATAGGAAAATCAACCCAGATTTCACCCTAGATGGAATCAGTCAAAACTAGACATACTCAGGGTCAAAACTAGAGGAAATGGGGGCATGCACAGAAAACGAGGCAATTCCTTAAAATACCTTATTTTAGAAGTTTCCATAATTTTTCCCCATTTATCTGTATTTAATTATACCAGAATATTAAAATATTCATTAAAATAATATTAAATTATAAAATTTCCCAAAAATCATATTTTATTATTTTGAAGACGTTACAACAGGTGCTGTGGCATGTACTGGAATACTATTAAACTGTACTCAAGATGTCGATCTCTTGGGGGATTATGAGGTTTTGACAAATCAATCGAATGGTTCGACATCATTCGGATATCATGTGATGGGATGCATTGCTTGGGAGACTCCAGATACGAGTATAGCCGTCGGAGCGCAGTCCATGCAACCACAAAGAGACGAGTCCGAAACCGTCGACATTAGAGGAAAAGTGGAGTAAGAGGTTCGTACGAGATCTTGATGAGGTGACGTTCCACTCCGCCGACATCTGAGATGTGATACGCATGCAGAGGCATTGATTGTTGACATATCTTCCAGAAGGAGTCGCAATGAGTATGCAGCCGTTCAGGAATAAAGAATTGATTTAGTAAAGGACGATGACTTCCTGGCAGTTCGGCAGAAGCGAGATTTGAGAGATCTCGACAGGACCTTTCTGGAATACTATACAAGAAGACTTGGACCTAGGAGCGGTCATATTACGCATACCCAGCAGGCCAAAGTTCTGCATCGTCGTCGAGATAGTTGGCCAGAAATCTGTAGAGGATGTATCAGAGCGGGACTATTTCCGTCGTCATTGTATATTGGGCCGTTGACCCAAAGAGCTATATATTTAGCAATGCACAGTGAGAAACAAGAGCCTAAAAGCACCAGGCGCCAGATCATGAACAGGAGGCAAGTAGATATCTCGCTCTGCTAGCATTGGATGCACCGACACCTTCTCGATTTTGAAGGAGGAACTATCGACGACGGTATTTAAGATTTGTGTTTCGTAATTCGATTATCACGAATCCGTCACCTTGGATTTCGGTGTTTTGGGCGATCTATTCGCATGATTTAGTCTTGATGACTGAGTTTTATGATATTTGTATTTGTGCACCATGGTTGCACCTACTGGGTATTCATATTTTGTGCATAGTTATTACGCTTGAGGTATTGATTGTGATTTCATGCCTATTTTATGCCTGTGATTTGATTTATGCTTCCAGCAAAGTTTTCATGCACTTTTAGTGTTTTGATTTGATTTGTGCACGCTGATGCACATGGTTGTGAGATTATATACCGCGGTATACCTGATCTGGATTGAGCTGTATTGCATACCGTCGATTTCGATTCTGATTTGGATGTTGATTTCGTGATTTCGTGCATGATGGATGCACCGATTAGATTTTCGCGCATGTTGGGCGCATGTTATGAGATGCGATTTTGGTGCACACCAGATGCGCTAAATCGAGATTCTTCTTGCTTGTCCGATGCACCTGATTTTGATGTCAGGCACATACGTTGCCCATGACAGATGTTTCGTGCACACCCGTTGCACCTAGATGTTGTTCTGTGCACAAGTATGGCACATATATGGATTTTGATTTCCGTGCGCACCAGACGCACGCAGCATTCTTATGCACATTTTGGGATTGATTTCTTATGGAGCAGTACGTTTTTAGGATATTTGCTATATGTTTTCGTACTGAGCAGGACTAGTCAGAGGACAGTACCTGGATATATTTTGCATCCATTGATAGTTATTGAAGGGATTTTCAAGAAGGGAGCTATAGTTTCAGTATTTACTTACGTGTCTGATATGACACGACACGTTTAAAATAAGGAAACCCTTCTAAATTGTTTTCAAAAAGCCGGAACGTACATATTAAACAAAGGATAAGTACATATATGGTTATTTTCTTAAAATAGACATCCACCACTGTGCAGTGTATGCGCATCGCACAGCGACTTAAAAAGGTTTGGCATGCATTTCCTTCAGTTATTTACATGTATAGATTTGATGTCTGCATTTATAATTTTGATGTATATCATATTGGTTTTGTTTTGGATTTGACATTTGTGTCTTTACCTTGACTCTGATGATTGCGAAATGCTTGACGGAGTTTTGTTTTTGAGTTATCTGGTTATTGATCATGCCCGTGCATTGCGCTATGATGCGTTTTATGTATTGATGATTTCGGAATCCCGACGACTTGGACTTTTTACTGAAATGTTTTAGCATTGAGGGGTTTAAATTTAAATTCGGGGACCGAATTTCTTTAAGGGGGAAGATTGTAACATTTCAGAAAAATAAAATATTCTTTTGGGAATTTTTGTAATTAAATAATATTATATTGAATACTTTAATATTTCGGTGTAATTAAATACCGCCAAATTGGGGAAAAATTTGGAAAATTATGTAAATTACTAAAAACAGGGTGTGTTATGTGAATTATGCAATTTTAAGTTTTTGTGATTAATTATATGCTAATTTAGTGCTAATCGCGATTAAAAGTCGCTAATCGGGCTTTAAGCTTGTTTTGTGCAAAATATGCACCATGTTTTTTTTTCATTTGTTACAATTTTTCCTACAAGATTTTTGGTGTATGGTTTGTTTTGGGTTTACTATTGAGGAGAGAAGGAAAAATAAAAGGAAAAGAATTGAAAAGAAAAAGGAAAGCAATATTATATGAAGCAGGGGCATGAGCGAGGCAAAGGGGTCTTCTTTGACTTGGCTTCATCCTCCATTTCCTTAACCATTTCCTTCTCATTTCAGAAGTGCTGCTGCCCTCACTCCCTCCCCCTCTTCAACCCTCTCAAACTCCATGAAAAACACCCCAAAACCCTATCTCCTTTTCACAAATTTTGTGCATGAGCTCATTAGCAACATATTGGACTAAGAAAGCTTGCATTTTGGACATATGGGGCAACTCAAGAATTTTCTTGAGTTGCCACAGGAGGTAATTTCTGCACCATTAGTGTAGTGTTTTAATTTCTTATAAATCCATATATGTTTCATGTCGATATTGAATGCTTTGTGGACTTGGAAGAATTCTAGTTAGGTTAGTGGAAATTGAGAGTTGTGTCATGAAAGGTACTTATCAGGTACTACTAATAAATGAAGCAATGCATATAACATAAATGAGGAGTATGAAATAAAACATGTCATTCTCACAGAATCCTGACCTCGTGACAGGACCAACGTCCATCAAGACAATCTAAATCCTAAATTTTCTCAAATCAGCCCCCAAATTGGCTCTCATATCCTGTAAGTCTCATATATCCTGAATGTACAATATCAACTATATCTCATATATCCTGAACGCACAATATCAAGTAAACCTCATATATCCTGAATGTACAGTGTCAAGTAAATCTCAAATATCCGGAATGTACAGTGTCAAGTAAATCTCAAAGATCCTGAATGTACAATATCAAATATATCCCATATATCCAATATCCAGTATCGAGTAAATTTTATATAAAGTGAGTGTGCAACATCGACACCCAAAAACATCATGAAACAAATGTCTAGCATCGACAGATAAATACTGATCTATCAGGTGCTGTCATCACGACTGGCCTCCAGATAGGTATGTATCCATACGTACATGATCCCGGCCTGTATCCCCACGATACCCGTCGAGTCAAAGGTACTATCACCGATAGGTACTTGCCCACCTTCGAGGCTCATCGACATGTACCGTCGACCATCTTGCCAAGGGAAACTGTACCGGGCTCCAACATATACCTGCACACGGCCCACTGCACTCCTCGGGTTGAGTATATATCATCATCTCAGTACCGAGAAATCTCATGGTGGACGCTGAAATATCATATCAAGAGAAACCGGGTTTTTCAAATAATGTATAATTTCATGAAACAACCACGGTCCTCAAATCCACAAAACATCAAGTAATGAATAAGTATAAATGCATGAATCAATACATATATATTAGCGTCCCATTCCACTAATATATATATGTGTGTGTGTGTGTGTGTGTGTATTTATATAAATATATAGGCATATATAACAGCGTCCCATTCCACTGTTATATATACTTAGGAGTAAGAATATCAGAGAACATAATATGAAATCCATGAATTTAATATATGCAACATGAAACAGTAATATGTGCATATAAAGGAAAAACAGCTATTTAACGGCAAAAGGTTATTATATATATCATGCGGTTCGTAATTTTCTCCAAGTCCATATAACATCAAATAAAGGTGAACATGTAGCTATAGCCAGGTATGCGTAACCATGTCGATACCCTCAGGGCAGTCGCGGCAGGCTTTTCATCTTTCGTATCATCTTTTGCTGCGGATACCGCTACGGCTGACTGTGTACAGTTTTACTATAGGTGGGTTTTACGGTTATCCGATGTTGCTTATTGTGTATTCGTTGTATCCTGTACTCTCCATCTACTACTTTGATGTGTATGACTTAGAGACTTGATGTGAGGACCATATTGTATGTTTTGGTGACTTTAATGTCTTTTATACAGTTTTACTTATATCGTCTTTTATTTCTTCACTACGGCGTCGTATATCTGTTGTGGTGGTTGTTTTCCGCCGTTGGGCGTGGATTTGCTCCCGTTGGGGATGCTTTACTTTATATTTATTTTGTACCCATTTTGGGGTTAGTTTCTACAAAGGAGGTGCTGCAAAAAATTTTAAGAAAGTAAAGTTGGACTTTAAAGAATTTGGTTTGAGATTTCAAAAGTTTTGAAAATGCTATTATCATTTACTACTTTTGATGGTTTAGATTGCTGGGTTTTCGGCTTACTTAAATTGCGTTATGCCTGTAGACGTTGCATAGTTTAAGGGCAATCACATGCCAATTTCGGGTCGTGACAAAGTTGGTATCAAAGCGCTAGGTTTTACATTTCGGAGTGTAGGGTGACCTTGGTATGATGGAGTAAGTAGCTAAAGCAGGGTAACAAAGTGTGTGTATGTCCGCGGCATACTCATGATCATGGTACTCCGCCTAAAGTGTCCTAAGTACTAATTGCTTGAAATTCCTTCCTTGATGATACATATCCTTACGATTCGATTTCCGTGTTCTTATCGAATCTTAATTCCATTTATAACCTTTGCCGCCGATGACTATGGGGACTCAGAGTGATGCAGCGAGAGCCGAGGTCAGAGTTGACTCGTGTGGGACGAGGACTGACCAGGATGGCATGCTCGTTGTACAGGAGAAGATGGATCCGCCTTCGATAGATCATATCGCTAGGCTTGAGGCTGAGATGCAGGACTTACGCCAGACGATGAGGTCTTTGGTTGAGGCCAGTAGAGCGCAGCGATTGGAGGTTGTCACTCCTGTTACCCAGTTGTTCCTTACGGTCAGTACATAGCTTTTCGTCACTTACACAGCACCAGTGGATGCAGCCCTAGTTGACGAGGTACGTCTTCCAGAGACTTTGGGAGTTCGAGGACCGAGGATGGCAAGTACAGGTGTGTCAGCCCCGAGACAGAGGTTTAGTCGCCGTGACAGGTTTCGTGCACGTCGCGGGAGTAGCAGAGGCTTGGGACGAGGACAGTCGTTCAGCTCTTATCCTCAGGAGGGTCAGCAGTCATCGCGTGGATGTTTTCGATGCGGGAGCCTTCGTCACCTCATCAGGAGTTATTCCCTAACACCGCGTCGGGGTTGTATTCTGAGACATCGTAGACGCGAAGGGTTCAGAGGGGTCAGTTTGGCAGAGGAGGAGTTCAGCCAGTTGCTGGTAGGGAGCAGACACGAGAGTTTGCTTCTACTCATCGGGACACGCGGGCATCCAATGCAAAGTTTTCAGGTATTCTTAATTCGTATGTTCTTTTGATGCACTCGTTTGTTTTACACCCTTTGTGCCGTGGTTGGGCCGAGAGTCGTGTTAGCTAGATCAAGCGTTTGTTGTATTAATTTCTGTCAGCGATTCTTTTGTTGCGCGACACGTGTTTCGGTCATGTGCCAATCGGACAGGAGATAGAGATTCGTTCGTCACATTGATCCTTCTAGAGATGTTGGATTTGACGTTCTCCTAGGCACGGACTGGTTAGCTACGTGCTATGCGTCTGTGGACTTCCATGCGGAAACAGTCAGGATTTGTTTCCCGACAAGTCAGTTCTTGTTCTGCAGGGGGACAGTGGTGCCGCCTATCACAGCTTGAATTCAGCCTTTTTCGCAAGTCGGCTTTTGAGGAGAGGATGTCGTGGATTCTTGGCTTTCATTCGTGATACCGGAGACACAGTGGGTTTGTTGGGCCGGGTTCCTATCATGCGGGAGATTCCGACTTTATTCCAGATGAGCCGGCGAAGCTTATGGAGCTTAAGGATCAGCTGCAGAGTTGCTAGATATAGGGGCTTGTGCGTCTGACTGTTTCGCTTTGGGGAGCTCCTATTTTGTTCGTCAGGGAGAAGAACGGCAGTTTGAGGTTGTGTGTTGATTGATCGTCAATTGAACCGAGTTACGGTGCGGATAGGTATCCTTTACCTCGCATTGACGATTTGTTTGACTTGATCCAGAGTACGAGACATTTTCTAGGTTTGTTTGGGATTAGGTCATCATTGGTTGCGGGTTCAGAGTGATGACATTCCGAAGACTGATCTTGTGTGCGCTACGGGCAGTATGAGTTTTTGGTGGTGTCGTTGGACTCACCAATGCCCTAGCAGTATTCCGGGATGTGATGAACCAGATTTCTTCAGGCCGTTCCTCGACCAGTTGATTGTTGTGTTATTGATGGCATTCTGGTCTATTCCTAGGTGTCATGAGGAACTTGAGAAGCACTTGAGGATTTGCTTGTAGACATTGGGTGAGCCCTGGTGGTTTGCTAAATTCTCGGAGTGTTCCTTCGGGCTTGATTGTGTTGACATCCTAAGGTCATGTAGTTACTGGAGACGGTTTTCATGCTGACCCGAGGGAGATCGAGGCCGTACAGCTTTGGCCCATACTTATATCCGGGACAGAGATCCGCAGATTTTTGGGCTTAGGAGGTTTTTACCGCCGTTACGTGCAGGATTGCTTGTTTATCGCTGCACCGTTGACTGGACTGACCGGGAAGGAGGTTCCTTTTCTTAGACTGAGGCTTGTATGCGGAGTTTTCGGCAGTTAAAGGCTCGGTTGACAACTGCACCAGTTCTTTCTTTGCTTCTGGATCGGGCGAATTTGTTGTTTGCTGTGATGTTTCACGAGTGGGGCTCGATTTTGCGTTGATGATGCATTTTTGAGTTATCGCTTTTGCTTCCCGACAGTTGGAGGAAGTACGAGCAGGATATCCCACTCATGATCTGGAGATGGCTGTGGTGGTCATGCGTTGAAGATTTGGGACACTACTTGTGTGGAAAGTTGTGTCAGATTTTCACGGACCACCAGAACTTAATGTACATCTTCCTGCAGCGGGTTTTGATTGTTGAGACAACACCGTTGGATGGAGCTTGTGAAGGATTGTGATTATGAGATCCTTTGTTTCCCGTTGCATGGCGATTGTGGTAGCTGATGCTTTGAGTCGTAGGCCCCGGGGTAGCTTATTCCAGTTGTGCGCAGTTAAGAGACAGTCTTCTGCAGAGTTACAGTTCTTGTGTGATTGTGGAATATAGCTAGGTTCGCCTCTTCTAAAAAGAGAAATAGCTTGCTCATGTCCATGCCCGTCCACTTTTACTTAATCGTTTTCGTGAGGCACAAGCCACTGATGCTCGTTGTCTGTGATACTTGAGCATGTTCGGCAGGGTAAAGATTCGGAGTCCTTGATTTGTGACTAGGGGTGCTACGTTCAAGGACGTGTTTGTGTGTACCTGATACTGATGGGTAGAGACGTGAGGTTCCACAGCAGGCACACCAGTCAGCTTTCTGTGCTCGTCCAAGTTCCACCAAGATGTGACGTGACTTGTGAGATCGTCATGGGTGGGCAGAGATGAAAAGTGAGGTTTCGGATTTCGTTTTGAGGTGCTTGTCTTGTTGCGAGCTAAGTTTGAGCATTTGAGACTGGCTGGAGAGTTGCAACCTTTAACCATTCCACAGTGGGAATAGGAGCAGATCTCCATGATTTCGTAGTAGTGTCTACCCAGGTTTAGTCAGGGTTTGACTCCATTTGGGTATTTGTTGTCCGTTTATGCTCGGTTTGCTCAGTTGTTCTTTGTTAAGTTTGTGCGTTTGCACGGAGTTCCTTCATGCGTTGTATCCAATAGAGGCACCCCGTTCACTAGCCGTCTTTGGCAGAAGCTTCATGAAGCATTTTGTATTGGTTGAGCTTACGCTCCACTTTTCCATTTGTGGGACGATGGTCAGTAGAGCGGACTATACAGACTCTGGAGGATATGCTTGTGCATACGTACTAAGTGTTTGTAGGCAGTTGGGATCGTCACTTGCCATTGTTAGGGTTCTCCGTTGATAGCTGTTGTCAGGAGACGTTTCAATTGGCAACCTTTAGGTTTTGTTGATAAGTCGTGTCGATCGCCAGTCTATTTTTCTGACTTTGTGAGAGTAGGATTTTGGACCCCAGCTAGTCATGGGACTACGGAGAAGGTCCGGTTGATTCAGGTCAGGATTAGAGCATCCCAGTGCAGACAGAAGTCTTATGCCGACCATGGTGGCCGTAGACTTGAGTTCGCAGTGGGAGATCATGTATTCCTACGGGTTTTCCAATGAATGGCGTGTTGAGATTTAGGAAGCTTAGTCCCAGATTGTTGGTCCTTTGAGATCCTCGAGCGAGTTAGTTCCGTTGCCTATAATTTTGCACTTCTGTCCAGATTTTTGAGTATTCACCCCGTATTCCTTGTACCTATACTTCGTAAATAACTTCATGACCTTTCCCACATGATTCAGCATCAGACATTTAGCTTGGACACGATCTTTTCATTCACCAGCAGCAGATAGTGTTAGTGGATCGGCAAGTGGAGAAATTTCGGTCATGGGTCTTGCCATCTGTGGAGGGTTTTCTTGGCGTAGCCATATAGTGAGGTGATCACTTGGGAGGCTGCGAGCGAGATTTGGGAGTTTTTGTACTCATCTCATTGAAGGTACGCTTAGTGAGAATTTATAAATTCGGGGACCGAATTTCTTTAAGGGGGAAGATTGTAACGTTTTAGAAATCGTTTAGGCAATTTTTCGTTTTTAGGGTAAAATAGTCGGTGTTTTCCGTTTTAACCTGATTGCGATCAAACTTCTGTATAGATTTGTCGGCATATAGTTTAGCTAGAATGAAGCTAGTGCGCAGGCTTTGGGGGTCAATGGGGTGTTTTGGTTCACATAGAATTTTTTCCTAATTAAAATATTATTTTAATGTGTTATTTATGTACTTTATTAGTGGTAATTACTTTTTGGATTGGGTTAATTACTACTAATGAGAATCTATGCTACTCTGATCACTAGATATTTTTTTAAACCATTCATTATAATACCAAGATATTTGTGGTGACAAAAGGATTTAATTTTAAAAGAAAATAAAGAAGGAAAAAGGTGGCATTTGCATTTGATGTAGCAATTAATGTTTTGTACTAGAAAATTCCTTGCATTTTACACAAAACACCCCCCCCATCCCCTTGGCCGAGCCCCCCAAATCTGTCCCAATTATTTTCCTTGCTCATTTCTTCATTCTCTTGCTTCGAAACTCATCAAAAAAATTCCAAAAATTCCTAAATAAAATTAAACCATCATTTCCCTTCACTAAACTAGCTTGGATCTTTATCCTACTGAGGATTTTGAAGGCTAAAGTTTGGATTTCTTTCTTATTTCAAGTGGTGTTCTAGTGAGGTAAAAAACCCTAACCCTAATCCTTAATTGTTATGTTTAAATCATAAGATAGCTATTTAATTGTTTAATTATAGTTTTAAATTCATATTTAATTCATTCATGATAATTTTAATGATGTTCAAGTTAGGATTTAACTTGATGAAATGGTTAATTGTTATTTGAAGATTATGAAAACTTAACCAAGTTGCTAATTTGTTAAATGATATTTTCCTAATCGGATAATTAAGCTAATTAGCGAACTAAACTTTTACTAATCCTATTTGAGTGAAATCTAAAATTATAGTAAAGCTTTAAATGGTTTAATCTTGCTAATTAGTGATGTTTGTAAATTCTAGTTTGGTAAAAAGTTGTAGTTTGGTGCTAAATGATATATATTGCTTACTAGGTTTCGGTGAATTTTAGGTGTGGGATTCTTTTGACGTTGTAACGTTAATTATATTGATTCCACGCTATTTATTGTGTTTTGAATGCACGATCGGTACGATCAGGGTCTAGGCTTGGTAGTTGTGTCGCTTGCGTTCCTAGTTAGGGTCGTGCCGATGTCGTTCGTGTCCTTGTGTGGCTTTTGCTCTTGAGTTAGTTTCTTAGTGTCTCTACGCGTATTAGCCACTTGACGAACACTTGAGAGTATGTTTTGAGTTGGTGCGTCGGCCAAACGTAGTTGGTACGTGTTATTGATCGATTGCTAATATATACTTGTTATATTGTTATATGCTTTCAGGATTGCAGGCAGGGACTTCGGGCGCTGCGAAGAAGGGAAAGCGAGTTGTTGGCTTTACTTAGCCAGGATGGTTGGTGAGTAGATTTAACATCTACAGGGGGATCGCCCGCATAGCGTTATGCGTCTGGGCTAGATCAAATAACATGACTATTAGTTAGATGTATACGGATATTGATTGTGCATGTATACCTTTGTTGCTTATCTCATTTCCATGTGTATGGACTAGGAATTAATGAGACACAACACCATTATTGACGGTTCATGTTTCACGAGCACTAATTGTATGCTACACACACACCGTCAATAATCGCCATGATATGCACAACACCTATACATATGTGATATTGTATTGTTTAGGGACATTGAGACATGATCCTTATTTTTCCTTGGTGCATATGATAGTAGGATACCTGTATACCTACATGCTTACACATATGCCTTGCTATGCATACATACTTACATGTATACTCATTTACCTAATTAGGGCTACACATACCTATGTGGTACTGTATTGTTATTGACGCGGGGTCATTGATTCTTATGCGTTGGCTGATATGATAGGTAGTATACCTTGCCATGCCTACATGCTAGTTACCTATATACCCATATGGTATTGTACCATTAGTGACAGGTATATACACATATGAGACATAGCTACATGTACAACTTGCATACCTACTTACACATATACCTGGAGGATATTACATCATTATTGATAAGTAGATACACATATCTTGCTATATCGACATGGTTACACATACCTGGCATTAGCTACATGTTCACCTCTATTTGATGTTGTATGGACTTAGAGGAAATTAGGAACCGCATGATATATATAATAACCTTTTGCAGTTAAATAGCAGGTTTCCTTTATATGCTCATATTACTATTTCATGCTGCATATATTACATTCATAGATTTCATATTATATTCTCTGATATTCTTACTCCTAAGTATATATAACAGTAGAATGGGACGCTGTTATATATGCCTATATATATATATATTAGTGGAATGGGACGCTAATATATATATGTATTGATTCATGCATTTATACTTATTCATTACTTGATGTTTTCTGGATTTGAGGACCGTAGTTGTTTCATGAAATTATGCATTATTTGAAAAACCTGGTTTCTCTTGATATGATATTTCAGCGTCCACCATGAGATTTCTCGGTACTGAGATGATGATATATACCCGACGCGAGGAGTGCAGTGGGCCGTATGCGGGTACATGGTAAAGCCCGGTACAGTTCCCCTCGGCAAGATGGTCGACGGTACATGCCGATGAGCCTGGAATGTGGGCAAGTACCTACCGATGACAGTACCCTTGACTTGACGGGTATCGTGGGGATACAGGCCGGGGTCATATACGTATGGATACGTACCTATCAGGAGGCCAGTCGTGGTGACAGCACCTGATAGATCAGTATTTATGTGTTAATCCTAAACACTTGTTTCATGTTGTTTTTGGGTGTCGATGTTGGACACTCACTTTATATGAAACTTACTCCATAATGGATATTGGATATATGAGATATACTTGATATTGTACATTCAGGATATATAAGATTTACTTGACACTGTACATTAAGGATATATGAGGTTTACTTGATATTGTACGTTCAGGATATATGAGATTTACTTGATATTGTACATTCAGGATATATGAGACTTACAGGATATGAGATCCAATTTGGGGTATGATTTGAGAAAATTTAGGATTTAGATTGTCTTGATGGACGTTGGTCCTGTCACGAGGTCAAGATTCCGTGAGAATGACATGTTTTATTCCATACTCCTCATTTATGTTATATGCATTGCTTCATGTATTAGTAGTACCTGATAAAGTACCTTTCATGACTGTTGCATATACATATTGTCATATTATTGCTTCATGTATTAGTTGTTCCTTCTAGAGTACCTTTCAAGTCTGTTGCATACATATGACCATTTATTGCTATCCGCTTTCATGTATTAGATTCGCGCTATACGTGCATACTTGCGATTACCTGCATATGTTATTTACTATTGACGACTTGGCAACTCACCCCGTTGTGCCACAGTGTTTTGCAGGTAGTCCCTCAGGGCAGACGCAGCAGGCTTTTCATCTTTCGTATCATCTTTTGCTGCGAATACCGCTACGGCTGACTGTGTACAGTTTTGCTATAGGTGGATTTTACGGTTATCCGATTTTGCTTATTGTGTATTCGTTGTATCCTGTACTCTGCATCTACCACTTTCATGTGTCTGACTCAGAGACTTGATGTGAGAACGATATTGTATATTTTGGTGACTTGGATTTCTTTTATACAGTTTTACTTATATCGTCTTTTATTTCTTCGCTCGGCGTCGTATATCTGTAGTGGTGGTTGTTTTCCGCCATTGGGCGTGGATTTGCTCCCGTTGGAGATACTTTACTTTATATTTATGTTGTACCCATTTTAGGGGTTAGTTTTTACAAAGGTGGTGCTGCCAAAATTTTTATGAAAGTAAAGTTGGACTTTAAAGAATTTGGTTTGAGATTTCAAAATTTTTGAAAATTCTATTATCACGTACTACTTTTGATGGTTTAGATTTCTGGGTTTTCGGTTTACTTAAATTGCGTTACGCCTGTAGACGTTGCGTAGTTTAAGGGCCGTCACGTGCCAATTTCGGGTCGTGACAAGCGTATACGCTATTCTACTTTGGATTATCGATGCCCTGTCTCAATACACCCTTTACTAGGAACAATTATAGGATGCACTTGTAGACTATCCCAGCCCCACTAGTTTGATCTCCATCATAGTCCTAGTAATCAAGTAAACATCCTAAGGGCTTCATCAACATATGAGAGCAAGACAGTATCATAATACAAGTCAAAATGTTAATAAAAAGAGCAACCAGATAGCATACTATCATGTCGAGCAAGAATGCCCTCTCTATATATGTCCAAGCATCCACTATAATATACATCATATGTATAATAATGACCTCTAGGGCATATACATAACTAACAATCTCCATTGCACTAAGGAAGGTTGTTATAGTATCTCATATCCAACATCCCGAAGAGTCTCTCAAATTCTATCTGCAGTAAGGCCTTCGTGAATGGATCCGCTGTGTTGTCTTTCGTGTCTGTAAGTCTACGGTAGCGCCCCGGCCGTCTTTCCGAGGCCAAAATGCGGAAACGAAAACTTTTTCAAACTAGAAACCGGTGCTATCGTATGCTTAAAACCCGGATCGAACCATTAACCTACAACTAGCTATCTAGAGAAGGGATAGAAATCTATACCGATCGATCCGTGTCCTTCGGTCTTTTGCCACCATCCCAAGCTCTTCGCGGCATCTCCGATCTCGATCTCCTCGTCGGAAAGGGAACCACATCATCGATTCTTTTTCCGAGCTCCCGCTTCATCCGAAGTAACTCTGGCACGAAGTGCGCTAGCCGACGTGTCCAAGGTGATGTAGAGAATGTTTGTGATCACTTTGTCTCTTGCATCCATTGATTTGGATGGAGGTTAGAGATGAAGCCATTGATGGAGATAATGAGCCCGAGGAAGAAGAAGAAGAGGTTTCTTTTCTTTTGTTGTCGCTATCATAAAAAGAGAGAGTATGAGATGAAAAATAATACATGACCAAAAACACACCTATGGCAGCCCCCCTCTCTCTCTTGTTATCATATCAACATAAATCAAGCTCATAATGTGACACATGCACAAGAAAAGAGACCATGAGTCACCACTTGTGCATGTGTCACAATAAATGCTCCAAATCATGATATCTAGCTCATAATTACCATTTACAAACATTAATCCAAATGTTTGCAACAATAAAAAGATACGGCAACATCTAAAGTAAACTCGTGACGGATCACAAGGATACCCCTCACCTGTATATACATACCTGCACCCGCATTCCGACTTAATGCGAATGCGATGAGACTAAAGTAATCCAACTAATCTAATACTTGGATCCAGCTTAAACCAAAGCCCACTAGTATGATCCGCCCGATCATGATCCGTGCACTACTACACGTATATGATCGGACCCTGCCATATATCATACGGCCTCTACAACGTTTCGCCCGAAACTTAAGAAACTGTCTATAGGGGACTCTAAAGACTCGTCAATACTTTGGCTGTAGATTTAACCACTAGCACGTCAGAGCTATTAGCCGTATCTGACGGGCTACCAGGTATTGACCAAAAGGGAGGTCGATGAGCGAACTCATCCTGACACCCTACTGAGCCTGTCAGTGATAATATCCGTACAGTCCAGTCCATTCATCTATAAGCATCGCATGGCGGGCCTAGGGGGCTGGTAAATGTCAGACCCCCAAAAGCGGTACAAGTCGTGTCGAAGTGTAGCCCAGAACACCCTGAGATACTACTGGAATACCTACCAGTAAATCTCCAGCCTTGGCCAAGGACTTCGTGTAATGGCTCTTCTAGACACAACGTGATCTCACCCCCAATACCGAGAGAGACGAAACCCCTGCCGATCCGCGCACTGCCTCCATGTGGCTCGGGACTGTACCCAACTAAAACCTGTTTGCACGACTCCTTTAAGCCGTGGTAGGGTAGTAATCAAAGCACAGTGGGAACTCACATGAGATAAATGACGATCTCAGGTCGATGGACTAGCCTGTACATATGTCACCAGGGAACTGCTATCTGACGTCAGGTATAATACCAACTAGCATGTTCCAGGCGAGTCCTGTCAGGTTTACTCATAACCCAATGAGCACCTGTATACATCTTAGGTGATCCAACTGACACCAATGGCTTGTGAGACCGGCCACCTTCTCTCGTCGAGGTCTCGACTGTAGACACTAGTCTACTAATGGAGTATCGATGCCCAGTCTCGAAACTCCCATGACTAGGGACGTTTTAAGGATATGCTTATAGACCCCAGCTCCTACGTATATGATCGCCATCATACTACTGGTAGTCAAGGAAGAATCCTAAGGGCTCTATCAATGTGTAATAGCAACCTATAAGGTCACCTAAAGCAGTACACGATGATAAAGATAAACCAGATCGCATACTATCATCTTGAGTAAGACTGTCCTACCGGTATAGGTCCTCCCTCAATCATTGCAATCACATGCCTGTGATCTAATAATTGACTCTGAGGGAACTATATCCAACAGTGTCAACTCTCCTGACCTCAATCTCCTGGCGATCAACTATCTCCCGGATCAGGTGATACCGCCTAAGAATATGCCTGGATCTCTGATGGGACCTGGGTTCCTTGGCCAAAGCCATAGCTCCATTGTTATCACAATACAAAGGTATTGGATGCTCAAATGGATGGAACCACTTCAAGTTCAGTTATGAACTTCTTCATCAAGACAACCTCTTTGGCCGCATCGTTCGCAGCAATGTATTCAGCCTCCATCGTCGAGTCTTCCATGTTTCCTGTTTGAAACTCTTCTAACACACCGTCCCTCCATTGAGGGTAAATACAAATCCCGAGTGCGACTTAGAATCGTCTTTATCACTCTGGAAGTTCGAATCGGTAAAGAACTCCCCTTGGAGTTGACCGTTACCATACACCAAGAACATCTCTTTAGTCCTTCTCAAGTACTTTAGAATGTTCCTCACAGCTGTCCAGTGACTCTCTCCTGGATCTGCTTGATACCTACTTACTATACTTACTGAGTATGCTACATCGGGTCTGGTACATACCATCGCGTACATGATAGAGCCTACTGCCGAAGTATTGGGTATCCCTTGCATGCGAGCTCTCTCCAAATCAGTCTTGGGTGACATCTCTTTGGAGAGAGTGATTCCGGAGATCATGGGTAAATTCCCACGATTGGATTCTTCCATACTAAACCTCTTTAGTATGGTGTTAATGTACCTGGATTGGGACAATCCCAATATCCGTTTCAATATATCTCTATAGATCTTAATTCCCATGATATAGGAGGCATCACCAAGATCTTTCATTGAGAATCTTTGTGATAAGAAGAGCTTGACTGAGTGCAGCATAGGAACATCATTTCCTATCAAGAGTATGTCATCCACGTATAATACGAGGAAGACAACCTTATTCTCTGCTACCTTCTTGTATATCCAACGTTCATCTACGTTCTTGATGAAGTCAAACTCATTGACTACCACATCAAAATAGATGTTCCAACTCCGCGATGCCTTCTTCAACCCATAGATTGATTTAAGCAGCTTGCACACCTTTCCGCTGCTCCCACTGTCTACGAAGCCCTCTGGCTGAGTCATGTACACGCACTCTTCTAAATCACCATTTAGAAAGGCGGTCTTAACATCCATTTACCAGATTTCGTAGTCATGGTATGCAGTAATGGCAAGTAGGATCCGGATGGACTTAATCATAGCCACTCGAGAAAAGGTTTCATAATAATCGACATTTAGTCATTGACGAAAACCTTTTTCAACAAGTCTCAACTTTTCTATCTACACCAAGTTTCTTCTTAAAGATCCATTTGCTCCCAATGGGTTTTACCCCTTCAGAAGGATATTCCAAAGTCCATACTTTGTTGGTCTGCATGGATTCCATCTCAGATCGCATTGCATCCAGCCATTTCACAGAGTCCCTACTCGTGATGGCCTGCTCGAAGCTAGTTGGGTCATCATCTTCCATGATGCAATCTTCGCTCCCACCATCAATGAGAAACCCGTAGTATCTCTCAGCTGGATGTGGAACCCTATTAGTTCGACGGAGAGGCTGGGGTTCGATGGGAACTATCGAATCCTCTTGTTCTACCAAATATTCTGTCGTAGTTTCTACAGCTGGAACCTCTTCCAGTTCTACCTTCTTGCTACTGATTTCTTTTTCAAGAAATTTCTTTTCTAAAAAAGTGGCATGCTGAGAAACAAACACCTTTTGTTCCTTGAGGTGGTAGAAGATATGTCCTCGTGATTGCTTGGGATATCTTATAAACTTGCACAGAAAAGACCTTTCCTCGAGCTTGTACGGATTTTGCTTTTTAACATAGGCCGAGCAACCCTATATCTTAATAAAATTAAGACATGGTCTCTTTCCCTCCCATATCTCATATAGAGATGTTGGCACTGATTTGATTGGAACTTTATTCAATAGGTATGCTGCTGTTTCAAGCGGATAATCCCATATGAAAATAGGTAACTCAGCGGTGCTCATTATAGAGCGCACCATATCTAATAGGGTGCGATTCATCCCTCCGATACACCGTTGTGCTGTGGTGTATACGGAGGAGTAAGCTGAGAGAGAATCCTATTCTCTTTTAGATAGTCCAGGAACTCATTGCTTAAGTATTCTCCTCCTCGATCAGATCGAAGGATTTTAATACTTTTACCCGTTTAGTTCTCGACTTCGTGCTTTTATTCTATGAATTTCTCAAAAGCTTCATACTTGTGTTTCATCATGAACACATGTCCGTATCTTGAAAGATCGTCAATGAATGTAATAAAGTATGAAGAATCATTCCTAGCATATGTAGACATGGGACCGCATACATCACTATGTAGAAGTCCCAAAAGTTCCGTAACTCTTTCTTCGTGTCTACAAAACGGAGTTTTGGTCATTTTGCCTTTAAGACATGACTGGCAAGTGTCATAAGATGAAAATTCGATTAGATTCAAATATCCATCTTTATGCAACTTAGCTAGTCGTGTCGCATTGATACGATCTAGTCTACAATGCCACAAGAAGGATTCATTCATTTTTGAACTATTCCTCTTATAAGTGTTTTGTACATTAAGAAGTGTAGTTTTATTTAGAATGTATATGCCATTATTTAACGAGACTGATCCAATCAACTTTTGATTCAGGAAGATGTTCATAAAATCATCCTGTACTACAAAATTATATCCTTCTTTACTTAATAAAGAAACAGATATAAGATTACAAATCAGGGTTGGTATATAATAGCATTCTTTCAGAATCAATGTATTACCATTTGGTAATACAAGGTAATATTCGCCAACTGGTCTGGCTGCAACGTTTGCACCATTACCTACTCTTACGGAATGATCACCCATTCTTGTAATGTCTTAGATTTCGGTTAGTGTTCGTTTAGACGTTAATGCGGGTTTACTGTAAAAAGTTTACCAATTTGGGTTTCTCACATTTTATAACATTTAATTAATAATTTATTATTATTTGTTATAATCATGCACGCACGTGTGCACGTAAAATGTGAGTTTTCTTTGTGCTAATTTTGTTCTTAGCAACCTTGACACTTAACCTAATTCTTGTTTAATCCAATCTTTAATTTAAACCCTTGATCTTTTGTGAGTGAGAAGATGTTTTTTTCCTTTGGTGTGATGAGGTGGGTGTGAAGGCATTAATGAGGAATTAAAGCATTGGTTACTCTTACCTCGCATTCTCACCCTACCCTCAATTCCCTCTCTCATATCCTCACACACTCTCTCTTTTTCACTATCTCTTTCTCATTTCTCTATCTCCCTCAACTAAACTGAACTCTCTCTCATTTTCCTACACAAATTCATCACAAAATTCACAAATGTTCACCAAAATCGCATTTTTTTTCCTTGGATTTGCCTCTTGGATGCGTAGGACTATGCAAAGCTGGGATCTTTGTGTTCTTTTGGCTAGGTATTGATCTCTTTCTGTTGTTTATATAGTTTTTGTGCTTTGTAGATTGTTAGATTTAGTTTAGATTGTTTAAAGTTAGGTTTTGTGTATAATATCGTATTTTTAGTGTCGTATTTGACATCTGTAATCTGCTGTGACACGGAGTTTTTATTAGAAAACTAAACAATTTTGTTGTGTTGTACCTGTGACCATAGGACCTCACCTGGAGCACGAACCCCATCAGCTCGGACTCAGCCGGCGAGGCTAAGGCGAAATCCGACGACACCAGCCCTTGGGTTGAGTTGAGCTTTCGGTTTTTATGGGTAGGTATTTGGTTTGGTTTGGGTAAGTTTGGTCTTTTTTGATTGTTGAGTTTTCTCAGTATACAAAATCTGGGATCACCTAGGTCGTTTCTAGTGTTTTGTGTCCGTGTGATACGTTATACGAAACGGATCGTGCACTTTGTGTGGTTTTTCCCTTGAGTTTTCTTCGTCGTGTCGCTACGCACGTTAGCCACAATACGAACACTTGAGAGTATGTTTTGTGTTGTTGCATCGGTCTAATGTAGTTTGTACGTGTTTTGGGTCTATTATTAATAAATTTCTGTTATCTTGTTTTATTGTTTTAATGTTGCAGGTTTGCAGGCGGGGACTTCGGACACTGCTACAAAGGGAAAATAGGTGGTTGGCTTCACTTAGCCAGGAGCGTTGGTGAGTAAATTTAACATCTACAGGGGAATCGCCCGCATGGCGTTATGCCTCTGGGATAGAGATGTTATATCTTTTGCATATTCTATGTCATATTGAGAATTGCGCATTCACCCTACTGCTTAGTTAGTGTTGTGCTTGGGCTAGTATCCTTAGGACACTGCACTATTATTGACGATTCATATTGCACGAGCACTGATTGTATGTCACACACACCGCCAATAATTGCCATGTCACGCACAACCCACTTATAGATATGATATTGCTTGGTTAGGGACATTGGGATTTTGATTCATATTTCTTATCGCATATGACATATAGCATACCTGTATATCCACATGCTTACACATATGCCTTCACATACTTACATGCTAGTTACCTGTATACCTATATAGTATTGTACCATTAGTGATAGGTACATACATACCTTATGCCATAGCTACAAGTATACCTTGCACACATATTTCACTTATACCCAGGCGGTATACTACATCATTACTTATAGGTAGATACATATATCTTGCTATACCTCATTGTTTACACATATATCTGGTTATAGCAACATATTTTCCTTTTAGTTGATGTTATTTAGAATTGGAGAAAATAGGAACCGCATGATATTTTATATTAACTTGTTGTAGTTAATTAGCGGCTTTTCCTTTATATGCTTACATTTCAGTTTTATGTTGTATATATTATATTCATGGATTTTTCACATTGAGCTATGGATTTTTCATGATATTTTCTGGATTTGGGGACCGTGGGAGTTCATGAAATTATGCATTATTTGAAAAACCCGGTTTCCCTTGATATGATATTTCAGCATCCACCATGAGATTTATCGATTCTGATATATACATATATACCCCTGCGAGGAGGCGTTGAGGCCGTATGAGGTTACATGGTGGGGACCGGAGGTACCCCGGGGCAAGAAGATTGATGGACCTTGCCGATTGAGCCTGGCACGGGAACCATACACTCCGGTGACATTACCTATGACTCGGCGGTAATCATGAGGATACCAATAGGAGTCATGTACGTATGGATATGTGGAAAGACGAGGATCAGAGCCAGGCACTCGTGCTTTTCGGATTGCGTGTGATACGTACCTATCAGGGTGCCAGTCTTGGTGACAGCACCTGATTGATTAGCATTTCTGTGTCGATGCTTGACACATTGGTTTCATGATATTTCTTTTTACTCGTATGTATATATAACAGTGGAATGGGACGTTGTTATATATGCCTTTATACAAATATTAGTGGAATGGAACGCTAATATATGTGTATCGATATCATTTCATATACTTCATCATATTTATTTATGCAAATATACCTAGGTTATAAGAGATTCACTTGATATTGGATTTAGGACATATGAAATTTACTTGATATTGTACATAAAGGATATATGAGTTTCACTTGATTTTGTACATTCAGGATATAGGAGATTTATTCGATATTGTACATTAAGGATTTATGAGATTTATATGATATGAGTGCCAATTTGGCGGCTGATTTGAGGAAATTGGGATTTGGATTGTCTTGATGGATTGTGATCCTACCACGATGTCAGGATTCCGTGGAAATGACTTATTTCATTCCATACTCCACATTTATTGTTTATGCACTGCTTCATGTATTAGTAGTACCTGTTAGATTACCTTTCATGACTGTTGCATTACATACCTTTATTTATATGCATTCTTTCATGTGTTAGTTGTACCTGCTAGAGTCCCTTTCATGACTGTAGCATATACACATTTTCATATCATTATTGCTTGATTATTGCATACTAATTGTCATATTTTTATTGCTTCATGTATCAGTTGTACCTGCTAGTGTACTTTTCATGATTATTGCATTCATATGACCTTTTATTGCCTTTAATTGCATAAGTTAGATTCGCGTTGTACGTGCATACTTGTGATTACTTGCATATGTTATTTATTATTCACGAGTTGGTAACTCACTCCTGTTGTGCCACTGTTGTTTTGCAGGATGTTCCTCAGAGGAGTCGAGGCAGGCTATTCACCTATCTGATCATCTTTTGCTGCGAATACCGCTTCAGCTCTTAGTGTGCAGTTCTGCTTATATGGGTTTTGTGGTTATCTGTATTGTTGTATTTTATATTCGTTGTATCCTTGAACTCTCCATTTACTATTTTTTCTTGTTGACTTGGAGACTTGGTGAGGATGATGTTGTATATTATTTGTGACTTGTTATCTTTTATACAGTTTCCTTTCTATCGTCTTTTATTTCTTCGCTACGGCGTCGTATATTTGTTGTGGTGGTTGTTTTCCGCCTTTGGGCGTGTTTTTGCTCCCGTTTGCGGATGCTTTATTTATATTTATGTTGTACCCATTTTTGGGGCTAGTTTTTACAAAGGAGGTGCTGCCAAAATTTTAAAGAAAGAAAGTTGGACTTTTAAAGAATTTGGGTTGTGATTTCAAAGACTTTTAAACAATGTTTCTTATCTTTTCTTGTCTTTTAATGGTTTAGATTTCTCAGTTTTGGCTTTCTTTTACTGCGTTACGCCTGTAGACGTTGCATAGTATTAGGGCCGTTACGTGCCAATTTCGGGTCGTAACAAAGTTGGTATCAGTGCGCTAGGTTTTACCTTTCGGAGTGTAGGATGACCTTGGTATGATGGAGTAGGTGGCTTAAGCAGAGTAACGTAGTGTGTGTATGTCTGCAGCATACTCACGATGCGGTACTCCGCCTAAAGTGACCTAGGTACAATTTGCTTCAAATTCCTTCCTTGATGATTCATATTCTTTTGATTCGATTTCCGTGCTCATATCGAATCATATTTCTATTTATAGCCTTGCCGCCGATGACTATGGGGACTCAGAGTGATACACCGAGGGCCGAGGTCAGAGTTGGTTTGGGTGAGACGAGCACTGACCAGGATGGCACGCTAGTTGCACATGAGCAGACGGATCCGCCTTCGACAGATAGTATCGCTAGGCTTGTGGCAGAGATGCAGGACATGCGCCAGACGATGAGTTCATTGGTTAAGGTGGTTCGAGCGCAACGATAGGAGGTTGTCACCCCTATTAACCAGTTGTTCCTTGCGATCAGCATGCATCAGTCCGTCACCTGCATAGTTCCAGTAGATGAAGCCCAAGTTACGAGACACATTTTCCAGAGACTTTGAGAGTTCCAGAACAGTGGAGGACTCATACCGGTGTACCAGCTCTGAGACAGAGGCTTAGTCATTGAGGCAGTTTTCGTGATCATCGTGGGAGTAGCTGAGGTTGGGACGAGGAGAGTCATGTTTGGTAGATCAGCCGTTTGTTGTGTTAACTTCTGTCAGCAATTTTTTTGTTGCGCAACACGTATTTCAGTCGTGTGCCAATCGGCTAGGAGATTCATCCGTCACTTGATCCTTCTAGAGATGTTGGATTTGATGTTCTCCTGGGCACGGATTGGTTAGCTACGTGCTAGGCGTCTGTGGACTACCGTGAGAAAACAGTCAGGTTTTGTTTTTCCGGCAAGTCAGTTCTTGTTATGCTGGAGGACAGTGGTGCCGCCTCTCACAGCTTGAATTCAGCCTTTTTGCTAGTCGGCTTTTGAGGAGATGTTGAGGATTCTTGGCATTCATTCGTGATACCATAGCCACAGTGGGTTTGTTGGACCGGTTTTTATCGTGCGAAAGTTTTCCGACGTTGCTCCAGATGAGCCGACGAAGCTTAAGGAGCTTAAGGATCAGCTGCAGAGTTGTGTGTTGGGGGAGGAGTTTTTGTGCGTCTGTGTGTTTCGCATTAGGGAGCTCCTATTTTTGTTCTTCAAGGAGATGGACGGAAGTTGAGGTTGTGTATCGATTGATCGTCAATTTAACCGGCTTACGGTGCGGATAAGTATCCTTTACTCGCATTGACGATTTCTTCGATCGGCTCCAGAGTGTGAGATATTTTCTAAGTTTGTCGGGATCAGGTCATCATTGTTGCAGGCTCGGAGTGATGACATTCCGAAGACTGCCTTGTGTGTGCTACGGGCTTTGTGTGTGTTGGTGGTGTCATTGGACTCACCAATGCCCTAGCAGCATTCGTAGATATGATGAACTAGATTTCTTCAGGCCGTTCCTTCACCAGTTATTGTTGTGTTATTAACGACATTCTGGTCTATTCAATGTGTCTTGAGGGACAGGAGTAGCACTTGAGGATTTGTTTTACAGGCATTGGGAGAGCCCCAGCGGTTTGCTAGATTCTCGGAGTGTTCCTTCTGGCTTGTTTGTGTTGACTCTTAGGTCTTGTAGTTACGGGAGACGGTTTTCGTATGGTCCCAAGGAAGATCGAGACCGTACAGTTTAGGCCCAGACATGTGTGCACGATGGAGGTCCACAGATTTTTGGGCTTAGCAGGTTTTTACCGCCGTTTTGTGCAGGATTGCTAGTGTAGTGCTGCACCATTGACTGCACTGACCGAAAAGGAGGTTTCTTTTCTTTGGACTGAGGCATGCATGCGGAGTTTTTCAGTAGTTGAAGAATCGGTTCATAACTGCATCAGTTTTTTTTCTTGCTTTCTGGTTCGGGCGACCTTGTTGTTTTACTGTGATGTTTCGCGAGTAGGGCTCGAGTGTGTACTGAGGTGACACTATAGAGTTATCGCTTTTGCTTCCCGACATTTAGATGAAGTACGAGCCGGATATCCCACTCATGATCTGGAGATGGCCGCGGTGGTCTTGCGTTGGAGATTTGGAGACACTACTTGTTCGAGAGTCCTATCAGATTTTCACGGACCACCAGAGCTTAATGTACATCTTCCTGCAGCGGGTGTTGATTGTTGAGACAGTCTTCTGCAGATTTACAGTTCTTGTGCGATCGTTGAGTACAGCTTAAGTTCGCCTCTATTGAGGGGACAGCTTGCTCATGTCCGCGCCCGACCACTTTTCTTTAATCGCTTTCGTGAGGCACTGCCTGCCGATGCTCGTTCGTCAGAGATACTTGAGCATACTCGGCTGGGTAAAGATTCGGAGTCCTTGAAATGTGACAAGGGTGTACTGAGTTTAGGGACGCGTTTGAGTACCTGATACTATTTGGTAGAGACGCGAAATCCTAGAGCAGGCACATCAGTCAACTCTCTGTATTCATTCAAGTTCCACCAACAATTGACTTGACTTATGAGATAGTTACGGGTGGGCAAGGATGTAAAGAAAAGTTTCGGGTTTCGTTTCAAGGTGTTTGTCTTGTTGTCTGCTTTGCTTGAGCATCTGAGACCGGCTGGAGAATTGCAATCTTTAACCGTTCCGAAATGGAAATGGGAGCAGATCTCCACGAATTTCGTTATGGTGTTTACCCAGGTTTAGTCAGGGTGTGAGTCCATTCGGATGCTTGTTGTCCGGTTTTACTTGGTTTGCTCAGTTGTTCTTTGTTAAGTTTGTGTGTTGTACGAAGTTCCTTCTTGGGTCGTATCCAATGAAGGCACCCTGTTCTCTTGCCGTTTTGGGCAAGAGCTTCAGGAAGCCTTGGGTACTGGTTGAGCTTTAGCTCCGCTTTTCCATCCGCATGATGATAGTTTTGTGAGAGCGGGCTATACCGACTCTGGAGGATATGCTTGTGTGTGCGTATTAATTGTTGTCGGCAGTTGGGGATCATCACTCGCCATTGTTAGGGTTCTCCTTCGATAGTTGTTATCAGGAGTCACTCTAATTGGCAACCTCTAGGTTTAGGGGTTAGGTCGTGTCGATCACCAGTCTATTTTTCTGACTCCGCGTAGTTAGATTTTTGAACCCCAGCTAGTCTAGAGACTTCGGAAATGATCCAGTTGGTTCAGATCAGGATGATGACAGCCCAGTGCAGACAGAGATCATCACTCGCCATATGTTTGATTCGCGCTGTACGTGCATACTTGCGATTACCTGCATATGTTATTTACTATTCACGAGTTGCCAACTCACCCCCGTTGTGCCACAGTTGTTTTGCAGGGTGTTCCCTAGAGTAGTCGAGACAGGCTATTCATCTATCTGATCATCTTTTTCTGCGGATACCGCTTCAGCCCATAGTGTGCAGTTTTGCTTAGGTGGGTTTTGTGGTTATCCGTATTGTTGTATTGTATATTCGTTGTATCCTTGTACTCTCCATCTACTATTTTTTCTTGTAGACTTAGAGACTTGGTGAGGACGATGTTGTATATTATTTGTAAATTGTTGTCTTTTATATAGTTTCCTTTCTATCGTCTTTTATTTCTTCGCTACGGCGTCGTATATTTGTTGTGGTGGTTGTTTTCCTCCTTTGGACGTGTTTTTGCATCCGTTTGGGGATGCTTTATTTATATTTATGTTGTACCCATTTTTGGGGCTAGTTTTTACGAAGAAGGTGCTGCCAAAATTTTAAAGTAAGAAAGTTGGACTTCTAAAGAATTTGGATTGTGATTTCAAAGACTTTTAAACAATGTTTCTTATCTTTTCTTGTCTTTTAATGTTTTAGATTTCTGGGTTTTGTCTTTCTTTTACTGCGTTACGCCTGTAGACGTTGCGTAGTATTAGGGCCGTCACGTGCCAATTTCGGGTCGTGACAATTCCCAATTCTCTACCTTTCCTTAGCCCATGCAACATATTGCATATGTGGGATCCTGATCTGGTATCTAATGCCCAGGAAGTAGAGTGAAATGAGAAACAGCTCTCGATAACTAACACACCCGAAGATGCATCAGCATGCTTATTCTTCGTATGGGCGGCGTGAGAATCCAGATACGCTATTTCCTATTCAGTCTTATAACACTTATAAGAAAGAGCGGAACCAACTGTTCCCTTACTCAGTATAACATGCTGGTTCTGCTGGATATAGTTCCCTCAAAGTCAATTATTGGATCGCAGGCACGTGATTGCAATGATTGAGGGAGGACCTATACCGGTAGGACAGTCTTACTCGAGATGATAGTATGCTATCTGGTTTGCCTTTATCATCGTGTACATGCTTTAGGTGTCATTACAGATCACTATTACACATTGATATAGCCCTTAGGATTCTTGCTTGACTACCAGCAGTATGATGGAGATCATATACGTGAAAGTTGGGCAGTCTATAAGCATATCCTTAAAGTGTCCCTAATCGTGGGTGTTTCGAGTCTGGGCATTGATACTCCATGAGTAGACTAATGTATACGGATCGAGACACCGACAAGGGGCGATGGCCGGTCTCACAAGCCACTGCTGTCAGTTGGTTCACCTAAGACGTATACAGGTGCTCATTGGGTTATGAGTACACCGGACATGACTCGCCGGGAACATGCAAGTTGGGATTATACCTGTCGTTAGATTGCAGTTCCCTGGTGACATGTGTACAGGTTAGTCCATCGACCTGAGATCGTCATTTGTCTCGTGTGAGTTTCCACTGTGCTTTGATTACTACCCTACCGCGGCTCAAAAGAGTCGTGCAAACATGTTTTAGTTGAGTACAGTCCCGAGCCACATGGAGGCAGTGAGCGGATCGGCAGGACTCGTCTCTCCCGGTGTTGGAGGTGAGATCGCGCTGTGTCTAAGAGAGCCATTACACGAATTCATTGGCCAAGGCATGTGAGATTTACTGGTAGGTATTCCAGTAGTATCTCAGGGTGTTCTAGGCTACACTCCTACACGACTTATACCGGTTTTGGGGGTCTGACGTTTACCAGCCCCCTATGCCCGGTATGCGACACTCATAGTCGAATGGACCGGACTGTATGGATATTGTCACTGACAGGCTCAGTAGGGTTTCAGGATGAGTTAGCTCGTCGTCCTCCCTTTGCTCAATACCTTGGTTGCCGTTACTTACAGCTAGTATCACTGACGTGCTTATTGTTAAACCCACTGCCTGTGTAATGACGAGTCTTTAGAGTCCCCCACAGAAAGTTTCCTAAGTTCGGGTGAAACGTTGTAGAGGCCGTATGGTTTTATGGCAGGGTTCGATCATATACGTGCACTTGTACATGAATCATGATCGGACGGATCATACTGGTGGGCTTTGGTTTAAGCCGGATCCTACTATTAGATTTGTTGGATTACTTTAGTCTCATTTTATTCGCATTCAGTCGGAATGCGGATGCAGCTATGTATATACAGGCGAGGTGTATCCTTGTGATCCGTCATGAGTTTACTGTAGATGTTGCCATTCTCTTTTTGGATTAAACATTTTGGTTTAAATGTTTAGTGGTGGAAATTGTGACTGGAAATCATGATGAAGGGCATTAAATGAGGCATGTGCATGGTTGATGACTCTTGGTCTTATTTTTTGTGCAATGTCAACTTTTTTGATTGATTATTGTGTTGAAATGATATGAGGAGAGAGAGAGGGCAGCCATTATACTTGGGGTTGGTCTTGAGATTTTATTGTGGCACTCTCACAATTCATACAACACAATAAGCAAGCAGCCTCTTCATCTTCCTCATCTTCTCTAGCTCACATTTTCCACGATGGCTTCATTTTCAACCTCCATCCGTACAATCTCATGTGTTGAGAATCAGTGGATGTTTAGAGATAAAGTTATCACACACATTCTCTACTCTACCTTAGGCATTTCGGCTAGCAAACATCATGTCCGAGTTGCTTCGTTTTGAAGCGGGATCCCGTAAAAAGACTTCTTGATGTGGTACTTTTTTCGACAAGGACACCGAAGATCGAGCGAGATCGGAGATGCCACGAAGAGCTAGGGATGGTGGCTAAAGACCGAAGGACACGGATCGATCGGTATAGCCATTCTATTTTCTTTGTAGTTTGCTAGTTTAGTGTTAATGGTTCAATCTGGGTGAAAGACCACGATAGCGCCGATTTCGTAAAATGTTTTTGTTCCGCATTTGGCCTCGGATTGACGACCAGGGCGCTACTGTAGACTTATATGGTATTAGAGACATGCTATTAACTCATACTAGCTAGTTTTAACATGTTTAAAATCTCGATCGAACAAAATTTCGAAAACGGCATTTCCATTCATGAAGTTTCTGTCGAAATTATTTGGTGGTCGAAAAATTATTTTCAGTATGCCAGAAAATCGTGCAGGCTTTTCTATGACCCCTGATGAAATTTGAATGCACGATCCCATCATAATGCCGCGGAACCACGCCAGAACTGGCATGTTTGCCGCGGATCAGCGGTGGAAATGTAAGTTCAGAGCTTCATTTTTCTTGTAGGTGTCTTTTAGGTGGAATTATGGTTTCTGGAATATTTTGTTTTAGCCCAGATTTATTTGAGTGCTGGATTTGCACTTGTGGCCCACTTCGGGAAATTTTGTTGATATGAATTTTAAATAAGTTAGTTCACAGTATTTACGTTACTATCTACGACCGTGAATGTCATTCGAGTGGTAAATCTTGTCTAATTACTATAGCTCTTTTAGACGGGTTTGCGAACATGACATTCACGTTGATGTTCTGTGTTGTGCTGTGATGTTGCGGATTGTCGTGGTGGATAGCTTGGTGCAATATTAGTACAGTTTAGTTTTATTTGTACATTTGATATCCCGGGGATAGCGTCCGACATGCGGACTGCAGTCACTGCTTGTTTGTATATTACTCTTTTGGGGCACGACCGGGTTGAGGTCGATATACCCGTTGTACATATTTTCTTTTCTATACTAGGATTACCCCACGGTGGAGTGTAGGGATAGTCGGGTTCTAGAGGGCAACAGACCCCCATCTCATGGCTTTGAGACGGAGGGAGCTTCACTCTAGAATTGGCGTGCTATTCGCCGCACTCGTAGGGGGTACAGGTTGACCCATGGTGGGGTGCTCAAGTTACCGGATTCCGTGAAGTGCTGGGTGGTCCATTCACTCTGCTGAAAGGGGCTGCCTCGCTTTAGGTTTTAGAGGGTAACTTTCCGCACTCATAGCGGTCTAGGTTTCATTGCACAGGCTATCCACACGATAGGGGAACGTCGGGTTTCACTTGCGGCTCAATGAAACCCGGGGATCCCAGATTATCTGTATTGTTCTGTGATGCTTATTATATTTCTGTGATGTTGCATTCATCATACCTGGAGCGATTATTATATATTGATATATATACTAGTAGATGTTGTATATGTTTTACACCCGCGCTAGTCCAGTCCCCGCTCTGTCGTTAGTTAAGTTACCTAACGGGTGATGATGGGACCCAATGGCGAATGAGGATGGCATATATGTACATTTTATTTTCGTTCTTTTCTGGTGTGATTAATTGATGGGACTGCATTGATTCTGATCAATGCAAAAAAACAAACATATTTGATGTTGTTGGAACAATTTTCAAAAAGCTATTATTACCAGGACGTTTTCGTTTGCTTTGCACAGCGGTATTTAGTTTGGAATATCCAGCATCTCATTCGACGAGGCAAGGGCCGTGATCCCTTCATTAGGAGTGACCCCTTGGGCAGAAGTTTGTGTCAGGGTAATAACTTCACTATAGTCAATTACTTTTTCCTTTGCATCGCGGTATTCACTTTGGAATATCTTGCACCTCATTCTACGGGGAAAGAGCCAAGATCCCTTCACCGGGAGTGACCTCTTTAGCAAAGGTTTTCGCCACTATATTTATGTAAAAAGCTATCTGGTTCCTTCAACGATATCAAATTCATTACGTTAAAGGTTTTTCGCCAAAAACCATTCGTAGCCCTCCGTCATTTCAGACGGGTAGCACTTAGTATTCATGCTATATTTATTTGCCTTCGTCATGGCGTAGTGTATGGTAGCTATTTGTTACTTTTCTGATGCATAGATAGATGCGTTGGTTTGGGACAGTCGTACTACTATTTTGGCTTTCTTCAAGGTTATGTACGGGTGTGTTCAAATTAACCTGGACAATGACGGGCAGAACTTGGCATGTCTTATGATATGTTGGCCTTCGTCAAGGTCATAAGAGCATGGGGTAAAAATCAAATCGGGAGTTTTTAAAGAAACTGAAACTTGCCAGGCTTGCGCATACCTTCTGGAGTGTGATAACGCGAGTGGATTCCATCAGGTTATCATGTGATGGTAGTTGGACCCCGATTCCCATTGATGAGTTGGTTTACTCCTCGGGTGATCCCGACTAATTCTTCTTTCATGTTTGGAGGAGAATTTGAGGTTACGGTGGGAGGCTTCCTAATTGGATAAAGTGATTAACCATTCTGATCTAGGTTAGAGTACACGCAGAGTTTTTCTTTTCTCTCTCTCTTTGGCAGCGACCATGGCCCGACCCTAGACTATGACTCAGTGACCAAGTTAACCGAACATTCTTAAAACACTCGCTTGTGGATTGTCTGAGTTGCATACTTCATTGCCACTCCTTCTTTTACCCTTTGCATTTCTCTAGAACACCCCATATCACTACGAACATCCACTTCCATTGGATAAATCCATCGTATGGTTATATACGAACTCGAAGGAACTTATTCCAAATTCGAGGATGGATTCTGGTTCTGGAGAGATTGAATATGACTATTCAGCTGTCTTTTACTTTTACCTTATCTCAGGTTGCGAGTGCTCTTAGGATTAGGACAGTACACCAATTACGCTTATTGGATTGTCTTCTTCCAAACTTTAGGCTGGTGTCGAAAGGTAGGGAATGAAGCAAACCGATTAGCCTAAGTGTGGTGTACAGAAGGTAATAAGTAAAGACAAATAAAGGGATCAGAAAAAGGGCAAAGTAAATTGCGAATGCTATCATTCATGACCAAACCACGTAGTTCATTTCCACTCCTACTTCACCATTGTATTTCTCCAGAACACTCCGTATCACTACGAAGATCCACGGTTTATTTGGATACTCCATCTTATGGTTATATACGAACTCGAAGGAACTTGTTCCAGTTCGGGGATGGATTCTGGTTCAGGAGAAACAGAATAAGGTTTATTCAGTTATCTCTAATCTTTACCTTCTCTCAGGTTGCGAGCGCTCCAAGGATTAGGATAGTACACCTATTACGCTTACTAAATAGTCTTATTCCAAACCATATGTGGTGCCGAACGGTAGGGAAGGAAGAAAACCATTTAGCTTAACGATGGTGTACAGAAGATAATGACTAAAGACATGTAAAGGGGTTTTTGAGAGATGGCAAAGAAATATATAGTTACAGTCATGAATCTGATAATGGAAGAGGCATTACTAAGAATACCCGGATGCCCCTTCGAAACATTTTCATGTTTCAGTTTCACTGCGCGTTGCTAACAGAAAACTGATTTCGCAATTAGGTCCTTACTCCATGGTATGTATTTACCAGGTTTGCTTCTCACATCTGTATGGTTTTACAGATGATGAGTGGGAGTAAGTTATTGGGAATTATGTGATCATTCTCTTTATATCGGAATTCGTTGTAATTGGTGAGATTTAAGGAAATCGCCTGGGTTTTTGCTAGACAGCAAATATTTGGTTTTGATTATCCATTGTTATGCATCAATTTCAAATTGATATATCTGTATGTTTATTTTATAAGTGAGATATAACTTTTTGAAATTATGTCCATGACATTTACCTATATCAGTTGATGGTTAGGTAAGGAGCAATGAACAGCGGTGTAATTCTTTGTAACCATACTACAGTTTTCAAACTACAACGCACATAGTTTGAGTTATTCAACTCAGGGGACTTATACAGAGTATTGTATGTTGTCCAGTGTCCATTAGGACAAAAGGGTTGGTGCTTATACTATATTCTATTTACTTGTGACTTCTTTATTTTTAGACACGTGTTTCCTAGAAATACAAGGTCCAAGTTTTGAGAAGTGATAGGTATAAGAAAAAAGAAGAGAACCGGGTGTCGCAAGTATCGGGATTCTTCATGGTGATCGAAGATGTAGATACTTGTATGAGGTAATCAGTTGATAGTAATGGTTTTGAAATACTTGTTTCTCTTTCAGGTTACTCATAATTGTACGCACTCTTAAGTTGAGTAATGCTGATCTGTCTCTCTCCATTTAGTGGACATGCACTGGAGACAGCTGTATGATTTGAATTTGGTTCCAATTAAATCAGTGCCTATGTTTCTATATTGTATATAGAACAGTTAATATCTTAACATTGTTAAGGTATATGGAGTTGTCCGGCTTTTGCTTGAAACCAGACACTGGATAACCCAAGGCACGTTTCTGTAAGGGAAGTTTGTTGGTTAACCCGGGCTATGACGAGGGTTGATTTTCTTCCATCTGGAAGATCAATAGTGATATTGTTCTTGACTCGCCACAGTTGTAGTAAAATGGACTTTTTCAGAAAACAGTAGTAAGAGTATGGTAGAACTGGAAGTGATTCCTGAACTGCAAATGATTACTGAAAATTTAATAGAACCTAAATATTCAATCAGGTTTGACATTCCATTAGCCACTCCGCAGATATGGTGGGTAACCTCAGTCACACGAGAGGTACTCCGGTAGCCTCAAGGACGGTGACAGAGAGGTTCTTATTTACCCAGACTTGCCATTGCTACTGTTCCAGACTATAACGCCCAGCAGGAGGATGAGTATAGCGTCGTTCTAAACTAGCTTTAGAAGTGTACAAGAATATGACTCTACCAGAGGGTAGTCGTAGTCAGTAGGAGCAGCGGAAGCGTAGTGGACAAGAAGGTTATGTCTATTTATAGACTAAAGCAGAATAGCGGGGATAGATCCTCTATTATTGATGTAACAGCCATAGGTTATGACTTCATCAGAATAGGAGATGGATCTGTAAAGAAGGTGGTAGGGTGTGATGTCCTGGTATTTGGATGACATACACAGAGTAGGAAGTGATATTCCAATACTACGATCGGTTATACTGTGGTTGTCACACAGTGGTTTTCTCCACATAGGATTTGGATATAATATTAGGCATTCCGGTCACTAGATCTTTGGTTTTAGATTTAGATTTGGGAAGTGTCTTAATTTGGGTACATAGACAGCATTCTAAAGGTGTTTTAGAATGGACGACTCCTGATATGGTGGTTTACCTACAGGTGATGGAGTCACCCTCTCTAAAGATGTATTACAGACTAAAAGGGAGAGGGATGTGCATGATTGGCGTATCACATGCTTAGGCAATTGAGTCAATCATGAGATATCAAGTACCACACCAGATGTTGTTTTTGCACTAGCTACAATAAGTTATGATATTAATCCAATCCTGGAGAAACATTCGGAAGCAGTTTTAGAACATAAGTGGATGTTCTTGGGAGATGACAACGACTGCCTCCTTCGGGAGACAGTTATCATTCCAGGCTTCCAAGGTGACCTGGATGACAGAGTGACTATCAGAGTTACAGTTTTCCCTCTGACGAGGGGCAGTTGTTTGGACAGGTAGTCCAAGCGGATATTGAGGGAGGCATGGCGCAGGATACTGATTAAATTCAGTTGTCGATACAGTCTAAGAATTTACTGGATTTGGAGTTCATTTGTGAAATGGGTCCCATCAGATATCCAGACATATTCTAGGACAGGTATTACTCAATTCAGGAGATGGCTTTCTCCGCGAACTTGAGATTAAGAGAGACATAGAAAGAAACATCAGGGCGGATCCACTCACTGAGGCTATTTCTCGAATGCAATAGTTTCGCAAACGAGCTTTGGGAAACTGATTAGTAGAGGAGTTGGGTGTTCGGTATCACACGTGCTGTGAGTATGCGACATCGCAATATTAAGCCTTGAGTGCAAGTGGGAGATTGTTGGATATAGTGCCCTCAAAGTCAATTATTGGATCGCAGGCACATGATTGCAATGATTGAGGGAGGACCTATACCGGTAGGACAGTCTTACTCGAGATGATAGTACGCTATCTGGTTTGCCTTTATCATCGTATACATGCTTTAGGTGACATTACAGATCACTATTACACGTGGACAGAGCCCTTAGGATTCTTGCTTAACTACCAGCAGTATGATGGCGATCATATACGTGATAGTTGGGCAGTCTATAAGGATATCCTTAAAGTGTCCCTAATCGTGGGAGTTTCGAGACTAGGTATTGATACTCCATGAGTAGACTAGTGTATACGGATCGAGACACCGACAAGGGGCGATGGCCGGTCTCACAAGCCATTGGTGTCAGTTGGTTCACCTAAGACGTATTCAGGTGCTCATTGGGTTATGAGTACACTGGACATGACTCGCCGAGAACGTACTAGCTGGTATTATACCTGTCGTCAGATTGCAGTTCCCTGGTGACAAGTGTACAGGTTAGTCCATCGACCTGAGATCGTCATTTGTCTCGTGTGAGTTCCCACTGTGCTTTGATTACTACCTTACCATGGTTCAAAGGAGTCGTGCAAACAGGTTTTAGTTGAGTACAGTCCCGAGCCATATGGAGGCAGTGAGCGGATCGGCAGGGGATTCGTCTCTCCCGGTATTAGGGGTGAGATCGCGCTGTGTCTAGGAGAGCCATTACACGAATTCCTTGGCCAAGGCATTTGAGATTTACTGGTAGGTATTCCAGTAGTATCTCAGGGTGTTCCGTGCTCCACTCCTACACGACTTATACCGGTTTTGGGGGTCTGACATTTACCAGCCCCTAGGCCCGATATGCGATACTCATAGACGAATGGACCGGACTGTATGGATATTGTCACTGACAGGCTCAGTGGGGTTTCAGGATGAGTTCGCTCGTCGCCCTCTTTTTGCTCAATACCTTGGTAGCCGTTACGTACAGGTAGTACCACTGACGTGCCTGTCGTTAAACCCACTGCCAGTATATTGACGAATTTTTAGAGTCTCCCACAGAAAGTTTCCCATGTTCGGGTGAAACGTTGTAGAGGCCGTATGGTTTTATGGCAGGGTTCGATCATATACGTGCACTTGTGCACGGATCATGATCGGACGGATCATACTAGTGGGCTTTGGTTTAAGCCGAATCCTAGTATTAGATTTATTGGATTACTTTAGTCTCATTTTATTCGCATTCAGTCGGAATGCTGATGCAGGTATGTATATACAGGTGAGATGTATCCTTGTGATGCGTCATGAGTTTACTTTAGATATTGCTATTCTCTTTTTGGATTAAACATTTTGGTTTAAATGTTTAGTGGTGGAAATTGTGACTGGAAATCATGATGAAGGGCATTAAATGAGGCATGTGCATGGTTGATGACTCTTGGTCTAATTTTTTGTGCAATGTCAACTTTTTTGATTGATTATTGTGTTGAAATGATATGAGGAGAGAGAGGGCTGCCATTATACTTGGGGTTGGTCTTGAGATTTCTTTCCAGCACTCTCACAATTCATACAACACAATAAGCAAGCAGCCTCTTCATCTTCCTCATCTTCTCTAGCTCACATTTTCCACCATGGCTTCATCTTCAACCTTCATCCATACAATCTCATGTGTTAAGAATCAGTGGATGTTTAGAGATAAAGTTATCACACACATTCTCTACTCCACCTTGGGCATGTCGGCTAGCAAACATCATGTTCGAGTTACTTCGGTTTGAAGCGGGAGCCCATAAAAAGACTTCTTGATGTGGTACCATTTTCGACAAGGAGACCGAAGATCGAGCGAGATCGTAGATGCCGCGAAGAGCTAGGGATGGTGACTAAAGACCGAAGGACACGGATCGATCGGTATAGCCATTCTATCTTCTTTGTAGTCGGATAGTTTAGTGTTAATAGTTCGATCCAGGTGAAAGACTACGATAGCGCCGGTTTCGTAAAAAGTTTTTTCTCCGCATTTGGCCTCGGACTGACGGCCGGGGCGCTACCGTAGACTTACAGGTTCGGTCAATACATCCATATTATTATCATGTTTAAGGCCTGACATGGTCGCTACATGGTGAGAGAGAGAAGAAAACACTTAGTGTATGCTCTTGCAAGATTAGATTGGTTTTTATCTTATCTAATCATGATGGCTCCTACTGTTTTTATCAAATCTTCCATCAAACCCTAAAAGAAAAGACTAGCCGAGATTAATTACATCCTGTAATTTCGGCAGTCTTTTAGCCAGGCCAGTGTTGGTACTTTGAGGGAGGTTCCCCGTGCTTTCGCACGAACATAATTAAAATTAACCTCGTTTTCCTAAAGGCATAACCCCGTTAATACCTTTCTAGACACCTACTTGATCGGCTAATTGTCATGTGTAAAATTCTCCCAGGCGTAACTCTTACTCGCAGTGGGTATCGGGATCCAACTATCTCATAGATGGTATGCAATCTCATTGCAAATTTCAACACTTGAAATTCCCGATAATACTTTTGCCCCTAACAACCCATGATCTTGACGGAGGTTAACAAACAATAGACTGCTAGTCAAGTTCAACCCGTCGTTTCCTGATTGAATTAAACCCACCCGCACGACCCTTGACGGAGGTCAACAAGGTCGTACAAATACCCTAAAACAATCGCATCAGATGCATCAGATAAATACGAGTCAGCTACCGCACACTACGCCTTGATGGAGGTCAACAAACGCAGCACGAATACTAAGTAGGACTTATCTGAAATGACGGAGGGCTACGACAGGTTTTCTATGAAAACCTTTTGCGTAATGAATTTGATATCATTGTAGAAATAAGTAATTTTTTAAAAGGAATGTTTTTGAGGCTTTACTAGTTTCGCTAAAGAGGTCACTCCCGGTGAAGGGATCTCTGCTCTTTCCTTATCAAATAAGGTGTAGGATATTTCATAAATACCACTATGAAAAGCAAGAACTATATAAGCAATCAAAAACTAAACCGAGTGAGTTTGTAGTATCTGCTAGTTTCGCTAAAGAGGTCACTCCCGGTGAAGGGATCTCGGCTCTTTCCTTATCAAATAAGGTGTTGGATATTTTACAAGGAATACCGCTATGCAAATCAAAAACTAAAGATACCCTTTTTGAAAATTTGATTCTACAACATCTTTTTGGTTTCTTTTCTTTCATTAATCACATTAATGAAGTCCCATCATTTATGCTTCCTAAGCATCACAGAAGAAACGAAAATACAACTTACGCTTATGCCATCCGCATTCGCCACAGTGTCCCGTTATGCACCGTTAGGATACTTAACTAACGGCATAGCGGGGCGGGACTAGTGCGGATGCAAAACATAAGCAACGTTTATTATATATCTGATATACAATAATAATGCATTCGTCTCAGTATATTAAGTGATCACATCACAGAATATCAGCAGCAGAAGATAACATATGAAATATTGGATATTCTAGGAGGTCCGTATTTTGTATTTAGCCAACAATAGAAAATAAGGATTCCACGGTCGCGATGAATAGCCAAACCCACATCCCTAGAACCCTACGAGAGCGGAAAGCAACCCTACCAATTTTAGAGTTAGGAGACCCGGACTCGACTCCTCGAGATGGTCTCCTACTGGACTCTAGAACCCAGTTACTTGTGCTCCCCACCTTAGGTCTATCCTAATGCGGAAAAGTAAATAACATACAACAGCAGTGACACATCCTCAACCTGGAAGTGCCCCAATAAAAGAATATTACATACAATGAATTTTACAAGAATGGAAATAAAAACTCTCATCTCACATAAAACCCCCGGCTATTCAGAACACGACGATCCAATATAACATATCACAGCAACACATAACATCACATGTCATCAACGTAAGTAAATATGCGTATCCCAATTGTCGTTGGTGTATAGCAACGAAACTGGCGATACACAACATATTACACTTATGGTCGCAGAAAAGAAAATGTAAAACTACAGCATTTGGAATCCACAATCACTTTAGACATCATAAATCCAAAATATCACATACTTCGCATTTCATGCCTAACTATATGAATTCCACATATTGTATCACATTCCAGAAAAAGCTAGACGGTGTTAAACTTTCCGCTCAAATCAACAAACACACAAAATTACCCAAAAAGCTCAAAACTTGAGCGTAGTTTAAAAGTATCCATCGCATGCCACAATACCAATGGACCAGCCGTAGAAGGGTCAACCAATGCCTCACATGTGGCACCGCTGAACTACCACAAACCCTAGGGTTTGATGGTGGTTCTGACGGTCACATAATCGAGTTAGGGTTTTGTTCTTCTAGAGGGTCCACCGAATCACTTGCACGTTATTTGAATGTTTCAAACTTGGAAAAAATTCAACTCTTGAATAAATTTCCAGCGAGGGTCAAATTGGGTATCTGATATCTGTTCGAACTTTTAATACGGTCTCAATAACCTAAAATACTACTAGAATTACGACTACGAAACACTCCGAGTTGCCATTATAGTAAACTAACATCTCATGGAAATTTAGCAAAAACAAACAACACATGAAACACCAAAACCCAGCGACCAGAACACAGTATAAATTTCTTCCCAAAAGTCCACAAAAAACCGAGGAGGCCGGTTTTTTGCCTCACGTGGCCGGCCAAAAACCGAGGGTTGGGGGTGAAATATGTACTGTGTTCATATAATGCCCCATACAACATTCTACAGTTGTTTAAAAAATTTTAAGAGCTCATATAAAAATCGACCGAAACATGGTTTTGATGTTTCATGTTTCGGAGTTGTTTCGGTTTTGTAATCCTACACAATCCGTCTAAATCTCTAGCTTGGCTCTGATAACACTGTAGGGTTACTAAGCACAACAGCAAGGTTTCGGGGGGCATCGTTCATGCCCATTTTCAAAAATTTGCCATGCTTGTTAACCCTAACCCTAGAATCTTAACTAAAGATTTAGACGAAAGCATATGTAAACAACTTTACATCTAAGTGTTTGCGGAATACAACCTTTGTTGACCGGTCCTTCACTTCATATGCTCCGAGTATTCGTCTATTCATTGCGATCCAAGTCCCGGACTCTTGAGAGGCTGCACAAGGTGATTGATCCATTCTTGCTAGAAGTCTTCCAAATCCAAGATGATCTACTTCGAGGAAATACGAACCCAAGCTTTCTCTTCACTAATAAGGAAATAGTGAAGCTAACACCCTAAACTATATGGCTAGTATAGAGGAGGAGGATGAAGTTGGAATTTTGCTCACTTTAAAATTTAGTTTCTCACTATTTTTCTCTCTTTATCAAAAACCTAGAGAGCTCACTTGAGCTGGAGGAAGAAGATGAAGTGATGAAAAATGAATGAGAGAGTGAGGTTAGAAATGCAACCATGGTGAGTATATTTCATGGCTAATCATTGTAAAGAATAAACCATAGTTAAAAGGTAATGGTTAGGTTAAAAAATATCTAAAGAAAAACAAAAAGGGTGGACTAAGTCAATGGTTATCCAAACTAGCAACCATGATAAAATCCACACATTTTTGAATTTCTTAAATAAATAAAACCTTTTCATTATCTTTTATATGGTGTAATTCTCATACACCTGTGTTGCCTGTATAACCTAGCATGTCACAATAATATATATCACATATATATTATTTATGTAACAAAAGAAAACAATACAATAAACATATATCACATATATTTTAAATGTATCAAAAGTGAGAAATAGAAATACTTAAGTGAGCATATATTAGTTAATGTAATTTAATATGTCAAATATATAATTATACATTAAATTATTAAACCAACACTTGATTTAATAATCCGGCTATATCACATATAACCGACTAATATTGAATGTATCATTTCATCGAATCAACACTTGATCCGATGACCCGGCTATATCGCATATAACCGGCCGATATCACATATCGCGAGAATAGAATACAGTACCACATACCCGTATTATTCTCAGTCCTGCACATATCACATATGTGCACCTACCCCGTTTTGCCTGAGCCAGGAAACCTCTGTGTAGGACTCTAAAGACTCGTCAATATGCTGGCAGTAGGTGATGATCATATCAAACACCCACAAGCTGCTAGCGGTCAGCTAAACGTAATAGCCACCCAGGTATTGAGCGATCAGAAGATCAACAAGCAAGCCAGCACACACTCCTGTGAATCCAATCAGTAACACTACCATACAGTCCGGTCTCTTCGTCTGATATGCCGCATATCCAGTCTAGGGGTGGTAAACATCAAACCCCAGTAACCGATAACTTGTGCCGATGTAAGGCTCATAACGGGTCGAGAAACTACTGATAACACTTACCAGTAGATCTCCATAGCATCCCTGGCCAGGTATGTAACACTTTGAATTTCCGTTAGAATTTTTTTCGTGTTAAATTAGTAATTGTACGTATTATTGTATATGTGTACATAGGATTATTAGTTATTTTAGTCGGGTTTACTATTTATATTTGGTCGTGTTAGCAATTGGAAAATTTTCCTTTGTAGTGTACACTTGCACACTTAGCCATTTTTGTGACTTAAGGTTTTTGTTATAACATGTTAAGCATTCATGTGTTGCATGGTTGTTATTTCCCCCACCCTTTTATCCAAAACAAAACCGCATTTTATAATTCAAATCTAATAGAAAAATAGAAGCACGGTGGTTAGGTGAACACTTGACTTTTGACCCCTATTTTCTTCTCTTTTCTCTCTCTTTCCCTCATTCTGAAATTCTGCAGAAATTCCAGCAGCAAACCCCCATTTTTCTCCATATTCTCTTCTCTTTTCACTTCTCTTTAGTTCCTCATTCAAACCCTACACAAATCTAACCTTTTTCCTTCACAAAACCTTGGAAAAGTGAGCTTTTTGTGGTGTTTAGAGGCAAATCTGCCCACTTGAGGTTAAAGCTGGAACTTTTGGTTTTTCTAAGGTCATTTGAAGGTATAAATCTCACTTCTAGCACCCTATCTCCATAACTTGCATGTTTAGTTTCAAAATATCACCTTTTGTGCAATTTTAGTGCTATTGAAGGGATTTAGTGTTAATATGTTAAAGATTTATGTTGTTGTGGCTTGATTAGCTTGTTAATGAGTTATTAGTGTGGGTTTAGACTAGGTTTGTTTCAGATTTCAGAAAAATACCCTAAAGTTTGATTTTAGTGCAAAAGTGTGGATTTTAACTTGATTTAAGGCTCTGTAGGATCTGCTACTACCCGAGATATTTCAGAGTGAAACTAGAGGTTACTGTAGCATACTCAGGGGTATTGAATGCACACACAAAACCTGGGAGCCCAATTCCCTACCCAGGCCGCCGAAATATGCTTTCTGGCCGCAATTTGCGGCCAGATGGGGGTGTTTTGGGTTAGGGTTTGGGGTGTTGGTGTCTGCTGCTATGTGGGTTATGTTGGTATATATAGTTTTACATTATCTTTTCTGTATCAAAATCTGGAGCAGAATACCTATTTTCCCGTATTTTAATCTTCGCGACACGCGTGATACGTGTGTATGGGTTTTGGGTTTCTGCGTATCGCGACGCGTCGGAGTGGCTTCAGGCGTGTAATCACACGTTTTAGCGTATCGCGCACACGCGCGCTTGGTTCACGACACGAGTTATTAGTTCGGCTTTAATGTCGTGTTTGTGTGATGTCAAGCTTATGTATGGTGTATTGTGTAATTCTAGGTTCGCAGGCGAGTACGGCGGACGCCGCGTAGAAGGGGAAACAAGTTGTTGGCTCATCTATATGTGACTACGGTGAGTAGATTTAACATCTACGGGGATATCGCCCGCATGGCGTTCTACGTCAGGGCTGATAGGACCTTATATCTACATTTGCATACATTGACTGTGCATGGCTACTATTTAATGCATACTGCATTCCCTGCTATATGGATATAAACTAGAATTGATAGAACACCGCACCATTTCTAACGGTCCATGTTGCACGAGCACTATCCTGCATGTTACACACACACCGTTAGTAATTGCCATGACACTCACACTGTAGAATTTACATCGGATCATTATACTGTAGCTCATCTATATATGACTTGACATGATATTCATACTTGATGCATATATCACATTGAATCATTATACTGTAGCTCATCTATATGTAACTTGACATGATATTCATACTTGATGCATATATCACATCGGATCATTATATTGTAGTTTATCTATATGTGACTTGACATGATATTCATACTTGATGCACATATCATATCGGATCATTGACTTGCATATTGGTTTGGATTACATGTGATTTCTGGATTTGCGAACAGTGGCTATTTCAAATATGTAATCATTTAAAATCCCGGTTCTCTTGATATGATATTTCGGTACGTCCACCATGTGTTTCCTCGGTGCTAGAGTGATATATATGAACCCGAATCGAGGAGCTGGTTGAGTACGATTACGGATACATGGTGGACCCGGTATGGTACCCCGGGGCGAGAACGGTTTCGCTGTGTAGTAGACGGTGAGCCTGGCAGAGGGACTACTACCTACCGGTGATTGGTAGGACCTGACAGTTATCCGGAGGATACTGATCAGAATCGATAGATGGATGCGGGGTGATCCGTACTGCCGGGGCCGAGGGCCGATACCACAGACGGAGCCCATGGGCTGACCCGGACTGACGTGGCCCGATGGATGAGGATTTGCGTGTCGATGCTGGACACGAGTATTTATGATATTTGGGTGCCGATGTTGGGAACTCGGGATTCTCAGAGATTTACAGGATTTGAGGGCCGATGAGAGTGCCGGCGCCTGAGCTATTTGGGGGATCTGGGTGCATTGATTGACACCGATTATATATTCCACGTTGACATTCCGTGTAGATGTTATCTTGCCCATGCTCAGCATTTATTATTGTACCTCATCCTGTAGTTATATTACCTGATAGAGCACTTGCATGATTATTGCACATACTGCTTATCACATATCGATATCATCTGTTGGCATATGTTAGAGTAGCGCAGTACGTGCATGCTCGCGATTACCTTTATATGTTATCTCTATTCACGAGTTGGCAACTCACCCCCGTTGTGCCACAGTGTTTGCAGGTTGCCCTTCGGAGTAGTCGCGGCAGGCTGCGTTTTGCATCTTTTGACACAGATACCACCATAGTTGGTGTACTAGATCTTTTGCTGATAGGTGGGTTTTGTGCGGTATCTGTTTATCTTTCAGTTATGTACATTGTTGTATCTAGTATTCTCCGTCTACCATGTATGTATTTGACTTAGAGACAGTGTGAGGACGATGATGTATATTATTTGTTTTCTGGTGTCGAGCACGTTGTGAGCCGACTGTACTTGCAGTTATTCTATCTGTGATGTTCCCACTTGTGGATCTTGATCTTCGCTACGGCGTCGTATATTGCTATCTTGGTGATTGTTTACTTAGATTTCTTAACATGTTAGTAAGTGCTTTCATTCTAAACTTATAACACTCTATACTTTTACTGGTTTGATTTCTGGGTTTTCGGTTCACTTAGTCGCGTTACGCCTGTAGACGTTACGTCGTTAAGTGCCGGTTACGGGCCAAACTTTGGTTCCTGACAAGGTACTTCCTGTTATAGCCTATCGAGCATAGCGCAACATCAACCCCCAATACAGGGAGAGACGAAAACCCTCCTATCACTCATTGCCTCCATGTGATTCGGGACTGTACCTAAAAGCCATCGTTTTGCAGGTTCTCTTGAACGTGGTAAGGTGGAAATCAATGCACAGTGGGAATCACACAAGACTCTATGACGATCTCGGGTCTATAGACTAACCTGTACCAGTGTCACCAGAGAACTGCTATCTGACGATAGGTATAATACCAACTAGGAGTTCTCGGCTAGTCCGTTCAGTGTACCCAGTCTCCACTGAGCACCCGTATACCTCCTTTGATGTCAAACACCAATGGATGTGGGATCATCCATCACCCATCATATGGGTCAAGAAGCGTATACGCTAGTCTACTCTATAGTATCGATGCCCTGTCTCGATACACCCTCGACTAGGAACAATTATAGGATGCACTTATGGACTACCCTGGCCCCACTACTATGATCTCTATTATATTCCTGGTAATCAAGTAAACATGCTAAGGGCTTCATCAACATGTGAGAGCAAGACAGTATCACAATACAAGTCAACATGTTAAGACAAAGAGCAACTAGATAGCATACTATCATTTAGAGCAAGAATGTCTTCTCTATATATGTCCAAGCATCCACTATAATATACATCATATGTACAATAATGGCCTCTAGGGCATATACATAACTAACAGGATTACCATACATGATGAGTTTTACCTGTTGATTGATCCATACCCTTGATTAGATGATGTCGTACGATAGATTATACCTTACGTGACGTTGTGAGGCTGGATGCAGATTGATAGATTCACCGGCCTGGATATATTATAGATACGTATATCTTTTAGCATTTCGCTTACGATGTACCTTATGCTACGTTCATGTCATTCTCATTGCATTACATATACGTGTGCTAGTACACCTACACCATTATCGATGATGCGTATATTACACTTACACAGATTGGCCGGCTCACAGACATTATCATCGATAATTGCTATGTCACTTATATAGTAGAATTGCATAATCATGCTACTACACTTTATTGTTCAGTATTGTCACATCACTATACTTGGTGGAGTGATATATTTGCTATGCTCACATCACTATACCTTGTTGCATGATATACTTACCATGCTTACATAACTATACTTGGTTCAATGATATACTTGATATGCTAACATTTCGGTGATATGTTGCATACATCATGCTTTATGATATTATGCATTGAGATGTTGTTTTCATGAGATTCTGGATTTGAGAACCGTGGTTATATTTCAAAGGAAAATATGTATTGTTTTAAAAACCGGTTCCTCTTGATATGATATTTCGAGACGTCCACCATGTGTTTTCTCGGTTTTGAGATTGGCATGTGAAACCCGATTCGATGAGCGGTAGGCACTATCTGCGGGTATATGGTGGACCCGGTGAGGTACCCCGAGGAAAGAAGACTAGTATTGTTAGGCGGTGAGCCTGGCAGGGGAGCACTACCTACCGGTGATAGTATTTGGACTCAGCGGTTATCCGGAGGATATCAACCTGAGTCGTGGGATGGAAATGATCGCCGAACAGAGTAGGCGGCGCCTGAAGGCCTATCTGAGGATGTGGCGCCTGAGATATGATGATTTACGTGTTGTTGCTAGACACGGGTTTCATGATGTTTCGAGTGTCGGTGTTGGACACTCAGGTACCATGATTTAATGTGTCATTGATGGACATACGTTCTTTGATATCCTCATATATTTACATGCATATGCTTTCATGATGTTTCGAGTGGACGAGATCCACATACATACAGGCATTGATTATATTGTTGGATGATATCCACATGCAATCATGCATTGATTATATTGTTGGATGATATCCACATGCATACATGTATTGATTATTGTTGGCATATATGCAGATAGGGTCACCCTAGATATCATAGTATTACCTTTATGATATAGTTGGCCTAAGAAACGTTGTTTATTTCGATTTCTACCTGCTAATGTTTTATACTCACGAGTTTGCAACTCACCCGCGTTGTGCATCAATTCTTGCAGGTTGACAGCATGGATTAGTAGCGGCATCGCTGGTACACAGCTTCCATTCGGGTGATTTGCTTTGGTAGTTGGTACATGTTGGATCGTGCCCCTCTTGTACTATTATTCCTGTTGTATCTAGTCAACTCCATCAATCAGAAAACTAGTATTAGTATATATGGTAATACTTAGCAAGAATTGTAGTTGCGAGACTTAGAGCGATGGGTTATATGTTCGCTTGGTGGGTTTGATGTCTTGCTTTTCATTTTCCTTTCGGTTGATCTTCGCCATTGGGGGTCGTATATATATATATATATATACTTGTGGTGGTTGTAAGACTACGGTAGAGCCCCGGCCGTCATTTCGAGGCCAAAATGCGGAAACGAAATTTTTTTCTGAACCAGAAACAGGCGCTATTGTATGCTTAAAATCCGGATCGAACCATTAACCTACAACTAGCTATCTAGAGAAGGGATAGAAAAGCTATACCGATCGATCTGTGTCCTTCGGTATTTGGCCACCATCCCAAGCTCCCCGCGGCAACTCTGGTCATGATCTCCTCGTCGGAAAGGGCACCACATCTACGAGTCTTTTTACGGGCTCCCGCTTCATCCGAAGCAACTCGAGCACGAAGTGTGCTAGTCGACGTGTCCAAGGTGTTGTAGAGAATGTTTGTAATCACTTTGTCTCTTGCATCCATGGCTTGGATGGAGGTTAGAGATATTGCTATTGATGGAGATAATGTGCTAGAAGAAGAAAGAAGAAGAAGAAGAAGTTTTTCTCTTTCTTTTCTTTTGTGATGGAATGAGAGATAGTGAGTGTGAGATAATAAAAAATACAAGAGCAAATAACCATCAAATGGCTGCCCTTCCTCTCTCCTCCTCTCATTTCATCCACAAATCAATCACCAATGTGACATTTTTCATAAAAAAGAGACCATGAGTCACTATATATGTCTATGTCACATTTAATGCATCTCATGATGAATTCTAGCTCATTATTTCCACCATACAAACATTAATCCAAATGTTTGGTCCAACAAAAAGGTACAGCAACATCTAAAGTAAACTCGTGACGGATCACAAGGATTCCCCTCACCTGTATATACATACCTGCACCAGCATTCCGACTGAATGCGAATGCGATGAGACTAAAGTAATCCAACAAATCTAATACTAGGATCCGGTTTAAACCAAAGCCCACTAGTATGATCCGTCCGATCATGATCCGTGCACTACTGCACGTATATGATCGGACCCTGCCATATATCATACGGCCTCTACAACGTTTCGCCCGAAACTTGAGAAACTGTCTACGGGGGACTCTAAAGACTCGTCAATAATTTGGCTGTGGATTTATCAACTAGCACGTCAGATGTATTAGCCGTACGTAACGGGCTACCAGGTATTGACCAAAAGGGAGATCGATGAGCGAACTCATCCTGAAACCCTACTGGGCCTGTCAGTGACAATATCCGTACAGTCCGGTCCGTTCGTCTATGAGCATCGCATGTCGGGCCTAGGGGGTTGGTAAAAGTCAGACTCCCAAAAGTGGTACAAGTCGTGTCAGAATGTAGCCCAGAACACCTTGAGATACTACTAGAATACCTACAAGTAAATCTCCTGCCTTGGCCAAGGACTTCGTGTAATGGCTCTCCTAGACAAAGCGCGATCTCACCCCCAATACCGGGAGAGACAAAACCCCTGCCGATCCGCTCACTGCCTCCATGTGGCTCGAGACTGTACCTAACTAAAACCTGTTTGCACGACTCCTTAGAGCCGTGGTAGGGTAGTAATCAAAGCACAGTGGGAACTCACACAAGACAAATGACGATCTCAGGTCGATGAACTAACCTGTACACATGTCACCAGGGAACTGCTATCTGATGTCAGGTATAATACCAACTAGCATGTTCCCGGCGAGTCCTGTCCGGTGCAATCATAACCCAATGAGCACCTGTATACATCTTAGGTGAACCAACTGACACCAATGGCTTATGAGACCGGACACCGCCCCTCGTCGGGGTCTCGACTGTATACACTAGTCTACTAACGGAGTATCGATGCCCTGTCTCGAAACTCCCACGACTAGGAATCACTTTAAGGATGTGCTTATAGACTACCCAACTCTCACGTATATGATCGCCATCATACTGCTGGTAGTCAAGCAAGAATCCTATAGGCTCTATCAACGTGCAATAGTGACCTGTAAGGTCACCTAAAGCAATACGCGATGATAAAGACAAACCATGATAGCATACTATTGTCTATCAACGTGTAATAGTAAACCGCAATGTCACCTAAAACATGTACACGATGATAAAGACAAAACAGGTAGTATACAATCATCCGGAGTACGATTGTCCTACCGGCATAGGTCCTCCCTCAATCATTGCAATCACGTGCCTGCGATCTAATAATTGACTCTGAGGGCACTATATCCAACAATCTCCCACTTGAACTCAAGGCTAATTATTGCGATGTCGCATACTCACAGCCCATGTGATACCGAACACCCAACTCCTCTACTAATCAGTCTCACAAAGCTCGTTTGCGAAACTATTGCGTTCGAGAAATAGCCTCAGCTAGTGGATTCACCCTGATGTTCTTTTTATGTCTCTCTTTATCTCAAGTTCGCGGAGAAAGCCATCTCCCGAAATGAGCAACACCTGTCTTAGAATATGTCTGGATATCTGATGGGACCTAGTTAATAAATGAACTCCAAAACCAAACTTCTTAGAAGTATCGTCAACTGAAACCAATCAGTATCCTGCGCCATGCCTCCCTCAGTATCCGCTTGGGCCACCTGTCCAAGATACAGCCCCTCGTAAAAGGGAAAACTATAACTCTGACAGTCACTCTATCATCCAGGTCACCTTGGAAGGCTGGAATGATAACCGTCTCCTGATGGAGCCTGCCATTATCATATCCCTAGAACATCCACTTATCTTCTAAAACTGCTTCCGAACGTTTTTCCAAGATAGGATTAATATCAACTTATTGCATCTAGTGCAAAAAAAACGTCTGGCGTGCTACTTGACATCTCATGATCAACTCAATTGCCTAAGCAAGTGATCTTCCAATCATGCGCATCCCTCTCCCCTTTAGTCTGTAAGACACCTTTAGAGAGGGTGACTCCATCACCTGCAGGTACACTACCGTGCCAGGAGTCGTCCATTCTAAAACACCTTTAGAATACTGTCTGAGTACCCAGATTGGGAAACTACGCAAATCTAGATCTAAAAACCATAGATCTAGTCACCAGAATATCTGATATAATACCCATTTCCCATGTGGAGAAACCACTGTGTGACAACCAAATAATAACCGATCGTAGTATAGGAATTTCACATCCTATTCTGTGTATGTCATCCAAATACTAGGACATCACACCCTACTACCTTCTTAACAGATCCATCCCCTAATCTGATGAAGTCAAACCTATGACTGTTGTTAGTGTATATGCCCTAGGGGCCATTGTTGTATCATACTTGTATGTATATTACTTAATGGAAGATTGGGATATTCACAGTTGTATATACAGTCTTGCTAAAAATGGTAGTATGCTACTTGGTTTGTGTCTACTTTAATATGTGCATATGTTTCTTGTAACATATCACTTATACATATTAGCAGAGCCCATAGGATCTTTGCTTGATTACCAGCGTTGTGATGGCAGTCACACTAGTGGGGGCTGGGTAGTCTGTAAGCAACATCCTATACATGTCCCTGGTCGTTGGATTATCGAGATAGGGCATCGATATTCCGGAGTAGACTAACTGTGTACGCTTCTAATCCCAGTTGGGGAGATGGTCTGTCCCACAGCCATCAGTACGTCGTACTGGAGATAGTATACAGGTGGTCGTTAGGTTACGGGTACTCCGGACAGGACTCACAGAGGAACTGTTGGTTGGTATTATACCCGTCGTCAGTTAACAGTTCCCAGGTGACATGAGTACAGCATAGTCCGCATACTTGACACTGCTACTTCGCCTCGAGTGTGTCCCACTGTTCTTAGATTGCTACCCTACCACGGCTCAAAGGAGTCGTGCAAACAGGTAGCAGTTGGGTGCAGTCCCGAGCACTTGGAGGCAGTGGCGGTTAGACAGGATTCGTCTCTCCCGGTATTGGGAGTTGGTATCGCACTGCGTCAGAGAGCCATTACGCAATGTCCCTGGCCAGGGTAAGCGTGATTTACTGGTAGGTTCCAGTAGTTTCTCAGGGTGTAATGGGCTACGCTCTGACACGACATATACCGGTATTAGGGGACTGACGCTTGCCGCCCCCTAGGCTCGATATGCGATAGTCTTAGACGAACAGATCGGACTGTACGGAGATTGTCTCATCAGGCTCAGTAGGAGTTCGGATGGTTTTCCTCATCGGCCTTCTTATCGACATCTACCTGGGGACCGTTACGTACAGCTAGTGCCGCTTGCGGTCTTTGGTTAAACCCAATGCCAGCGTAGTGTCGAGCCTTTAGAGTCCCACACAGAGGGTTTCCCTGCTCCAGGAGAAACGATTTAGAGGTCGTATGGTTTTACGACAAGGGTTCGGATGCATACGTGTTTAAACGCACGTACGACGTTCGGACAGTTTTTACTAGCCGGCTTTGGTTTAAGCCAGATTCTAGTATCGGGTTATTGGATTTATACAGTCTAAAGTTTTTCCGTGTTTTCACGGATTGGAGGGGCGTTCTCGTAATTTGTCGGGAAGCTTCTAGAAGAGTGGTGACTTCGGGGGTAAGGTGCCATTGTATTAAATGAGATTAGTGACTCATTTGTGTGATTCATTCATGTCTTTAATGCATCATAAATGCTTAATGACTCATGGAGATGAATCACTCATATGTATTTATGAAGGATGGTTGTTAAATCTTTTATTTCATTTTTTTGATAAATAATAATGCTTCGTATATTTTATGATAGATCATTATCTCATTATCATTCTCATCTTCACCTTCTCTCTCCTCAAGCTCACTCTCTCTTCAAACCCTAACCCTAACCTCTCATGAGTTGAGATCAAGGGTTAGCAAGACTAATACATCCATAATCTCACTCTATATCCCCTAGGTAGCTTAGATTAGCACTTTAAGCAACCTAGTTATCTCAATTTAGAGATTAAGCTTGGCGTAGGAGCTTTCGGGTGGATCGTCTTTGACTCGAGGAGGCCGTTGAGGTGCCGATGTTCCAAGGAGCCTACGAGGAGTGGAGGACAGCGATGAAGAGCCGAAGGAAATGTAACGTGAGGTATAACTTCGAATCCGAGTAGTTAAACCTCTAGTAGATAGTTAGCAATGGTTTAGATACGATTCATGCGCTCAAGTCTGTGTTACGAAGCTTTGATAACCGTTTTTCATATATTCCGCCTCTCCGCAAATTAGTGGGGTGCGTGGCATGGATTTACAGTGGTATCAGAGCCAACTAAACCATTAGTAGCTTGTTAGCAACTAATTAGAAGTTCGATCGACGGAAAACACGAAAACAAAACCCCAGAAATTCTAAGTTTCTGTTAATTTTAAAAGTGTCTGAAAAAATATTTGACATACCTTAAAATTCACAGCAGGGAAATATAAGAATACTAGGAAAATATGAGGACACAACTCGACTATACGGCCGCGGAACCGCGGCCAAATGGTGCTTTTGGCCGTGGATCCGCCGCCGAGTCAACCCCGAGTTGACTCGGATTTGCGCAGTAATTCTTATTTTAAAGTGATTTGTTTTCCTGTATATTCTTTTTCTACCCAGATTACTTCAGTGCAGGTTTGCTTTTGGGATAGACACGGAATATGGTAATCGATCGATATTCTAAGATATTTGCTAATTGGGTTTTTATCTGTAATGTTTAATGTTTTCGTAAACCTCCCCTAACTGCTAGTATGTCGGTTGGCAGGGGGTTGCAGATTTCTGAAATGTTTACTGTTTGTGTATATGAACTGTATTGGACTGTTGTGATGATTAGCCGGGGTTTGAGATGTGTTTTATATTAATTCAATGTAAATGTAATTTGATGTAATATTCTTTTGCGGGGCACATCCAGGTTGCGGTTGTAGCGACCATTTTATTATTTCTTTTTACTGTTTTTGCTCCTAGGATAGACCCAAGGTGGGGTACACGAACTACCAGGTACATTGAAGTGTTTAGTGGCCTACTCACATTGTTGAGGGAGACCGCTTCACTTCGGGTACTTGGCGGGTAGTTTGCCGTACCCGTAGGGGTCTAGGGTGGGGTAATGGCTATTCATCACAACTGTGTAATCCGTATTTTGTTGCAGGCTCAAAGAAAACGCGGATTGCATGCATATCCAATAAAGTTCATTTGTGATCTGGAATGCTTATTATTGCGTCTGACGAATGTACAATATCTATATATGATAGCTATTAGACGTCACTTATGTTTTACACCCGCGCTAGCCCAGCCCCCGCTCTGTCGTTAGTTAAGTAACCTAACGGGTGATGAAGGGACCCTGTGGCGAATACGGATAGCGTAAGAGGACGTAGTATTTTCGTTGTTTTCTGCAAAGATAGGATAAATGATGTGACGCATTATTATAATGCAAAGAAAATAAACCAAAGTTCAATCGTTGGAACAAATTTAAAAGAAACCACTTGGTTATTTTAAAAGAGCAGAATTTTTAATTGTGGAGCTTTAACCACTCCTTTTAAAAAGCTATTAGGTTCCTTCGATTATATCAAGTTCACTACGTTCACGGTTTTGCCAAAACCATTCGTAGCCCTCCATCATTTCATTTGGGTATTCAGTAGTATTCAAGCTATGCATTTGACCAACGCCAAGGCATAGTGTTTGATAGCTGCTGGGTATTTCATTTGTTACATAGATAGATGTGTTAGTTTGGGACAGTCGTATTATCATTTGGCCAATGTCAGGGATATGTATTGATGGGTTCAAATTAACCAGGATAATGATGGGTAGAACTTGACATGTGACGTATGATATTTTGACCAACGCCAAGGTCATAAGAGCATGGGGCAAAAATTTATATCGGGAATTTCTAAAGAAACTGAAATTTGCAGAGAGAGCATACCATTTTGGAGTTTGATGAATGTTGGTAGGATTCCTTCAACATTATCATATGATGATATTTTGGATCCCGATCCTACTGTGAGTATATACTACTTATCATGAGATTCGTCACTTAACGATCAATGCTATAAACCAAGTAGGTGCCGAGAAAGGTGTCAGCGGGGCTACGCCCCCAGAGAAAAGAGGTTATTTAATTATGGAACTTCGCGAAAGCATTGGAAAACCTCCCTCGAAGTATCGACACTGGCCTGGCTGAACGGTTAAGAAAGTATTGTACGGTGAGAATAGTCCTGGCTAGTTCTTCCTTTTTGGTTTGAGTAGGGATTCGAGAAACAGTGGGAGCCATCCTGTTTAGATAAACTTAAAACCAATCTAAACATGCAACAACATCATGCTAAAATGTTTTCTTCTCTCTCTTAATTGCAGCGATCTTGTGACCACGACTAGGTTACATCAAGATAACAAATTGACTGAGTCTGACATATATGACTGGCAAAGGTCTGTCCAGATGTCCATTACCTATGACAAGCTGGACCACCCTATTACTACTGAAGATCCCGCCGTCCCAGGTCCAGTTTCCACGGTCGCGGATATGGATATCCGTCAGACAAGGGAAAAGGATAAAGCGAAAGCCAAGTGCCTCGTATTAGCTTCAGTTGATGGTGTAAAACATAAGCAGCACGAGAAGATGGACTCGGTTTCCATCTTTCTCCATAACAAAGATTTATATGGAGAGCAATCACATATCGCAAGATATAAGACTTCGAACGAATTGATTCAAGCGAGGTTGACTTTCGGGTCATCTGTAGGGGACAACGTCCTTACAATGATTAGCTGTATTGATAAGCTCCAGGACCTGGAAACCACGTTGGGAAACAGGTCAAATACTGACTTCATTCTACTATCTCTACCTTCTAACCTGAAGGAAACCAGGGAAGTAGAAGGAAAGAGAAGGGCAAAAGTTTCGGGACTGAATGTAGTAAAAGAGGAACGTTCCTATTGTTATGGGACTGGGCATTGGCAGAAAGATTGCAAGGCTTTAGAAGCCAGTAGCCAGGATACGAAGCATGTTGTGGCTTCGGCCTCAAGTGTATTTGTTATTGAGAAGTATTTGTCAATTAACTCTACTTCCTGGGTACTAGATACCGGAGCAGGATCTCATATCTGTAATTCAATACATGCTTTAAGAAACCGTAGAGTTATAAAGGTAGGTGATTAGTCTCTCAGAGTTGCAAACGGAATAAGCGTGGACGCTGAATCCGTGGGAGAATATCGCCTAGGTTTGACAAGTGGGCATATATTGGTTCTACGTAACTGTTTGTATGTACCTAGTATGACTTGTAATATCACATCAGTGTCCTCACTTTCGAGAGAGGGATATGATTTTACATTCGTAAGCGATGTAGTTAACATCCACCTAAATCAAGTTTTGATTGGGTCCGGTACATTAGATAACGGTATATACGTATTGAGTCAAGCTCAGGTTTTCAATATCCAGAACACACTTAAAAGAAAGTCTCCAGAAATAAATCGGGCTTTCTTATGGCATTATAGACTAGGTCACATCAATGAGAGAAGGTTGACTAAGTTATATAGAGAAGGATATTTGAATACGTTCGAATATCAATCTTATGCTACTTGTGAATCTTGTCTCAAAGGAAAGATGACAAAGACTCCGTTCACTGGACACGGAGTAAGAGCAAGCGAGCTCTTGGGACTCGTACACAGTGACGTGTGCGGTCCAATGTCTACACATGCGCGAGGTGGTTATTCCTACTTCATTACTTTTACAGATGATTTCTCTAGGTATGGATATGTCTTCTTAATGAAGCATAAATCCGAGGCCTTTGAGAAATTCCAAAAATACAAGAATGAAGTGGAAAAATAAACAGGCAAGAGTATAAAGACACTGAGATCTGATCAAGGTGGTCAATACTTAAGTGCCGACTTCCTGGGTTACTTAAAAGATAATGGAATTCTCTCTCAACTTACTCCTCCATACACACCACAACATAACGGTGTATCAGAAAGGAGAAATCGAACCCTATTGGATATGGTTCGTTCCATGATGAGTAACGCTGAGTTACCGTAATCATTCCGGGGATATGCGCTAGAATCAGCGACATATCTTCTAAACAGGGTTCCTACCAAAACAGTGCCTACCACCCCATATCAGATGTGGAGTGGGAAGAAACCCTATCTTCAGTATGTGAGGATTTAGGGATGTCCGGTTTTTGTTAAAAAGCAGTATGCTGACAAGCTCGAAGCACGATCAGTACAGTGTAAGTTTGTGGGATATCCAAAGAACTCCAAGGGGTATCTATTCTATTACACAGAGGAACAAAAGGTTTTTGTTTCTCGTAATGCTCATTTTTTTAGAACAACAAGTTTTAGAAAAGGATACAAATGGGAGCGAAATAGAACTGGAAGAAATTCCAAAACCACAAACTACAACTGAAAGTTTGGTAGAAGCAGTAGTTCAAGAAGAACTGGACATTCCTGAACCCTCCGCAGGAGTATTAGGCCGTCTCATCCGCCTGAGAGATACTACGGTTTTCTCATAGATGGGGATAGAGAGGATTGTGTCATTGATGAAGATGACCCTAGTAGCTTCCAGCAAGCCATTCAGAGCGGTGACTCAGTAAAATGGCTGGATGCAATGCGGACCGAAATGGAGTCCATGTACACTAACAAAGTATGGACTTTGGACATTGCTCTAGATGGGATAAAACCCGTAGGATGCAAATGGATCTTCAAAAAGATGATTGGTGTAGATAGACAGATTGAAACCTATAAAGCTAGACTTGTTGCAAAGGGTTTCCGTCAAAGACCTGGTTTGGACTATGACGAAACCTTTTCTCCAGTGGCTATGCATAAATCCATTCGGGTCCTTCTTGCTATTGCTGCCTTCCACGATTATGAAATCTGGCAGATGGACCTAAAGACAACCTTTCTAAATGGTAATTTAGAAGAGAGCGTCTATATGGATCAGCCAGAGGGATTCATTCAGAGTGGGAGCAGCGGTAAAGTATGCAAGCTGCTTAAATCCATTTATGGACTAAAGCAAGCATTGCGGAGTTGGAACATCAGTTTTGATGATGCTGTCAAAGAATTTGAGTTTATCAAAAATCCAGATGAACCATGCATATACAGTAAGATTGTAGGGAGAGCTGTAGTATTCCTCGTCTTGTACGTGGATGACATTCTCCTAATAGGAAATGATATTCCTATGTTACAGTCAGTCAAAAGATTCTTGTCACATAAATTCTCCATGAAAGACCTGGGTGATGCCACCTACATTCTGGGGATCCGGATCTATCGTGATAGATCAAAAAGGATGTTGGGACTTTCGCTGTCCAGGTACATAGACGCCATAGTGAAGAGATTCAAAATGGATGATTCTAAGCGCGGTAACCTACCAGCTTTGCAGGGTTCCTAGGCATGCTAATTAGGTCTCACAAGGCATCAACCATGCCAAATTCAAATTTTTCTTATGTCTACAAACCCTAATACGGATCGTTAACTAGAATTTAAGCGAAAACGATAACTAGTTAACAGCTTAACTAAGAGTAAAAGGAAAATACAATCTTTGTAGATCCGGTACTCCACATCCATAGCTCCGTGATGAAGTCCCCTCGCTGCGATCATCGGATCCCGGGGTCTAGCGTCGGCTTCATCGGAGAAATGGGTAGGCTGGGTCGTCGACTTCGATGCCGAAGATGATCTACGTCGAGGCAACACAAGATCTAGCTCCAACTTCACCAAGTCATGAAACTTGTGAAGAAAACACCCTATACTACTTGGCAAGTGGTAGAGAATGAAGAAATAGGAAGTGGGATCACTTTAGAATTGGATTTCTCACTCTTTTTCTCAAGTTGCCATTAAAGGTTGCAAGCTTTCTTCTTTGTTGAAGAAGAAGAAGAAGAAAAGAATATGATCACTTTTTTAAAATAGGAAATAAAATGATATTTATCATATTTGCAACCATAGTTAGATGTAGAGAATAAACTAAGGTTAGGTTGAATGGTTAGGATTAAGCATGAAACAAAAAAGGTGGACTTATTCAAAGCTTCATGAAGCTTCAACTAGAAAACAAATCAAGCCACCATTTCTCTTCATCTTTCCAAAATGAATAAATAAGTAAATGAATAAGTAAATAAACAAAACCCTAACCATTAACATAACCATGGTTTAATCACACACACAAACCCAAGTTAGCATGTATCATTAAATATGATACAAACAAGTGCATAAAAGTATATCACATATACAACTTGTGCATTTCAAGTGAGAAAATCCATTTAAGGTGGAAAAATACTAGTTAATGCAAAGTAATATATCAAATATATAATTATGCATTAAATTATTAAATCAACGCTTGATTTAACGATCCGGTCATATCGCATATGACCGACTAATATCCAATGTATCGACTTATCGAATCAATCCTTGATTCGATAACAAGGTTATATCGCATACAACCAATCGATACATTCATCGCGAGAATAGAATACGGTATCACATACACGCATTATTCTCGGTCCCCCACATATCTCATATGTGCTCCTATTTCGTTTCGTTTGAGCCAGGAAACCTCTGTGTAGGACTCTAAAGACTCGTCAATACGCCGGCAGTAGGTGATGATCATATCAAACACCCACAAGCCGCAAGCGGTCTGCTAAACGTAACGGCCACCCGGGTATTGAGCGATCAGAAGATCGACGAGCAAGCCCGCTCATACTCCTGTGAATCCGACCAGAAACACTTACCGTACAGTCCGGTCTGATCGTCTGATATGTCGCATATCTTGCCTAGGGGTGGTGAACGTCAGACCCCAATAGCTTGATAAGTCGTGTCGATATGAGGTCTATAACAGTTCGAGAAACTAAAGGTAACACTTACCAGTAAATCTCAGCAACCCTGGCCAGGGATTTCCGGTTATAGCCAATCGAACACAGTGCAACATCAACTCCCTATACCGGGAGAGACGAATCCCCTCCTATCGTTCATTGCCTCCATGTGATTCGGGACTGTACCCAAAAACCACCGTTTTGCATGCCCTCTTGGACGTGGTGAGGTGGAAATCAAAGCACAGTGGGAACCACACAAGACTCTATGATGATCTCGGGTCAACAGACTACTCTGTACCAGTGTCACCAGAGAACTGCCATCTGACGTAAGGTATAATACTATCTGGGAGTTCTCGGCGAGTCCGTCCAGTATACCCAGTCTCCACTGAGCACCTGTATATCATCTCAGATGTCAAACACCAATGGATATGGGATCATCCATCGCCCATTTGTATGGGTCGAGAAGGTATACGCTAGTCTGCTCTGGTATATCGATACACCCTTGACTAGGGACCTTGAAGGATGTACTTATGAACTACCATGTCCCCACTAGTATGATCCACATCATAGTCTAAGTAGTCAAGTACACATCCTAAGGGCTTTACCAACATGCAACAGAGAGACAATCAGTGTACACGTTAAGGTAAAGAGCAACCAGATAGCATACTATCATGTCGAGCAAGAAAGTCCTCCCTATATATGTCCAAGCATCCACTACAATATACATCCTATGTATAGTAATGGCCTCTAGGGCATACATATAACTAACAATCTCCCACTTGCACTAGGGCCATCTGATAGCAGTGGTTGTAGTATCTCATACTCAACCATCCCATAAAAGTCTCTCTCTGGGAAATGGCCTTTGTGAGTGGATCCGCCGTGTTGTCCTCTGAGTCTGTTCTCCTAACCTCGATCACCCTGGAGATCAACCATCTCCATGATCAGGTGATACTGCCTTAGAATATGTCTGGATCACTGATGGGACCGGGGTTCCCAGGCCAAAGCCACACTTCCATTGTCACACAATGGTAGGAACTTAGTTCATCTCATGAACCAATATACACCCGAACACCCTCTTTGGTAGCATCTTTAGTAGCGATGTATCGAGCCTTTATCGTCTAGTAAGCCACGGTATTTAGCTTGGAACTCTTCCAACATACCGTCCCTTCACTGAGGGTAAAGACAATGACTGTGACTGACATTCAGTCGTCCTTATCACTCTGGAACCTTTCCGGTGATTCTCCCCAGGATCGATTAATACCATCTCACTACAACTAGTGAGAATCCTAACATCCAGTTGCTTCTATCTCATAGATCAAAACTCAGGATTTAGGAGGTATCACTTTGATCCTATACGGAGAATCCATGTGATAAGCGGTGATTGACCGAGCGTAGCATAGGAAACTCCTTTCTTATCAAGAGTATGTCATCCACGTACTCTACGATGATCACCACCATACTCCCTACTACCTTTTTGTATATACAAGGTTCATCTACCATTTTGATGAATTCAAACTTTTTGACAACTACATCAAAACAGACGTTCCAACTCTGCGATGTCTGCTTTATCCTATAAAGCAACTTGCACATGTTTCCGCTGCTCCCACTGTTTACGAAGCCCTCTGGCTGTGTACTTATAGACGCCCTCTTCTAAAACATCATTTAGAAAAGCTGTCATGACACCCAACCACCAGATATCGTAGTCATGGTATGTAGCCGTTGCAAGTAGGATCTGGATGGACTTAAGCATATGCCCCAGAAAAGGTTTCATCATTATCCACGCCTGGTTGATGATGAAAACCTATATCAAGTCTAGCTTTGAAAGTCTCAACTTTTCCATCTACACCAAGTAATCATCTCAAGATATACTTGCTCCTGATGGGGATTTAACCCTTCAGATATAGCAACCAAAGTCCATACTTTGTTGGTGTACATGGATTCCATCTTAGATCGCTAAGCACCCAGCCATTCTTACAGAGTCACTACTCTCGATGGCCTGCTCGAAACTAGTCGGGTCATCATCTCATGATGCAATCCTCATTCCCACTGTCACAGAGAAACAGAAGTATCTCTCAGGTGGGTGAGAAACCCTACTAGATCGGCGGAGAGGCCGAAGTTCGTTGGTATCTACTGAATCCTTTGGTTCTATCAAATCATCAGCTGCAGTTTGTATAGCTGAAACATTTCCAGTTCTACATAACAGATCTTGCCTCGAGCTTGTCCGGATTTTGCTTTTAGACATAGTCCGGACAACCCCAAATCTTAACTAGCTTAAGACATGGGTTCTTCCCATACCATATCACATATGGAGTGGTAGGCAACTGATTTGATTTGAACCCTATTCAATAGGTATGCAGCTTCTCAAGTGCATAACTCCCAAAAGGAAATAGGAAACTCAGTAGTACTCGTCATAGAGCACACCATATCACATATGGTGCTATTGCTCCACCCCAATATACCATCGTGCTATGGTGTATACGGAGGAGCAATGCTGAGAGAGAATCTCATTCTCCTTTAGAAAAGTCCAAGAATTCCGTGCTCGAGTATTCTCCTCCCTGATCTCATTATAGGACATAATACTTCTACCCTCATTTTGGTTCTTTACTTCTAACTAATATTCCGTGAATATCTCAAAAGGTTCGGACTTGTGTTTCAACAGGAACATATGTCTGAATCTTGAGAGATCATCAGAGAATGTAATGAAGTATAAAGAACCGGTCTTGGCATGTGTAGACTGGGGACCTTTATACATCAACATGTATCATCCCAAGAGTTCACTAACTCTTTCTCTGTTTCCAGTAAACGGAGCTATGGTCATCTTATCTTTGTGACATGACTGGCAAGTTTCATAAGATGTAAATTCAAACTGATTTGAATATGCATCTACATGTAACTTTAGCTAGTCGGGTCGCATTGATATGACCTAGTCTACAATGCCTCAAGAAGGATTCGTTCATTTCTGAACTCTTCCTCTTGTGTGTGTTCTATATACTAAAAACTGTAGTTTGATTTAGAACATCAATGCTTTTAGATAACGTGCCTGAACGGATCAACTTTTGATATAGGAAATGTTCAAAACAATATCCAACAATACAAAATTTTATCATTTCTTTACCAATAAAGAGACTGATATGATTTTGTATATCAGGTTCGGTATCTAATAACATTCGTTCAGAATCAATGTATTGGTAATACAGGGTGACAGTGACCAACAGACTTGGCTGCAACACTTGCCCCGTTTTCTGCCTCATGAAACTTATCACCAGTTCTCGGTTCTCTACCTATCTGTAGCCCTATGTAACAGATTACATATCTGGGATCCTGATCTGGTATCAAATACCCAGAACGTAGAGGATACAGAGTAACAGTTCTTTGTAACGAACACACCTGAAGATGATGCATCAACATGCACTCTCTTCATTTGGGTGGCACGGGAATTCTGGTAATCCCCAATTTCCTGCTCTGTCTTATAACAATTATAAGTTGGAGCAGGGACAACGTTCCCCAGCTCAGTATAACAAGCGGATTTGGTCAATAATCCGTATTATTATCTTGATTAAGGCATGGTATGGTCGCTACCTGGAGAGAGAGAGAAGAAAACACTCAGTGTGCGCTCTTGCAAGATCAGATTGGTTATTATTTTATCTAATCAGGATGGCTCCCACTATTTTTATCAAATCATCCTTCAAGCCATAAAAGGAATGACTAGCCGGGATTAATTACACACTACAAGTTCGCCAATCTTTCAGCCAGGCCAGTGTCGGTACTTTGAGGGAGGTCCCCCGTGCTTTCGCACGAACCTAATTAATGTAAACCTCGTTTTCCCAGAGTCGTAACCCCGTTGACACTTTTCTAGACACCTACTTGTTCGGCTAATTGTGATGTGTAAAACTCTCCCAGGAGTAACTCTTACTCGCAGCGGGTATCGGGATCCAACTATCTCATAGAAGTTATGCAATCTCATTGCAAATTTCAACACTTGAAATTCCCGATAATATTTTGCCCCTAGTGTTATATGACCTTGACGAATGCCAAACAACCCATAGTCCACTAGTCAAGTTCAACCCGTACATTTCTTGATTGAATTAAACCCACCCGCACGACCCTTGACGAATGCCAAACAACGCCGTACGAATACCCTAATCCAATCTGCATCATATGCATAAGCAGATAAATACTAGTTAGCTACCGTACACTACGCCTTGACGAATGCCAAACTACCGTAGCACGAATACTAACTAGTACTTATCTGAAATGATGGAGGGCTACGACAGGTTTTTATGAAAACCTATTGCATAATGAACTTGATATCGTTGTAGGATCGAATGAATTTTGAAATGGAGTGTTTTTGAGGCTTTTCTAGTTTTGCTAAAGGGGTCACTCCCGGTGAAGGGATCGTCGGCCCTTTCCTCGTCGAATGAGGTGCGGGATATATCATATATATCACTGTGCAAAGCAGAAACTATAGAAGCTATCAAAAGACAAACCGAGGGGTGTAGCATCTGCCAGTTATTGCTAAAGGAGTCACTCCCGGTGAAGGGATCTCGGTCCTTTCCTCGTCGAATGAGGTGCGGGATATAACATATACATCACTGTGCAAAGCAAGAACAGTAGCTACCTGTTTTATTTTTGAAATTCGATTCTACAACATCTTTAGGTTTCTTTTTCTTTCATTAATCATATTAATGAAGTCCCACCAATAAAGTACCTAAACATCACAGATAAATACGACGTACACTTATGCCATTCGCATTCGCCTCGATGTCCCCTCGTGCACCGTTAGGTTAGGTATCTAACGACAGAGCGGGGCAGGGCTAGTGCGGGTGTAAAACATAAGTAACGTCTATATAATATATCATATATATACTATATACAATATTTATCACAGAACATCACATGATCACATCACAGATATCACAGCAAAAGAATCATATGAAACATTGGATATACTAGGACGTCCGTGTTTTCAATACGAGCCAGTATAAAACACGGATTCCACGGTCGTGATGAATAGCCAAACCCATACGCCTAGACCCCTACGAGAGCGGCAAGGAACCCTACCAATTCTGGAGTTAGGAGACCCGGACTCGACTCCTCGAGTTGGTCTCCCACTGGACCCCAGAACCTGGTTACTTGTGCCCTCCTCCTTGGGTCTATCCTAGTGCGGAAAAGTAAATAATATACAAAAGGTGACATTCCGCAACCTGGAAGTGCCCCAATAAAAGAATATTATATACAATTTTTTACATGAATGAAAATGAAAAACACTCATCTCACATAAAAAACCCCGGCTATTCAAACACGACGATCCAATATAACATATCCAGCAACACATAACATCACATGTCATCAACGTAAGTAAATATGCGCATCCCAATTTTCGTTGACATATAGCAACGAAACCGGCGATATCACATATCACACTTACGGTCACAAAAAAGAAAGTGTAAAACTACAACAGTTGGAATCCGCAACCTGCATAGACATCGCATGCCTAATCAAATGAATTCCTTAGAGATCGCATGCCTAACAATTATAAACCCCGCATTTTAGTCTCATTATCGAAAACACTTTTCAATATCAAGTCGGGCAATTCAACAAGATTCCCGACATCCTGATCGAATTCTCGTTGCAAACTTTAGTAGACGGCCGCACCCCCGACGCCGTAGACGAAGTGAACCAAGGCGGAACACCGCTGCCGCGAGCATCCGAATGGATGCTTTCGGCGACGGGGTTCTCCTACAGTCACTTGGTCGGGGCTAAGGGATGTAGCTGTCTAATAAGTTTATCCGGCGAGTATCCGTGTACGCTACGTGATTGCAACGGACTTTTGATCACATCAAAATTCTGTGGCAACCGATCAAGTGAGACTAAACCGCTAGATTTATAACATTCATTCAGTTATCTCATAATAACTTGTGAATTCCAATTATTGTATCACATTCCGGATAAATAGAAAATGTCAAACTTTCCGATCGAACAATCGAACACCCAAGTTTTCCCGAAACAGCTCAACACATGAAATAGGTTTAAAATCATTCAGTTCATGCCTCAGTACCAACGGTCCAGCCGTAGAAGGGTCAAGCGAACGCCTCACATGTGGCACGCCGTACTGCCCCAAACCCTAAGGTTCAAAGGGCAGTTCAAGACGGTCACATAATCGAGTTAAGGTTTGTTATCTTCTAGAGGGTCCATCGCGTTACTTGCACTACTTAGAACGTTATTAAACTACGGAAAGATCCAACACTTGGAAATTTCCCGACAGGGGAAAAAGTGGGTATTTATATCCGGTCGAACTTTTTAACATATTCAAAAATTACCCGGAAAGACACATAGACAAAGTCTGATAATCCGATCGAATCTACGAACTCCCAATCCAACCCAGAAAACTCAACTCTTGGGTAAACATTAAAAATCCCCAGAAAACTCAGCACCTGAAGAGACAAATTTCTGTGCAAAAATGGAAGCGTAATCACATAATTTGGCCGCGGAACCGCCGCAGAAGCCATGCTTCTGCCGCGGTTCCGCCGCGCTTTGGGCGTATCGTTTGGTCGTTTTTGCACCGTAATTCTTAGAATTTCCTGCTGAATTTTTAAAGCATTTTTAATATGGAAAAAACCCAGTTTTGTAAAAATGTACAGAGAGGGGTCATTTTTAGGGTTTCGGGGTTCGATCGGAATTCTAACATCGTCTACACAACGCCTAATGCTCTATCTAGGCTCTGATACCACTGTAGGGTTCCTAGGCATGCTAATGAGGTCTCATAAGGCATCAACCATGCCAAATTCAAATTTTTCTTATGCATACAGACCCTAATACGGATCGTTAACTAGAATATAGGCGAAAACGATAACTAGTTAACAGCTTAACTAAGAGTAAACGGAAAATACAACCTTTGTAGATCCGGTCCTCCACCTCCATAGCTCCGTGATGAAGTCCCCTCGCTGCGATCATCGGATCCCGGGCTCTAGCGTCGTGTTCATCGGAGAAATGGGCGGGCTAGATCGTCGACTTCGATGCCGAAGATTATCTACGTCGAGGCAACACAAGATCAAGCTCCAACTTCACCAAGTCATGAAACTTATGAAGAAAACACCCTATACTACTTGGCAAGTGGTAGAGGATGAAGAAATAGGAAGTGGGTTCACTTTAGATTTGGATTTCTCACTCTTTTTCTCAAGTTGCCATTAAAGGTTGCAAGCTTTCTTCTTTGTTGAACAAGAAGAAGAAGAAGAAAAGAATATGATCTCTTTTTTAAAATAGGAAATAAAATGATACTTATCATATTTGCAACCATAGTTAGGTGTATAGAATAAACTAAGGTTAGGTTAAATGGTTAGGGTTAAGCATGAAACAAAAATGGTGGACTTAGTCAAAGCTTCATGAAGCTTCAACTAGAAAACGAATCAAGCCACCATTTCTCTTCATCTTTCCAAAATGAATAAATAAATAAATGAATAAGTAAATAAACAAAACCCTAACCATTAACATAACCATGGTTTAATCACACAAACAAACCCAAGTTACCATGTATCATCAAACATGATACAAACAAGTGCACAAAAGTATATCACATATACAACTTGTGTATTTCAAGTGAGAAAATCCATTTAAAGTGAAAAAATACTAGTTAATGCAAAGTAATATATCAAATATATAATTATGCATTAAATCATTAAATCAACGCTTGCTTTAACGATCCAGTCATATCGCATATGACCGACTAATATCCAATGTATCGACTTATCGAATCAATCCTTGATTCGATAACTAGGTTATATCGCATACAACCAATCGATACATTCATCGCGAGAATAGAATACGGTATCACATACACGCATTATTCTCGGTCCCTCACATATCTCATATGTGCTCCTATTTCGTTTCGCTTGAGCCGGGAAACCTCTGTGTAGGACTCTAAAGTCTCGTCAATACGCCGGCAGTAGGTGATGATCATATCAAACACCCACAAGCCGCAAGCGGTCTGCAAAACTTAACGGCCACCCGGGTATTGAGCGATCAGAAGATTGACGAGCAAGCCCGCTCATACTCCTGTGAATCCAACCAGTAACACTTACCGTACAGTCCGGTCTGATCGTCTGATATGTCGCATATCTTGCCAAGGGGTGGTAAACGTCAGACCCCAATAGCTCGATAAGTCGTGTCGATAGGAGGTCTATAACAGTTCGAGAAACTACTGGTAACACTTACCAGTAAATCTCAGCAACCCTGACCAGGGATTTCCGGTTATAGTCAATCGAACACAGTGCAACATCAACTCCCTATACCGGGAGAGACGAATCACCTCCTATCATTCATTGCCTCCATGTGATTCGGGACTGTACCCAAAAACCACCATTTTGCACGCCCTCTTGGACGTGGCAAGGTGGAAATCAAAGCACAGTGGGAACCACACAAGACTCTATGACGATCTCGGGTCAACAGACTACTCTGTACCAGTGTCACCAGAGAACTGCCATCTGACGTAAGGTATAATACCATCTGGAAGTTCTCGGCGAGTCCGTCCAGTGTACCCAGTCTCCACTGAGCACCCGTATATCATCTCTGATGTCAAACACCAATGGCTATGGGATCATCCATCGCCCATCTGTATGTGTCGAGAAGGTATACGCTAGTCTACTCTGGTATATCGATGCCCCGTCTCGATACACCCACGACTAGGGACCTTGAAGGATGTACTTATGGACTACCATGTCCCCACTAGTATGATCCGCATCATAGTCCAGGTAGTCAAGTACACATCCTAAGGGCTTTACCAACATGTAACAGAGAGACAATCAGTGTACACGTTAAGGTAAAGAGCAACCTGATAGCATATTATCATGTCGAGTAAGAAAGTCCTCCCTATATATGTCTAAGCATCCACTACAATATACATCCTATGTATAGTAATGGCCTCTAGGGCATACATATAACTAACAGGCTTGTCACGGAATCACCCTCTCTAAAGAGATGTCTCCCAAGGCTGATTTGGAAAGGGATCGCATGTCGATTATACCCTACGCTTCTGCGGTAGGCTCTATAATGTATGCGATGTTATGTACTTGACCAGATGTAGCATACGCATTGGGCGTTGTAAGCCGGTATCAGGAAAACCCAGGGGAGAATCACTGGATAGCTGTAAAGAACATTCTCAAGTACCTAAGGAGGACTAAGGAGATGTTCTTGGTGTATGGCGGAAAAGACCTCCAAATGGAGGCCTTTGCCGACTCCGGCTTCCAGAGTGACAAGGATGACTCCAAGTCCATGTCGGGTTATGTCTTTACCCTCAATGGAGGGGCGGTCTGTTGGAAGAGTTCCAAGCAAGAGACCGTTGCTGACTCAACAATAGAAGCGGAGTACATAACTGCTTCCGATGCCGCAAAAGAAGCTGTCTGGATGAAGAAGTTCCTCACAGAAGTTCAGGTGGTTCCTACCAGTGTTGATCCAATACCTCTGTATTGTGACAACAACGGCGCTATAGCTTTAGCGAAGGAAACCAGGTCCCATCAGAAGTCCAGACACATCTTAAGGTGGTATCACCTGATCAGGGAGATCATAGATCGCCGGGAGATCGAGGTGAAAAGGGTAGAGACGGAGAATAACATTGCTGATCCATTCACAAAGGCCATTCCTTAGACGCAGTTCAAGAGGCTATTCGAGATAATAGGTCTATGATATGCCAGCTCATGGCCCTAGTGCAAGTGGGAGATTGTTAGTGTATATGCCCTATGGGCCATTATTGTATCATACTTGTATGTATATTACTTAATGGAAGCTTGGGATATTCACAGTTGTATATACAGTCTTGCTAAAAATGGTAGTATGCTAATTGGTTTGTGTCTACTTTAATATGTGCATTTGTTTCTTGTAACGTATCACTTATACATATTAGTAGAGCCCATAGGATCTTTGCTTGATTACCAGCGTTGTGATGGCAGTCACACTAGTGGGGGCTGGGTAGGCTGGGTAGTCTGTAAGCAACATCCTATACAGGTCCCTGGTCGTTGGATTATCGAGATAGGGCATCGATATTCCGGAGTAGACTAAGTGTGTACGCTTCTCATCCCAGTTAGGGAGATGGTCTGTCCCACAGCCATCAGTACGTCGTACTGGAGATAGTATACAGGTGCTCGTTAGGTTACGGGTACACCGGAAAGGACTCGCAGGGGAACTGTTGGTTGGTATTATACCCGTCGTCAGTTAATAGTTCCCAGGTGACATGAGTACAACATAGTAAGCAGACTTGACACTGCTACTTCGCCTCAAGTGTGTCCCACTGTTCTTAGATTGCTACCCTACCACGGCTCAAAGGAGTCGTGCAAACTGGGTGCAGTTGGGTGCAGTCCCGAGCACTTGGAGGCAGTGGCGGTTAGACAGGACTCGTCTCTCCCGGTATTGGGAGTTGGTATCGCACTACGTCAGAGAGCCATTACGCAAAGTCCCTGGCCAGGGCAAGCGAGATTTACTGGTAGGTTCCAGTAGTTTCTCAGGGTGTAATGCGCTACGCTCCAACACGACTTATACCGCTATTAGGGGACTGACGCTTGCCGCCCCCTAGGCTCGATATGCGATAGTCTTAGACGAACAGACCGGACTGTACGGAGATTGTCACATCAGGCTCAGTAAGAGTTCGAATGGTTTTCCTCATCGGCCTTCTTATCGACATCTACCTAGGGACCATTACGTACAGCTAGTGCCGCTTGCGGTCTGTGGTTAAACCCACTGCCAGCGTAGTGTCGAGTCTTTAGAGTCCCACACAGAGGGTTTCCCTACTCCAGGCGAAACGATATAGAGGTCGTATGGTTTTACGACAAGGGTTCGGACGCATACGTGTTTAAACGCACGTACGACGTTCGGACAGTTTTTACTAGTCGGATTTGGTTTAAGCTAGATTCTAGTATCGGGTTATTGGATTTATACAGTCTGAAGTTTTTCCGTGTTTTCACGGATTGGAGGGGCGTTCTCGTAATTTGTCGGGAAGCTTCTAGAAGAGTGGTGACTTGGGGGGTAAGGTGGCATTGCATTAAATGAGATTAGTGACTCATTTGCGTGATTCATCCATATCATTAATGCATCATAAATGCTTAATGACTCATGGAGATGAATCACTCATATGTATTTATGAAGCATAGTTGTTAAATCTTTTATTTCATTTTTTGGATAAATAATAATTCTTCATATATATTATAATAGATCATTATCTCATTATCATTCTCATCTTCACCTTCTCTCTCCTCAAGCTCACTCTCTCTTCAAACCCTAACCCTAACCTCTCATGAGTTGAGATCAAGGGTTAGCTAGACTAATACATCCATAACCTCACTCTATATCCCCTAGGTAGCTTAGATTACCATTTTAAGCAACCTAGTTATCTCAATTTAAAGATTAAGCTTGGCGTAGGAGCTTTCGAGTGGATCGTCTTTGACTTGAGGAGGCCGTTGAGGTGCTGATGTTCCAAGGAGCCTATGAGGCATGGAGGACAGCGATGAGACCCGAAGGACATGTAACCTGAGGTATAACTTCGAATCCGAGTAGTTAAACCTCTAGTAAATAGTTAGTAATAGTTTAGATACGATTCATGCGCTCAAGTCCGTGTTACGAAGCTTTGATAATCGTTTTTCATATATTCCGCCTCCCCGCAAGTTAGTGGGGTCCGTGACATGGACTTACAACTGTCACATCAGAAATAGATTATCTATCTTCGCTAAATCTGCTTTAGTCCACAAATAAACATAAGCTACTTGTCCACTATGCTTCCGCTGCTCCTACTGACTACGACAACCTTCTGGCAGAATAATATACACGTGCACTTCTAAAGCCAGTTTGGAATGACGCTATACTCATCCTCTTGCTGGGTCTCATAGCCTGGAACGACAGCAATGGCAAGTCTTGGTAAACAAGAACTTCCCTGTCACCGTCCTTGAGGCTACCAGAGTACCTCTCGGGTGCCTGAGATTACCCACCATATCTGCGGAGTGACCAATGGAATGTCAAACCAGATTGAATCTTTAGGACCTTATCAAATTTTCAGTAATGGTTTGCGGTTCTTGAATCACTTCCAGTTCTACCATACTCCCACTACTGTTTTCTGAAAAAATCCATTTTACTAAAACTGTGGCATGTCAAGAACAATATCACTATTGATCTTCCAGATGGTATAAAGTCAACCCTCGTCACAGCCCGGGTCAACCCACAAACAGCCATTACAGAAACGTGCCTTGAGTTATCCAGAGTCTGGTTTTAAGCATAAGCCGGACAACTCCCCGTACCTTAACAATGTTAAGATATTAACTATTTTATATCCAATATAGAAGCAGAGGCACTGATTTAATTGGGACCAGATTCAAATCATGCAGCTGTCTGTAGTGCATGTCAACTAAATGGAAAGAGGTCGATCAGCATTACTCAACTTAGGAGTGTTTCCAATTATGAGTAACCTGAAAGAGAAGCAAGTTCTCTTAATCATTACTGTCAACTGAATACCATACACAAGTATCTACATCTTCGATCACATTGAAGAATCCTGATACTTGCAACACCTGGTTCTATACTTTATTCTTATACGTATAACTTCTCAAAACTTAGACCTTGCATTTCTATGAAACACATGTCTAAGACCTAGAGAAGTCACAAGTAAACAGAATATAGTACGAGTACCAACCGCTCTGTCCTCATAGACACTGGACAACATACAATACTCTGTATAAGTCTCCTGAGTCTATTAACTCATTCCCTGTGTGTCCTGGGTTGAAAACTGTACTTATGGTTAAGAAGAATTGCACCGCTGTTTAATGCTCCTTACCTAATCATCCACTGATACAAGTAAATGCCATAGACATAATTTCAAAAAGTTATATCTCACTTTATAAAAATAAACGTACAGATATATCAATTTGAAATTGGTGCATAGCAACGGATATTCAAAACCAAATATTTGCCGTCCGACAAACAACCCAGGCAATTTTCTCAAATATCACCAATTAAAATGAATCCCGATATAATGAGGATAATTACCCAATTCCCAATAACTTACTTATACTCATCATCTGTAAAACCATGCAGATGTGAGAATCAAACCTGGTAAATACATACCCTGGAGCAATGTCAAATTGGGAAATCAGTTTTCTTTTAACAATAAATAGTGAAACTGAAACATGTAAATATTTCGGAGGGGTATCCGGGTATTCCTAGTAATACCTCTTCCATTATCAGATTCACAACTGTAACTGTATATTTCTTTGCCATCTCTCCAAATCCCTTTATATGTCTTTAGTCATTACCTTCTGTACACCCCTTTAGGCCAAATGGTTTTCTTCCTTCCCTACCATTCGGCACCAGCATATGATTTGGAAGAAGACTATCCAATAAGCATAATGGGTATACTCTCCTAATCCAAGGAGTACTTGTAACCTGAGAGAAGGTGAAGATAAAAGACAACTGAATAAACCATATTCCTATTTCTCCTGAACTAGAATCCATCCCCGAACTGGAACAAGTCTCTTCGAGTTCGTATATAACCATACGACGGAGTATCCAAATAACTATGGATCTTCATAGTGATACGGAGTGTCCTGGAGAAATACCAAGGTGATGTAGGATTGGCGAAGAAATACTTGGTTTGGTTGTGAATAGCAGTCGCAATTTACTTTGCCCTCTTACTAATCCCTTTATTTGTCTTTACTTAATACCTTCTGTACACCTTCGTTTGGCTAATTGGTTTTCTTCATTCCCTACCGTTCGGCACCTGCCTATGGTTTGGAAGAAGACTATCCAATTAGCATAATAGGTGTACCGTCCTAATCCAAGGAGCACTCGCAACCTGAGAGAAGGTAAAAGGAAAAGACAACTGAATAGTCCTATTCGTTTTCTCCAAAATCGGAACTATCCTCGAATCTGGAACAAGTTCCTTCGAGTTCGTATTTAACCATACGATGGTTTTCTCCAATGGAAGTTGATGTCTGTAATAATACGGGGTGTCCTGGAGAAAAGGGTAAGAGTAGGAGTGGCAATGAGGTATGAAACTCTGACAATCCAAAAGCCAGTGTTTTAAGAAGGTTCGGTTAACTTGGTCACTGACTCATAGTCAAGGGTCGGGCCATGGTCGTTGCCAAAGAGAGAGAGAAAAGAAACACTCAGCGTTCACTCTAACATAGATCAGAATGGTTATCAATTTATCTAATCAGGAAACCTCCCACTGTATCCTCAAATTCTCATCCAAACCAGAAAGAATAATTAGTCGGTATCACCCGAGGAGTAAACCAACTCATCAGTAGGAATCGGGATCCAACTATCACCGCATGATAACGTGATGGAATCCACTCACGTTATCAAACTCCAAAAGGTATGCGCATATCTGGTAAGTTTCAGTTTCTTTTGAAACTCCCGATGTGATTTTTATCCCATGCTCTTATGACCTTGACGAAGGTCAACAAATCATAAGTCACATGTCAAGTTCTACCCGTCATTGTCCAGGTTAATTTGAACCCATCCGTACAAGCCCTTGACAAAGGTCAACAAGGCTATATGACTGTCCCAAACCAACGCATCTATCTATGCAACAGAAAGGTAACAAGCATCTACCATTCACTATGCCTTGACGAAGGTCAACAAACATAGCATTAATACTAAGTGCTACCCGTCTGAAATGACGGAGGGAGATGAATGGTTTTTGGTGAAAACCTTTAACGTAATCAACTTGATATCATTGAAGGAACCGGATAGCTTTTTATAAAAATATATTGGCGAAAACCTTTGCTAAAGAGGTCACTACCGGTGAAGGGATCTCGATTCTTTCCCCGTAGAATGAGGTGGAGGATATTCCAACTGAATACCACGATGCAAAGCAAAATGTAATCGGCTATAGTGAAGTTATTACCCTGACGCAAGCTTCTGTCCAAGGGGTCATTCCCGGTGAAGGGATCTCAGCCATTACCTCGTCGACTGAGGTGCTGGATATTCATAACCGAATACCGCTGTGCAAAACAAAAGAGAACGTCCTTGCAATAACAGATTTTTTTGAAAAATTTTCCAACAACATCAGATTAGGTTTGTTTGGCTTGCATTGATCCGAATCAATGCAGTCCCATCAATTGATCAAACAACAAAAGAACGAAAATATGATGTACGTATATACCATCCGCATTCGCCACTGGGTCCCGTCATCACCCGTTAGGTTACTTAACTAACGACAGAGCGGGGACAGGACTAGCGCGGGTGTAAAACATATACAACATTTACTAGCATATATATCAATATATAATATTCGCTCCTGGCGTGATAAAATGCAACATCACAGAAATGTAATAAGCATCACAGAACAATACAGATAATCTGGGATCGCCGGGTTTCATAGAGCCGCTACTGAAACCTGACGTTCCCCTGGTCGTGTGGATAGCCTGTATAATGAAATCCTAGACCCCTACGGGCGCGGCAAGTTACCCGCCAAAACATGAAGCGAGGCAGCCCCCTTCAACAACGTGAATGGACAACCCAACACTTCACGTAATCTGGTAACTTGAGTACCCCTCCTTGGGTCAACCTGTACCCACTACGAGTGCGGCGAATAGCTCGCCAATTCTAGAGTGAAGCCCCCTCCGTCTCAATGCCATGTGATGCGGGCCCGTTGCCCTCTAGAACCCGGCTACCCGTGCACCCCACCGCGGGCTAATCCCAGTACAGAAAGTAAAATATATACAACGGGTATATCGACCTCAGCCCGGTCGTACCACAAAAGAATAATATACAAACAGACAGTGACGGCAGTCTACATGTCGGACGCTCGCCCCGCAATATCAAATGTACAAATACAACCAAACTGTACTATCATTGCACCAGGCTATCCATGTTGGATATAGTGCCCTCAAAGTCAATTATTGGATCACAGGCACGTGATTGTAATGATTGAGGGAGGACCTATGCCGGTAGGACAGTCTTACTCAAGATGATAGTATGTTATCTGTTTTATCTTTATCATCGTATACTGCTTCAGGTGACCTTACAGGTCACTATTACACGTTGATAGAGCCCTTAGGATTCTTACTTGACGACCAGCAGTATGATGGCGATCATATACGTGGGAGCTGGGGTCTATAAGCACATCCTTAAAGTGGTCCCTAGTCGTTGGAATTTCGAGACTGGGCATCGATACTCCGTTAGTAGACTAGTGTATACAGTCGAGACCCCGACGAGGGGCGGTGGCCGGTCTCACAAGCCATTGGTGTCAGTTGGTTCACCTAAGATGTATACAGGTGCTCATTGGGTTATGAGTACGCCGGACAGGACTCGCCGGGAACATGCTAGTTGGTATTATATCTGACGTCAGATAGCAGTTTCCTGGTGACATGTGTACAGTTTAGTTCATCAACTTGGGATCGTCATTTGTCTCGTGTGAGTTCCCACTGTGCTTTGATTACTACCCTACCATGGCTCAAAGGAGTCATGCAAACATGTTTTAGTTGGGTACATTCCCGAGCTACATGGAGGCAGTGAGCGGATCAATAGGGGTTTCGTCTCTCCCGGTATTAGGGGTGAGATCGCGCTGTGCCTAGGAGAGCCATTACACGAAGTCCTTGGCCAAGGCAGGAGATTTACTGGTAGGTATTCCAATAGTATCTCAAGGTGTTCTGGGTTAAACTCCGACACGACTTGTACCGCTTTTGGGGGTCTGACTTTTACCAACCCCCTAGGCCTACCATGCGATGCTCATAGACGAACAGACCGGACTGTACGGATATTGTCACTGACAGGCTCAATAGGGTGTCAGGATGAGTTCGCTCACCAACCTCCCTTTTGGTCAATACCTAGTAGCTTGTTACGTACGACTAATACCTCTGACGTGCTAGTGGTTAAATCCACAGCCAAAGTATTGACGAGTCTTTAGAGTCCCCCACAGACAGTTTCTCAAGTTTCGGGCGAAACATTGTAGAGGTCGTATGACATATGGCAGGGTCCGATCATATACGTGCAGTAGTGCACGGATCATGATCGGGCGGATCATACTAGTGGGCTTTGGTTTAAGCCGGATCCTCGTATTAGATTTGTTGGATTACTTTAGTCTCATCGCATTCGCATTCAGTCGGAATGCGGATGCAGGTATGTATATACACGTGAGGGGTATCCTTGTGATCCGTCACGAGTTTACTTTAGATGTCGCCGGATCATTTTATTGAACCAAACATTTGGATTAATGTTTGGATGGTGGAAATAATGAGCTAGAATTCATTATGAGATACATTAAAAGTGACATAGAAATATATAGTGACTCATGGTCTCTTTTTTGTGAAAAATGTCACATTAGTGATAGATTTTTAGATGAAATGAGAGGAGGAGAGAGGAAGGGCAGCCATATGATGGTTGTTAGCTCTTGTATTTTGGAAGATCTCACACTCACTCACACTCATTCCATCACAAAAGAAAAGAAAAGGAAAAAGAAACCTCTTCTTCTTCTTTTTCATCTAGCTCTTTATCTCCATCAATGGCTACACCTCTAACCTCCATCCAAGCCATGGATGCAAGAGACAAAATGATCACAAACATTCTCTACAACACCTTGGACACGTCGGCTAGCACACTTCGTGCACGAGTTGCTTCGGATGAAGCGGGAGCCCGTAAAAAGAATCGGTGATGTGGTGCCCTTTCCGACGAGGAGATCAAGACCAGAGATGCCGCGAGGAGCTTGGGATGGTGGCCAAAGACCGAAGGACACGGATGTTAGTGTTTATGCCCTAGAAGGCCATTACTGTATCATACTAGTTTGTATATTACTTAATGGAAGCTTGGGATATTCACATGTATATAACAGTCTTGCTAAACATGGTAGTATGCTACTTGGTTTTTCTATCTTAATATGTGAGTATACGTATTGATAGAGCTCTAAGGATCTTGCTTGACTACCAGCGTTGTGATGGCAGTCACACTAGTGGGGGCTGGGTAGTCTACAAGCACATCCTTATTCAGGTCCCTAGTCGTTGGATTATCGAGACAGGGCATCGATACTCCGGAGTAGACTAGTGTGTACGCTTCTCATCCCAGTTGGGGAAATGGTCTGTCCCACAGCCGTCAGTACGTCGTACTGGAGATAGTATGCAGGTGCTCGTTAGGTTACGGGTACACCGGACAGGACTCACAGGGAACCGTTGGTTGGTTTTATACCAGTCGTCAGTGAACAGTTCCCAGGTGACATGAGTACAGCATAGTCCGCAGACTTGACACTGCTACTTCGCCTCGAGTGTGTCCCACTGTTCTTAGATTGCTACCCTACCACGGCTCAAAGGAGTCGTGCAAACAGGTAGCAGTTGGGTGCAGTCCCAAGCACTTGGAGGCAGTGGCGGTTAGACAGGATTCGTCTCTCCCGGTATTGGGGGTTGATATCGCGCTGTGTCAGAGAGCCATTACGCAAAGTCCCTGGCCAGGGCAAGCGAGATTTGCTGGTAGGTTCCAGTAGTTTCTCAGGGTGTAATGGGCTTCCCTTCGACACGACTTATACCGCTATTAGGGGACTGACGCTTGCCGCCCCCCTAGGCCCGATATGCGATAGTCTAAGACGAACGGACCGGACTGTATGGAGATTGTCACATCAGGCTCAGTAGGAGTTCGGATGGGTTTCCTCATCGGCCTTCTTATCGACATCTACCTGGGGACCGTTACGTACAGCTAGTGCTGCTTGCGGTCTGTGGTTAAACCCACTGCCAGCGTAGTAGTCGAGTCTCTAGAGTCCCACACAGAGAGTTTCCCTACTCCAGGCGAAACGATATAGAGGTCGTATGGTTTTACGACAAGGGTTCGGACGCATACGTGTGTTTACGCACGTACGACTTTCGAACAGTTTTTACCAGTCGGCTTTGGTTTAAGCCAGTTACTGGTATCCGGTTATTGGATTTATACAGTCTAAAGTTTTTCCGTATTTTTGCGGAAAGGAGGGGCGTTCTCGTAATTGCGCGAGAAACTTCTAGAAGATGGTGACTAAGGAGGTTTAGGTGGCATATACAATGAATGTGATTAGTGAGTCATATGGATGATTCATCCATGTCATTAATGCATCATAAATGCTTAATGACTCATGGATGTGAATCATCACTAGATATTATCAAGCATGGTTGTTAAATTCATTTCTTTTCTTTTCTTGATAAAAAGAAATGCTTGATATATATTATGATAACTCATTCTTCTCACTTCATTATTATCTTCATCTTCTCTCTCCTCAAGCTCTCCCTCTTCAAACCCTAATCCTCCTCTCTCATGTGTTGAGTACAAGGATTAGTTAGACTAATTAAACCATAACCCTCACTCTATATCACCTAGCTTCTTTGATTAGCACTTAAAGAAGGTTAGTTGCCTCAAGTTTAGAGGCTAAGCTTGGAGTAAAGCTCTCGGGTGGATCATCTACTACTTCGAGAAGGCCGAGGAGGAGGAGGAGTTCGCAAAGACGAAGGACACGATTCGTTAGGTATAATCCCTAAACATAGTAGTATAGAACTTCTATGTTTCTTGTTAGTTATCATTTAGCTTCGATTCGTGCGGTTAGTCGATGTTTAAGCAAAAAACAAGATCGTTTTTCATATTTCCGCCTCCCCGCAAGTCGTAGGGTGTTGTACATCGACTTACAACGGATTGATCGGTATAGCCTCTCTATCCCTTCTCTAGATAGCTAGTTGTTGGTTAATGGTTCGATCCGGGTTTTAAGCATACGATAGCGCCGGTTTCTACTTTAAGAAAAGTTTTTGTTTTCCGCATTTTGGCCTCGGAAAGACGGCCGGGGCGCTACCGTAGACTTATATGTTATTAGAGCCATGCCATTAACCTTTACTAGCTTGCTCTAACGTCTTTAGAACTTCGATCGAACGAAATTTCCAAAAACTGCATTTCCAAGTCAAAGTTTCTGTCGAATTTTTCCTGTGGTCAAAAAATTATTTTGTGTGCTGCAGAAAAACAGGCAGGGTTTTTTAAGAGAACTAAGAAAATTTGGTAGGCTGATTTCACTGTAGCGCGGCGGATCCGCGGCCGTACCGACGTTTTGGCCGCGGATCCGCCGCCGTACTGTAGCCACAGTGCACGAAATTTTCTGAGGTGGTCTCTGACTTGGAAATGTGGTTTCTGGTATTTTTTGTTTGGGCCCAGATTTGTCTGAGTACTGGGAATTGTGCTGGGGCCCACTTCGGGAAATTTGGTCGTTCGAAATTTTAAAACAAGTTAGTTCACAGTATTTACATTATATCTGCGACCGTGAATGTCATTCGAGCGGTAAATCCTGTCTAATTGCTATAGCTCTTTTAGACGGATTTGCGAACGTGACATTCACGTTGATGTTCTGTGTTGTGCTGTGATGTTGCAGATTTGTCGCGGTGGATAGCCTGGATAAAATGTTAGTACAGTTTGGTATTATTTGTACATTTGATATTGCAGGACGAGCGTCCGACATGTGGACTGCCGTCACTTCCTGTTTGTATATTATTCTTTTGGGGCACGGCCGGGCTAAGGTCGATATACCCGTTGTATATTTTACTTTCTATACTAGGATTACCCCATGGAGGGTTGCATAGGTAGCCGGGTTCTAGAGGGTAACGGGCCCGCATTTCATGGCTTTGAGACGGAGGGGGCTTCACTCTAGAATTGGCGGGCTATTCGCCGCACTCGTAGGGGGTACAGCTTGACCCGAGGAGGGGTGCTCAAGTTACCGGATTCCGTGAAGTGTTGGGTGGTCCATTCACGTTGTTGAAGGGGGCTGCCTCACTTCAGGTTTTGGCGGGTAACTTGCCGCGCCCGTAGGGGTCTAGGATTTCATTGCACAGGCTATCCACACGACCAGAGGAACGTAAGGTTTCAATAGTGGCTCTATGAAACCCGGGGATCCCAGATTATCTGTATTGTTCTGTGATGCTTATTACATTTCTATGATGTTACATTTTATCACGCCTTGAGCGAATATTATATATTGATATATATACTAATAGATGTTGTATATGTTTTACACCCGCGCTAGTCCAGTCCCCGCTCTGTCGTTAGTTAAGTAACCTAACGGGTGATGACGGGACCCAGTGGCGAATGCGGATGGCATATACGTGCATCATTATTTTCGTTCTTTATTGGTGTGACTGCGTTGATTCAGATCAATGCAAGCTAAACAAACACCCAAGAAATTTGGGCCCCTGAATCGCCTAAAGAGCCGAGGAACCGCGGCGGATCGCACCGATCCGCCGCGCTTCCGCCGCCGAGTTGGCGATTCAGGAACCCAAATTTCCTGTGTTGCTTCTCTGTGATATTTGGTATTTTCTGGAATATTTTATTTTTGCTCAGGTTTCAGATTTACAGAGAAGTATTGGAGCAAAATTAAAAGTGTTTAATCGATCGAAATTATACATTATTTGCTTGATGGATTATATCTGTGTTTGTATAATGTGTTCGTAAACCTCCCCTAACTGCTAGTATATCGGTTGGCAGGGGGTTGCACATTTCTGTAATGGTTTTTACTGTTTGTGGATATGAACTGTGTTGGACTGTTGTGATGTATAGCCGGGGTTATGTGATGGGTTATTATTTAATTCATTTGATGTAAATGTAATTTGTTGTAATATTATTTTGCGGGGCACATCCAGGTTGCGGTTGTAGCCACCGTTGTATTATTTCTTTTTACTGTTTTTTGCTCCTAGGACAGACCCAAGGAGGGGTGCACAAACTGCCGGGCGGGTAGTTTGCCGTACCCGTTAGGGTCTTGGGTGGGGTAATGGCTATTCATCACAACTGTGTAATCCGTCTTTTGTTGCGGCTCAAAACAAACACGGATTACTTGCAAATCCAATAAAGTTCATCTGTGATCTTGAATGCCTATTATTGCGTCTGACGAATGTACAATATCTATATATGATAGCTATTTAGACGTCACTTATGTTTTACACCCGCGCTAGCCCAGCCCCCGCTCTGTCGTTAGTTAAGTAACCTAACGGGTGATGACGGGACCCCGTGGCGAATGCGGATGGCATAAGAGGACGTTGTATTTTCGTTGTTTTCTGCAATGATAGGTTAATGATGGGACGCGTTATCTATAATGCAAAGAAAAACAAACCAAAGTTTAAATCGTTGGAACAATTTAAAAGAAACCACTCGGTTAATTTTAAAAACAGATATTTTTAAATGCGGAGCTTTAACCACTCTTTTTAAAAGCTATCAGGTTCCTTCGGTTATATCAAGTTCACTACGTTCACGGTTTCGCCAAAACCAGTCGTAGCCCTCCGTCATTTCTTATGGATAGTCAGTAGTATTCAAGCTATGTTTGTTGGCTTTCGTCAAGGCATAGTGTTTGGTAGCTACTGGGTATTCATTTGTTGCAGAGATAGATGTGTTGGTTTGGGACAGTCGCATTACCTTGTTGGCTTACGTCAAGGGTATATACGGGTGGGTTCAAATTAACAAGATAATGATGGGCAGAACTTGACATGTGACTTATGATTTGTTGGCTTACATCAAGGTCATAAGAGCATGGGGCAAAAACCTATATCGGGAATTTCTAAAGAAACTGAAATTTGCAAGGAGATGCATACCATTTGGAGTTTGATGAATGTTGGTAGGATTCCTTCAACATTATCATACGATGATATTTGGATCCCGATCCTACTGTGAGTATATGCTACTTATCAGGATATTCGTCACTTAACGACCAATGCTATAAACCAAGTAGGTGTCCAGAAAAGTGTCAGCGGGGTTACGCCCCCAGAGAAAAGAGGTTATTTAATTAAGGAACTTCGCGAAAGCGTTGGAAAACCTCCCTCGAAGTATCGACACTGGCCTGGCTGAACGGTTAAGCAAGTATTGCACGGTGAGAATAGTCCTGGCTAATTCTTCTTTTATGGTTTGAGGAAAGATTCGAGAAACAGTGGGAGCCATCCAGTTTAGATAAACTAAAAACCACTCTAAACTTGCAAGAGCATCATGCTAAAGAGTTTTCTTCTCTCTCTCCTAATTGCAGCGACCCTGAAAATGACTGGACTTAAGTTACTTTTAGAGAAAAATATACTGACAGGGCCAAACTATAAAGATTGGCTGCGGAATGTCAAAATGGCTTTGACCTATGACAAATTGGAGTACGTCCTCACCGCTACGGCACCTGCTGTCCCTGGTCCCAAATCCAGCAATGCGGATAAGGAAATCCGCAAAACCTGGGATTTAGATTGCGCGAAAGCCAAGTGCATCGTGCTTGCCTCAATGAACAATGAACATCAGAGGAGGCACGAGGATATGAACCTAGATGGCATATTTCTCCATACAAAGGAACTTTATGGAGAGCAATCTCGTATAGCAAGATACGAGACCTCTAAGAACTTGTTTCGAGCGAGGTTGGCTGTCGGGTCATCGGTAGGAGAACATGTCCTAAAGATGATCGGCTATATTGAAGAGCTCGCAGACCTTGGGACGACTTTGGATAATGAGCTCTAACAGACCTTATTCTCCAGTCCCTTCCTCCCACCTACATCCAGTTTATCCTGAACTTCAACCTTCAAAGAAAAGAAGTTGAACTTCCGGAACTCCTGAACATGTTAAGGAGTGCAGAGGGCACCTTGCAGAAAGCAAAGGAAACACCCGCTATGTTTGTTAGCGGTGCATCTTCTTCCGGGTCCAAGGCTAGGGCTAAAGGAAGGAAGAAGAAGGCCGCCACCAAACCTAGAGGAGGTGTTAGTAAGGTGGGAGGGAAGGGAAAGAAAAAGTTTGCGGTACCGGTAGTTGGCCAGGATGAGTGCTTCCATTGTCACAGGAAAGGGCACTGGAAGAAGGATTGCAAGGCGTGGAACGCCAAGAACCAGGAACCGAAGCAAGCTGTGGCTTCGACTTCAGGTGTGTTTGTAATTGAGAATTGTCTGTCGATCAACTCTACTTCCTGGGTATTGGATACCGGATCAGGATCTCATATTTGCAATTCATTGCAGGCACTGAGAAACCGTAGAGTGCTGAAGGAAGGTGATATGACCCTAAAGGTTGCTAATGGAGCTAGCGTGGGAGCTGCGTCCGTCGGGGATTATCACCTAGGATTGACGAGTGGACACATTTTGGTTTTACATAACTGTTTTTTTGTACCAAGCTTAACGTGTAATATCATATCAGTTTCCTTGTTATCAAATAAAGGTTATGATTTCACGTTTGTAAGAGATGTTGTTAACATCCACCTTAATCATGGTTTGATTGGGTCCGGTACACTAAATAACGGTATATATGTTTTAAACCAACTCCAAATTTTCAATGTCCATAACACACTAAAAAGAAAGTCTCCAGATTTAAATAAAGCTTTCTTATGGCATTGTAGACTGGGTCACATCAATGAGAGAAGGTTGACTAAGTTGCATAGAGAAGGACATTTGGACTCGTTCGAATATCAAACTTATGACACTTGTCAATCTTGTCTCAAAGGAAAGATGACAAAGACTCCATTCACTGGACAAGGAGTAAGAGCGAGCGAGCTCTTGGGACTCATACACAGCGATGTATGTGGTCCAATGTCTACACATGCGAGAGGTGGTTATTCCTACTTCATTACTTTTACAGATGATTTCTCTAGGTATGGACATGTCTTCTTAATGAAGCATAAATCCGAGGCCTTTGAGAAATTCCGGGAATACAAGAGTAAAGCGGAAAACCAAACAGGCAAAAGTATTAAGACACTGAGATCTGATAGAGGTGGAGAATACTTAAGTGCCGAGTTCCTAGGTTACCTAAAAGAGAAAGGAATTCTCTCTCAGCTTACTCCTCCATACACTCCACAGCACAACGGTGTATCGGAGAGACGGAATCGAACCCTATTGGATATGGTACGATCCATGATGAGTAATGCTGAGTTACCACGATCTTTCTGGGGTTATGCGCTAGAATCAGCGGCATATCTTTTGAACAGAGTTCCAACCAAAACTGTGCCTACCACACCATATTAGATGTGGAGTGGGAAGAAACCCTATCTTCAGTACCTGAAGACATGGGGATGTCCAGCTTTTGTAAAAAAGCAGCATCCGGACAAGCTCGAGGCACGCTCAGTAGAGTGTAAGTTTGTAGGATATCCAAAGAACTCTATGGGATATTGTTTCTATTACGCAGAGGAACAAAAGGTTTTTGTTTCTCGTCATGCCCGCTTCTTAGAAACTGAATTTTTGGAAAATCAGAAGAGTTGGGGCGAAATAGAACTGGAAGAAATTCCAGAACCACAAACTGCTACTGAAAGTTTGGTAGAACCGGTAGTTCAAGAAGAACAGGACATTCCCGCACCCCTCCGCAGGAGTAGTAGGTCGTCTCATCCGCCTGAGAGATACCACGGTTTTCTCATAGATGGGGATAGAGAGGATTGCATCATAGATAATGATGAACCTACTGACTTCCAGCGGGCCATCCAGAGCGGCGACTCGGTACGATGGCTAGATGCAATGCGGACCGAAATGGAGTCCATGTACACAAACAAAGTATGGACTTTGGACTTTGCTCCAGATGGGGTAAAACCCATAGGATGCAAATGGATCTTCAAGAAAAAGATTGGTGTAGATGGACAGGTGGAAACCTATAAGGCTAGACTTGCTGCAAAGGGTTTTCGTCAAAGACCTGGTTTGGACTATGACGAAACTTTTTCCCAGTGGCTATGCTCAAATCCATTCGGGTCCTTCTTGCTATTGCTGCCTTCCATGATTATGAAATCTGGCAGATGGACGTAAAGACGGCTTTTCTAAATGGAAATTTAGAAAAATGCGTCTAAATGGATCAGCCAGAGGGTTTCAATCAGAGTGAGAGCAGCGGGAAAGTATGCAAGCTGCTTAAGTCCATTTATGGACTAAAGCAGGCATCGCGGAGTTGGAACATCTGTTTTGATGAAACAGTCAAAGAATATGACTTTATCAAAAATCCAGATGAACCGTGCATATATAGTAAAGTTGTAGCCAGAAGTGTCGTATTCCTCGTCTTGTACATGGATGACATTCTATTGATAGGAAATGACATTCCTATGCTACAATCTATCAAAGGATTCTTGTCACACATGTTCTCCATGAAAGACCTGGGTGATGCCTCTTACATTCTGGGGATCCGGATCTATCGTGATAGATCCAAGAGGATGTTGGGACTTTCGCAGTCCAGGTATATCGACACTGTACTGAAAAGATTCAGTATGGAAGATTCTAAGCGTGGTAATCTACCGGCTTGTCACGGAATCACCCTCTCCAAAGAGATGTCTCCTAAGACTGATTTGGAAAGGGAACGCATGTCTATTATACCCTACGCTTCTGCGGTAGGCTTTATAATATATGCGATGTTGTGCACCAGACCAGATGTAGCTTATGCACTGAGCGTGGTAAGCCGGTATCAGTCAGACCCAGGGGAGAAGCACTGGATAGCAGTAAAGAACATTCTCAAGTACCTGAGAAAGACTAAGGAGATGTTCTTGGTTTACGGCGGAAAAGACCTCAGGTTGGAGGCCTTTGCTGATTCCGGCTTCCAGAGTGATAAGGACGATTCCAAGTCCATGTCGGGTTATGTCTTTACCCTCAATGGAGGGGCGGTGTGCTGGAAGAGATCCAAGCAGGACACCGTTGCTGACTCAACGATGGAAGCGGAGTATATAGCTGCTTGCGATGCCGCAAAAGAAGCAGTCTGGATGAAGTAGTTCCTAACAGAACTTCAGGTGGTTCCTACCATAGTTGATCCAATACCTCTGTATTGCGACAACAACGGAGCTATAGCTTTAGCGAAGGAACCAAGGTCCCATCAGAAGTCCAGACACATCTTAAGGCGGTATCACCTGATCAGGGAGATCATTGATCGTCAGGAGATCGAGGTTCGGAGAGTTGCTTCTGAAGAGAACATTGCTGATCCATTCACAAAGGCCCTACCTCAGATTCAGTTCGAGAGGCTACTCGAGATCATCGGTCTTCGATACGCCAGTACATGGCCCTAGTGCAAGTGGGAGATTGTTAGTGTTTATGCCCTAGAAGGCCATTAATGTATCATACTAGTTTGTATATTACTTAATGGAAGCTTGGGATATTCACATGTATATAACAGTCTTGCTAAACATGGTAGTATGCTACTTGGTTTTTCTATCTTAATATGTGAGTATACGTATTGATAGAGCTCTAAGGATTATGCTTGACTACCAGCGTTGTGATGGCAGTCACACTATTGGGGGCTGGGTAGTCTACAAGCACATCCTTATTCAGGTCCCTAGTCGTTGGATTATCGAGACAGGGCATCGATACTCCGGAGTAGACTAGTGTGTACGCTTCTCATCCCAGTTGGGGAAATGGTCTGTCCCACAGCCGTCAGTACGTCGTACTGGAGATAGTATGCAGGTGCTCGTTAGGTTACGGGTACACCGGACAGGACTCACAAGGAACTGTTGGTTGGTTTTATACCAGTCGTCAGTGAACAGTTCCCAGGTGACATGAGTACAGCATAGTCCGCAGACTTGACACTGCTACTTCGCCTCGAGTGTGTCCCACTGTTCTTAGATTGCTACCCTACCACGGCTCAAAGGAGTCGTGCAAACAGGTAGCAGTTGGGTGCAGTCCCGAGCACTTGGAGGCAGTGGCGGTTAGACAGGATTCGTCTCTCCCGGTATTGGGGGTTGATATCGCTCTGTGTCAGAGAGCCATTACGCAAAGTCCCTGGCCAGGGCAAGCGAGATTTGCTGGTAGGTTCCAGTAGTTTCTCAGGGTGTAATGGGCTTCCCTCCGACACGACTTATACCGCTATTAGGGGACTGACGCTTGCCGCCCCCTAGGCCCGATATGCGATGTCTAAGACGAACGGACCGGACTGTATGGAGATTGTCACATCAGGCTCAGTAGGAGTTCGGATGGGTTTCCTCATCGGCCTTCTTATCGACATCTACCTGGGGACCGTTACGTACAGCTAGTGCCGCTTGCGGTCTGTGGTTAAACCCACTGCCAGCGTAGTAGTCGAGTCTTTAGAGTCCCACACAGAGAGTTTCCCTACTCCAGGCGAAACGATATAGAGGTCGTATGGTTTTACGACAAGGGTTCGGACGCATACGTGTGTTTACGCACGTACGACTTTCGGACAGTTTTTACCAGTCGGCTTTGGTTTAAGCCAGTTACTGGTATCCGGTTATTGGATTTATACAGTCTAAAGTTTTTCCGTATTTTTGCGGAAAGGAGGGGCGTTCTCGTAATTGCGCGAGAAGCTTCTAGAAGATGGTGACTAAGGAGGTTTAGGTGGCATATACAATGAATGTGATTAGTGAGTCATATGGATGATTCATCCATGTCATTAATGCATCATAAATGCTTAATGACTCATGGATGTGAATCATGACTAGATATTATCAAGCATGGTTGTTAAATTCATTTCTTTTCTTTTCTTGATAAAAAGAAATGCTTGATATATATTATGATAACTCATTCTTCTCACTTCATTATTATCTTCATCTTCTCTATCCTCAAGCTCTCCCTCTTCAAACCCTAATCCTCCCCTCTCATGTGTTGAGTACAAGGATTAGTTAGACTAATTAAACCATAACCCTCACTCTATATCACCTAGCTTCTTTGATTAGCACTTAAAGAAGGTTAGTTGCCTCAAGTTTAGAGGCTAAGCTTAGAGTAAAGCTCTCGGGTGGATCATCTACTACTTCGAGAAGGCCGAGGAGGAGGAGGAGTTCGCAAAGACGAAGGACACGATTCGTTAGGTATAATCCCTAAACATAGTAGTATAGAACTTCTATGTTTCTTGTTAGTTATCGTTTAGCTTCGATTCGTGCGGTTAGTCGATGTTTAAGCAAAGAACAAGATCGTTTTTCATATTTCCGCCTCCCCGCAAGTCGTAGGGTGTTGTACATCGACTTACAACGGATTGATCGGTATAGCCTCTCTATCCCTTCTCTAGATAGCTAGTTGTTGGTTAATGGTTCGATCCGGGTTTTAAGCATACGATAGCGCCGGTTTCTACTTTAAGAAAAGTATTTGTTTTCCGCATTTTGGCCTCGGAAAGACGGCCGGGGCGCTACCGTAGACTTATATGGTATTAGAGCCATGCCATTAACCTTTACTAGCTTGCACTAACGTCTTTAGAACTTCGATCGAACAAAATTTCCAAAAACTGCGTTTCCAAGTTAAAGTTTCTGTCGAATTTTTCCTGTGGTCAAAAAATTATTTTGTGTGCTGCAGAAAAACAGGCAGGGTTTTTTAAGAGAACTAAGAAAATTTGGTGGCCTGATTTCACTGTAGCGCGGCGGATCCGCGGCCGTACCCACGTTTTGGCCGCGGATCCGCCGCCGTACTGTAGCCATAGTGCACGAAATTTTCTAAGGTGGTCTCTGACTTGGAAATGTGGTTTCTGGTATTTTTTGTTTAGGCCTAGATTTGTCTGAGTACTGGGAATTGTGCTGGGGGCGCACTTCGGGAAATTTTGTCGATCGAAATTTTAAAACAAGTTAGTTCACAGTATTTACATTATATCTGCGACCGTGAATGTCATTCGAACGGTAAATCCTGTCTAATTGCTATAGCTCTTTTAGACGGATTTGCGAACGTGACATTCACGTTGATGTTCTGTGTTGTGCTGTGATGTTGCAGATTTGTCGTGGTGGATAGCCTGGATGAAATGTTAGTACAGTTTGGTATTATTTGTACATTTTATATTGCAGGACGAGCGTCCGACATGTGGACTGCCGTCACTTCCTGTTTGTATATTATTCTTTTGGGGCACGGCCGGGCTAAGGTCGATATACCCGTTGTATATTTTACTTTCTATACTAGGATTACCCCATAGAGGGTTGCATAGGTAGCCGGGTTCTAGAGGGTAACGGGCCCACATTTCATGGCTTTGAGACGGAGGGGGCTTCACTCTAGAATTGGCGGGCTATTCGCCGCACTCGTAGGGGGTACAGCTTGACCCAAGGAGGGGTGCTCAAGTTACCGGATTCCGTGAAGTGTTGGGTGGTCCATTTACGTTGTTGAAGGGGGCTGCCTCACTTCAGGTTTTGGCGGGTAACTTGCCGCGCCCGTAGGGGTCTAGGATTTCATTGCACAGGCTATCCACACGACCAGAGGAACGTAGGGTTTCAATAGTGGCTCTAGGAAACCCGGGGATCCCAGATTATCTGTATTGTTCTGTGATGCTTATTACATTTCTATGATGTTACATTTTATCACGCCTTGAGCGAATATTATATATTGATATATATACTAATAGATGTTGTATATGTTTTACACCCGCGCTAGTCCAGTCCCCGCTCTGTCGTTAGTTAAGTAACCTAACGGGTGATGACGGGACCCAGTGGCGAATGCGGATGGCATATACGTGCATCATTATTTTCGTTCTTTATTGGTGTGACTGCGTTGATTCAGATCAATGCAAGCTAAACAAACCAGTTTGATGTTGTTGGAACATTTTTCAAAAAAAAAGACTATTATTGCAAGGACGTTCTCTTTTGTTTTGCACAGTGGTATTCGGTTATGAATATCCAGCACCTCAGTCGATGAGGCAAGGGCCGAGAACCCATCACCGGGAGTGACCCCTTGGACAGAAGTTTGCGTCAGGGGAATAACTTCACTATAGCCGATTACTTTTTGCTTTGCATCGTGGTATTCAGTTGGAATATCCTGCACCTCATTCTACGGGGAAAGAGCCGAGATCCCATCACCGGGAGTGACCTCTTTAGTAAAGGTTTTCGCTACTATATTTTTATAAAAAGCTATCCGGTTTCTTCAACGATATAAAGTTTATTACGTTAAAGGTTTATCGTCAAAAACCATTCGTAGCCCTCCGTCATTTCAGACGGGTAGCACTTAGTATTCATGCTATGTTTCTTGGACAAAATCAAGGCATAGTGTATGGTAGCTATTTGTTATCTTTCTGCTGCATAGATAGATGCGTTGGTTTGGGACAGTCGTACTGCTTTGTTAGCCAAAGTCAAGGGTAGGTACTGGTGGGTTCAAATTAACCAGGATAATGACGGGTAGAACTTGACATGTAACTTATGATTTGTTGGCCAAAGTCAAGGTCATAAGAGCATGGGGTAAAAATCACATCGGGAGTTTCTAAAAAAACTGAAACTTGCCAGATATGCGGATACCTTCTGGTGTGTGATAATGTGAGTGGATTCCATCATGTTATCATGCGATGATAGTTGGATCCTGATTCCCACTGATGAGTTTGTTTACTCCTCGGGTGATCCCGACTAATTCTTCTTTCAGGTTTGGAGGAGAATTTGATGATACAGTGGGAGGTTTCCTGATTAGATAAATTGATAACCATTCTGATCTAAGTTAGAGTGCACGCTGAGTGTTTCTTTTCTCTCTTTGGCAGTGACCATGACCCGACCCTTGACTATGATTCAGTGACCAAGTTAACCGAACCTTCTTAAAATATTGGCTTTCGGATTGTCTGAGTTGCATACCTCATTGCCACTCCTACTTTTACCTTTTTTCTCCAGAACACCCCGTATTACTATGAACATCCACTTCCATTAGATAAAACCATCGTATGGTTATATACAAACTCGAAGGAACTTGTTCCAGATTCGCGGATGGTTTCTGGTTCTGGAGAAAATGAATAGGACTATTCAGTTGTCTTTTCCTTTTACCTTCTCTCAGGTTGCGAGTGCTCCTTGGATTAGGATGGTACGCCTGTTAAGCTAATTGGATAGTCTTCATCCAAACCATAGGCAGGTGCCGAACGGTGGGGAATGAAGAAAATCATTTAGCCTAAAAGGTGTACAGAAGGTAATAAGTTAAGACAAATAAAGGGATTAGAAAGAGGGCAAAGTAAATTGTGACTGCTATTCACGACCAAACCAAGTATTTCTTCGCCAATCCTACATCACCTTTGTATTTCTCCAGAACACTCTGTATCACTACGAAGATCCACAGTTTATTGGATACTCCATCGTATGGTTATATACGAACTCGAAGGAACTTGTTCCAGTTCGGGGATGGATTCTGGTTCAGGAGAAATAGGAATAAGGTTTTATTCAGTTGTCTTTTATATTTACCTTCTCTTGGGTTGTGAGTGCTCCTAGGATTAGGACAGTACACCCATTATGCTTATTGGATAGTCTTCTTCCAAACCATAGGCTGGTGCCGAACGGTAGGGAAGGAAGTAAACCATTTAGCCTAAGAGGGTGTACAGAAGATAATGACTAAAGACATATAAAGTGATTTGGAGAGATGGCAAACAAATATACGGTTATAGTCATGAATCTGGATAATGGAAGAGGCATTACTAGGAATACGTGTATACCCTTTCGAAACATTTACATGTTTCAGTTTCACTGTGTATTGTTAATAGAAAACTGATTTCCCAATTAGTACTTACTCCAAGGTTTCTATTTACCAGGTTTGATTTGTAGGGTTACTAGGCACATGCACAAGGGTCTATAAGGAATCAACCATGCCCGATTTAAAATTTAGCCGTGCCGAATAACCCTAAACCAAGATCTTTAAACTAGAGATTAGACGATAACAAGCATGTTAAACACTTTAACACTAAGTGAGAGGGATTACAACCTTTGTAGATCTGGTCCTTCACTTTATAAGATCCGTGTTGTGGTCCCTTCGCTGCGATCATCAAGTTCCGGACTCTCGAGAGGCTCCACGAAGAGAAAGATGCAAGCTTGCTTCCGATCTTCGATAACAAAGATGATCTATCTTGAAGTTTCATTAACACAAGCATTCACTCACTAAATGAAGTGAACACCCGCATCTAAATGGCAAGGATAGATGAGGATGATGAAGTAGGATTTTAGCGCTCATTTGTTTTCTTATTCTCACTCATTTTCATCACCTTTGAAAAAGCTAGAAAGCTTTTCCATGAAAGAACTCAAGAAAGAAGAAGAAGAATAATCATGAAACCTTTTTGTGATGAATGATGAAAGTCAAGAATGACGTTAGAAATGCAACCAAGGTCAATTTAACCTTTGTAGAGATTTAACTAAGGCTAGGGTTTGGGTTGGGTTAAAGAATGAGTCACTTAAAATATCAACCCAAATATTTTTGCACAAAACAAAACAAAATCTTCTAGAAACTTCTAGAAAAGCTTAACCCAAACCAAACCCTAACCATGTTTAATCTCCACTAATCATGTTGCATTAATAACCACATCATGTTACAATATTATATATCACACATATAATATTTATTGTAACAAAATAAAATAATACAATTAACATATATCGCATATATATCAATGTATTACCCGAGTGAGAAAAAGAATCTTTTAGTGAGCTTATATTAGTTAATATAATTTAATATATCATATATATTATTATACATTAAATTATCGAATCAACACTTGATCCGACAATCCGGCTATATCGCATATAACCGACTAATATATCATGTACCGATTCATCGAATTAACACTTGATCCGATGATCCGGCTCAAATCAAAATAACGCGAGAATATTGTTAGTTGTATGTATGCCCTAGAGGCCAGTATTGTACAGATGATGTATATTATATTGGATGCTTGGACATATATAGAGAGGACTTTCTTGCTCGATATGATAGTATGCTATCTGGTTGCTCTTTATCTTAACATGTATACTTGTATCTTTATACTGTCTTATAGTTACATGTTGGTAAAGCCCTTAGGATATGTACTTGACTTCCTGGACTATGATGCGGATCATACTAGTGGGGACATGGTAGTCCATAATTACATCCTTCAAGGTCCCTAGTCGTGGGTGTATCGAGACAGGGCATCGATATACCAGAGTAGACTAGCGTATACGCTTCTCGACCCATGAGATGGGCGATGGATGATCCCATATCCATTGGTATTTGACATCAGAGATGGTATACGGGTGCTCAGTGGAGACTGGGTACACTGGACGGACTCGCCGAGAACTCCCATATCCATTGGTGTTTGTCAAGGCGTAGTGTGCGGTAGCTAAATGGTGCTTATCTACTTATGCATATGATGCAGATTGTTTTGGGGTAGTCGTACGACCTTGTTGGCCTTTGCCAAGGGTCGTGCGGGTGGGTTTGATACAATCAAGAAATGACGGGTTGAACTTGACTAACATCCTATGATTTGTTGGCCTTTGTCAAGGTCATAGGGGTTAGGGGAAATATATTATCGGGAATTTCAAGTGTTGAGATTTGCAATGAGATTGCATACCTTCTATGAGATATTTGGATCCCGATACCCACTGCGAGTAATTGTTACTCCCGGGAGAGTTTTACACAGGACAATTAGCAGATCAAGTAGGTGTCTAGAAAGGTGTCAACGGGATTACGCTTCTGGGAAAACGAGGTTTACTTTAATTAGGTCCGTGCGAAAGCACGGGGAACCTCCCTCAAAGTACCGATACTGGTCTGGCTGAAAGATTGGCGAAGTTGTAGGGTGTAATTATTCCCGGCTAGTCTTTCCTTTAAGGGTTTGAAAGAAGATTTGATAAAAACAGTGGGAGCCATCCTGATTAGATAAAATAATAACCAATCTGATCTTGTAAGAGCATACGCTAAAGTGTTTTCTTCTCTCTCTCTCCAGGTAGCGACCATATCATGCCTTAATAAAGATAATAATATGGATGTATTGACCGAACCCGCATGTTATACTATGCTGGGGAACGTTGGTTTCGTTCTTTCTTATAAGAGTTATAAGACAGATCAGGATATAGGGGAATACCAGGATTCCCATGCCACCCGTATGAAGAAAGTATATGTTGATGCATTTTCTTCTGGTGTGTTCGTTACAGAGAACTGTTTCTCCATTTCCTCTACATCCTGGGTATTAGATACTGGGTCAGGATCCCATATATGTAATAAGTTACATGGGCTTAGGAAAGGTAGAGAACTTGGAGAAGGTGATAAAGACATAAGGGTTGGAAATGGTGCAATTGCTGCAGCTAAAACCGTCGGGGAATATCACCTTGTATTGCCAACTGGTAATACATTGATTCTGAACAAATGCTATTACACGCCGAACCTGATATGCAACATTATATCGGTTTCTATGTTGAGTAAAGAGGGATATAATTTTGTATTACAGGATAATGTTATGAACATTTTCCTAAAACAAAAGTTGGTTGGATCAGGCACGATGTGCAATGGCATTTATGTTCTAAATCAATCAACAGTTCTAAGCATAACAAACACACACAAGAGGAAGAGTTCAGAAATGAACGAATCCTTCTTGTGGCATTGTAGACTGGGTCACATCAATGCGACACGACTAGCTAAGTTGCATAAGGATGGATATTTAAATCCGTTTGAATTTTCATCTTATGACACTTGCCAGTCATGTCTCAAAGGCAAGATGACCAAAACACTGTTTATGGGATACGGAGAGAGAGTTACAGAACTCTTGGGACTGGTACATAGTGATGTATGTGGCCCCATGTCTACACATGCCAGGAATGGTTCTGCGTACTTCATTACATTCACTGACGATCTCTCTAGATTCGGATATGTGTTCCTGATGAAACACAAATCAGAAGCTTTTGAGAAATTTAGAGAATATAAACAAGAAGTCGAGAACCAAACCGGGAAAAGTATTAAAATCCTTCGATCTAATCGAGGAGGTGAATACTTAAGCAATGAATTCCTGGACTTCTTAAAAGAGAATGGGATTCTCTCTCAGCTAACTCCTCCATATACACCACAGCACAACGGTGTATCGGAACAGAGAAACCGCACCCTATTAGATATGGTGCGCTCTATGATGAGCACAGCTGAGTTACCTATTTCCTTCTGGGGGTATGCGCTGGAGACAGCGGCATACCTATTGAATCAAGTTCCATCTAAATCTGTACCTACCACACCATATGAGATATGGAGTGGGAAGAGACCATGTCTTAAACGAGTTAAGATATGGGGTTGTCCGGCCTATGTCAAAAGGCAAAATCCGGACAAACTCAAGGCACGGTCAGTTCTATGCAAGTTTGTGGGATATCCCAAACATTCACATAGATATCTTTTTTACCATACCGAGGAACAAAATGTGTTTGTTTCTCAACATGCCACCTTTTTAGAAAAGGAATTTCTTGCAAAAGAAATTAGTGGCAGTGAGGTAGAACTGGAAGAAATTCCGGTTACACAAACTCAAACTGAAGATTTAGTGGAACCAGAGGATTCGGTAGTTCCCGATGAACACCGGCCACTCCGCCGATCTAGTAGGGTTCCTCACCCACCTGAGAGATACTACGGTTTTCTATTGGATGGTGGGAGCGAGGATTGCATAATTGTTGATGATGACCCAACTAGCTTCGAGCAGGCCATCACGAGTGGAGACTCAGTGAAATGGCTGGATACAATGCGGTCCGAGATGGAATCCATGTACACCAATAAAGTATGGACTTTAGAAGATGCTCCTCAAGGGGTAAAATCTATTGGGAGTAAGTGGATCTTCAAGAAAAAACTTGGTGTAGATGGGAAAGTGGAGACTTTCAAAGCTAGACTTGTTGCACAGGGTTTTCGTCAAAGACCAGGTGTGGACTATGACGAAACCTTTTCTCCAGTGGTTATGCTTAAATCCATCCGGATCATGCTTGCCATCGCTGCATATCATGACTATGAAATCTGGCAAATGGATGTTAAGACCGCCTTTCTAAACGGTGATTTAAAAGTGTGCGTGTACATGACTCAGCCAGAGGGCTTCGTAGATAGTGGGAGCAGCGGGAAGGTGTGCAAGCTGCTTAAATCCATTTATGGATTAAAGCAAGCATCGCGGAGTTGGAACATCTGCTTTGACGTCGTTATCAAAGAGTTTGATTTCGTCAAAAACGTAGATGAACCTTGTATCTACAAGAAGGTGGCAGAGAGTAAGGTTGTCTTCCTCGTATTGTATGTGGACGACATACTCTTGATAGGAAATGACATTCTTATGCTGCAATCGGTCAAGCTCTTCTTATCACAAAGATTCTCAATGAAAGATCTAGGTGATGCCTCCTGCATATTGGGAATCAGGATCTATAGAGATAGATCTAAAAGGATATTGGGATTGTCCCAGTCCAGGTACATTGACACCATACTAAAGAGGTTTAGTATGGAAGAGTCCAAACGTGGGTTTTTACCCACGATCTCAGGGCTCACTCTCTCCAAAGAGATGTCTCCCAAGACTGATTTGGAGAGAGCTCGCATGCAAGGGATACCCTTTGCTTCGGCAGTAGGCTCTATCATGTATGCGATGCTATATACCAGACCCGATGTAGCATACTCACTATGTGTAGTGAGTAGGTATCAAGCTGATCCTGGAGAGAGTCACTGGACAGCTGTGAAGAGCATTCTCAAGTACTTACGAAGGACTAAAGAGACGCTCTTGGTGTATAGTAACGGAGAACTCCAAGTGGAGTCTTTTACCGATTCGAGCTTTCAGAGTTATAAGGACGACTCTAAGTCATAGTCGAGATTTGCCTTTACCCTTTATGGAGGGGCGGTTAGCTGGAAGAGTTCCTAGCAGGAAACCGTGGCAGACTCGACGATGGAGGCTGAATACATCGCTGCCAACGATGCTGCCAAAGAGGCTGTCTGGATCAAGAAGTTTATTACTGAACTTGGAGTGGTTCCATCCATTGAGCATCCAATAACTTTGTATTGCGATAACAATGGAGCGGTGGCTTTGGCCAAGGAGCCCAGGTCCCATCAGAGATCCAGGCATATTCTGAGGCGGTATCACCTGATCCGGGGGATAGTTGATCGACGGGAGATCGAGGTTAGGGGGTTGACACGAAGAACAACACAGCGGATCCACTCATGAAGGCCATTCCCCAGATACAGTTTGAGAGACTCTTCGGGATGCTCGGTATGCGATACTACAGCAGCTGGCCCTAGTGCAAGTGGGAGATTGTTAGTTGAATGTATGCCCTAGAGGCCAGTATTGTACAGATGATGTATATTATATTGGATGCTTGGACATATATAGAGAGGACTTTCTAAATCGATATGATAGTATGCTATCTGGTTGCTCTTTATCTTAACATGTATACTAGTCTCTTTATACTGTCTTATAGTTACATGTTGGTAAAGCCCTTAGGATATGTACTTGACTGCCTGGACTATGATGCGGATCATACTAGTCGGGACATGGTAGTCCATAAGTACATCCTTCATGGTCCCTAGTCGTGGGTGTATCGAGACAGGGCATCGATATACCAGAGTAGACTAGCGTATACGCTTCTCGACCCATGAAATGGGCGATGGATGGTCCCATATCCATTGGTGTTTTACATCAGAGATGGTATACGGCTGCTCAGTGGAGACTGGGTACACTGGACGGACTCGCCGAGAACTCCCAGAGTGTATTATACCTCACGTCAGATGGCAGTTCTCTGGTGACACTTGTGCAGGTTAGTCTGTAGACCCGAGATCGTCATAGAGTCTTGTGTGATTCCCACTGTGCTTTGATTTCCACCTTACAACGTCCATGAGGGCGTGCAAAACGGTGGTTTTTGGGTACAGTCCCGATTCACATGGAGGCAATGAGCGACAGGAGGGGTTTCGTTTCTCCCGGTATTGGGGTTGATGTTGCGCTGTGCTCGATTGGCTATAACAGGGAAGTCTCTGGCCAGGGCTGATTTAGAGATTTGCCGGTAAGTGTTACCAGTAGTTTCTCGACCTGTTATGAGCCTCACATCGGCACGACTTATCGGTTATTGGGGTCTGACGTTTACCACCCCTAGACTTGATATGCGACATATCAGACGAGGAGACCGGACTGTACGGGAAGTGTTATCGGAAGACTTTTACAGGAGTTGGAGCGGGCTTGCTTGCTGATCTTCTGATCGCTCAAGACCCGGGTGGCCGTTACGTCTAGCTAGTACCGCTGACGGCTTGTGGGTGCTTGATGTGATCATCACCTACGGCCGCCGTATTGATGAGTCTTAAGAGTCCTACACTGAGGTTTTACTGGCTCAGGCAAAACGAAATAGCAGCGCATATGTGATATGTGCGAGACCGAGAATAAATGTGTGTATGTGATACAGTATTCTATTCTCACGACTTTTTGTATCGGTCGGTTATATATGATATGACCGGGTTATCGAATCAAGTGATGATTCGATAAGTCGATACGATGAATGTTAGTCGGTTATATGAGATATGACCGGATTATTAAGTCAAGTGCTGATTTAATGATTAAGTGTATAATTGTATATTAGATATACTAGTTTACATTTACTAACACTTGTTCACTTTAGGGTTTTTCTCACACTTGCACACTTGAATATATATATATATATTAAAAGTGTTTTCTTTTGTATCATGGTTGATGATACACTAAACATGGGTGTACAAGACACACACCATTCTATATTTAAATGGTAGTTTACATTTATTTAAGGTAATTACAAATTAGTGGAATTTTTGATAAGCATGAAGCTTGTAGAAGCTTGTGGTTGCTTTGAAAAAGTCCACTTGTTTTGTTTTACCTTAGATCTTTGTTTAACCTAACCATCTAGATTAGCTATGGTTTTGTCTCTACAAGAGTTAGTACATGATACTCACTCACCATGGTTAGGATACTCACTTAATCATTATCCTTATCTCTTTCTTTTCTTCTTCTTCTTCGTTGTGAAAAGAAAAAAAGAAACTAGGGTTTGATCCAAAGTGAGAAACAAAGTGAGAAACAAAATTCTAAAGAGAACCCACATCCTATTTCTCCATCCTATAATAGACTAGCACTTTAGTTTAGGGTGTTTACTTCACTATTTCTCTAGTTAGTGAAGTAGGAGCTTGAGTCGGAATTCCCTCGACGTAGATCATCTTCGGCTTCGGAGATTTCAAGCAAGGTCGCATCCTTCGCGTCATGAAGCCATGCAGGAGTCCGGGGGAAGCTTGATCGCAGCGAAGGGACTTCATCAAGGAGCTTTAGAAGTGAAGGAACGATCTACAAAGGTTGTATTTCGTATTCCTTTTAGAGTAAAGTTGTTTACTTGCCTTTTGTATCGCCTAAACTCTAGTATACGATTTTGCTTAGTGTTATTCGGCACATAAAAATTTAATTTTGGCATGGTCGATGCCTTGCAGAGCCTCGTTAGTGTGCCTAGTAACCCTACAAATATAATACGGTATCTCATATCACATTATCCTCGGTCCTGCACATATCACATATGTGCCCCTACTATGTTTTGCCTGAGTCAAGAAACCTCTGTGTAGGACTTTAAAAAATCGTCAATACGTCGGCAGTAGGTGATGATCATATCAAACACCCACAAGCTGCAAGCGGTCAACTAAATATAACAGCCACCCTGGTATTGAGCGATCTGAAGATCAACAAGCACACCTGTACATTCTCCTGCTAATCCAATCAGTAACACTCCCGTAGAGTCTCGTCGTCTGATATGTCGCATATCTCGCATAGGGGTGGTAAACGTCAGACCCCAGTAGCTTGATAAGTCGTGTCGATATGAGGTCTATAACAGTTCGAGAGACTACTGATAACACTTACCAGTAAATCTCAGCAACCCTGGCCAGGGATTTCCTGTTATAGCCAATCGAACACAGCGCAACATCAACTCCCTATACCGAGAGAGACGAATCCCTTCATATCGCTCATTGCCTCGATGTGATTCGGCACTGTACCCAAAAGCCACCTTTTTGCACGCCCTCTTGGACGTGGTATGATGGAAATCAAAGCACAGTGGGAATCACAAAACACTCTATGACGATCTCGGGTCAACAGACTACTCCGTACCAGAGTCACCGGAGAACTGCCATCTGACGTGAGGTATAATACCATCTGGGAGTTCTCGGTGAGTCCGTCCAGTGTACCCAGTCTCTACTGAGCACCGGTACATCATCCTTGATGTCAAACATCGATCGATATGGGATCATCCATCGCCCATCATATAGGTCAAGATGCGTATACGCAAGTCTACTCTAGTGTATCGATGACCTGTCTCGATACACCCTCGACTAGGAACAGTTATAGGATGTACTCGTCGTCTACCGTGGCCCCACTACTATGATCTCATCATAGTCCCAGTAGTCGAGTACATATCCTAAGGGCTTTATCAAAATGTAACATAGAGACAATCAGAGTACATGTTAAGATAATGTACAACCAGATAGCGTACTATCATGTCGAGCAAGAAAGTCCCCCTATATATGTCCAAGCATCCATTACAATATACATTGTATGTACAGTAATGGCCTCTAGGGCATACATATAACTACCAATCTCCCATTTGGACTAGGGCCATCTGTTGTGGTATCGCATACACAACATTTAGCTATGGTTGAAGTTTTCATACTCAACCATCCCATAAAAGTCTCAACTGGGAAAAAGACCTTTGCCAGTGGATCCGCGCTGTTGTCCTCTGTGTCTACTCTCCTAACCTCGATCTCCCTAGAGATCAACCATCTCCATGATCAGGTGATACTACGTGAGAATTATATCTGGATTTCTATTGGGACGGGGGTTCCTTGGCAAAAGCCACAACTCCATTGTCACACAATGGTAGGAACGAAGTTCATCTCATGAACTCATATATATCCAGACTGCATTTTTGGTAGCATCCTTGGTAACGATGTATCTTGCCTTTAATCGTCTAGTAAGTCACAGTGTCTAGGTTGGAACCCTTCCAACATACCGTCCCTCCACTGAGGGTAAAGACAATGCCTGTGACTGACATTCAGTCGTTCTTATCACCCTGGAACCTTTCCAGTGATTCTCCCCAAGATCGATTGATACCATCTTACTATAACTAGTGAGAATCCTAACATCCAATTAGATCTATCTCATAAATCCAAAAACCCAGGATTTAGGAGGTATCGACTTGATTGTATATGGAGAATCCTTGTGATAAGCGGAGATTGACCGAGCGTAGTATAGGAAACTCCTTCCCTATCAAGAGTTTGTCATCCACGTACTCAACGAGGATCACCACCATACTCCCTACCACCTTTTTGTATATACAAGGATCATCTACCATTTTGACGAAGTCAAAATCTTTGACTATCATATCAAAACAGACGTTCCAACTCCGCGATACCTGCTTTATCAACATAAAACATCTTGCACACGTTTCCGCAGCTCCCACTGTCTACGAAGCCCTTTGGCTGTGTACTTATAGACGCTCTCTTCCAAAACATCATTTAGAAAAGCTGTCACGCCCCGCTTTCCAGTGTACGGCGAAGAGGACGCGACGAGGTCCGCTACGTATGTACTCAGAAGTACATACGCTAAGCGTAGCTAAGCAATATAAAATAATCACAAGAGACAAATGATATTAAAATAACAGCAACTTTTATTAATAACATTCTTTGTACAATGCATGAAATGAAAATACAACTGGAATGAAAAAGCAATGCCTAAACAGTGGCATAACAGAAATGAAAAATACTGGAAAGAACAAGGTACAATTATCTAGAGCTCTGGGTCTTCTTGGAACTGCTCCAAATCTTCACCGGTGGGCTCGATCTCAGCTTGGTCCAACGCACCTGACGACATTCAAAGAAGAAAGAAATAGAATGTCGTCAGCGAACAGGTCGCTCGGTAAGTCCCAAAGAATAAGAAGAATGAGAATGGCAGAGTAACAGTATTTTCTAAAGTATTTTATTGTTGAATATTATGGAACATTGTGTAACGCTGTTGTTTGTAGCTTGGTACAGAAGGATGCCAATGTATACGAGGGGGATCCCTATATGCTAGAGATCAGGGCAAAAGGAAAGTATAAGGAACCGTTATGCCACGGTACAACAGCAATAGGATTCAGGTTAGGTGTCTTAATCTGACCACCTCGTGCCACCTTTAACACCTTCCGTACCAATCTACCCCTTAAACCCCGTAGTGTTTTAATACTATTGTAGTATTGGAATATGTACGTTGGGTGACTGACCAAAACCATGATATCAGTAAACATGATGTAACTGTATAATCAGGTAAATGGAATATCAGGATAATGGATGAATATCCATGGTTTGATTCAGTCACAAGAAATATATTGTTAACTGGATTCAGGGTTTCATGTATTCAAATTGGGTTGGAGTATAAAAGAATATAGGTTGACTTGAATCATATTCGAGTCAGGAATAGTCAGACTCTAACCCGAGTCAGACTAAAAGAACGATAATTTGAAGTCCAATATTAGTTAGGGGCCTTTTTGTAATTTGTAAAACTTGAGGGGGTTTTCTGTAAAAAGTACTTTTGTATATTTTTCAAAATACACCTCAAGTATTTAATAATCGTCTTTATTGTTATAATGAATGTGAATTTTTATTTGTGTTATTCTAGTGAATATATCCTAATAAAAGTATTAATTGTTTTTTATCTGAAATTCATGGTATTTTAGTGTAACTTTTAATCTTGTAATTTTTTTAGAAAAAATGTGGAAACTTTATATTATGATAAAATAGGTGTTTAAATGATAATTATATATATATTAACACATGAATAATTTTATATAAATATTTTATTTAAAAAAAATATCTCATTTTCCCTAAATATCGTATTTTGAACTTTTCGAGACCGAATGCTCCTTGCGGAGGTCTGAATCTCGCACTACTAGCCTGCGGGTGCACGATAAACCGTACTATCCCTAACAGGTTCCCCAAAAGTGGGTTGTAGCGGCGCTTTGCTTAGGTTTAACAAATACTTTTCATTTGGGAAAACGGTTTTATAAATATAAGGTATTTATTTGCAAAAAGTATAGTTTTCCGTATTTTAGTTGTTAGGGTTTCTTAAGCCAACTAGCCTACTTCTAAGGTCTAAACGATGAGTCATTAGAAGCCTCAAATCGCCTCTTCACCGTCAATTGCGGCCAGGTAAGTGCCAGGTAAGTGGGAAGGAACCACAGTCGTGGGCCTAATTAAAAACCACTAGCCTTAAACACACTTGCCTAGGCACCACAAGACAGTTTAGATAAACGATCGATGTCCATGACCAATCGTGCTTTCATTTTATTAAAAGATTTTATTTAGAAATGTTTACAACTTAAAGCTTTAAATAAAGATTATAAAGAATAGGGTATTTTAGTGAAAAGTCCTGTAATTTCGTATTCTGTGTTTTGATATTTATCAATTAGGGTTATATTGAGTGTGTGTAGAGGTAGGTCATTACCTCGTGACTTATTTTAAGTTTTGGTGAAGTTTAAAGGTAAAACATGACATGCTAAAGTTGAAGGTATTATAGCGCAAGAATACGGTATTCGAAAACGTTATCATTTTATATGTCAAATTTTATTCAAATTGAGTTCTATAAGTTTTGTGATCAAGATAAACATATTTAGGAGTGAGGTAATTGATTAAACTAAGAAAAATGAACTTCATGGTATTTTTATGAAAAGAATACGGTTTTGCAAAGAAGCTATCATTTCATGTGAAAAAGTTTGATTAAATTGGTTTATGGGTAATTAATAGTCAACATGAATATGGGTAGATATTATGTATTAGGTGACAAGTGGAAATTTATAGAAAAACCGAATCGGAAATCGGTTTGTCCGATTTCCGTCGGGTTCCAAAAAGTCGTATTTTTACACTTATAGAAAAGAGAGATAGAAGGGATGGGACTTATGGTTTGGACAAGCTAACGAAGCTAAGGGATGTGGTGGTTGCCGATTCGTCGAAAGCGTCGCGAAGGTTCTCATCCGGTTGCCGGAATCCATCGTCGATTTCGGCAGCGCTTCGCTTCTTGCTCTTCGTACTGAGTTCTCGAGAATTTGAAAGAGTAGACTTAGAGTTGTGAGGGGAAAAGGTAGAGGATAGGGGTCTTTATATAGGGCTAGGCTAGGGTTAGGGTTTGGATTAAAAAATATTAAAAGAAAATATAAAAAACATTAAAAATTCATTAAAATCATTAAACCTAGGAGTAAAAGGGATTTATTGGTCAAATCAAAACCGATCCAGGTATAATAAGTGTGCAAGAGGGTTGACCAAGTCAAGAGCCAACTTTTCTCAGTTGGTGACTCGGCCGTCCGGCCAAGTCCGGCCGGATCGGCCGGACCGAGTCAGCCGATTCGCCGGCCGGCGGCGCCGAGTCGGGCCGAGTCAAGAGTCCAATGGCTGGGGGTTTTCCTGAGGAACAACTTGGTATTTTTACTTTTTGTTGTCCGGTACATATTTTGGGAGTTATGGCCTTTTTACCGTTGACTTCCCAAAAAAAATAAATACAAAAATAATGTGGGGCATGGGATTTGAACTCCGGTGGCTTGGTTCAGCAGTGCAAGGTATTGCCAATGAGCTACAAGCTCTTTCTTGTAATTATTGTAAGGAATTAGATACTTAAATTGTTTCCAGCAACATTAATACTCCAAGTATACACTATATTTAAAGCAAATTTTTGGTATACAAAATTGGAGTTGTTACAAAAGCAGTCATGACACCCAACCACCAGATATCGCAGTCATGGTATGCAGCAGTGGCAAGTAGGATCTGGATGGACTTAAGCATAGCTTTGAAAGTCTCAACTTTTCCATGTACACCAAGTAATCTTCTCAAGATATACTTGTTCCTGATGGGGATTTAACCCTTCAGATAAAGTAACCAAAGTCCGTACTTTGTTGGTGTATAAGGATTCCATCTCAGATCACTAAGCATCCATCCATTCTTACAGAGTCCCACTCCTGATGGCCAGCTTGAAACTAGTTGGGTCATCATCTCATGATGCAATCCTCGCTCCCACTGTCATAGAGAAACCGAAGTATCTCTCAGGTGAGTGAGGAACCCTACTAGATCGGCAGAGAGGCTGAGGTTCGTTGGTTACTATTGAAATCCTCTGGTTCTACCAAATTATCAGCTGCAGTTTGTATAGCTGGAACTCCTTCCCGTTCTACCTCATGACCACTAATTTTTCCATAAGAAATTCCCTTTCACAAAGGTGGCATGCTGAGAAACAAAACATCTTTTCTTCTTCGGTTAGGTAGAAGATATTCCCTTGCGAATGCTTGGGATATCCAACAAACTTCCACAGATCTGACTTTGCCTCTAGCTTGTCCGGATTTTTCCTTTTATACATAGGCCGGACAACCCGAAATCTTAAAAAACTTAAGATATGGGCTCTTCCCTTTCCATATCATATATGAAGTTGTAGGCAACTGATTTGATTTGAACCCTATTCAATAGGTATGCAACTTCTCAAGTGCATAACTCCCAAAAGGAAATAAGAAACTCAGTAGTACTCATCATTGAGCATACCATATCACATAGGGTGCTATTGCTCCGCCCCGATATACCATCGTGCTTTGGTGTATACGGAGGAGTAATGCTTAGAGAGAATCTCATGCTCCTTTAGAAAAGTCAAGGAATCCCGTGCTCAAGTATTCTCCTCCCTGATCTCATCAAAGGACATTATACTTATACCCATTTTTGGTTCTCTACTTCTAACTTATATTCTGTGATTATCTCAAAAGTTTCGGCCTTGTGTTTCAACAGGAACATATGTCTGAATCTAGAGGGATCATCAGTGAATATAATGAAGTACAAAGAACCGGTCTTTGGATGTGTACACAGGGGACCTTCATACATCAGCATGTATCAATCCCAAGAGTTCACTAACTCTTTCTCTGTTTCCAATAAACGGAGCTATGGTCATCTTATCTCTGTAACATGACCGGTGATTAGTAGAAAATAATGCATATTTTAGCCGGCAATTTCCTCATCATTTGCATTCATATAGAAGTGTTCGGCATTCATATTTCACATATTAGCAAAACTGTCGCAAAATATCAGATTGCATGTGTTAGACTCTAAAACCGGCACTATAAAGGAAATTGACTGCATTTCATGGCATCGCATTATCTCTATATTGCGCAACACTTGTTTTGAGATCTATGCAGGAAAATCCAGAAGAAAGGCCAAAATTTACAGGGAACAGCTAAAACGTTACGCCAACTCAATGATTTCAGATCTGGGATAAATCCAAAAGGGAAAATACAAATCAACACATCAGATTAAGCTACAAATGTTGTTCCAAGACCACACCAGGAAGCCCAAGGCCCAAGCCCCACAGACAGTCGCGGATCCGCGGCAGGAGCCTGCTTGCGCCGCGGATCCGCGGCCGGTTCAAGGAATTAGCTCCTTATTTTTGGTGCAAAACTCTTAGATCAGCTCCTACACTTCAAAAGGACACTCCAATTTCTAGAAGACTCCAGAGACTTCTGCCAGATCAGCGAACTTTAGGATCTACACTAAACTAGCCTATGATTCTAGAACCTTCTCCCTAAACCCTAGCTTAAACCCTAAGCTAAGCCTAACAAACTCTTTCTAGAAGTCTTTCAACAAACTTTTGGAAGGAACTCAAAGGCTTAGGGTTTGGGAGATCTATAAATAAGACCCTAGGCTCACTTGTAAAGAGGATATACTTGATACTTGGATCCATTATCCAAACTTAGATACTTCTTCATTTTACCCCCTTCATCATCTTCTTCCACAAATCTAGTGAGAGGATTTGTGTGGAACCCTAACCCTAATTCCAATCAAAAGCCAAGATCCCGAGTACCCATTCAAGCAAGAAGCCTTGCAACCTTTTAGGAGCCGAGCCGGTCTTCAACAGAGCAGGTGGTCCAAGCCGATTCGCGACTCACGGAGCCGAGCAAAGCCAAGTCGACAATTTAATTCTTCCTCTTGTAGTTCTTGAGCGACTGTAATCAAATTGTTGATATAAATAAAAGGTGATATTCTTTTATCTTGTTCTCTTTAAATTCTTGCATCATGAGTCAATCTAAATTTCTAGTTATAATTCTTGTTGTGATGTCTGAGTAAAACTCCGCTCGTCGAGGAGTTGTGACGATCAATAGAATGATGATGTAATATACTGTAAATCGATTCTTGAATCCCATGAGTTTTGTAAACCCTAGCAAGATCAAGAATCGACAACCCAATTCATTGCGATGCTTTCTTGATTGATATCGCATCGAGATTGGGGAGTTACGATTGTTTCTTGAAATTACTAGAGGCTAGAATGTGAATGATAATCGATGAAAGAACAAGGGTTAAACGATGAAACCCTAGTTTCATCAAGAAAGCCCTAACTCTCATCGACCATCATTGATCTAGTATCAATCCTTCGAAGGACGAGAACACGAAATCTTGATATTACATCACGTCTATAGATCCGATCAATTCCTACAAGCCTCATTTAGATTCTTGGCATTTTGGTTGGAAATATTATCGAAACCTAATTCTTGATTGTTTATCAGTTTCTTGATTCTTGATTAAACATCGTGACACCTGAATCAATTGATAAATTCTTGAATCATGTTTTCTTTTCTTTTCAATTAACTTTTCGATTCAAACAAATTAAACATTGAAACGAATCGCACAATCCCTGTGGACGATCCGCACTCGCTTACGATCTACAACTGACACCGTAGTTGATTGCGGTCAAATATAATTCTTTGGTTGTGATTTCTTTACAATTTTCTACATTACACAATCCGGAAAAAATAAACCAATCAAATGGCGCCGTTGCCGGGGATCGCGCGCTAATTCATTTCATATTATAGTTTGAATTGAAAGAATTATTCCATTGTTGTTTTTGAGATCAAAATTCGTGCAAACCCTAAACGATTTGCTGTTGTTCATTGCAAGGAAATCTGGAGCTGTTTGGAAATTGAAAAAAAAATTTGGAAAATACCAGAGAGCAGTGGGAGTCTACAGAAGCTCCCTGAAAAAGTTTGGTGGAGGTTTCTCATCAAGAGACCGCGGAAGCGCGGCATATAGGAGCATTTGCGGCGGAACCGCGGTGGCCTTGAGGGTTCTCTGCAAAATATTTCTCTCAGGTAATTTCTTACCTTCTCCTATCTCCTCTTTTTAGCTCCAACTAACACTTTGCTGCAGGATTCTTTGCAAATAATCGCAGCGCCGCAAAAGCAAAATTAAATTTGTGCGTGATTTTGATTTCTTGGTTGTTTGCATTCTAATACGGATATTAAGGGGCACGGCCAAATCCAAATTAGGTGGGGATTTCATTACCCTTCCTAGGCCCCGAAAACCACAAAACTTGCATCCGCATTGACCCACATTAACTAAAAGAAATCTAGAGAAGACTCTAAGGACTGTCGCGCTCAATTAGGACAAGAGAAGGCCGTGGGTAATTCATTGCTTATCCGCTTTTTCTTGTGGTGCCTAAGGCGAGTGTGTCTAAGGCTAGTGGTTTTTAATTAGGCCCACTACTTACGTAGTGGAGTACCTTCCCACTTACCTGGCACTTATCCGGCCACAGGGGGACAAAGAGGCAGTGGAGGATTCTATCCTGCGACTTGTCTTTTGGCAGTTAGGAGCGGTCTAGAGCCGAACCTAGGTGACCACTAGATTCTAGGGTTTGTGTGCTGCCTTTGTTTTGTCGCATCATTTTTTCAAAAATCCGTCCCTTTTTCAAAAGCAAACACCGCATTCATTACCCCTAATTATAAGTCAACGCCGCCACTTGTACTAACCCTTTTTAGTGCAAGATAGGCTGGACACGGGATTCTAGTGCCCGTTTAGTCCGCGTACCCTTTATCGACTCCGAAGTCGATATCTCTCCATTTACCTTTTCTTTACCCACTACCACACCCACACTGATGGATCCGAATCCATCAAACTTCTTTAACCCTAATCTGCCGCCGTCCGTTGGTGCGCAGAATCCACCCCGCATCTCTCTCCAGGAGAGGTGCTACCCTATTCGAGGTCCTCTTTCGACCTGCTTATCCACACCACCAGCCAATGGGGATAACTTTGAGATTAAGCCCCAGTATATCAATCTTTTACCCAAATTCCACGGACTCGAGACTGAGGATGCTTACGTTTTCACTACCAAATTTGAAAAAGTATGCGCAATGATGGGTACGTCACAACTTTCAGTGGATGCTATGCGTCTACGACTTCTTCCATTTACATTGTGCAATATAGCCGAGAAGTGGCTATATAACACTACCGCACACTCTATTACGAATTGGGAAAAATTCGTCGCTGCATTCCTTAAGAAATTTTACCCAATACAAAAGACAGCTCGAATCCGTAGCGAACTGAATCAATTTGCCCAGCTCCCTGCTGAACCATTTTCAAAATGCTTTGAACGTTTCAAGGATCTATTGGTTCAGTGTCCTCATCACGGCATCCCGAGATGGGAATTGTGCCGAATCATTTATGAGGGCATTAACCCAAGCACCAAACAGAGCCTTGAAAACATATGTCAAGGTACTTTTATGACCAAAGATGATGGGGAAGCGTGGAAGTACTTAGAAGAGTTCGCTGAAAAATCACTACAGTGGGAGAGTGGAACTCTACCATTGAATAGGGGTGGCGTACACCAAATAGATTTGTCCATAGGTGTTCGAGCTAAAATGGCAGCAATGCAAAAGAAGCTCGACGCTATGGAACACAAATTTGCAGCAGCCTCCCTAAACCCAGTGTCGCTCCCCAAAACTGTTTGTGGGTGCTGTTCTGATCCGTCTCATTTAACGGAAGAATGTCCATTAAACTCTGCGTTTCAAGGTCACGAGCATTCTAATGCCGCATTTCAAAGACCTCGAAACGATCCATATTCTTCCACGTACAATCAGGGTTGGAGGAATCACCCGAATTTTGCTTGGAACCAAAACCAATCTCAAAACACGGTTCCAAACACGAATCAATTTCAAAGGGTTCTTCCTCCACCACAACAGCAACCCTTTCAACTTACTCAGCACCCCTATCAGTCACAAAATTTCCAAAACCAGGGCAACACTCCTGCACAGTCTAATCCTATGCAGTCCTGTTCTGACGAGTTCTCTCAATTCACTCAAACCATGAAATCACTTTTGTCAAATTTCATAGAGGTTTCGACTGAGGTTAGATCTTCCGTCAGTGAGATAAAGAAAAACTCAGCGTCCCAAGCTGAGAGTATCAAATCGATGGAAGCTGAAATCGCACGCCTAAAAGCCGAAATGAGTGCGAGAGAAAAAGGGAAACTTCCCTCTCAACCCCTACAGAATCCTGGGCATTACAATGTAAATGCCGTCACAACGTTGAGATCGGGAAGAGTGCTGAACAATCATGTCGGGGAAGGTATTGATGATACTGAAAATCATATCAACACCCCGGCTGAGACCTTTCCACACACACATACTTCTCCTTTTGATCCTTCTTCTTCTACCACACCATTTTCTCGCGAGCCTATTCTCCATTTCCCACTAGGCTCGACACCTTCACCCAACCCTTATAGTTCTCCACAGACGGTCCCCACACCTCTTTTGGGACTACGTCTACTCCCTCTTCCTTCTCCTGTGATGGACCCTGCGCTTATTGCGAAAGCTCCTTACCTGAACCGGTTAAGGGCTAATAGAACGAGTCCTCATATGGAGAAAATTTTAGAAATGTTCAAACAGGTTAACATCAATATCCCTCTCCTAGATGCGATTCAACAAGTCCCCGCTTATGCGAAAATTCTTAAGGACTTGTGCACTAGGAAGAGGAAGACTCAAGTGCCGAAGAAGGTCTTCATGTCTAATAATATTAGCACTGCTTTTATACCCCAGCTTCCAAAGAAACGAAAGGACCCAGGATGTCCTACAATATCGATTTCGATTGGGGGTAAAAACATAAATCGTGCTCTTTTAGACCTTGGCGCAAGTGTTAACCTGCTTCCTTATTCTGTTTATGAGCAATTAGGGATTGGAGAGCTGAAACCTGCTCACTGCACTCTCCAGATGGCAGACCGATCTATCACCAAACCAAGGGGTGAATTAGAGGATGTACTGATAAAGGTCGGGGAATTTGTTTTCCCTGTAGACTTCATTGTGCTCGACACACATCCTGTAGCAAACCCCCGGGGCCAAATTCCGGTGATTCTGGGTCGTCCTTTCCTTGCCACTTCCAACGCTGTTATAAACTGTAGAAATGGTTCAATGAACTTATCATTTGGAAATATGACCATTGAACTAAATATCTACAAAGTTGGAAGTCAGCCATCAGAACCCTCTGCTCATATTTTAGATGTGTGCTCTGTCCATGAGATCGCTCCCGATAGTTGTGGAGCTGAGGATCTTTGCTTTACTGATCTCGATGACATTACCACATCTCTGTTTGATTTCACACATGATCTTAGTGAGGACACTTTCTCTACACTTGAGTCCTGCACTCCTGACTTTTCTCCACCCGAGTCTGTATCTTTCACAGGCTCTGAGCTTCTTTGTAAATCCAAAAATCGCTCAATGATCCCTCCTTCTATCATTTCTCCGCCTGAGTTAGATCTCAAAATTTTACCTTCTCACCTGAAATATGCATATCTATGTGAGAATGAGTCTTTACCGGTTATCATATCCGCTTCTCTTGCATCAGAGCAAGAAAATGCACTTTTATCGGTATTGAGATCTAACAAAGAGGCGTTTGGTTGGAGTAAGGCGGACATCAAAGGGATTAGTCCCTTGATAGTTGAACATCATATACATGTGATGGATGATGCCAGACCAACCCGAGAACCACAGAGACGGTTGAATCCCGTCATGAAGGAGGCTGTCATGAAAGAGATCGTCAAATGCTTAGATAATGGTATTATATACCCCATCTCCGATAGCCAGTGGGTGAGTCCTATACATGTCGTTCCTAAGAAATCCGGCATCACTGTTATAACCAATGAGGCAAATGAGTTGATTCAAACACGCGCCCAAACTGGGTGGCGTGTATGTATTGATTATAGAAAACTCAATGCTGCCACGAGGAAAGACCACTTTCCTCTACCATTCATTGATCAGATGCTGGAACGCTTAGCGGGACGAGAGTATTATTGTTTTATGGACGGATACTCAGGCTACAATCAGGTCCCCATCGCCAAAAAGGATCAAGATAAAACCACTTTTACTTGTCCTTTTGGTACCTTTGCTTACAGTCGCATGCCCTTTGGGTTATGCAATGCTCCCGCTACCTTTCAGCAGTGTATGATGGGGATATTCTCTGATATGGTAGAGAATTTTTTGGAGATCTTTATGGACGATTTCTCGATTTTTGGAGACTCTTTTTCTGATTGCCTATCGAATCTTGACGCTGTTCTTACTCGTTGCAAAGAGAAGAACTTGACTTTGAACTGGGAAAAATGCCATTTTATGGTCCAAGAACGAATAGTACTTGGACATGTCATTTCACAGAAAGGAATTGAGGTTGACAGAGCTAAGATAGATGTCATTCAAAACCTCCTTCATCCCAAAAGCGTCAAAGATATTCGATCTTTCCTTGGCCATGCGGGCTTTTATAGGAGATTCATTAAGGACTTTAGCAAAATTGCTAGACCTTTAACTCTTCTCCTGGCCAAGGATACGACCTTCCATTTTGACTCGGACTGCGAGACAGCTTTCGACTCATTTAAACACTCACTCACTTCAGCCCCCGTTTTATCATCACCAAATTGGGACTACCCCTTTGAGCTGATGTGTGACGCATCTGATTTTGCAGTAGGTGCAGTCTTAGGACAGCACATTGAAAAGATGCCACATGTAATATACTATGCAAGTAAGACCCTGAATGATGCGCAAATCAATTATACAACCACAGAAAAAGAACTCTTAGCGGTTGTATTTGCATTAGAAAAATTCAGGCCTTACTTAATTGGCTCACCTATAGTTGTGCATACTGACCATTCCGCTTTAAAACATCTTCTGGCAAAGAAAGATGCAAAAGGTCGACTAATACGTTGGATCCTTCTGTTATAAGAATTCGATCTTGTTATCAAAGATAAGAAAGGATGTGAAAACGTAGTAGCTGACCATCTTTCACGCATCATTTCTTCCCCTGTGACCCTGCCGATTAATGACTCGTTCCCTGATGAACAACTCTTGAGCATATCCACTGAACCATGGTTCAAGGTATTATGAACTATCATGCCACGGGACTAATACCGAGCGATTGGTCAAAACAGGACAAATATCGTTTTCTTTCCCAAGTAAAACACTTTTACTGGGACGAGCCCTATTTGTTTAAATATTGTCCTGATCAGATCATTCGCCGGTGTGTCCCGAATGAAGAGTTCAAGAGTGTTCTTTCATTTTGTCATGATCAGGCCTGTGGGGGTCACTTTGGTCCTAGAAAGACAGCGGAAAAGGTTTTGCAATGTGGATTTTATTAGCCGACCTTATTCAAGGACGCATTTGAGTATTGCAAAACCTGTACACAATGTCAGTACACGGGTAGAATATCCCAGAGGAATGAAATGCCTCAGCAACCCATCTTGGTTGTTAAAATATTTGATGTCTGGGGCATTGATTTTATGGGTCCTTTTCCCAACTCCTTTGGGAATTTGTACATTTTGCTGGCGGTTGATTATGTCTCAAAGTGGGTAGAAGCCATTCTATGTCGCACTAATGACAAGAAAGTTGTCATTAAGTTCTTGAAAGAGAATATTTTTTCGCGATTTGGACACCCACGCGCTATCATTAGCAATAATGGGACACATTTCTGCAACAGATCTTTCGAGACTCTGATGCGAAAATACTCAATCAACCACCGAATTTCTACACCCTATCATCCCTAAACAAGCGGGCAGGCTGAAATCTCAAACAGACAAATCAAATTTATCCTGGAGAAAACTGTTGCTAAGAATAGAAAAGACTGGTCGACCAAACTGACGGATGCTCTTTGGGCATTCCGAACTGCATATAAGACCGACCTAGGAATGTCTCCATATAGGATAGTGTTTGGAAAAGCATGTCATTTACCCGTCGAGATAGAGCATAAAGCATTGTGGGCTATAAAAGAAATAAATTTTGATCTAAACCTTGCTTGCAACTTTCGGAAGCTGCAATTTAATGAGCTAAGCGAACTCCGTGATGAAGCTTATGATAACGCTGTAATCACAAAGAATAGGACTAAGGTTTTTCACGATAAAAACAATTTGAGGAAAACATTTTCACCTGGTCAACAAGTCCTTCTTTATGATTCACGATTACATCTTCACGCTGGTAAGCTCCGATCTCGATTGAAGGGACCTTTTGTTGTGCGGTCTGTATACCCGCACAGGGCAGTAGAAGTAGAAAATGTTAAAAACGGCATCTTTTTCAAAGTAAATGGACATAGACTAAAGCCGTATTTTTCCACTGACCCCACGGCGGAGCTCTTGTTCTTACAAGAGCCAGTTTATTTGGATTAAAATTCCTCCGTCTCACCTTCATGTCCAGTATATCATTGCATCATTTTTTGAATGAAGGTGAGTGAAAAGAGTAAGTTTGGGGGAAGTTCTTCACTTATATATTTTGCCCCCACTAATAATTCCCCCCGGGCTTACAGTTTTGTAGGTATAGCGTGTGGCAACAGTGAGGATACTGTTGAAAACAAGTTTGGGGGAGGTTTGTGCTTATTTTCGCATCATTTGCATATTATCTGTATAAGCACAAAACATTTCTTTAAAAATCCATAAAAATTTAAAAAAAATTTCAAGTATAAAAATAATTTTAATATTTACACTTTTTTGTACATAAGTAAGATAATAAAAGTTTAGATAGTGAAAAATTACATCCATGAGATTAGAAAAATTTGAGAAAACTAAGAAAATTAGAAGTTTTCTTATACGAACTAGTAATAAGTAGTTATGAGCCGTTGTCCCAAGGGTTAGTAAGATGAAGGACGTCACTAATCTGAGGATAAAAATAAGTCTGAAAAATAGTTTCTATTCTGGAAGCCAAACATTTTGAACGTTGATACCCTGCTATTCGCACTTACACACGTCTTAAAGCCTGGGATAGTAGAGGATACCTTGAAATGCTCTTGCCTTTAAGCCGATGTATGAAGGAAATAAAAAGAAAAAAAATGATGAATAAAGAAAATATAAGTGGTGAGAAAAATGAACACTGGTTTTGTTATCACCAAGGGCAATAAAAAAATATATAGCGAGGGTGCTTCTTCACCTAGTGCCCTAAGGCCAACTGATCTGGGAGTCACTGGTATGCCTGAGGTGGTGCAAGACGAGGAAAATACACCGAATAAGAAAGCACATAAGTAATCGGTCGGTTAGTACCTCAAGAAGTATTAACGGTCGCATGAAAGTGTGTGAGCAATCTCATCTAAATATTCATTAATTAAAAAGTACTGAGGCTGATGGGCAAGAGTATGATAGCTTGAATTGAATTCTCCGGGTGTAGGGATGTCTTTACACACACGCAGGGTGATATGATCGATGTTTGGAAGAAAGATAGGAATGAAGAATAAGACGATGTTTTATTGAGGGAGGATGTGATTTCTAACATCTTTTCATGACCATTAAGATAGGGCTCATGACAACCGAAAAGCTAGCTTAGTTGGAAACCCTAATTTTCAAAGCTTTTCTTTTACAATTCTTTTCTTTAAATGTAATATTCATGATCTTTCTTTTATTATTGGATTTTGTGGGTGCAATCCGCTGAAAACCCTCAGGAGACAACACTCCTCCTACTAGGGACACCTAGAGGTTTAAAGGCTTGTTGCACATGCTCAGTGCAATCGTGTTGCCTACGAAAGTGTGCTAGATAGTTTTTCTCTTTCTTTATTTTCTCCTTCTCTTTTTAATAAAACAGTTCGCTCGAGACGATCGAAATTAAGTTTGGGGGAATTTGATTAGTCGAAAATAATGCATATTTTAGCCGGCAATTTCCTCATTATTTGCATTCATATAGAAGTGTTCGGCATTCATATTTCACATATTAGCAAAACTGTCGCAAAATATCAGATTGCATGTGTTAGACTCTAAAACCGGCACTATAAAGGAAATTGACTGCATTTCATGGCATCGCATTATCTCTATATTGCGCAACACTTATTTTGAGATCTATGCAGGAAAATCCAGAAGAGAGGCCAAAATTTACAGGGTACAGCTAAAACGTTACGCCAACTCAATGATTTCAGATCTGGGATAAATCCAAAAGGGAAAATACAAATCAACACATCAGATTAAGCTACAAATGTTGTTCCAAGACCACACCAGGAAGCCCAAGGCCCAAGCCCCACAGACAGCCACGGATCCGCGGCAGCAGCCTGCTTGCGCCGCGGATCCGCGGCCGGTTCAAGGAATTAGCTCCTTATTTTTGGTGCAAAACTCTTAGATCAGCTCCTACACTTCAAAAGGACACTCTAATTTCCAGAAGACTCCAGAGACTTCTGCCAGATCAGCGAACTTTAGGATCTACACTAAACTAGCCTATCATTCTAGAACTTTCTCCCTAAACCCTAGCTTAAACCCTAAGCTAAGCCTAACAAACTCTTTCCAGAAGTCTTTCAACAAACTTTTGGAAGGAACTCAAAGGCTTAGGGTTTGGGAGATCTATAAATAAGACCCTAGGCTCACTTGTAAAGAGGATATACTTGATACTTGGATCCATTATCCAAACTTATATACTTCTTCATTTTACCCCCTTCATGGTCTTCTTCCATAAATCTAGTGAGAGGATTTGTGTGAAACCCTAACCCTAATTCCAATCAAAAGCCAAGATCCCGAGTACCCATTCAAGCAAGAAGCCTTGCAACCTTTTAGGAGCCGAGCCGGTCTTCAACAGAGCAAGTGGTCCAAGCCGATTCGCGACTCACGGAGCCGAGCAAAGCCAAGTCGACAATTTAATTCTTCACCTTGTAGTTCTTGAGCGACTGTAATCAAATTGTTGATATAAATAAAAGGTGATATTCTTTTATCTTCTTCTCTTTAAATTCTTGCATCATGAGTCAATCTAAATTTCTAGTTATAATTCTTGTTGTGATGTCTGAGTAAAACTCCGCTCGTCTAGGAGTTGTGACGATCAATAGAATGATGATGTAATATACTGTAAATCGATTCTTGAATACCACGAGTTTTGTAAACCCTAGCAAGATCAAGAATCGACAACCCAATTCATTGCGATGCTTTCTTGATTCATATCGCATCGAGATTGGGGAGTTACGATTCTTTCTTGAAATTACTAGAGGCTAGAATGCTAATGATAATCGATGAAAGAACAAGGGTTAAACGATGAAACCCTAGTTTCATCAAGAAAGCCCTAACTCTCATCGACCATCATTGATCTAGTATCAATCCTTCGAAGGACGAGAACACGAAATCTTGATATTACATCACGTCTATAGATCCGATCAATTCCTACGAGCCTCATTTATATTCTTGGCATTTTGGTTGGAAATATTATCGAAACCTAATTCTTGATTGTTTATCAGTTTCTTGATTCTTGATTAAACATCGTGACACCTGAATCAATTGATAAATTCTTGAATCATGTTTTCTTTTCTTTTCAATTAACTTTTCGATTCAAACAAATTAAACATTGAAACGAATCGCACAATCCCTGTGGACGATCCGCACTCGCTTACGATCTACAACTGACACCGTAGTTGATTGCGGTCAAATATAATTCTTTGGTTGTGATTTCTTTACAATTTTCTACATTACACAATCCGGAAAAAATAAACCAATCAACCGGCAAGTTTCACAAGAAGTAAGTTCAAACTAATTTAAATATGCATTTTTATGTAACTTCAGCTAGTCGGGTCGCATTGATATAACCTAGTCTACAATGCCTCAAGAAGGATTCGTTCATTTCTAAACTCTTCCTTTTTGGGGTAAAAATTTACACCCCGGTTGACCAAGTCAAAATCAAAGTCAACCCCAAGCCAAGTGGGCCCAAGCCCAGATCCAGTAGGCCCATGCCCGGGTCGAGGCCGAACATGAAGCGGCCGGCCTCCCCCCATGCCAAGATAAAAATTTTGTAATAAATAATTTTGTTGTATTTCTTTTATTTTATTTTATGGTTAAATGTAAGAAAAATAGGCATAAAGCCAAATTTTTGTAAAGCCCATGGCTTATGTGCAAAAAAAAAAATGGCACATGAGCCATGGGATAGGCAAAATGCCATTTTGTGAAGCCCAATGGGCTATGTGTAAAGTGTATAGCCTATAAAGGCAAAGATAGTGAAATATCTCAACAACTTTTTTTTTCTCTCTCCAAAAAAAAAAAAGGGTTTCAGAACTAAGCTCTTTCTTTCTTCTTCAAGGTTCCAAAAGCTTCTTCTTTCTTTTGAATTAAATCAAGAGTTTTACTCTTCCTTTTTCAAAACTAAATAGTTTTCCACCATAAAACCCACATAGGGGAACTTGGATCTGTCATCAGATCTTAAAAATGAGAGATTTTGAGATTTCACATCTCTTGATCTTCAGGATCCAGCAAGCAACAGGAGGAAGAAGAAGAACATCTTTCACTAAACCCCCCAAAAAAAGAAGAAAAACACATTCAGGAGTCCAACTCCTCTCTGATTTCTCTTCTGAGAAATTTTTTTTAGGCTAAAAGCCTGTTGTGCCTCACCTGCGCGCTTGCGCAAGTGCGCAAGGCGCCCGCGTGCCGACACGTGGCGCGCGCGCTTGCGCAACTGCGCAAGTCGCCCGCGTGCCGACACGTGGCGCGCGCTTGCGCAACTGCGCAAGTTCGCAAGTCGCCCGCGTGCCGACACGTGGCGCGCGCGCTTGCGCACCTGCGCAAGTGCGCAAGTCGCCCGCGTGCCGACACGTGGCGCGCACGCTTGCGCACCTGCGCAAGTGCGCAAGGCGTCCGCGTGCCGACACGTGGCGCGCGCTTGCGCACCTGCGCATCCCTTGGATGTCTTTTCCCCCTCTTTTTGTGTACATATATACATATATACATATGTATACAAATTTATACATACACGTACTCCACGACACTGTCCCTGTTAGAAAAAAAATTTCTAACGGGGCGCTGCCCCGCACCCCGCAAGGGGGCTGCTAGCCCCTTTAACCCCCAGCCCGCTATCCGGGTAGCGGGACCCCCGTAAAAACTCTGCGTGGCTCCCGATATATCCAAAACCCCCTTTCAAAACACACGTATACTGCACGTTGAGTTCGCATGACCAGTTTAACCCGTTAATCGGAGGTTCCCTCGCCCCAAAGGCGATGGGTAATTAACGGCAGCTTAGTCCGCGGCTGCCGGAGATTCGGATCCCCACAATCATTAAACCCCGGCCTACCCTAGGCCGGGGGAATCTGTAGTACGCCTGACAAGCGCGCGCGTATTCCCATCTCACTGGGGTGACGAAAAACACCCTACAGATTCTGGCACGCCCGGTGGGACCAATCTCTCCTCCCATATTTCGGGTTAAATGTTCATACGAACTCAATCAATATACATATCTATTGCCTATACTGAAATGATGTTTTTTTCCGTGCAGCAATCAACCTTCAACGACAATGTCTTCCCAGACGAATTCAACTTCCAAAGCGACCCCGATTCCATACGTGGTCAAGATCAACGCTCGTGTGGTTCTCCCTGCAAGCCTCAGTCGACAGTGGGAGGAACCGCCCCGCCAGTTTGGCTCCGTCATCATCTACCCTGCTGGAAGCGCTCATCTGGCGGAAATCCCGGCGGAACAGGTGGTCAAGCCGGTCCCAAGGGGCAAGAGGCCGAATGTTGTGATTGCTAAGGCACCACAACCGAAACTTAAGATGGTGTCTGAACGATTCCCTGACGCTCTAGCTGGGGGCAAGACTTCCGGTGCGAAGGGCAACAACAAATGTCGCGGACGAGATCAAGCGATGACTCCAACAAACGCACAATCGAGCGTATCTCCAAAGCCCTCCGTCGCCCGGTCTGCGGCGTCTTCCCAAAGAGCTGAAGTCTGCCAGGTGCTTAGAACAGAAAAGTTAAGGCAGAAGCGGCTCAGGTATCGAGCCAACAAAAGGGCCAAGGCTTCGGCCAAATGGAATCATGTGAAGTTCCAAGTGCAGGGTTTCCCCGCGACGACGGCTGAGTCGGACGTAAGAATCAGCAATTCCTTCGAGCCTCTGAAATGGGTTCAGAAAAACGCCATGACCGCCAGAATCAAGAAGACAGCGGTCCGAACAGTGCCACAAAGAGACGTGTCCCCGCCCCAACAGAAAACGTACGACACTATCTCTTCAAGAGTCTATCAAGCGCTCTATGCCGCACGAAAGCAGCGGGGCAAACCCAGAAAAGATGCGCCAGCACCATTTAAGAACCTGGTTAGGCCAGCCGCCTTCAATCGACTACCAGCTACCGAAACAAGGGGGTCAAGACAGCGATCCACGAAATCAACTACCAATGATAGAAAGACGGCCGGATATATCATCCATACGGTCTATATAGCGGGCGGGCGCCCCAGCGACAACCTTCGCAGCAAAAGCAAGGACGAAGCCACCACATCCCAAGCCCAATCTAGCCTGAATGTGGTTGCCACCGCCCAAGAACAGCCGCCCCTGCTGGATGAAGAAAACCCTCTCGATGAGGATGATAGGCAGAAAGACCCCTCGGTCCATGCAGAGTCAAGCTCGGACAGCGAGGAAGAGCCGACTTTCCGCCCCAGGACTGCGGAGCAAGAGCTGCTTCAAGAGCTTCGAAAACAGCTCAGGAGCAAAGATAAAGAGATGGCCAAGCTCTATTCGAAGATTGACGACTTAACGAATGTGGTGATGCAGCTTACGGCTCAAATTGCTCGAGCGCCTCCTAATCAAGCGCAAGCCGCTACTAATCAGCCGGGTGAGGACAATCCGAGGCAGCCAATGCCTGTTCCTTTGGGACCAAGACTGGTCGAGCCAAATGAAAGCCGGCTACATTCCGCTTCTGGGGACGCCTTGGCCCCAGATAGCACCATCCCGCTAACACAGGATCGGATAATGGATTTGGTCACCAGCAAGGTTAAAACATTGGTGGCCGAAGCTGAAGCTCAGAAAGAAATCGGCAGTAGTGGGCGGCCATATCCCGCGCAGTACGATCTGATTGAGTTCCCAAGCGGCTACGTCATTCCTAAGTTCAGAAGATTTGATGGAACGGGGAATGCAAACCAGCACGTCGCCCACTTCAAAGCATCGTGCGGAAATACAGGGGGCAATGACGCGCTCCTTCTTCGTCAGTTTGTCAACAGCCTGACCGGCGTCGCCTTCGACTGGTACGCGAGCATACCAGATGGGTCCGTCATTACCTTTGCCCAAATGGAGTCTCTGTTCCGGCAAAGGTTCATGAGCGTCAGTGATAAAATCTCCATTGCCGACCTTGTGAGGACCAAGCCGGGGAAGAATGAAAGTAACACCGACTTTATCGCCCGATGGCGTAATCTCACAGTCAAATGCGAACCGCCGCTGGAGCAGGACCAGTCCGTCAGCCTTCTCATTGGGAACCTCAGCAATTGGATGGTCCCATTCTTGTGTACAGCGGGCCTCAAGACATTTCAGGAGCTAACCAAGAAAGTTTAAATGCTAGAACGCTCGAAGCAAGAGTCCCCGCCGGACTCTCAGAGAGACAAAACCTGGAAAAGCAAGCGGGACGACAACCGTAGAAGCGGGAGTTCCAGCAGTACCAATGTCTTCAATGCGTCCGACAATGAAGAAAAGCGAAGGGCGGGCGAATCCAAAACCAACCGGTCGCGAAAGCCATTGCTGGGAGGAGATGGGCCTTCCCTAGAGGAGAAAAAGAACAAGGTTTACTCTTTCAGGAGGGACAAAGTCCGCAAGATATTTAAAGATGCCTTGAACAACGGCCTCCAATTGCCGGAGTCGAAAAGACCCCAAGAAGCAAAAATGACCGACAATCCTCTGTATTGCCCGTACCACCGAGTAGTGAGCCATGCGATCGAGGATTGCTATATCTTCAAAGACTGGGTCGAGAAGCAGTACAAGGCTGGAGAGATCGAGCTGTCCAAAAGCGTGTTGGTGAACAATCAAGTTGCGACCGCCAACTTTATACAGACAGAAGTTGAAGCCTTCTGGGAGCAGACAGCTGAACCCGCTGCCCCGACAAACGAAACCGACTCATCGCAGCCTCCGTGGAGTACGCACATATCTAATAAGACGAAGAAGCTGCTAAAGCTACTTCAGAAAGAACCCAGGACGGAATGGGAAGGGCAAAAGAAGCCTACCAGTCCAGCTGCCAATGCAGCTCCATCAGGCTCAAAATCCAAGAAGTTCAAGAAGAAGAAAAGTGTAGCTCGGCGCGAAAAGGAGCCTGCAGGGAGATCGACCATTCAAAAATATATCAATTCCCTCGAAGAATATGAACAAAGGGAAAGAACATTGATTCAATTGAAGGAGTTCTTCCCTGTACAAGCGGCTGAAATTCTGGAGGAGTTAGAAGAAGACTCCAATGAAGAGATCCCAATAGTGACCTGCTATGCCATCCATCTTGGCAGCGACTCCGAGGATGATCTCTGTTTTCCCGAAGAGGACGAGGAGCTCACCACAAAGGCCAATCAAATCCAGCTCAGAAACGGCAGAGCTCTACCGCAAAATCAGGGCAACGCCCCAAAAGGGAAGGAAAAACAAGTCGCTAATGAAGAAAATGGCAGAGAACCGGCCGACGAAAACATAAATCCTTCCTCGGTGGACTATAATGTCTTGGCGCATCTCCGGAAGCTTCCGTCTCTCCTGAGCATCTACGACGCCTTGGTCCTATCTAAGGAGCTTAGAGATGTTCTCATTCACGCTCTACAAAACCCCGAGCGGTATCAGGCTCACTTTGCGGAAATTAATATGAAAGAAGCCCAGCACGCTTTGCATGCCGCCGCAGTCACATTTAAGGATGAAGACTTGCTACTGGGAACGGCTGAGCATAATCGGCCGCTTTACGTGACCGGGTACAGCGACGGAGATCGAATTAATCGTATATTGATTGATCCGGGGTCCTCAGTGAACATCATGAACTTGCGAACTCTGAAGAGTTTGTCAATGGATGTCCGACACCTGTCAAGGGAAAGGATTGTCATTCAAGGCTTCAACCAAAATTGCCAGCAAGTTCTAGGGTCTATAGCTTTGCCAATCAAATTTGGGGATCTGCAAACTGAAGCTAAGATATACGTGATCGACGCCGACACGTCTTATAAGATTCTCTTGGGGCGGCCATGGCTCCACGATTACGGCATCATTCCATCAACTCTCCATCAATGCATGAAGTATAATAAAAATGGCGAAGAAAGACGCATTGACGGAGACATCCAGCCGTTCGGTGTGCATGAAGTCCGATATGAAGATTCTCGGTACTTTATGAACCACCAAAATGCTAAGCCACAACTGACTGAGGATAGACCAGCCCCAAGACTCAAAAGCAAATCCGCGCCGGCTATCACTTTCAAAAGCAAAAACGCCCAAGTACGCCCGCATTTCGGTAGCGACACTGATGAGTCCGACGCTGGAAGCCCGTCCTTCCATAAAACTCGCCCTCGTTTCGGCAGCGATACGGATGAATCCGTCACTGAAGCCCCATCTAGCAGTAAAGTCCGCCCTCATCTTGGCAGCGACACTGAAGAGTCAGAGGAGGAGGACCTGTCGTGCAACAGCGGTGCAGATTGGACCCCTACGCAACAAGAGAAACTACGAGAGACCTTCGAAGTTGCAGAAGGGTCCCTAGCCGTTACAAGGGTACCAGAGCAAATGTGTAAAGAGCTCGATGCATTATCAATCTCCACCGTGGACCAGCTGAAAACTTTCTACGTTCCCGGGAGGAAAAGTGGACAGAAGGGCATCTTGTTTTATGGGTCAAACCCCGTTGCGCACCCGGACGATTTGTCTGTCGTGTGCCTTCCCTATGAGAGAGGCATAAGAGCCGTCCTCAATCCCAGATACTATGCGCCCAAGATGCGGGAATACTTTAAGAAGTGCGGATGCCGGTTATATCAAACGGAGTCCGAAGCAAAGTTTTACGAAGGGCTATGGTATCCGCCCCAGGTCCGAGCACTCATCGATGGACGAATTCTAGATAGACGGGGCATAGGCTACATTCAACCTGATTCCAAAGCGTGCTACATGATCCATGTTGGTGAAGCCAGCGAAAGATCAAATGATGATGACGAGATAGCCGAGCCAGAAGAAGCTCCTCAAGAGCTCGAAGATGGCGGACAAGCAACCTTTGATGAGCTAGCCGAGATTGACTTAGGAACGCCCGATAATCCAAGGCCGTCCTACATCAGCTCACTCTTGTCGGAGGAAATGAAAGAGCAGATAATTGCCCTGCTGCGTGAGTTCGTCGACTGCTTCGCGTGGACATACAAAGAAATGCCTGGCCTTTCTCCTGAGGTAGCCGTGCATAAGCTGGCTATATCTCCTGATGCTAAGCCAGTCAAACAAGCTCCTCGAAGAATGAGAAGGGAGTTGGAAGAAAAGGTCATCGAGGAAACCAAGAAACTCATCGATGCCGGCTTTATCAGGGAAGAGAAATATGCAGACTGGATCGCATGCATAGTCCCAGTGAAGAAGAAAAATGGGCAGATCCGAGTCTGTGTCGATTTCAGGGACCTCAATAAGGCATGTCCTAAAGATGACTTCCCGCTACCGGTCATGGAAATGATGGTCGATGACACCTCAAATTACGAACTGTTCACCTTTATGGACGGCTCGTCTGGATATAATCAGATCAAGATGTCGCCTGAGGATGAGAAGCACACAGCATTTCGAACCCCGATCGGAATATATTGCTACAAGGTAATGCCATTCGGACTGAAGAACGCAGGTGCTACATATCAAAGGGCAATGACCAATATCTTTGATGACCTGATCCATAAAGTCGTCGAATGTTATGTCGATGATCTGGTCGTCAAGACTAAAACCAGGGCCGATCATATCCAAGATCTTAGGACCGTTCTCACCAGACTGAAGGAATACGATCTGAAGATGAATCCTCTGAAGTGCGCTTTTGGCGTGTCATCGAGAAAATTCTTGGGCTTCATAGTCCGACATCGAGGGATCGAAGTTGACCCGTCGAAGATAAAGGCCATCATAGAGATGCCCCCTCCGAAGAGTCTGACGCAGCTAAGATCTTTTCAAGGCAAGCTTGCTTATATACGGAGGTTTATCTCAAATTTATCGGGGAGATGTAGGCCCCTCTCAAAGCTCATGAAGAAAGGAGCTCCTTTTATCTGGGATGCCGAATGTCAAGCAGCGTTCGAAAGCATCAAACAATACTTGTTGCACCCTCCAGTGCTGGCTGCTCCCATTCCAAACAAACCGTTGATTCTCTACACTGCCGCGCTAGATGAGTCACTCGGTGCGCTCCTCGCCCAGAATAATGAGGAAGGAAAAGAAAATGCCCTCTACTACCTCAGTCGAACTCTAGTCGGGGCGGAACACAACTACTCCCCAATCGAAAAGCAATGCCTGGCTCTGATATTTGCTGTGAAGAAGCTGAGGCACTATCTGCTCGCTCATCGGGTTATGCTGATCTCCAAGGTCGACCCGCTCAAACACTTGATGACCAAAGCAAGCCTAGCCGGCAGAATGGCAAGATGGGCTGTCATGCTACTTGAGTTTGACATAGTTTACACTCCTTAGAAAGCAGTAAAAGGGCAAGCTCTTGCAGACTTTCTCGCTGCTCATTCCATACCAGAAGGGTCGCCACTAAATTGTGAGTTACCCGACGAACAAGTGCTGCATTTCGAGAATGACGAGCCATGTTGGGAGCTCTACTTCGATAGGGCCTCATCGATAAGAACCTCCAGTAAATCAAGCGTCCCGGAGATAAAAGCAGGGATAGGATTGGTGTTTATCACACCATCAATGGGAACCCTACGGCGTTCTTTTGCTCTCACCGAGCCTCGCACAAACAATGAGGCCGAGTATGAAGCTCTGATAGCTGGTTTGGAGCTCGCCATAGAAATGGAAATCCTTCGGCTACGGGTTTACGGTGATTCCCAGCTTGTCGTCAACCAAGTAAGCGGCGACTATAAGATATACAAACCCGAGTTGGCTCGGTACAGAAGCCGGGTGGTGGAACTCATGAAACGGTTCACTCATATCGAACTAACAAGAGTCCCTAGAGCATTGAACGGAAAAGCCGATATACTCGCTCGCCTAGCCAAGGAGCTGGCTGATCCTGACATGGACGAAATTCTGATCACAGTCAGGAGCCGACAAATTCTACCTCCAGTCTCTCTACGAGAAGAGGAAAGCGCGGAACAGGAGAGCAGTCCTGCCGAAGAAGCTTCGATCATCCAAGATGAGCCCGATTGGAGAGAACCCTTCATAGAGTACCTCCGATACGACAAGCTGCCCGAAGAAAAATCTACGAGGATCCAGCTGAAGAAAAGAGCTCTCCGATACGTGTTTGTAAATGACACGTTATACCGCAGGTCATATGACCAACTCTGGCTCAGGTGCCTGTCATTGGCCGAAGCCCAAAAGGTCATGAAAGATGTCCACTCGGGCGTTTGCGGTGCTCACCAATCTGGCCCCAAGATGCGACTTCAAATCAAACGGCTTGGGTATTACTGGCCCACCATGATACGGGATTGCGGAGAGCATGCAAAGAAATGTTATATCTGCCAAATTCATGGTGATTTTATTCACAAGCATCCCAATCCATTGCATCCTACAGTGGCGTCGTGGCCCTTCGAAGTCTGGGGCACCGACATTGTTGGCCCAATTGATCCTCCGTCATCCAAAGGCCATCGGTTTATACTGGCCGCGACAGACTACTTCTCCAGATGGTCTGAAGCTGTCCCGCTAAAAGAAGTTAAGACAAAGGATATTCTGACATTCTTCCAGCATAATATTCTATACCGCTTCGGTACACCAAGAAGAATCATTTCTGACAACGGGCCTTCTTTCAAGAGCTTCAATGTCTCAAGGTTCGCTACTCAGCACAAGATAGACTGGAGATATTCTTCCATCTATAATCCAAGAGCCAACGGGCTAGCCGAAGCCTTCAATAAGACTCTATGCAAGCTCCTTAGGAAAAATGCTTCAGCCAACAAGAGAGACTGGAATCTCAAACTTCACGAGGCGTTGTGGGTATATCGTACCACACACCGTACTCCAACTCAGTCCACTCCATACTCATTGCTCTTCGGAGTGGAGGCGGTCCTCCCCCTCGAAGTTGAAGTTCCAAGCTTAAGAATGGCCGTCCAACATGAGTTGACGGAGGAAGAAAACGTGCTCCTTCGACTTGAAGAACTCGATGCCCTCGAAGAAATGAGGCTCGCGGTGCAGCAAAATCTAGAGCTATACCGAGCCTAAATGTCACGGGCCTATGACAAGATAACCCGTCTCCGCGCTTTCAAGAAAGGTGAATTGGTGTTGGTCCTCAAAAGACCGATCATCCCCAATCGACATGCCAAGGGAAAATTCGAGCCGAACTGGGAAGGACCATACGTCATCGAGAAAGTGTTCGACGGAGGATCCTACCAACTAATAAGTGCCGAGGGAGAAAGGCCCATGCCACCCATCAATAGCCGATATCTCAAGAAATACTACACATGAATGCTCCAAGTCGCAGGCGAATTGAGCACATCGGCCCTACGGTCTGGATCAGACATCCTGCAAAACCGTATACAATCCACGGGCGTAAATGACCCCCTATTTCTCCCAAATCCTGCCGGTGAGACTACTTTTAAAGTCCCACCAGCGGCAAAAAAAAAAAAAAAAAAAAACGGTATGTCCACTAGCAAAACGGGCACGGATGAAAACCCGAAAGGGCTCCGTGAGTAAAAACAGCAGGACTACCGGCGAGTCTGTGAAAACCCGAAAGGGCGCAAACTCGTGAAAAGAGATGAAATACACTCACAAAGTCCTCTCGACCTTGTGAGGAGAAAACCCCTGCGTGAGATCCTTACGACTCATAAAGGAGCAACACACTTAGGAATCCTCACGATTCCTAAGGAGAAAATACACCTGCGGGATCCTTACGACTCGTAGGGAGAAAATGCTTTTATGGGACCCTCACGGCCCATAAAATTGAAAAGCCTTGGGTGGTAGGGACCCAAACCTATCTCCTAAGCCATCGTTCCCCAACGGGCAACGGCAAATGATGAGTCGCGCCTGGCATTTTGCTTCAGTGTTAGCGGTGCTGATGCCGACCAAAAACCCAAATCCCAAGTCCTCCCAAGGCAAATGATGAGTTGCTCCTGGCATTATTCCAGTGCAGCAATGCTGATGCCAAACAAGATCCAAATTCCAAGTCCCCAAATGGCGAATGATGAGTCGCTCCTGGTACCATATTCTAGTGCAGCGATGCAGACGCCAACCAAATTCCAAATCCCATACCCCAACGGCGAATGATGAGTCGCTCCTGGTACCACATTCCAGTACAGCGATGCAGACGCCAACAAATCCCTGAAATCTTTCTGGCCCTACGGTCTGGATCATATATCCTGCAAAACCGTATACAATCCACGGGCGTAAAACAATCCCAATCTCTCCTAAGTCCTACCGGTGAGACCACATTCAAAGTCCCACTAAAAAAAAAAAAAAGGGTATGTCCACAAGCAAAATGGGCACGGAGGAAAACCCGAAAGGGCTCCGTGAGTAAAAACAGCAGGACTGCTGACGAGTTTGTGAAAACCGGAAAGGGCGCAAACTCGTGAAAAGAAGATGAAATGCACTCTCAAAGTCCTCTCGACTTTGAGAGGAGGAAATTCCCGCGTGAGATCCTTACGACTCACAAAGGAGCAACACACTTAGGAGTCCCCACGACTCCTATGGAGAAAATACGCCTACGAGATCCTTTCGACTCGTAGGGAGAAAATGCTTTTATGGGACCCTCACGGCCCATAAAATTGAAAAGTCTTAGGTGATAGGGATCTAAACCTGCCTCCTAAGCCATCAATTCTCAAATTCTCTCGGGGCAAATGATGAGTTGCTCCTGGCATTATTCCAGTGCAGCAATGCAGATGCCAAACAAAAACCAAAATCCCAAAATCCTCTCCATGACAGATGATGGTTCGCTCCTGGTACCATATTCCAGTATAGCGATGCTGATGTCAACCCAATCGAAATCAACAAGTCAACTTCCACCCGACACCGCAAGAAGCGGAGCAAGTCAAGTCTACCCCTGACACTGCAAGAAGCAGAGCAAGTCAAATCAAGCATCGACCGTCCAAGTCGCTAAAAGGGCAGCAACGACCGTCCACGTCGCAAAAAGGGCAGCACCGACCGTCCAAGTCGCTAAAAGGGAAGCACCGACCGTCCAAGTCGCAAAAAGGGCAGCACCGACCGTCCAAGTCGCAAAAAGGGCAGCATCGACCGTCCAAGTCGCTAAAAGGGCAGCAACGACCGTCCACGTCGCAAAAAGGGCAGCACCGACCGTCCACGTCGCTAAAAGGGCAGCACCGACCGTCCAAGTCGCAAAAAGGGCAGAACCGACCGTCCACGTCGCTAAAAGGGCAGCACCGACCGTCCAAGTCGCAAAAAGGGCAGAACCGACCGTCCAAGTCGCAAAAAGGGCAGCACTGACCGTCCAAGTCGCTAAAAGGGCAGCACCGACCGTCCACGTCGCTAAAATGGCAGCACCGACCGTCCAAGTCGCAAAAAGGGCAGAACCGACCGTCCACGTCACTAAAAGGGCTGCATCGACCGTCCAAGTCTCAAAAATGGCAGCATCGACCGTCCATGTCGCTAAAAGGGCAGCAACGACCGTCCACGTCGTAAAAAGGGCAGCACAGGATTCCTACAAAGCGGGAACCAGATCACTCCGGGCTAGGGAAACGTCTATCACGGACACTCCGTCTCAGAGACATGTCAAGCAACGACCGTCCATGTCGTAAAAAGGGCAGTGCCAGCTTCCCAAAAGGTGGGAACCAAATCAAGCCGCCTCCACGTGAAAGAAGATCCATCAATTTCATGCACACGACCTACATATGTGGTGTGCATTTATTGATGGGGGGCAATTTGTTAGGGTAAAAATTTACACCCCGGTTGACCAAGTCAAAATCAAAGTCAACCCCAAGCCAAGTGGGCCCAAGCCCAGATCCAGTAGGCCCATGCCCGGGTCGAGGCCGAACATGAAGCGGCCGGCCTCCTCCCATGCCAAGATAAAAATTTTGTAATAAATAATTTTGTTGTATTTCTTTTATTTTATTTTATGGTTAAATGTAAGAAAAATAGGCATAAAGCCAAATTTTTGTAAAGCCCATGGCTTATGTGCAAAAAAAAAAATGGCACATGAGCCATGGGATAGGCAAAATGCCATTTTGTGAAGCCCAAGGGGCTATGTGTAAAGTGTATAGCCTATAAAGGCAAAGATAGTGAAATATCTCAACAACTTTTTTTTTCTCTCTCCAAAATAAAAAAGGGTTTCAGAGCTGAGCTCTTTCTTTCTTCTTCAAGGTTCCAAAAGCTTCTTCTTTCTTTTGAATTAAATCAAGAGTTTTACTCTTCCTTTTTCAAAACTAAATAGTTTTCCACCATAAAACCCACATAGGGGAACTTGGATCTGTCATCAGATCTTAAAAAGGAGAGATTTTGAGATTTCACATCTCTTGATCTTCAGGATCCAGCAAGCAACAGGAGGAAGAAGAAGAACATCTTTCACTAAACCCCCCAAAAAAAGAAGAAAAACACATTCAGGAGTCTAACTCCTCTCTGATTTCTCTTCTGAGAAATTTTTTTTAGGCTAAAAGCCTGTTGTGCCTCACCTGCGCGCTTGCGCAAGTGCGCAAGGCGCCCGCGTGCCGACACGTGGCGCGCGCGCTTGCGCAACTGCGCAAGTCGCCCGCGTGCCGACACGTGGCGCGCGCTTGCGCAACTGCGCAAGGGCGCAAGTCGCCCGCGTGCCGACACGTGGCGCGCGCGCTTGCGCACCTGCGCAAGTGCGCAAGTCGCCCGCGTGCCGACACGTGGCGCGCGCTTGCGCACCTGCGCATCCCTTGGATGTCTTTTCCCCCTCTTTTTGTGTACATATATACATATATACATATGTATACAAATTTATACATACACGTACTCTACGACACTGTCCCTGTTAGAAAAAAAAATTCTAACGGGGCGCTGCCCCGCACCCCGCAAGGGGGCTGCTAGCCCCCTTGACCCCCAGCCCGCTATCCGGGTAGCGGGACCCCCGTAAAAACTCTGCGTGGCTCCCGATATATCCAAAATCCCCTTTCAAAACACACGTATACTGCACGTTGAGTTCGCATGACCAGTTTAACCCGTTAATCGGAGGTTCCCTCGCCCCAAAGGCGATGGGTAATTAACGGCAGCTTAGTCCGCGGCTGCCGGAGATTCGGATCCCCACAATCATTAAATCCCGGCCTACCCTAGGCCGGGGGAATCTGTAGTACGCCTGACAAGCGCGCGCGTATTCCCATCTCACTGGGGTGACGAAAAACACCCTACATTCCTCTTGTGTGTGTTCTGTATACTAAGAACTGTAGTTTGATTTAGAACGTCTATGCTTTTAGATAGTGTTCCTGATCCGATCAACTCTTGATATAGGAAATGTTCAAAACATTATCCAACAATACAAAATTATATCCTTCTTTACTAATAAAGAGACTGATATGATGTTGTATATCAGGTTTGGTATCTAAAAACATTCGTTCAGAATCAATATATTTGCTAATACAGGGTGATTGTTACCAACAGACTTAGCTGCAACACTTGCACCGTTTCTATCTCAAGAAACTTATCACCCGTTCTCAGTTCTCTACCTATCTATAGCCCATGTAACAAATTACATTTGCGGGATCCTGATCCTGTATCTCATACCCAAGACGTAAAGGATACTGAGAAATAGTTCTCTGTAATGAACACATCCGAAGATGATGTATCAACATGGACTTTCTTCGGATGGGCGGCACGGGAATTCCGGTAATCCCATATTTCCTGCTCTGTCTTATAATAATTATAAGTTGGAGCGGGACCAACGTTCCCTAGCGCAGTATAACAAGCGGGTTCGGTCAATACATTCGTATTATTATCTTGATTAAGGCGTGACATAGTCGTAAGCAGGAGAGAGAGAGAGAGAGAGAAGAAAACACTCAGCGTGCGCTTTTACAAGATTAGGTTGGTTATCAATTTATCTAATCAGGATGTCTCCCACTGTTTTAGTCAAATCTTCCTTCAAACCCTAAAAGGGAAGACTAGCCGGGATTAATTACACGCAACAAGTTCGCCAATCTTTCAGCCAGGCCAGTGCAGGTACTTTGAGGGAGGTTCCACGTGCTTTCGCACGGACTTAATTAAAATAAACCTCGTTTTCCCAGGGGCGTAACCCCATTAACACCTTTCTACACACCTACTTGATCGGCTAATTGTAATGTGTAAAACTCTCCCAGGAGTAACTCTTACTCGCAGTGGGTATTGGAATCCAACTATCTCATAGAAGGTATGCAATCTCATTGCAAATTTCAACACTTGAAATTCCCTATAATATTTTACCCCTAGCAGCTATATGACCTTAACATAGTCAACAAATCATAAGTGCTAGTCAAGTTCAACCCGTCATTTCCCGACGGAATTAAACCCACCCGCATGACCTTTAACATAGTCAACAAAGTCGCACGATTACCCTAATCCAATCGCATCATATGCTTATACAGACAAGCACTAATCAGCTAATCATATGCTTAACATAGTCAACAAACATAGCACGAATACTAACTTGTACTTATCTGAAATGACGGAGGGTTACGACAGGTTTTTAAGAAAATCCTTTGCGTAATGAACTTGATATCCTTGTAGAATCGAGTGATTTTATATGGAATGTTTCTGAGGCCTTTTATAGTTTTTCTAAAGAAGTCACTCCCGGTGAGGGGATCGTCGGCTCTTTCCACATTGAATAAGGTGCAAGATATTTCACAAATATCACTATATAAAGAAAAAACTATAAAAACAATCAAAAGACAAACCGAGTTTGTAGCATCTGCTAGTTTCACTAAAGAGATCACTCCCGGTGAAGGGATCTTGGCTCTTTCCTTATCGAATAAGGTGCTGGATGTTCTACAAGGAACACCGCTATGCAAAGCAAGAACTAGAGCTACCAGTTTTTGAGACAAGTTTGTACAACATCTTTAGGATTCTTTTAGTTTCATTAATCTCATTAATGAAGTCCCATTTTATTATGCTTCACAAGCATCACATTTGAAACGAAATCTGCAATATAACATATATCTCATATATATAATATAAACATTCGTCTCAGGCAGTAATATGATCTCATCACAGAACATTGCAGCAGAAGAACATATATGAAATATTGTACATACTAGGAGGTCCGTGTTTTCAATACGGGACTGTATAAAACACGGATTCCACGGTCGCGATGAATAGCCAAACACACACCCCTAGACCCCTACAAGAGCGGCAAGCAACACTGCCAATTCTACGGTTAGGAGACCCGATCTCGACTCCTGGAGATGGTCTGCCACTGGACCCTAGAACCCGGTTACTTATGCTCCCCGCCTTGGGTCTACCTAATGCGGAAAAGTAAATAATATACATTGGTGACATCATCCTCAGCCCGGAAGTGCCCCAATAAAAGAATATTACATACAAATGAATTTTACATGAATGAAAATGAAAAACTCTCATCTCACATAAAACCCCCGGCTATTCAAAACATGACGATCCAATATAACATATCACAGCAACACATAATATCTCATATCATCAACGTAAGTAAGTATGCATACACCGATTGTCGTCGATGTATAGCAACGAAAACCGGCGATACAACTGCATACTACACTTACGGTCACAGAAAAAAAAGTGTAAAATTACAACAGTTCGAATCCGCAACCTCCTTAGACATCGCATGCCTAACCATATGAGTTCCTTAGATATCGCATGCCTAACAATTATAAACTCCGCATTTTAGTCTCATTATCGAAAACTCTTTTCAATATCAAGTCGGGCAATTCAACAAGATTCCCGATATCCTGATCGAATGCTCGTCGCAAACTTTAGTAGACGGCCGCACCCCCGGATGCCGTCGACGAAGTGCACTAAGGCGGAACACAGCTGCCTCAAGCACCCGAACGGATGCTTTTAGCGACGGGGTTCTCCTACAGTCACTTGGTCGGGGCTATGGGGCGTGGCTGTCTATTAAGTTTACCCGGCGAGTATCCGCGTACGCTAAGTGATTGCGACGGACTTTTGATCACATCAAAATTACGTGGCAACCAATCATCTGAGACCGAACTGCTAGATTTATAACATTCAAATTAGTTATCTCATAATTACCTGTGGATTCCAAATATTGTATCACATTCCAGATAAAAGACAGTGTTAAACTTTCCGATCGAATAATCAAACACCCAAGATTTCCCAAATAGCTCAACACTTGAGCGGAGTTCAAAAAATATCCATCACATGCCACAGTACCAATGGTCCAGCCGTAGAAGGGTCAAGCCAACGCCTCACATGTAGCAACGCCGTTCTGCCCCAAACCCTAATGTTCAGAGGCAGTTCAGACTGTCAAATAATCAAGTTAAGGTTTGTGTTCTTCTAGAGGGTTCATCGTATTACTTGCATGACTTTCCGGAAGTTTCAAACTCGAGAAAAAATCCAAATTTTGAAAAATTTTCTGACAGGGGAAAAAGTGAGTTATTGATATCTGTTCGAACTTTTTAACAGTTTCTAAAATTATACGGAAAAAAATAAACGAAGTTAAATTATCCGATCGAATCAACGAGTGCCCAATACATACCAGAAAACTCAACACTTCAGTATAAATTAAAAATTCCCAGAAGAATCAGGAAATACCTAAGGTTATTACTGTGCAAAGTTCAAACAACAATTTTACTGTTTGGCCGCGGAACCTCCGCGCAAGCAAAGGTACGGCCGCGGTTCTGCGGCGCTTTAAAGGAATTGGAGGCAGGTGCTGCACAGTAATTCTTGTATTTCCCTGCTGATTTTTCTGAGTATTTTTAATATGATAAAATCAACATTTTTATAAAATTTCCAGAAAGAGGTCTAAACCGGGTATTCGGAGTTCGATCGAACTTTAAACTTCGCCTAAACTTCGCCTAAAGCTCTAGCTTAGCTCTGATACCACTGTAGGGTTACTAGGCATATGCACAAGGGTCTATAAGGCATCAACCATGCCCGATTTAAAATTTAGTCGTGCCGAACAACCCTAAACCAAGATCTTTAAACTAGTGATTAGGCGAAAACAAGCATGTTAAACACTTTAAAACTAAGTGAGAGGGATTACAACCTTTGTAGATCCGGTCCTTCACTTCATAAGCTCAGAGTTGTGGTCCCTTCGCTGCGATCATCAAGTTCCGGACTCTCGAGTGGCTCCACGAAGAGAAAGATGCAAGCTTGCTTCCGATCTTCGATAACAAAGATGATCTACCTTGAAGTTTCATTAACACAAGCTCTCACTCACTAAATGAAGTGAACACCCTCATCTAAATGGCAAAGATAGATGAGGATGATGAAGTAGGATTTTAGCTCTCATTTGTTTTCTTATTCTCACTCATTTTCATCACCTTTGAAAAAGCTAGAAAGCTTTTCCATGAAAGAACTCAAGGAAGAAGAAGAAGAATAATCATGAAACCTTTTTGTGATGAATAATGAAAGTCAAGTATGAGGTTAGAAATCCAACCATGGTCACTTTAACCTTTGTAGAGATTTAGCTAGGGATAGGGTTTGGTTGGGTTAAAGAATTAGTCACTTAAAATATCAACACAAATATCTTTGCACAAAACAAAACAAAACCTTCTAGAAACTTCTAGAAATGCCTAACCCAAATCAAACCCTAACCATGTTTAATCTCTACTAATCATGTTGCATTAATAACCGCATCATGTTACAATATTATATATCACATATATAATATTTATTGTAACAAAATAAAATAATACAATTAACATATATTGCATATATATCAATGTATTACCCGAGTGAGAAAAAGAATCTTTTATTGAGCTTATATTAGTTAATGTAATTTAATATATCATATATACTATTATACATTAAATTATCGAATCAACACTTGATCCGATAATCCGGCTATATTGCATATAACCGACTAATATATCATGTACCGATTCATCGAATCAACACTTGATCCGATAATCCGGCTCAAATCAAAATAACGTGAGAATATAATACGGTATCTCATATCGCATTATCCTCAGCCCTGCACATACCACATTTGTTCCCCTACTCCGTTTTGCCAGAGTCAAGAAACCTCTATGTAGGACTCTAAAGAATCGTCAATACGGCGGCAGTAGGTGATGATCATATCAAACACCCATAAGCTGCAAGCGGTCAGCTAAACGTAACAGCCACCCAGGTATTGAGCGATCAGAAGATCAACAAGCAAGCCTGTACATTCTCCTGCGAATCCAATCAGTAACACTCCCGTACAGTCCGGTCTCGTCGTCTGATATGTCGCATATCTCGCTTAGGGGTGGTAAACGTCAGACCCCAGTAGCTTGATAAGTCGTGTCGATATGAGGTCTATAACAGTTCAAGAAACTACTGATAACACTTACCAGTAAATCTCAGCAACCCTGGATAGGGATTTCTAGTTATAGCCAATCGAACACAGCGCAACATCAAGTCCCTATACCGGGAGAGTCGAATCCCCTCCTATCGCTCATTGCCTCCATGTGATTCAGGACTTTACCCAAAAGCCACCTTTTTGCACGCCCTCTTGGATGTGGTATGATGGAAATCAAAGCATAGTGGGAATCACACAAGACTCTATGACGATCTCGGGTCAACAGACTACTCTGTACCAGTGTCACCGGAGAACTGCCATCTGACGTGAGGTATAATACCATCTGGGAGTTCTTGGCGAGTCTGTCCAGTGTACCCGGTCTCCACTGAGCACCCGTACACCATCCTTGTTGTCAAACACCGATGGATATGGGATCATCCATCGCCCATCATATGGGTTAAGATGCGTATACGCTTGTCTACTCTGGTGTATCGATGCCCTGTCTCGATACACCCTCGACTAGGAACAGTTATAGGATGTACTCGTCGACTACCGTAGCCCCACTAGTATGATCTCATCAAAGTCCCAGTAATCGAGTACATATCCTAAGGGCTTTATCAACATGTATCCTAGAGACAATCAGAGTACATGTTAAGATAAAGTACAACCAGATAGCGTACTATCATGTCGAGCAAGAAAGTCCTCCTAATATATATCCAAGCATCCATTACAATATACATCGTATATACAGTAATGGCCTCTAGGGCATACATATAACTAACATGATTCTCACATCTGTATGGTTTTACAGATGATGAGCGGGAGTAAGTTGTTAGGAATTAGGTGATCATCCTCATTATATCGGAATTCGTTGTAATTGGTGATATTTGAGGAAATCGCCTGGGTTGTTTTCCGGACGACAAATATTTGGTTTTGAATATCCGTTGTTATGCACCAATTTCAAATTGATATATTTGTACGTTTATTTTTATAAAGTGAGATATAACTTTTTGAAATTATTTCCATGGCATTTACCTATATCAGTGGATGGTTAGGTAAGGAGCATTAAACAGCGGTGTAATTCTTCTTAACCATAAGTACAGTTTTCAACCTACAACACACAGGGAATGAGTTATTAGACTCTGGGGACTTATACAAAGTATTGTATGTTGTCCGGTGTCCATTAGGACATAACGGTTGGTACTCGTTCTATATTCTGTTTACTTGTGACTTCTCTAGTTCTTAGACATGTGTTTCGTAGAAATGCATGGTCCAAGTTTTGAGAAGTTATAGGTATAAGAATAAAGTAGAGAACCAGTTGTTGCAAGTATCAGTATTCTTCAAGGCGATCGAAAATGTAGATACTAGTGTATGGTATTCAGATAATAGTAATAAGTAAGAGAACTTGCTTCTCTTTCAGGTTACTCATAATTGGAAGTACTCCTAAGTTAAGTAATGATGATCGACCTATCTCTATTTAGTTGACATGCACTGGAGACAGCTGCATGATTTGAATCTGGTTCCAATTAAATCAGCGCCTCTGTATCTATATTGGATACAGAACAGTTCATATCATAAAAATGTTAAGGTACGAGGAGTTATTCGGCTTATGCTTAAAACCAGACTCTGGATAACTCAAGGCACGTTTCTGTAATGGCTGTTTGTGGGTTGACCCGGGCTATGATGAGGGTTGACTTTCTACAATATGGAAGATCAATAGTGATATTGTTCTTGACTCGCCACAGTTTTGATAAAAATGGATTTTATCAGAAAACTGTAGTGGGGGTATAGTAGAACTGGAAGTGATTCTAGAACCGCAAACGATTACTGAAAGTTTGATAAGTACCTAAAGATTCAATCAGGTTTGACATTCCATTGGCCACTCCGCAGATATGGTGGGTAACTTCAAGCACTCGAGAGTTACTTCGGTATGCACAAAGACGGTGACAAGGAGGTTCTTGTTTACCCAGACTTGCCATTGCTGATGATGAATTCTAGCTCATTATTTCTACTATCCAAACATTAATCCAAATGTTTGGTCCAATAAAAAGATCCGGCAACATCTAAAGTAAACTCGTGACGGATCACAAGTATATCCCTCACCTGTATACACATACCTGCACCCGCATTCCGACTGAATGCGAATGCGATGAGACTAAAGTAATCCAACAAATCTAATACTAGGATCCAGCTTAAACCAATGCCCACTAGTATGATCCGCCCGATCATGATCCGTGCACTACTGCACATATATGATCGGACCCTGCCATATATCATACGGCCTCTACAACGTTTCGCCCGAAACTTGAGAAACTGTCTCGTTAATAATTTGGCTGTGGATTTAACCACTAGCACGTCAGAGGTATTAGCCGTACGTAATGGGCTACCAGGTATTGACCAAAAGGGAGATCGATGAGCGAACTCATCCTGACACCCTACTGAGCCTGTCAGTGACAATATCCGTACAGTCCGGTCCGTTCGTCTATAAGCATCGCATGTCGGGCCTAGGGGGTTGGTAAAAGTCAGACCACCAAAAGCGGTACAAGTCGTGTCGGAGTGTAGCCCAGAACAACCTGAGATACTACTGGAAAACATACCAGTAAATCTCCTTCCTTGGCCAAGGACTTCGTGTAATGGCTCTCCTAGACACAGCGCGATCTCACCCCCAATACAGGGAGAGACGAAACCCTTGCCGATCCGCTCACTGCCTCTATGTGGCTCGGGACAGTACCCAACTAAAACCTGTTAGCATGACTCCTTTGACCCGTGGTAGGGTCATAATCAAAGTACAGTGGGAACTCACATGAGACAAATGACGATCTTAGGTCGATGAAGTAACTTGTACACATGTCACCAGGGAATTGCTATCTAACGTCAGGTATAATACCAACTAGCATGTTCCCGGCGAGTCCTGTCCGGTGTACTCATAACCCAATGAGCACCTGTATACATCTTAGGTGAACCAACTGACACCAATGTCTTGTGAGACCGGAAACCGCCCCTCGTCGGGGTCTCGACTGTATACACTAGTCTACTAACGGAGTATCGATGCCCAGTCTCGAAACTCCCATGACTAGTGACCACTTTAAAGATGTGCTTATAGACTACCCAACTCTCACGTATATGATCGCCATCATACTGCTGGTAGTCAAGCAAGAATCCTATAGGCTCTATCAACATGCAATAGCGACCTATAAGGTCACCTAAAACAGTACACGATGATAAAGACAAACCATGATAGCATACTATTCTCTATCAATGTGTAATAGTGAACCACAATGTCACCTAAAACATGTACATGATGATAAAGACAAACCAGATAGTATACAATCATCCTGAGTAAGATTGTCCTACCGGCATAGGTCCTACCTCAATCATTGCGATCATGTGCCTGCGATCCAATAATTGACTCTGAGGGCACTATATCCAACAATGGTTGTTTCCGCCGTTAGGCGTGATTTGCTCCCGTTTGGGGATGCTTTAGTTATATTCTATGTTTGTACCCGTTTCGGGGCTAGTTTTTACAAAGGAGGTGCTTCCTAAATTTTTAAGAAAAAATTTTTACGCTTAAGGATTTTTACTTAAGGTTTCCAAATGTTTTCATTACTTACTTCTTTTGAAAGGTTCAGATTTTTGAGCTTCGACTGACTTAAGTTACGTTACGTCTGTAGACGTTGCGTGATTTAAGTGCCGGTCATGAGCTAATAGTTTTGGGTCGTGACAAAGTTGGTATCAGAGCGTTAGGTTTAACCTTGGTTCGAGTTTTGGTTTGACTATGTGGAGTCTGGGGCGTAATTTATTTCGGAACCTAGGCTTGCCCTTACGGAACATAGACTTGAACGGTGGGGGGGGTATTAGACCCGAACTTTCGTTACATAGGCTGACCCTGATTGATGGAGTAGGTAACTTGAGTAGAGAGACGTACCGTACGTATGTTCTACGGTATATTTACCATATGATACTCCACTTAAGAAACCTTAGGATGTACATATCTTAAGATCTGTGATTCTCTTCGTTCCCTTGATCATACATCCATTTGAGATCCTTGATTCTATTCATTTTCATGGTCATACACTCACTGATTCCGTTCCTCCTTATGATCATGTATCCATTTTGGGATTTCTTGATTCTTTTCATCCCTTTGATCTATTTTCGTCGATATTTGCTTGAGGTTCCTGTCACCATGGTTTGAGCCTAGATTACGCTGATGCTTGTGATGCGGTCAGGGCGAGCTCGTCATGGACGAGGACTGACCATCGCGTTTTCTGGTGGCATAGGAACGTATAGATTTAGTGTTTGTGTTGTGACCTCTCGTTGAGGCTAGTGTTCGGTTTTGCACCGGATGATCGGTCCATTGTTAGAGGCTGCCTGTTGTGAGAGGACTGTTGATGTACAGCCTACCTCAAAGTTTGTGATGTCGTCTACCGTGCAGACGGATGACCCAGCTGTTGCTGAGATTGATGGGATGTCACCTCCAGACATTATGAGTTGAGATCGCTGGAGCTTTCAGGCAGAGATGCGACAGATGATAGCTAGTCTATCTTGAGTTGAGAGTCGAAGGTGATTCGTCAGATTTGATGCGCCGATGCAGGTCCAGTTTACTTGAAGATTTCCAATGTGGAGAATCTTACTCAGATCCTGAGTAGATTGACCCAGAGATGATGTTGTTCTTTGGATGATCCGATAGGAGATCAGTAAGTGGACCAGCTTCCGATAGAGGACCTCACACAGATATGTTGTGAGTTGATCGAGAACAAACAAATATAAAGTGTTCCTTCGATGATTGGGGCGAGTTCCCGAGGACGTGTTCGGCTAGATATCTTCTATAGAGTGATGAAGATACCGAGTTCGTAATTTCGAATCCTTGGGAGAGACTCCAGATTGACTGTAGCCGAGAACAATTGCAGTACGCAGATAGCAAGAAGTGACGTCGAGGTGGACGAAAAAAAAGACGAGTGGAACAAGATGTTCGTGCGAGATGTTAACGAGTTGTTGTTACTCCCCGTTGAGAATAGAGATCTGATATGTATACAGAGGGGTTGGGATACTGCCAGTTCCCGAGGAAATGTTGTGCTGAGAATGCAGATGTCCAGAAAACGAGAAAAGATTATGCAAAAATACTGGCCTCCGTACAGTTCGGCATAGGCGAGATCGGAAGAGACCCTGAGCAGCTTCCTTCCAGGAAACTGCTGCGATAAGATTTGCACCGAGGATCAGTTGTTTCACGTGTATTCAGAGGGCCAGAGGCCGACGCCAGTGGCGTGCTGCTTTACGAGTGTTCATGCAAATTGGCCGAGAGATGACCAGAGGAGTGCCAGAGCGGAATCGTTTCCGTTAGCACACCTGACCGGGCCGATGAGCCAATGGATTGCGAGATTGGTAATCCACAAAGAAATAAGGACCCAGGGACAGAGGACGCCAGACCGTGAGCAGGAGGCAAACGGATGTTCTTGCTCTGCCAGTTTTGGGCGGACCAATATTTTTTCGATATTGTTGGAGGTGTACCTCATTGTCATTTGTTGCGATTTGCGTTTGTGATGCGAGTATCACGCTTATATCACTTGGAGTTGAGTTTTGATGATTTAGTTCATGATATTGTTTTCGTGCACCATGGCTGCACTTGCTGGGTATTTACATTTTGTGCACAATTATTGCACTTGAGATATGATTTATACACCGTTGTGTTGGTTTATGATTTGTGCATACTTATTGCACTTGATGTCGATTTTGTGCCTTCATAGCACATGTTATCATTTCATGGATTTCATGTGGTTGATTTGATTTGTGCATTGATACGCACTCGATTTGATTTATGCACTCGGTATAGCTCACATGTGCTTGCAGTGTATTGGTACGTGTTTTGTGCACGCAGTTGCAAACATTTATGATTTTATACACCTTTGTACACTCGGTTTTGCTTTTTATACACATTTGAGTTAATGATGAGTTTCCATGCATTTGTTGCACTAGATTTGTATTTCATGCAATGGATGCACCGGATTTGTATTTCGTGCACTGGATGCACCGGATTTGTATTTCGTGCACTGGATGCACCGGATTTGTGTTTCATGCATTTGTTGCACCAGATTGATATTTCGTGCATTGGTTACACTAGATTTAAACTCCGTGCATTGGTCGCACCAGATTTATGTCTTTGAGCATTCATTTTACTAGATTTATGTTTTTGTGCGCGTTTGCACTTGATGATCGTTTTCGTGCATCCTACTACAGACTCGACGCGCTTGGGTTGGATTTTTGCGCATGTCAGGTGCTTGGTACTGGGTTTTGTGCGCATCAATGCACTTGAGTTAAGTTTATTCATGCATATCGGATGCACTTGATTTAGATTTCATTTGTGCATGACGGATGCACTTGATTTGGATTTTCACGCATGTTGGGCGCATGATATGAGATGTGATTTTGTGCACACCGGGTGCACTCGATTGGGATTTTCATTCGTGCATGTTAGTTGCACTGGGTTGAGATTTTTTTTTGTGCACTATAGATGGACTTGATATTATTGTCATGCACATCTATTGCACTGGACAGATGTTTTCGTGCACACCCGTTGCACTTAGTTTTGACTTTCATGCATATCGTAGCACTTGTATTGGATTTGATTTCCGTGCGCACCAGACGTATGCGATTATTGGATATGCCCTTTGAGGCCGATTTTGCTTTTGAGCACTTTGTTTTCATGATGGGCACTATATTATGTAGTAGCCGAACAAGACTAATCTGAGAACAGTTCCTGAGTATTTTGCATGCATTAAAAGTTTAATTAGAGGTTTTCAAAAAGGAGATATAGTCTCGCTATTTCCTATGTGTCCGCGAGTGACAAAAACATTTATAAAGGAAAACGTTTTGGGATATTTCAAAAAGGGCGGAATGTATATTTGACAAAAACATATATGAATATATATTTACTACTTTATAATGAGCGTCCATCACTTATGCCGTGAGTTACACATCACACAGCGATTCAGGAAGGATTTTGCCTGTGTTTTATTCCGTTTTATGAGATTTTTTCAAGGATGCGTACTATATATGTATTATAGTATTTGACTAGTGCATATTGGATTTCAGTAGTGGATTTCGAGATTTGTATCTCCATTATAACTCCAGTGATTGCGTTACGCTTGACGGAGTTCGATTTTGAGTTTCGTACTCTTTTTCAGGCGCACACGAGACGTTGTAGTATTTCTATATCTTCCGTGATTTGGGAGCCCATGGATTTGAACTGATTATTGACATGTTTTAGTATTTAGGGATTTAAATTTAAATTCGGAGACCGAATTTCTTTAAGGGGGAAGATTGTAACATTTCAGAAATCGTTTAGGCGATTTTTCCGTTAATCGGTAAATAATTTGTGTTTTCCGTAAAAATCCGGATATAATCATTTTTCAATATAGACTTAAATGCACCTAGTTTAACTAGGAAATTGGTAGTATGCGGTTTTTATTTAGTCGCTTATAATTATTAGTTTACTTGAATATTTTTCCCTAATTAAAATATTATTATAAGTTTTTTTATACACTTAATTAGTGGTAATTACAAATCGGAATGGGTTAATTATACAAGTGTGAACCATGCCAACTTAATTATAAGTTTCTACATTGTTTTCTTCTTCTCAAAATATCTTAAGGATTCTAGGTGTTTCTAGTGTTAAAAGATAATTGGAAAAGAAAATTATTTAGAGGTAGATTGATGTGAGGTGCATTAATTAAGCTTTAATGGTGGTCTTAATCTAGAAAATTCCACACCCATGCAATAAACCCCCCTTCCATTCCTCCTTGGCCAAGCCTCTTTGTCGCAGCCTAAAAATTTCCCCACCTCCATTTTCAACTCAAAAATCTCCAAAAATCCATTAAAAATCCACATTTAATCTCACAAATTCCAAATTAAATCCCTACCCATTTTTCATTAGCCTATTCTAGTTTGGATCAAGAAGTAAGATAGCATTTTGGAGGCCATTTTGGTAGTCAAATTTGCAAGTTGGATATCAAGTTGTGAGATATAAAATCCTAACCCTAAGCTTCAATTGTTGTTTAATTACTTTAATCTAGTTTATTAAGTATTTAAATAGGGCTTTAATATAAAGTTTGGAAATTTAAGAGAGGGCTTTGAATTGAAGTTAGGGTTTTGATTATTTGGATATTGTTATATGTATAGTTTAACATGTTTAGACATGAAAAATCTAAGCAACTTGTTAGCTTGTGAATTATTGCATTGAAATTGTCTAAATGGTGCAAACTAGGTTTTTGGAATCTATGAAGATAAGTAAGCTTAAAATATAGTTAAGAGTTATGAAGCCTAATTATGATATTAGATGAATATAGTAGCCACTAGATCGCTAATCCATGAGGTTTTGCACCGAAACTCCTTTGGGTTGCTTACTAGGTTTTCGGTATAATTATACGTAGGTTTTAATTGACGTTGTGATGATATATATATTATCTTCTACGATATATATTGTGTTGTGAATGTGCGATTAGTACGATTGGGTTTTAGGAATAGCGGTTTTAATGAATAGCGACCCTAGTTAGGGTTTTGGCTATGTTTTCCGGTATTGGGATTCTTGGTTTTGAGACTTGATATTGTATTTGGTCGTTGGACGTTTGTACATCAATGACGAGCGTTGTTTGTTTCTTTTTGCATGCGTGTTAGTTATATGTATGCCCTATAGGCCATTACTGTACATACGATGTATATTGTAGTGGATGCTTGGAAATATATAGGGAGCACTTTCTTGCTCTACATGATAGTACGCTATCTGGTTGCTCTTTATCTTAACATGTACTCTGATTGTCTCTATGTTACATGTTGATAAAGCCCTTAGGATGAGTATTGGAATACCAGGACTATGATGCGAATCATACAAGTGGGGACAGTGTAGTCGCCAAGTACATCCTTCAAATGTTCCTAGTCGTGGGAGTACCGAGACAGGGCATTGATACTCCAGAGTAGATTAGCGTATGCGCTTCTTGACCCATATGATGGGCGATGGATGATCCCATATCCATTGGTGTTTGACATCAAAGAAGGTATAAGGTGCTCAGTGGAGACTGGGTACACTGGACGGACTCGCCGAGAACTCCCAGATGGTATTATACCTCACATCAGAAGGCAGTTCTCTGGTGACACTGGTACATGTTAGTCTGTAGACCCAAGATCATCATAGAGTCTTGTGTGATTCCTACTGTGCTTTGATTTCCATCATACCATGTCCAAGAGGGCATGCAAAAAGGTGGCTTTTGGGTACAGTCACGAATCACATGGAGGCAATGAGCGATAGGAGGGGTTTCGTCTCTCCCGGTATAGGGAGTTGATGTTGCACTGTGTTTGATTGGCTATAACTGGAAATCCCTGGCCAGGGTTGCTGAGATTTACCGAACTGTTATAGACCTCATATCGACACGACTTATCAAGTTACTGGGGTCTGACGTTTACCACCTCTAGGTGAGATATGCGACATATCAGACGAAGAGATCGGACTGTACGGGAGTGTTACTGATTGGTTTCGCAGGAGAATGTACAGAGTTACTTGTTGATCTTCTGATCGCTCAATACCTGGGTGGCTGTTACGTTTAGCTAACCGCTTGCAGCTTGTGGGTGTTAGATATGATCATCACCTACTCCCGGCGTATTGACGATTCTTTAGAGTCCTACACAGAGGTTTCTTGGCTTAGGAAAAATGGAGTAGGAGCACATATATGATATGTGCAGGACCGAGAACAATACGTGTATGTGATACCGTATTAGATTCTCGCGATATGAGATATCGGCCGGGTATATGTGATATAGCCGTGTCATCGGATCAAGTGTTGATTCGATGAACTGATACAGATTATATTAGCCGGTTAATTGTGAAATAGCCGGATTATCGGATCAAGTGTTGATTCGATAATTTAATGTATAATTATATATTTCATATATTAAATTACATTAACTAATATAAGCTCACTAAAAGATTCTTTTTCTCACTCGGGTGATACATTGATATATATGCGATATATGTTAATTGTATTATTTTATTTTGGTACAATAAATATTGTATATGTGATATATAATATTGTAACATGTTATGGTTTGAAATGCAGCATGATTAGTGGAGATTAAACATGGTTAGGGTTTGATTTGGGTTAAACTTTCTAGTAGCTTCTAGAAGCTTTGCTTTTGTTTTAAGAAAAGATATTTGTTATGATATTTTGAATGATATTTGTTTAACCCAACCCAACCCTTCACCATGGTTAAGTCTCTACATCGGTTAAGTTATCATACTTAACCCATGGTTGCATTTCCAACCTCACTACTTTTCATTATTCATCACAAAAGAAATTGACGTTCTTCTTCCTTCTTTTTCTTTGCATGAAAAGATTTCTAGCTTTTTATGAAGTGATGAAAATGAGTGAGAAATAGAAAATAAATGAGAGCCAAATTCCTGCCTCATCATCCTCATCTAATCTAGCCAATTAGATTAGGGTGTTCACTTGATTAGTGAGTGAGAGCTTGGGTTAAAGTTTCTTCAAGGTAAATCATCTTTGTTATCGAAGATCGAAAGCAAGCTTGCATCTTTCCCTTCATGGAGCCTCTCAAGAATCCGGGAACTTGCTGATCGCAGCGAAGGGACTTCTACTCGGAGCTTATGAATCGAAGTTGTTTAATTGCTTATTGTTTTCGCCTAATCTCTAGTAAAGATCTTGGTTAGGGTTGTTCGGCACGTCTAAATTTTAAATCGGGCATGGTTGATACCTTATAGACCCTTGTGAGAGTGTCTAGTAACCCTGCAGTGGTATCAGAGACAAGCTAAAGCTTTAGGCGAAGTCTAGACGAATTTTAAAGTCCGATCGAACCCCGAAACCCTGGTATTTACCCCTCTCTGGAAATTTTCTAAAAATGTGATTTTTTCTATATTAAAAATACTCAGAAAATTAAGCAGGGAATTATAAGGAATACAGTGAAAAACAAGCCATCAATTCGCTTAAAGCGCCGCGGAACCGCGGCAAGACCAACCCTTGCGCGGTGGCTCCGCGGCCGAACAATAGAATTAGGGTTTGGCATTTGCACAGTAACATCCGTATGTATTTCCTGATGCTCGTGCGAATTTTTGATATCACAGAAGAGTTGAGTTTTCTAGAGATCTTTTGTACTCGTTGATTCGATCGGAAAGTTTAACTTCGTTTAAGTTTTTTCCGGGTAATTTTAGAACGTGTTAAAAAGTTCGAACGGATATCAATACTCACTTTTTCCCCTGCCGGAAAATTTCCAAGTGTTGGATTTTTTCCTTAATTAAAGAACATTCATAGTCGTGCAAGTAACGCAGTAGACCCACTAGAAGAACATAAACCTTAACTCGATTATGTGACGGTCTGAACCGCCTCTAAACCATAGGGTTTGGGGTAGTACGGCGTTGCCACATGTGAGGCATTAGTTTGACCCTTCTACGGCTGGACCATTGGTACTATGGCATGTGATGGATACTTTTTGAACTCCGCTCAAGTGTTGAGCTATTTGGGAAATCTTGTGTGTTTGTTTATTCGATCGGAAAGTTTAATATTGTCTATTTATCTGGAATGTGATAGAATATTTGGAATCCATAAGTAGTTATGAGATAACTAATTTGAATCTTATAAATCTAGCAGTTTAGTCTCATTTGATCGGTTGCCACGGGATTTTGATGCGATCAAAAGTCTGTCGCAATCACGTAGCGTACGCGGATACTCGCCGGGTAAACATAATAGATAGCCACGCCCCATAGCCTCGACCAAGTGACTGTAGGAGAACCCTGTCGCAAAAAGCATCCGTTCGGGTGCTCGCGGCAGCGGTGTTCCGCCTTAGTGCACTTCGTCGACGGCATCTGGGGGTGCGGCCATCTACTAAAGTTTGCGACGAGCATTCGATCAGGATGTTGGGAATCTTGTTGAATTGCCCGACTCCATATTGAAAAGTGTTTTCGAGATCGAGACTAAAATGCGGGGTTTATAATTGTTAGGCATGCGATATCTAAGGAATTCATTTGGTCAGGCATGAGATGTCTAAGGAGGTTGCAGATTCCAACTGTAAGTGCACGGCGGCGCCCCGGCCGTCAATCCGACGCCGGAATGCGGAAACGGTGAATAACTTAAATTTTGCGGACTTAGCAAACCGGCACCACCGCGCACTAAACACCCGGATCGGGCCATTAAACTAGATCTAGCTAACTAGAAGAAGGGGAAGAGATATACCGACTGATCCGAGTCCTCCGGTCTTCATCTCCACTCCGATCTCCTCGCGGGATCTCCGTCCGTCTCCATCTCCTCGCCGGAAGGGCACCACGTCGCCTGCATCTTTTACGGGCTCCCACCTCTATACCGAGGCAACTCGGGCGCGAAGTTGGCTGGCCGACGCGTCCAAGATTTGCTGCAGAATAGTGTAGAATAGCTGTCTCTTTTGGGGTTTAGGAGGTTGCCAATTTGGAGGGATATGTACACTAGAATTTCATGGATGCTTGCAAAAACAAAAAGAGCATTCCCTCAAATAAAAGAGCTCGGCCAAATCCTGAAAATGCTTGCTGGAAAAAAAAAATGAAGCAAACTCTCTCTGTGTCTTGCTGTGAAAAGAAAAGAATGAGCCCATTTCATTAATCTCATTTCCATCATCAATTTAATAATACAATCTCTCCAGCACACATACAAATGGGGGGGGTCCACCAAATAAAGCACATGAAGAAAAATATTCCACTAAAAATAAATCCTCACTCCAAACAACCTCCCAACAGTGGCCGGCCCATACCAACATCCATCACAAAATCAATGCACATCCAAACCATACCCTATCAAATCCCAAAGTCAATCCATCATGAGAAGGAGAAGTCAATGATGGTGCACATCATGAAAACCATCATGATGCCAAAAGATGCAAAGACCCCCTCCACAATCACTTATTTGCAACAATGCAAATAAGCCCACCTCCACCAATCTTCGGCCAATGAACGGAACAAAGGAAATTGGCCGAAACGGAAAGCAAACTGGCAACTCCAGAAAACTGGTCCCGTAATAAATTACAGGAAAACCCCGATACTGTGCATACACATTCGCATCTGTATTTCGACCGAAATACAAATACAAAGAGACAAAATCTACACTGTACTATACTAGGATCCGGCTTATACCAAAGCCGGCTAGTAATATCTGTTCGATCCTGATCCGTGCAATACCGCACGTATCTGATCGAACCCTGCCATATAACCATACGGCCTATAGTACAAACTGTCCGATCCTGATCCGTGCAATACCGCACGTATCTGATCGGACCTTGCCATATCTCCATACGGCCTCTACAACCTTTCGCCCGAAAGCTGAGTAACTGAATGTGGGGGACTCTAAACACTCGTCAACACCTCGGTTGTGGATTTAACCACTAGCACGTCAGAGGTATAAGCCAATACGTAACGGGCTACCAAGTATTGACTAAAAGGGACGTCTGTGAGTGAACTCAGCCTGACAACCCTACTGAGCCTGTCAGTGACAATATCCGTGCAGTCCGGTCCGTTCGTCTATGAGTATCGCATGGCGGGCCTAGGGGGTTGGTAAAAGTCAGACCCCCAAAAGCGGTACAAGTCGTGTCGGAGTGTAGCCCAGAACACCCTGAGATACTACTGGAATACCTACCAGTAAATCTCCTTGCCTTGGCCAAGGACTTTGTGTAATGGCTCTCCTAGACACAGCACGACCTCACCCCCAATACCGGGAGAGACGAACCCCTGAAGATACGCTCACTGCCTCCATGTGGCTCGGGACTGTACCCATCTAAAACCTGTTTGCACGACTCATTTGAGCCGTGGTAGGGTAGTAATCAAAGTACAGTGGGAACTCACACGAGACAAATGACGATCCCCAGGTCGATGAACTAACCTGCACACATGTCACCAGGGAACTGCCATCTGACATCTGGTATATGACCAACTAGCATGTTCCCGGCGAGTCCTGTCCGGTGTACTCATAACCCAATGAGCACCTGTATACATCTTAGGTGATCCAACTGACACCAGTGGCTTGTGAGACCGGCCACCGCCCCTCGTCGAGGTCTCGACTGTATACACTAGTCTACTAATGGAGTATCGATGCCCGGTCTCGAAACTCCCACGACTAGGGACCTTTTAAGGATATGCTTGTAGACCCCCAGCTCCCACTTATATGATCGCCCTCATACTGCTGGTGGTCAAGCAAGAATCCTAGGGGCTTTATCAACGTGTAATAGCGACATGTCAGGTCACCTAAAGCAGTACACGATGATAAAGGTAAACCAGATAGCATACTATCATCTCGAGTAAGACTGTCCTACCGGGATAGGTCCTCCCTCAATCATTACAATCACGTATCTGTGACCTAATAATTGACTCTGAGGGCACTATCTCCAACAATCTCCCACTTGCACTCAAGGCTAATTATTGCGATGTCGCATACTCACAGCCCGTGTGATACCGAACACCCAACTCCTCTACTAGTCAGTCTCACAAAGCTCGTTTGCGAAACTATTGCGTTCGAGGAATAGCCTCAGTGAGTGGATCCGCTTTGTTGTTTCTTTCCATGTCTCTCTATATCTCATGTTCGGGGAGAAACCCATCTCCCGAAATGAGCAATACCTGTCTTAGAATGTGTCTGGATGTCTGATGGGACATAGCTCATAAATGAACTCCAAATCCAAACTTCTTAGACTGTATCGTCAACTGAACTTAATCAGTATCCTGCGCGCCATGCCTCCCTCAGTATTGCCTTGGATCACCTGTCCAAAATACTGCCCCTCGTCAGAGGGAAAACTATAACTCTGACAACCTCCTTGTCGTCCATGTCACCTTGGAAGCCTGGAATGATAACCGTCTCCTGAATGAGGCTGTCGTTATCATATCCCTAGAACATCCACTTATGTTCTAAAACTGCTTCCGACTGTTTTTCCAGGATTGGATTAATGTCAACTTATTGCATCTAGTGCAAGAACAACATCTGGTGTGGTACTTGACATCTCATGATTGACTCAATTGCCTAAGCAAGTGATCTGCCAATCATGCACGTCCCTCTCCCCTTTAGTCTGTAAGACACCTTTGGAGAGGGTGACTCCATTACCTGCAGGTACACTACCGTGCCAGGAGTCGTCCATCCTAAATACTCTTAGAATGCTGTCAAGTACCCTGATTGGGAAACCACCCAAATATAGATCTAAAACCATAGATCCAGTAACCAGTATGTCAGATATAAAATCCACTTCCTTTGTGGAGAAACCACTGTGTGACGACCAAAGTATAACCGATCGTAGTATAGGAGTTTCTTTTCCTACTTTGTGTATGTCATCCAAATACCATGACATCACACCCTACTACCTTCTCAACAGATCCATCCCCTATTCTGATGAAGTCAAACCCATGACTGTCACGTCAGAAATAGATGATCTATCTCCGCTACATCTGCTTTAGTCTATAAATAGACATAAGCTCCCTGTCCACCAATGCTTCCGCTGCTCCCACTGACTACGACAACCCTCTGGCAGAGTCATATAGACGTACACTTCTAAAACTAGTTTAGAACGACGCTATACTCATCCTCCCGCCTGGTTCCGCAGCCTGGAACAATAGCAATGGTAATTGTGGGTAAACAAGAACTTCCCTGTCACCGTCCTTGAGGCTACCGTAGTACCTCTTGGGTGCCTGAAGTTACCCACCGTATCTGCGGAGTGGCCAGTAGAATGTCAATCCAGATTGAATCTTTAGGTTCCTTGTCAAATCTTCAGTAATCGTTTGTGGTTCTGGAATCACTTCCAGTTCTACCATACTCCCACTACTGTTTTCTGAAAAAATCCATTTTTATTAAAACTGTGCCGAGTCTAGAACAATATTGCTATTGTTCATCCAGATGGTAGAAAATTAACCCGCGTCATAGCCTGGGTCAACCCACAAACAGCCATTACAGAAACGTGCCTTGAGTTGTCCAGTGTCTGGTTTTAATCATAAACCGGACAACTCCCCGTACCTTAACACCGTTAAGATATGAACTGTTCTATATCCAATATAGAAACAGAGGCACTGATTTAATTGAACCAGATTCAAATCATGCAGCTGTCCCCAGCGCATGTCAACTAAATGGAAGGAGGCCGATCAGCGTTACTCAACTTAGGAATACTTCCAATTATGAGTAACCTGAAAGAGAAGCAAGATCTCTTTATCATTACTATCAACTGAATACCATACACAAGTATCTACATCTTCGATCTCTTTGAAGAATCCCGATACTTGCTATACCTGGTTCTCTACTCTATTCATATACCTATAACTTCTCAAAATTGGACCCTGTGTTTCCGCGAAACACCTGTCTAAAAACTAGAGAAGTCATAAGTAAACCGAATATAGTACGAGGACCAACCCCTCTGTCCTGATGGACCCTGGACAACATACAATCCTTTGTATAAGTCCCTTGAGTCTGATAACTCATTCACTGTGTGTCGTAGGTTGAAAACTGTACTTATGGTTAAGAAGAATTACACCGCTGTTCAATGCTCCTTACCTAACCATCCACTGATATAGGTAAATGTCGTAGACATAATTTCAAAAAGGTATATCTCACTCTATGAAAATAGACGTACAGATATATCAATTTGAAATTGGTGCATAACAGCGGATATTCAAAACCAAATATTTGTCGACCGGCAAACAGCCCAGGTGATTTCCTCAAATATCACTGATTATAACGAATCCCGATATAATGAGGATAATCACCCAATTCCCAATAACTTACTCCCACTCATCATCTGTAAAACCATACAGATGTGAGAATCGTACCTGGTAAATACATACCCTGGAGTAAGTATCTAATCGGGAAATCAGTTTTCCTTTAACATTACACAGTGAAACTGAAACATTGAAATGTTCCGATGGGGTATCCCGGTATTCCTAGTAATGCCTCTTCCAGATTCACGACTGTAACCGTATAGTTCTTTGCCACCTCTCCAAATCCCTTCATATGTCTTTAGTCTTTACCTTCTGCACACCCTTTTAGGCCAAATGGTTTTCTTCCTTCCCTACCGTTCGGCACCAGCCTATGGTTTGGAAGAAGACTATCCAATAAGCATAATGGGTGTACTGTCCCAATCCTAGGAACACTCGCAATGAGAGAGGGTGAAGATAAAAGACAACCGAATAAACCTTATTCCTATTTCTCCTGAACCAGAATCCATCCCCGAACTGGAACCAGTTCCATTCGAGTTCGTATATAACCATACGATGGAGTATCCAAATAAACTGTGGATCTTCGTAGTGATACGGAGTGTCCTGGAGAAATACAAAGGTGATGTGGGAGTGGTAACGAAATATTTGGTTTGGTCGTGAATATCTGTTGCAATTTACTTTGCCCTCTTACTAATCCCTTGCTTTGTCTGAACTTAATACCTTCTGCACACCATCGTTATGCTAATTGGTTTTCTTCATTCCCTACCGGTCGGCACCAGCCTAAGGTTTGGAAGAAGACAATCCAATTTGCGTAATAGGTGTACTACCCCTAAACCAAGGAGTACTCATAACCTGAGAGAGGGTAAAAGGAAAAGACAACTGAATAATCCTATCCGTTTTCTCCAGAACCGGAAACCATCCTCGAATAAATTCTTTCGAGTTCGTATCTAACCATACGATGGTTTTGTCCAATGGAAGTGGACGTTCGTAGTAAAACGGGGTGTCCTGGAGAAAAGGGTAAAAGTAGGAGTGGCAATGAGGTTTGCAACTCTGACAATCCAAAAGCCGGTGTTTAAGAAGGTTCGGTCAACTTGGTCACTGAGTCAAAGTCTTAGGGTCGGGTCAATGGTCGCTGCCAAAGAGAGAGAGAAAAGAAACACTCAGCGTGCACTCTAACCTAGATCAGAATGGTCACCAATTTATCTAATCTGGAAACCTCCCACTGTACCTCAAATTCTCCTCCAAACCTGAAAGAAGAATTAGTCGGGGTTACCCGAGGAGTAAACTAACTCATCAGTGGGAATCGGGATCCAACTATCATTGCATGATAACGTGACGGAATCCGCTCACGCTATCACACTCCAGAAGGTATGCGCATATCTGGCAAGTTTCAGTTCTTTTGAAACTCCCGATGTGATTTCTGCCCCATGCTCTTATGACCTTGAATTTGGCCAACATATCATAAGTCACATGTCAAGTTCTACCCGTCATTCTCCAGGTTAATTTGAATCCACCCGTACATACCCTTGACTTTGGCCAACATGGCAGTACGACTGTTCCAAACCAACGCATCTATCTATGCTGCATATGAATACCCAATAGCTACCAATCACTGTGCCTTGACTTTGGCCAACATACACAGCTTGAATACTATTGACCACCCATATGAAACGACGGAGGGCTACGAATGGTTTCTGGCGAAAACCTTTAACGTAAAGAACTTGATATCGTCGAAGGAACGGATAGCTTTTAAAAATATAGTGACGAAAACCGTTGCTAAAGAGGTCACTCCCGGTGAAGGGATCTCGGCTCTTTCCCCGTAGAATGGGGTGCAGGATATTCCAAATGAATACCGCGATGCAAAGCAAAAGTAATCGGCTATAGTGAAGGTAATGCCCTGACGCAAACTTTTGTCCAAGGGGTCACTCCCGGTGAAGGGACCTCGGCCCTTGCCTCGTCGACTGAGGAGCAGGATATTCCAACTGAATACCACGATGCAAAACAAAAGTGAACGTCCTTGCAATAACAGCTTTTTGAAAAGTGTTCCAACAACATCAGATTAGGTTTGTTTTTAAACTTGCATTGATCCGAATCAATGCAGTCCCATCAATTGATCACACCAAAAAGAACGAAAATATACTGATGTACGTATATGCCATCCGCATTCGCCACTGGGTCCCGTCATTACCCGTTAGGTTAGCTAACTAACGACAGAGCGGGGACTGGACTAGCGCGGATGCAAAACATATACAACATCTACTAATATATATACCAATATATTATATTCGCTCAAGGCGTGAATAAAATGCAACATCACAGAAAAGTACAGCATCACAGAAACAATACAGATATCTGGGATCCTCGGGTTTCACAGAGCCACTACTGAAACCCGACGTTCCCCTGGTCGTGTGGATAGCCTGTGCAATGAAATCCTAGACCCCTACGGGCGCGGCAAGTAACCCGCCAAAACCTGAAGCGAGGCAGCCCCCTTCAGCAACGTGAATGGACCACCCAGCACTTCACGGAATCCGGTAACTTGGGCACCCCTCCTGGGTCAACCTGTACCCCGTACGAGTGCGGCGAATAGCCCGCCAATCCCAGAGTGAAGCCCCCTCCGTCTCAATGCCATGAGATGCGGGCTTGTTGCCCTCTAGAATCCGGCTATCCGTGCACCCCTCCGCGGGGCAATCCTAGTACAGAAAGTAAAATATACATACACCGGGTACAACGACCGCAACCTGGCCGTGCCCCAAAATAATAATACAAACTGGCAGTGACGGCAGTCCACATGTCGGACGCTCGCCTCACAATATCAAATGTACATAATACAACCACAACTGTACTAGCATTGCATCCAGGCTATCCCCACGACCGATCCGCAACATCACAGCAAAAACAGAACATCAACGTGAAAGTCACGTTCGCAAATTCGTCTAACCGGGCTATAGCAGTTAGACCGGATTTACCGATCGAGTGACATTCACGGTCGCAGATATAATGTAAATACTGTGAAAAATGTGTTTAAAATATCCGATCAATCAAATTTTAACAAGTGGGCCCCAAAGCAATACTGTAGCAGTTAAAGAAATTCTGGGCCCAATGTTAATGTTCCAGAAACCCTAAAATCTCTCCAGAAGCCCACTGTAAAAACCCAACCCACTGATTCCTTTATGCTGCCGCGGAAGCGCGGCCACAAGTGGGTTTTGGCCGCCCTTCCGCGCTCTGGTCAGAAGATCAGTGCATCGAATTTGAACAGTGGTCTTATAATTTTTAGTAAATCAATATTTTACAACCTGAAAAAATTTTCGACACTAAAAATTTCCAACAGAAAACTGATGCGACAAAATACGGGTTTTTGGACTTTTTGATCGATCGGAAATGCAAACACATTACACAAAGCTAGACTAAGTTAATGGCGAGGCTCTGATACCACTGTAAGTGCACTGCGGCGCCCCGGCCGTCAATCCGACGCCGGAATACGGAAACGGTGAATAACTTAAATTTTGCGGACTTAGCAAACCGGCATCACCGCGCACTAAACACCCGGATCGGGCCATTAAACTAGATCTAGCTAACTAGAAGAAGGGGAAGAGATATACCGACTGATCCGAGTCCTCCGGTCTTCATCTCCACTCCGATCTCCTCGCGGGATCTCCGTCCGTCTCCATCTCCTCGCCGGAAGGGCACCACGTCGCCTGCATCTTTTACGGGCTCCCACCTCTATACCGAGGCAACTCGGGCGCGAAGTTGGCTGGCCGACGCGTCCAAGATTTGCTGTAGAATAGTGTAGAATAGCTGTCTCTTTTGGGGCTTAGGAGGTTGCCAATTTGGAGGGATATGTACACTAGAATTTCATGGATGCTTGCAAAAACAAAAAGAGCATTCCCTCAAATAAAAGAGCTCGGCCAAATCCTGAAAATGCTTGCTGGAAAAAAAAAATGAAGCAAACTCTCTCTGTGTCTTGCTGTGAAAAGAAAAGAATGAGCCCATTTCATTAATCTCATTTCCATCATCAATTTAATAATACAATCTCTCCAGCACACATACAAATGGGGGGGGGGTCCACCAAATAAAGCACATGAAGAAAAATATTCCACTAAAAATAAATCCTCACTCCAAACAACCTCCCAACAGTGGCCGGCCCATACCAACATCCATCACAAAATCAATGCACATCCAAACCATACCCTATCAAATCCCAAAGTCAATCCATCATGAGAAGGAGAAGTCAATGATGGTGCACATCATGAAAACCATCATGATGCCAAAAGATGCAAAGACCCCCTCCACAATCAGTTATTTGCAACAATGCAAATAAGCCCACCTCCACCAATCTTCGGCCAATGAACGGAACAAAGGAAATTGGCCGAAACGGAAAGCAAACTGGGAACTCCAGAAAACTGGTCCCGTAATAAATTACAGGAAAACCCCGATACTGTGCATACACATCCGCATCTGTATTTCGACCGAAATACAAATACAAAGAGACAAAATCTACACTGTACTATACTAGGATCCGGCTTATACCAAAGCCGGCTAGTAATATCTGTTCGATCCTGATCCGTGCAATACCGCACGTATCTGATCGAACCCTGCAATATAACCATACGGCCTATAGTACAAACTGTCCGATCCTGATCCGTGCAATACCGCACGTATCTGATCGGACCTTGCCATATCTCCATACGGCCTCTACAACCTTTCGCCCGAAAGCTGAGTAACTGAATGTGGGGGACTCTAAAGACTCGTCAATAACTCGGTTGTGGATTTAACCACTAGCACGTCAGAGGTATAAGCCAATACGTAACGGGCTACCAAGTATTGACTAAAAGGGACGTTTGTGAGTGAACTCAGCCTGACAACCCTACTGAGCCTGTCAGTGACAATATCCGTGCAGTCCGGTCCGTTCGTCTATGAGTATCGCATGGCGGGCCTAGGGGGTTGGTAAAAGTCAGACCCCCAAAAGCGGTACAAGTCGTGTCGGAGTGTAGCCCAGAACACCCTGAGATACTACTGGAATACCTACCAGTAAATCTCCTTGCCTTGGCCAAGGACTTTGTGTAATGGCTCTCCTAGACACAGCACGACCTCACCCCCAATACCGGGAGAGACGAACCCCTGAAGATACGCTCACTGCCTCCATGTGGCTCGGGACTGTACCCAACTAAAACCTGTTTGCACGACTCATTTGAGCCGTGGTAGGGTAGTAATCAAAGTACAGTGGGAACTCACACGAGACAAATGACGATCCCCAGGTCGATGAACTAACCTGCACACATGTCACCAGGGAACTGCCATCTGACGTCTGGTATATGACCAACTAGCATGTTCCCGGCGAGTCCTGTCCGGTGTACTCATAACCCAATGAGCACCTGTATACATCTTAGGTGATCCAACTGACACCAGTGGCTTGTGAGACCGGCCACCGCCCCTCGTCGAGGTCTCGACTGTATACACTAGTCTACTAATGGAGTATCGATGCCCGGTCTCGAAACTCCCACGACTAGGGACCTTTTAAGGATATGCTTGTAGACCCCCAGCTCCCACTTATATGATCGCCCTCATACTGCTGGTGGTCAAGCAAGAATCCTAGGGGCTCTATCAACGTGTAATAGCGACATGTCAGGTCACCTAAAGCAGTACACGATGATAAAGGTAAACCAGATAGCATACTATCATCTCGAGTAAGACTGTCCTACCGGAATAGGTCATCCCTCAATCATTACAATCACGTACCTGTGACCTAATAATTGACTCTGAGGGCACTATCTCCAACACCAACTGTTGTAGGTTTACACTTACTTTTCTGCGACCGTAAGTGTAATATGCGGTGTATCGCCGGTTTTGTTGCTATACATCAAGGACAATTGGGGTACGCATATTTACTTACGTTAATGATATGAGATATTATGTGTTACTGTGATATGTTATATTGTATCGTCGTGTTCTGAATAGCAGGTTTTTTTTTGTGAGATGAGAGTTTTTCTTTTTCATTCATGTAAAATTCATTTGTATGTAATATTCTTTTATTGGGGCACTTCCGGGCTGAGGTTGATGTCACCATTGTATATTATTTACTTTTCCGCATTAGGATAGACCCAAGGCGGGGAGCACAAGTAACCGGGTTCTAGGGTCCTGTGGGAGTCCATCTCGAGGAGTCGAGACCGGGTCTTCTAACTCCAGAACTGGCAGGGTTACTTGTCGCTCTCGTAGGGGTCTAGGGATGTGGGTTTGGCTATTCATCGCGACCGTGGAATCCGTGTTTTATATAGGCTCGCATAAAACACGGAAATCCTAGTATAACCAATATTTCATATGTTATCTTCTGCTGCAATGTTCTGTGATGAGATTATATTACTTCCTGAGATGAATATTTATATTATATATATGCGATATATGTTATATTGCTGATTTCGTTTCAAATATGATACTTGTGAAGCATAATTAAAATGGGAATTCATTAATGAGATTAATGAAAATAAAAGAAATCTAAAGATGTTGTAGAAACTTGTTTAAAAACTGGTAGCTCTAGTTCTTGCTTTGCATAGCGGTGTTCCTTGTAGAACATCCAGCACCTTATTCGATAAGGAAAGAGCCGAGATCCCTTCACTGGGAGTGACCACTTTAGCGAAACTAGCAGATGCTACAAACTCGGTTGGTCTTTTGATTGTTTTTATAGTTTTTGCTTTGCATAATGGTATTTGTGAAATATCCCGCACCTTATTCGATGAGGAAAGAGCCGACGATCCCTTCACCGGGAGTGACCTCTTTAGCAAAAGTAGAAAAGGCCTAAAAAACACTCCATTAAAAATCACTCGATTCTACGACGATATAAAGTTAATTACGCAAAGGGTTTTCTTAAAAACGTGTCGTAGCTCTCCGTCATTTTAGATAAGTACTATTTACTATACGTGCTGCCTTTGTTGACTTAGTCAAGGCGCAGTGTGCGGTAGCTGATTAGTGCTTATCTGCAAAGCATATGATGCGATTGGATTAAGGTAGTCGTGCGGCCTTTTTGACTTAGTCAAGGGTCGTGCGGGTAGGTTTAATTCAATCGGGAAATGGCGGGTTGAACTTTACTTGCAGCCTATGGTTTGTTGACTTAGTTAAGGTCATAGATCGCTTGGGGCAAAATATTATTGGGAATTTTATGTGTTGAAATTTGCAATGAGATTGCATACCTTCTATGAGATAGTTGGATCCCGATACCCGCTGCGAGTAAGAGTTACTCCTGGGAGAGTTTTACACATTACAATTAGCCGATAAAGTAGGTGTCTAGAAAGGTGTTAACGGGGTTACGCCCCTGGGAAAACGAGTTTTATTTTAATTAGGTGCGTGCGAAAGCACGGGGAACCTCCCTTAAAGTACCTACACTGTCCTGGCTGAAAGATTGGGGAACTTGTAGGATGTAATTAATCCCGGCTAGTCTTTCCTTTTAGGGTTTGAAGGAAGATTTGACTAAAACAGTGGGAGACATCCTGATTAGATATATTAATAACCAATCTAATCTTGCAAGAGCATACGCTTAGTGTTTTCTTCTATCTCTCTCCAGGTAGCGACCATGTCACGCCTTAATCAAGATAATAATACGGATGTACTGACCGAACCCGCTTGTTATACTGCGCTAAGGACCGTTGGTCCCGCTCCAACTTATAATTGTTATAAGACAGAGCAAGAAATAGAGGATTACCAGAATTCCCGTGCCGCCCAAACGTAGAAAGTGCATGTTGATGCATCTTCTTCGGGTGTGTTCATTACACAGAACTGTTTCTCAATATCCTTTACGTCCTGGGTATTTGATACCGGATCAGGATCCCACATATGTAATTTGTTACATGGGCTACAGATAGGTAGAGAACTGAGAACGGGTGATAAATTTCATGAGATAGAAACGGGGCAAGTGTTGCAGCCAAGTCTGTTGGTAGTTATCACCCTGTATTAACAAATACATTAATTCTAAACGAATGTTATTAGATACCGAACCTGAAATACAACATCATATCAGTCTCTTTATTAGTAAAGAAAGATATAATTTTGTATTGTTGGATAATGTTTTGAAACATTTCCTATATCAATAATTGATCGGTTCAGGCAGGTTATCTAAAAGCATTGACGTTCTAAATCAAACTACAGTTCTTAGTATACAGAACACACACAAGAGGAAGAGTTCAGAAATGAACGAATCCTTCTTGAGGTATTGTAGACTAGGTCATATCAATGTGAGCCGACTAGCTAAAGATACATTTAGATGCATATTTAAATTAGTTTGAATTTACATCTTATGAAACTTGCCGGTCTTTTCACAAAGATAAGATGACCACAGCTCTGTTTATTGGAAACAGAGAAAGAGTTAGTGAACTCTTGGGATTGATACATGCTGATGTATGAAGGTCCCCTATCTACACATGCCAAGACCGGTTCTTTATACTTCATTACATTCACTGATTATCTCTCAAGATCCGGACATATGTTCCTGTTGAAACACAAGTCTGGAACTTTTGAGAAATTCAATGAATATAAGTTAGAAGAATAGAACCAAAAACGGGTATAAATATTAAGTCCTTTAATGAGATCAAGGAGGAGAATGCTTGAGCACGGAGATTCCTGGACTATTCTAAAGGAGAATGAGATTCTCTCTCAGCATTACTCCTCCGAATACACCACAGCACGTCGATGTATCGGGGCAGAGCAAACACACCCTATTTGATATGGTACGCTCTATGATGAGTACTACTGAGTTTCCTATTTCCTTTTGGGAGTTATGCACATGAGAAGCTGCATACCTATTGAATAGGGTTCCGATCAAATCAGGTGCCTACCACTTCATATGTGATATGGAATGGGAAGAGCCCATATCTTAAGTAAGTTAAGATTTGGGGTTGTCCGGCCTATGTCTAAAAGCAAAATCCAGACAAGCTCGAGGCAAAGGCAGATCTGTAGAAGTTTGTGGGATATCCCAAGCATTAGCAAGGGAATATCTTCTACCAAACCGAGGAACGAAAGATGTTTTGTTTCTCAACATGCCACCTTTGTGAAAGGGAATTTCTTATGAAGAAATTAGATGGTCATGAGGTAGAACTGGAAAGAGTTCCAGCTATACAAACAACAGCTGATGATTTGGTAGAACCAAAGGATTCAATAGTAACCAACGAACCTCAACCTCTCCGCCGATCTAGTAGGGTTCCTCACCTACCTGAGAGATACTTCGGTTTTCTCTATGACAGAGGGAGCGAGGATTGCATCATGAGATAATGACCCAACTAGTTTTGAGCAGGCCATCTGTACTGTGACTCTGTAAGACTGGCTGGATGCTTAGCGATCTGAGATGGAATCCTTATACACCAACAAAGTATGGACTTTGGTTGCTTTATCTGAAGGGTTAAATCTCCATCAACAGCAAGTATATCTTGAGAAGATTACTTGGTGTACATGGAAAAGTTGAGACTTTCAAAGTTATGCTTAAGTCCATCCAGATCCTACTTGCCACTGATACATACCATGACTACGATATCTGGTGGTTGGGTGTCATGACTGCTTTTCTAAATGATGTTTTAGAAGAGAACGTCTATAAGTACACAGCCAGAGGGCTTCATAGACAGTGGGAGCAGCAGAAACGTGTACAAGTTGTTTTATGCGATAAAACAGGCATCGCGGAGTTGGAACGTCTGTTTTAATGTGATAGTTAAAGAGTTTGACTTCATCAAAATGGTAGATGAACCATGTATATACAAAAAGATAGTAGGGAGTATGGTGGTGATCCTCGTAGAGTACTTGGATGACATACTCTTGATAGGGAAGGAGTTTCCTATGCTACGCTCGGTCAATTTCCACTTATCACAATGATTCTCCATATAGGATCAAAGCGATACCTCCTAAATCTTGGGTTTTGGATCTATGAGATAGATCTAATTAGATGTTAGGGTTCTCACTAGGTGTAGTGAGATGGTATGAATCGATCCTGTGGAGAATCACTGGAAAAGGTTCCAGGGTGATAAGGAGACTGAATGTCTGTCGCAGGCATTGTCTTTACCCTCACTGGAGGGACAGTATGTTGGAAAAGTTCCAAGCTAGATACTGTGACTTACTAGACGATTAAAGGCAAAATACGTCGTTACCAAGGATGCTACTGAAGAGGCAGTCTAGATATATATAAGTTCATGAGATGAACTTCGTTCCTACCATTGTGTGACAATGAAGTTGTGGCTTATGCCAAGGAACCCCCGTCCCATCAGAAATCCAGATATAATTCTTAGGAAGTATCACCTGATCATGGAGATGGTTGATCTCCAGGGAGATCGAGGTTAGGAGAGTAGACACTGAGGACAACAGCGCGGATCCACTCATAAAGGTCTATTTCCTAGTAGAGACTTTTATGGGATGGTTGAGTATGAGATACTTCAAACACAGCTGATTGTTGGGTATGCGATACCACAACAGATGGCCCTAGTGCAAGTGAGAGATTGTTAGTTATATGTATGCCCTAGAGGCCATTACTGTACATACGATGTATATTGTAGTGGATGCTTGGACAAATATAGGGAGGAATTTCTTGCTCGACATGATAGTACGCTATCTGGTTGCTCTTTATCTTAACATGTACTCTGATTGTCTCTATGTTACATGTTGATAAAGCGCTTAGGATGAGTACTTGACTACCAGGACTATGATGTGGATCATACAAGTGGGGACAGTGTAGTCGCCAAGTACATCCTTCAAATGTTCCTAGTCGTAGGAGTACCGAGATAGGGTATCGAAACTCCAGAGTAGACTAGCATATGCGCTTCTTGACCCATATGATGGGTGATGGATGATCCCATATCTATTGGTGTTTGACATCAAAGAAGGTATACGGGTGCTCAGTGGAGACTGTGTACATTGGTCGGACTCGCCGAGAACCCCCAGATGGTATTAAATCTCACGTCAGATGGCAGTTCTCTGGTGACACTGGTACAGGTTAGTCTGTAGACTCGAAATCGTCATTGAATCTTGTGTGATTCCCACTGTGCTTTGACTTCTATCATACCACGTCCAAGAGGGAGTGTAGAAAGGTGACTTTTAGGTACAGTCCCGAATCATATCGAGGCAATGAGCGATATGAGGGGTTTCGTCTCTCCCGATATAGGGAGTTGATGTTGCGCTATGTTCGATTGGCTATAACTGGAAATCCCTGGTCAGGGTTGCTGAGATTTACTGGTAAGTGTTATCAGTAGTTTCTCGAACTGTTATAGACCTCATATTGAGACGACTTATCAAGCTACTGGGGACTGACGTTTACCACCCCTAGGCGAGATATGCGACATATCAGATGAAGAGATCGAACTGTACGGGTGTGTTACTGATTGGATTCGCAGGAGAATGTACATGCTTGCTTGTTGATCTTCTGATCGCTCATACCTGGCTGGATGTTACGTTTAGCTGACCGCTTGTAGCTTGTCTGTGTTTGATATGATCATCAACTACTGCCGGCGTATTGACGATTCTTTAAAGTCCTACACAGAGATTTCTTGGCTCAGGCAAAACGGAGTAGGAGCACATATATGATATATGCGGGACCGAGAACAATACGTGTATGTGATACCGTATTAGATTCTCGCGATATCAGATATCGGCCGGTTATATGTGATATAGCCGGGTCATCGGATCAAGTGTTGATTCAATGAACTGATACAGATTATATAAGCCGGTTATTTGTGAAATAGCCGGATTATCGGATCAAGTGTTGATTCGATAATTTAATGTATAATTATATATTTGATATATTAAATTACACTAACTAATATAAGCTCACTAAAATATTCTTTTTCTCACTCGGGTAATACATTGATATATATGCGATATATGTTAATTGTATTATTTGATTTTGTTACAATAAATATTGTATATGTGATATATAATATTGTAACATGTTATGGTTATAAATGCAACATGATTAGTGGAGATTAAACATTGTTAGGGTTTGAATTGGGTTAAACTTTCTTGTAGCTTCTAGAAGCTTTGCTTTTGTTTTAAGCAAAGATATTAGTTATGATATTTTGGATGATATTTGTTTAACCCAACCCAACCCTTCACCATGGTTAAGTCTCTACATGGGTTAAGTTATCATACTTAACCCATGGTTGTATTTATAACCTCACTACTTTTCATTATTCATCACAATAGAAATTGAACTTCTTCTTCCTTCTTTTTCTTTGCATGAAAAGCTTTCTAGCTTTTTATGAAGTGATGAAAATGAGTGAGAAATAGAAAATAAATGAGAGCCAAATTCCTATCTCATCATAATCATCTAATCTAGCCAATTAGATTAGGGTGTTCACTTGATTAGTGAGTGAGAGCTTGGGTTAAAGTTTTTTCAAGGTAGATTATCTTCGTTATCGAAGATCGGATGCAAGCTTGCATCTTTCTCTTCGTGGAGCCTCTTAAGAGTCCTGGAACTTGATGATCGCAGCGAAGGGACTTCTACTCGGAGCTTATGAAGCAAAGGACCGGACTACAAAGGTTGTAATCCCAAACTCTTAGAAGTAAAGTTGTTTATTTGCTTATTGTTTTCGCCTAATCTCTAGTAAAGATCTTGGTTAGGTTTGTTCGGCACGTCTAAATTTTAAATCAGGCATGGTTGATGCCTTATAGACCCTTGTGAGAGTGCCTAGTAACCCCACAATGCGCAGGCTATAGGTTCTAACCTATGAGCGCACCGTGTGTCGTATCGGTTTTCAGACATGGTTTTCATAACATTGCGATATGTGTTGATTTGTAGGTACCCTCGCGTGGATTCCGAGACGACGAAGCACATAGACTACGCCTGGATGAGGAGTTCCACAGGTGAGTAGATTTATATCTATGAGGGAAGTCGTGTGGATGGCGTACAGCACCCCCGCAAATTATGAATGGAAACCGATATATATAGAATATAGTCGGAGAAACCTATATTAGAAAACTATAGGTATGGTTAAAAAGATAGTTAGAGCTGATATGAATAATTGAATATATATATCGGGATATGAGATGAAAGCTATAGGGACATAACTCTTGGACATGATATGATTGAAATGATGTCTCGAATTGATATATAAGGATAGGAAAAGTGAATGTGAATCACGATGTATAGATATGTAGTTGCACGAGATTAAGCATGAGATTTAGAGTAGCTTGACATGAGATTCATAAGATAGAATGTATATGTAAAATGACTTGATGTGAGAGATTGATGCGATGACAAGAGTATACGATGAGATATGATGACTTGGTTGATATGTCGTTATCCAGATGCGAGTCTACATGAGATAATTGATACCTTTGTCGGTCCCTGGATATGAGATTGATACGGATGTGACCTGGGATATAGGTATATATATATGGATAATGATGTGAATAATGAGTGATATGCCGTACGAGACTTAGGTCCGTATTCTCGTTGTTTTATAGGTTGATAGAATTCCTAATTGTTTAATGCCGTCGTACGATGGATTACCGGTACGATGAGTTTTACCTGTTGACTGATCCATACCCTTGATTAGAGGATGTCGTACGATAGATTATACCGTAAGTTACATCGTGAGGCTGGATGCCGATTGATAAATTCACCGACTCGGATATATTATAGATGCGTATACCTTTTAGCATTTCGCTTACGATGTACCTTATGCTACGTTCATGTCATTCTCATTGCATTACATATACCTGTGCTAATACACCTACACCATTATCGATGATGCGTATGTTACACTTACAAAAATTGGCCGGCTCACACATTTTATCATCGATAATTGCTATTTGTAACATTTCAGGAAAAGAAAATATTATTTTAGAATTTAAATAATTAAATTAATAAGTTTCCGCGATATTATTAAGTACAAGGATTTGTTTTGATGAAAGGGTATAACTATATACCGATAATTCAGGAAAATTTTCTGGAAACTAATAAGAATTACGGATTTGAAGGTGTTTATATGATATAGACATTGTACGAATTATTATACAATTAATTTTAATTGGGGTATTTGCCAAACTCGATTAGTGTTTCTAATTATGCATTAAGCGTGAATATGCACATGACATGCACCATGTCATATTGTAAATACACTTCTCACATTTTGTTTGAAACATGATTTCAAGTCTTTATATGTGCATGGTTTCATTTTGGGTTCTCATTTGTTTTAGAAAATAAAAAGAAAGAGATAAAGAAAAGAATAGAAAAGACAAGAAAAATAAAAGGAAATGAATAAAATAAGGGGTATGGGCAAGAGAGAGAAGAGAAAGAGAGGTGAGGGGTCAATTGACCCTGTCTCCCATTTATTTTCCCTTCATCATCTTCATCATTTTCTTCTCCTCTCCTCTCCCATGGCTGCCCTCTCCCTCCACCACCTCTACCTCTTCACCTCAACCCCTAATCCACCTCAAAATATCATGTTTCCTTCATTAAAAATGTGCACAAGCTCCTCACATAGGCCATGGTGGGATCAAGACAAGATTTTGAGCAATTGGGGCAACTCAAGAAAATTCTTGAGTTGCCAAATGAGGTAATTCTTTTACCATTAGTGTAGTAATTAAGTTTCTATAGCCTTTAGTTTAGTTTAGAATTCATTAAGTGTGGTTTTGTGATCTTGGAAAATTCCAAGATCAAGTTTAGGGAATTCTTAGGTTGTGATGGTGCAAGTTGTAAGTTATATGTATGCCCTAGAGGCCATTACAGTACATATGATGTATATTGTAATGGATGCTTGGACATATATAGGGAGGACTTTCTTGCTCGATATGATAGTATGCTATCTGGTTGTACTTTATCTTAACATGTACTCTAATTGTCTTTATGTTACATGTTGATAAAGCCCTTAGGATATGTACTCGACTACTAGGACTATGATGAGATCATACTAGTGGGGCCACGATAGTCGACGAGTACATCCTATAAATGTTCCTAGTCGAGTGTGTATCGAGACAGGACATCGATACACCAGAGTAGACTAGCGTATACGCATCTTGACCCATATGCGGGGCGATGGTTGATCCCATATCCATCGGTCTTTGACATCAAGGATGGTGTTCGGGTGCTCAGTAGAGACTGGGTACACTGGACGGACTCGCCGAGAACTCCCAGATGGTATTATACCTCACGTCAGATGGCAGTTCTCTGGTGACACTGGTACAGGTTAGTCTATAGACCAGGTATCGTCATAGAGTCCTGTGTGATTCATACTGTGCTTTGATTTCCTTCATACCACGTCCAAGAGGGCGTGCAAAAAGGTGGCTTTTGGGTACTGTCCCGAATCACATGGAGGCAATGAGCGATAGGAGGGGATTCGTCTCTTCCGGTATAGCGAGTTGATGTTACGCAGTGTTCGATTGGCTATAACGGGAAATTCCTGGCTAGGGTTGCTGAGATTTACTGGTAAGTGTTATCAGTAGTTTCTCAAACTGTTATAGACCTCATATCGGCACGACTTATCAAGCTACTGGGGTCTGACGTTTACCACCCCTAGGCGAGATTTGCGACATATCAGACGAAAAGACCGGATTGTACGGAAGTGTTACTGATTGGATTCACAGGAGAATGTACAGGCTTGCTTGTTGATCTTCTAATCGCTCAATACCTAGGTGGCTGTTACGTTTGGCTGACCGCTTGCAGCTTGTGGGTGTTTGATATGATCATCACCTACTGCCGGCGTATTGACGATTCTTTAGAGCCCTACACAGAGGTTTCTTGGCTCAGGCAAAACGGAGTAGGAGCACATATATGATATGTGCGGGACAGAGAACAATACGTGTATGTGATACCGTATTATATTCTCACGATATGAGATATCGGCCGGGTATATGTGATATAGCCGGGTCATCGGATCAAGGGTTGATTCGATGAACTGATACAGATTATATTAGTCGATTATTTGTGAAATAGCCGAATTATCAGATCAAGTGTTGATTCGATAATTTAATGTATAATTATATATTTGATATATTAAATTACATTAAGTAATATAAGCTCACTAAAAGATTCTTTTTCTCACTCGGGTAATACATTGATATATATGCGTTATATGTTAATTGTATTATATTATTTTGTTACAATAAATATTGTATATGTGATATATAATATTGTAACATGTTAGGGTTATTAATGCAACATGATTAGTGGAGATAAATATGATTAAGGTTTGATTTGGGTTAATTTTTCTAGAACTTCTAGAAGTTTTTTGTTTTGTTTTTGCATAGATATTTGTTATGATATTTTTGTAGATATTTAGTTAACCCAACCCAACCCTTTAACCATGGTTCATTCTCTACATGGGTCAAGTTATCATACTTAACCCATGGTTGCATTTCTAACCTCACATGGATTCATTATTCATCACAAAGAGAATGGTTCTTCTTCTTCCTTCTTCTTTCATAAAAATGCTTTTTAGCTTTTTACGAATTGATGAAAATGAGTGAAATTACGAAAACAAATGAGAGCTAAATTCCTACTTCATTATCCTAATCTATTCTTGCCAATTTGATTAGGGTGTTCACTTCATTTAGTGAGTGAGAGCTTATGTTAAAGAAACTTCAAGGTAGATCATCTTAGTTATCGAAGATCGGAAGCACGCTTACATCTTTCTCTTCGTTGAGCCTCTCTAGAGTCCAGGAACATGATGATCGCAGCGAAGGGACCATAACACGGAGCTTATGAAGTAAAGGACTGGACTACAAAGGTTGTAATCCCAAACTCTTAGAAGTAAAGTTGTTTACTTGTTTTGTTTCGCCTAATCTCTAGTTTAAGATCTTGGTTAAGGGTTGTTCGGCAGGTCTAAATTTTAAATCGGACATGGTTGATGCCTTGTAGTCCCTTGTGAGAGTGCCTAGTAACCCTACAGTGGTATCAGAGCCAAGCTAGAGGTTTAGGTGATGTCTAGACGAAATTTAAAGTCCGATCGAATCCCGAAACCCTATTTTACACCCTTTTCTGGAAATTTTCTGAAAATGTTGATTTTTTAATATTACAAATACTCAGAAAATTAAGCAGGTAATTCTAAGAATTAATGTGAAGTACAGAGCTCTAAATCGATCATTGCACCGCGGAACCGCGGCCAAACCGAGGGTTTGGCGACGGTTCCGCGGCCAAATAAAAGTGTTTGGTGCTGCGGTTTCTGGGTATAATTCTTAGTTATTTTTGCATTCTTCTAGGAATTTTTAATTATACTCTAGTGTTGAGTTTTCTGGGTTGTATTGGGAACTTGTTGATTTGATCGGAAAGTTTAACTTCGTTTAAATATTTTCGGGTAATTTTAAAACGTGTTAAAAGTTCGAACGGATATCAATAACTCACTTTTTCCCCTGCCGGAAAAATTTCCAAGTCTTGTATTTTTCCGTAGTTTAAGAACGTTCTAAGTCGTGCAAGTAACGCGGTGGACCCTCTAGAAGAACATAAAGCTTAACTCGATTATGTGACCGTCTGAACTGCCTCTAAACCATAGGGTTTGGGGCAGTACGGCGCTGCCACATGTAAGGCGTTGGTTTGACCCATCTACGGCTGGACCATCGGTACTGTAGCATGTGATGGATATTTTTTGAACTCCGCTCAAGTGTAGAGCTATTTGGGAAATCTTGGGTGTTTGTTTATTCGATCGGAAAGTTTAACATTGTCTATTTATCTGGAATGTGATACAATATTTGGAATCCACAAGTAGTTATGAGATAATTAATTTGAATGTTATAAATCTAGCAATTTAGTCTTAAATGATCGGTTGCCACGGGATTTTGATGCGATCAAAAGTCCATCGCAATCACGTAGCGTATGCGGATACTCGCCGGGTAAACTTTGTAGACAACCACGCCCCATAGCCCCGACCAAGTGATTGTAGGAGAACCCCGTCGTCAAAAGCATCCGTTCGGGTGCTCGCGGCGGCGGTGTTCCGCCTTAGTGCACTTCGTCGACGGCATCGGGGGTGCGGCCGCCTACTAAAGTTTGCGAAGAGCATTCAATCAGGACAATCGGGAATCTTATTGAATTGCCCGACTAGATATTGAAAAGTGTTTTAGATAATGAGACTAAAATGCGCGGTTTATAATTGTTAGGCATGCGATGTCTAAGGAATTCATTTGGTTAGGCATGAGATGTCTAAGGAGGTTGCAGATTCCAACTGTTGTAGTTTTACACTTTCTTTTCTGCGACATTAAGTATAATATATGGTGTATCGCCGGTTTCGTTGCTATACATCAATGACAATTGGGATACGCATATTTACTTACGTTGATGATATGTGATATTATGTTTTGCTGTGATATGTTATATTAGATCGTCGTGTTTTGAATAGCCAGGGGTTTTATGTGAGATGAGAGTTTTTCTTTTTCATTCATGTAAAATTCATTATATGTAATATTCTTTTATTGGGGCACTTCTGGGCTGAGGTTGATGTCACCATTGTAATGTTTTGAAAATCGTTTCGGTGAAATTTCGAAAAAACGGTAAAATAAGGGGGTTTCTGTAAAAAGTTAAAATGCAAATATCTTTATTATAAAATTAAATATACATATTCTAGCTATGTAATTGCTAGTATTTGGTGTTTATTGAGCCACTGCTGAAATTTCAAATTTTATGAAATTTTTTTTCCGAAATTAATTATTTTAATATTATTTTAAGCCGGTAAGAAAATACATTAAATTAGAGATAAATACAAATTTAAATGAGCTAATTTTAATCTTTAAAATCATGTTAATTAAAATCTAGTTGTAATATAATTTTATAGTATTTTATTTCAAGTTTCAATTGATTTATTTTATGGAAAACAAAAATATAGTTATTTTGAACTAAAACTTGCAAATATGGTATTGTGGGGGGCCTTTTTGCATAGAATTTTTTTTGTAAATTCTCTCACACTCACCCTCACTCCCCTGGCCGGCCCCACACTATTGTAGCAGCCCAAGAATTTTATTTCCCTCTTTTTGACCTTAAATCGTGTGAGAAATGGGTTAAAATAAGGTTTTATATATAGTAAAGTAGGTGGGGGTATTATGGTAATTTGGGAGGGGCTTTGACTTGGATTCTTTTCCACAACTCCCCCACACCTCTCCCCACTCCCTCTTCAGCCGAAATTCCTGCAATAAACAGCACCAAAATTTCCCCTCTCATTTTTCTTCTAAACTCATCAAAATTCCATCAAAATTCCATTTAAACTTCACTATTTCAAGCCCATCCTTCATCCATTCTTCTTAACCTTTCTTGCATGGATTTTGGATGCTAGGAGGCCATCTTTGGAGTCAAAATTTCTTGCTAGATCTCTAGGAGGTATAATTCTTACCCATTTAAATTCTTATGGTTAGATTTCTTTAAATGAGTTGTTTTAGTGTTAATATTGGTGCTATTTTCATCTAGGATCTTCAAGAGAATGGTTTGAGTTAAACTAGGGTTTTTAGCACACCATTATTAAGTTAATTATTCTATTTTGCTATCTAGTGTTTTATACAAACCAAATCTAAGAGTTTAACTTGCTTTTTGGGCTTCAAATTAGTGCTAATTTAGTGTTTCATGTATAGTTTGGGTTGGATTTTGTTAGTTATAAAATTCAAGAAAGGGTTTGAATGCAAGTTAGGGTTTTGTGAAATTGGTGTATGGTTGTGTAATGTATTAGGCTCTTATGGCTTGTTAAAACAAAGTTAGTAGCTAGTTGTTAATTGTTAGTTTAAAAATTATGATAATTACGCTAATTTGCTAACTAGCTATTTAAAATTGGTTAAATAATTGGGTTAAAAATGTAATTATGTTTTTATGACATCATTAACATTATTATGAGTGGTTTAATATCTTAGGTTATGCAAAACCAAGCTTAATTGTTGAATTGTGAATTTTGCTTTTAAAGGTGTTAAAATTGATATTTTTGCAAACTAGGATTTTGGAATTTATGCAAATTGATGAGAATAAATTATAGGAATGGTTTATATAACTTTGTTATGATATTTAGTGAATATTGTGGATGCTAGGTTCGTTTATACATCGAGTTTTGTACTAAAACGGTGATTTGTGCTTGCTAGATTTTCGGAAAAATGACTTTTTAAGTGAAATTGGGGTTTTTGTGAATTTGAAGCTATTTTAAATTATAATTAGTGCTTGTAATTGTACAAATGAGTGTGTTGGGAGTTTTCTCGATGGTTTGGCGTTTGTGCGCCGACGTCGAGGTTTTTTGGGTCGATTTGCGAAAGCAACCATAGGTTTTGACCTATGTGGGATCCGTGCATCATTTTGGTCATGAGTCGGATTTTAATGCGGTATGGTGCGTTATGATATGTAGGTACCCCATGTGGACTTCGAGACGACAAGCAAGCGCGTGGCGACGTCGGCACCGGCGAACAAGGACCAGGTGAGTAGATTTATATCTACGGGGAGAAGTCGGGTGGATGGCGTATAGCACCCCCGCAGTCTGTGGTGGTGTATACGGATACATATACACACCAACAATTTATTATATGTTATTTGGGATTAATAACGATGTTTAGGATGGATATTGGTGTGTTGGATTATTTTAGTGTTGCGAACCCTAGGGTAGTGTTGCACTACCCATACACACCTACATACTTGCATACATTCCTATTTATATGTGCTCATGGGATTCTTTATAGTTATGTGATCACATGGGTATGGCACTATGTGTTCACATACGGACTTGAGGATGATACTTAGGATTTAGCTGAGTCGATAAGATTTGTTTTGTGGTTGTGATATCGGTGATATGGCAGGATTCGTACTTAAGGTACGCCCTGGTGTTATAGCGGATCTTGGGGCGGCGATATGGGTGAATAGTGTTATAAATAAAATGGTCGACATGTGATCGTGATATGAGGCATGATATGCTAGGATATTGATATTAGGCCGTATCGGGCGATGTATACCCTTGATGATGCTATGTGCTGACGGTATCGGTTTGTACGAGATTGTCGATCTGTAGTCAGATCATGAGTATATTGAGGATATTAGTATTGTACTAGACATAGGTCAGTACCCTAGACTATGATCTTGAATAAAGAGGATACCAGAGGAATGGTGTGAGGAATATGATATTGACCCGTACCCAGATTTGGGGATGCCGTACGACGGATTTACGTACGAGCTATAGCTTGATGATTGATCCGCACTCTTGACTTGGGATGGGTGATTGTAGATATGGTATCGGATATGATATTATTGAGACGGGATCACCGACTAATATATATACAGGTATGTATATGGATCGACTCAGATGTTAGGCGGTTTCCTTACCTGTAGTCCAGCTTGTTAGCTTAGCCATTTAGTTTAGTTTAGTTGTTAGATTAGATTCAATTCTTACCTATTTCAAAAACTAACGAATCGTGGGTATTTTAAAAGACAGCCCAAGGGATCCTACGGATATTTCAAAAGACGTATCTTTTCATAAAAACACCGTAGCCCCTATTTTCAAAACCCCTTGATTCGTGTTATTTCAAAAGGCACCATTTGTAGGACTTATATTAGATTAATGCAGGTTAGTTACAGTTGCGTCTAGTATTCAGCTCCCGCTTATTATTGTGGTTCGCTTCGCATCGCATACTTATGTTATAATTTCTTATTGCAATGTTGATATCATATTGTTAGGACACCAGCACCATTACCGATGATGCGTATGTACCACGTACACTTACTTGCCGGCTCACACACATCTTCATCGGTAATTGCCATGTCACATACACCTTAGAAAATATTATTGCTTGACTTAGCTTGTTAGTTAGTAATTTGACATGATATTAGTGTGCCTGCCTCATATGCCACCTTAACATTGTAGTTATTACTTGTCACTTCATGCATACTGTTATTCATTGTTATGCCTATATTCATGGTTTTTACATGCTATTGATGAATTGGATTCGGATTTCCATGAAATTTTCTGGATTTGGGGGGAAAACCGCAAAACTTAAATAAACTGATTTCTCTCTTTTTAAATAAAAAGTGCGGTTTTTCCCATGATGTATGAGTCGTCCACCATGAGTTTGCTGATGGATTTCGAGACCCGATTCGAGGAGACGGATGAACCGTTTCGGGTACATGGTGGACCCGGTAAGGTACCCCGGGGCAAGAAGCGCGTGATGATGACGATGTGAGCCTGGAAGGGGAGCACTACCTACCGGTGATTTTACCCGACGTATCGGATATCCGGAGGATACCGTCGTGGTCTTGAGTTGGATGGTAGTGGCCGGTCTGGACTGACGGCGCCCTAGATATTGTGATTGAGACATTGAGATTTCGAGATATTGAGGTACAGAGAATGTGATACAGAGATATCGAGATATTGGGATTACGTTTTGTGCCGATGCTAGGCACTGTTTTATGCTGATTTCATTATGATACCTCATTTTAAAAATATAAAGGAAATCTCACTAAATTATGAAAACGGTTCTTCATTTACATGTATTCTGTTTTCATGCATTCATACCTCATTCATATGATATATTGCTACTTGAGGCACTGACACGGGCACATGAGATTACGCTCGGGTTAGATATTTACCCTAGCCTTGTTATAGGCTACGTGTTATTCTTATATTTGAGAATATATTATGATCATTGACCTAGGTTGCGTTATTTATGCGATTTCTGTGCGTAGATATTTTTCTATTCACGAGTTGGCAACTCACCCCCGTTGTGCCCCAGTTTCTTGCAGGTTTGCCGTACAGGTTTCTTTACGGCTTGCGGGCATAGTTTCCTTCGGGTGATTTGCTAGTAGGTGGGTTTACTTTTATCGTACCGCCATTTTATATCTTGTATATTATTATTCTGTTGTATCTAGAAGTTCCATCAACCAAACATGTATTTATTTGAGATAGAGACCAGTGATGTTTATTCTTTCGACCTTAGAGTCGCGCGTTGTATTTCTGTGGTTTTCTTATGGTTTTTGAGTTTCCTTTTGAATTTTGATCCTCGCCCTTGGCGTTGTATATTATATTGCTTGTGTGGTTGTGACCGTCGATTGACGAAGAGCTAGCTCCCGCTTGGGGATGCCTTTTTATTGATTTCGTATACTATTCATGTTGTATCCCATTTGGGGGCCAGTATTTACAAAGGAGACTCTGCCGAAATTTTCGGGAAATTTTTGATGTTTTTAAAACCGTCTAATTCGGCTTATGCTACTGAAACTACTTGCTTTAAGTTGGTTTTTCCTGCACTCTACATCTTTCTTGGTTTGGATTTCTGGGTTTTCGGTTTACTTAGATTACGTACGCCTCGAGACGTTCGTAGTTTAAGTGCCAGTCATGTTCCGTACTTTCGGGTCGTGACAATTGTATATTACTTACTTTTCCGCATTAGGTAGACCCAAGGCAGGGAGCATAAGTAACCGGGTTCTAGGGTCCAGTGGGAGACTATCTCGAGGAGTCTAGACCGGGTCTCCTAACTCTAGAACTGGTAGGGTTACGTGCCACTCTCGTAGGGGTCTAGAGATGTGGGTTTGGCTATTCATCACGACCGTGGAATCCGTGTTTTATACAGGCTCGTATTAAAAACACGGACCTCCTAATATATCCAATATTTCATATATGTTCTTCTGCTGCAATGTTCTGTGATGAGATCATATTACTGCTTGAGATGAATGTTTATATTATATATATGAGATATATATCATATATTGTTGATTTCGTTTCATATCTGATGCTTGTGAAGCATAATTAAAAATGGGACATCATTAATGAGATTAATGAAACTAAAAGAAACCTAAAGATGTTGTACAAACTTGTTTAAAAACTGGTAGCTCTAGTTATTGCTTTGCATAGTGGTGTTCTTTGTAGAACATCCAACACCTTATTCTATAGGGAAAGGGCCGAGATCCCTTCACCGGGAGTGACCTCTTTAGCGATACTAGCAGATGCTGCATTCTCGGTTTGTCTTTTGATTGCTTCTATAGTTTTTGCTTTGCATAGTGGTATTTGTGAAATATCCTGCACCTTATTCGATGAGGAAAGAGCCGACGATCCCTTCACCGGGAGTGACCTCTTTAGCAAAACTAGAAAAGCCTAAAAAACACTCCATTTAAAATCACTCGATTCTACGACGATATCAAGTTCATTACGCAAATGGTTTTCTTAAAAATCTGTCGTAGCCCTCCGTCATTTCAGATAAGTACTTCATAGTATTCGTGCTACGTTTGTTGGCCTGCGTCAAGGAATAGTGTTCGGTAGCTATTTATGCTTATCTGCAAAAGCATATGATGCAATAAAGTTACGGTAGTCGTGCGACTTTGTTAGCCTGTGTCAAGGGTCGTGCGGGTAGGTTTAATTCAATCGGGAAATGATGGGTTGTACTTGACTAGTGGACTATGGTTTGTTGGCCTGCGTCAAGGTCATGGGACGCTAGGGGTAAAATATTATTGGGAATTTCAAGAGTTGAAATTTGCAATGAGATTGCATACCTTCTATGAGATAGTTGGATCCCGATACCCACTGCGAGTAAGAGTTACTCCTGGGAGAGTTTTTACACATTACAATTAGCCGATCAAGTAGGTGTCTAGAATGGTCTTAACGGGGTTACGCCCCTGGGAAAATGAGGTTTACTTTAATTAGGTCCGTGCGAAAGCATGGGGAACCTCCCTCATAGTACCGGCACTGGCCTGGCTGAAACATTGGCGAACTTGTAGGGTGCAATTAATCCCGGCTAGTCTTTCCTTTTAGGGTTTGAAGGAAGATTTGACTAAAACAGTGGGAGACATCCTGATTAGATATATTAATAACCAATCTAATCTTGCAAGAGCATACGATGAGTGTTTTCTTCTCTCTCTCTCTCTCTCCTGGTTGCGATTATGTCACGCCTTAATCAAGATACTAATACGGATGTATTGACCGAACCCGCTTGTTATACTATGCTAGAGAACGTTGGTCTCACTCCAACTTATAAATGTTATAAGACAGAGCAGGAATTTGGGGATTGCCCGAATTTCCGTGCCACCCAAACGAAGCAAGTACATGTAGATGCATCTTCTTCGGGTGTGTTCATTACCGAGAACTGTTTCTCAGTATTCTTTACGTCCTGGGTATGTGATACCGGATCAGGATCCCAGATATGTAATATATTATATGGGCTACAGATAGGTAGAGAACTGAGAACGGGTGATAAGTTTCATGAGATAGAAACGGTGCAAGTGTTGCAGCCAAGTCTGTTAGTAGTTTTCACCCTGTATTACCAGAATACATTGATTCTGAACGAATGTTATTAGCTACCGAACCTGATATACAACATCATATCAGTCTCTTTATTAGTAAAGAAGGATATAATTTTGTATTGTTGGATAATGTTTTGAAACATTTCCTTTATCAAGAGTTGATCGGATCAGGCACGTTGTCTAAAAGCATAGACTTTCTAAATCAAACTACAGTTCTTAATGTACAGAACACACACAAGAGGAAGAGTTCAGAAATGAACGAATCCTTCTTGAGGTATTGTAGACAAGGTCATATCAATGCGACCCGACTGGCTAAGTTACATTTAGATGCAAATTTAAATTAGTTTGAATCTACATCTTGTGAAACTTGCCGATCATGTCACAAAGATAAGATGACCTCAGCTCTGTTTATTGGAAACAGAGAAAGAGTTAGATGAACTTTTGGGATTGATACATGATGATGTATGCAATGTCCCCTATCTACACATGACAAAACCGGTTCTTTATACTTCATTACAATCATTATTTATCTCTCAAGATTCGGACATATGTTCCTGTTGAAACACAAGTCTGAACATTTTGAGAAATTCAATGAATATGAGATAGAAGTAGAGAACCAAAAACGGGTATAAGTATTATGTCCTTTGATGAGATCAAGGAGAAGAATACTTGAACACGGAATTTCTGGACAATTCTAAAAGAGAATGAGATTCTCTCTTAGCATTACTCCTCCGTATACACCATAGCACGATGGTATATCGGGGCGGAGCAAATGCACCTTATGTGATATGGTGTGTTCTATGATTAGTACTACTGAGTTGCCTATTTCCTTCAGGGAGTTATGCGCTTGTGAAGCTGCATACCTATTGAATAGCGTTCCAAACAAATCATATGCCTACCAATCCATATGTGATATGGTATGGGAAGAGCCCATCTCTTAATGATGTTAAGATTTGGGGTTGTCCGGCCTATGTCAAAAGCAAAATCCGGACAAGCTCGAGGCAAAGGTCAGTTTTGAGGAAGTTTGTTGGATATACAAACTGCAGCTGATGATTTGGTAAAACGAAAGGATTCAATAGATTCTAACGAATCTCAGCCTCACCTCCGATCTAGTAGGGTTCCTACCCACCTGAGAGATACTTCGGTTTTCTCTATGACAGTGGGATCGAGGATTGCATCATGAGATGATGACCTAACTAGTTTCGAGCAGGCCATCAGGAGTGGGACTCTGTAAGAATGGCTGGATGCTTACCGATCTGAGATGGAATCCTTATACACCAACAAAGTATGGACTTTGGTTGCTTTATCTGAAGGGTTAAATCCCCATCAGGAGCAAGTATATCTTGAGAAGATTACTTGGTGTACATGGAAAAGTTGAGACTTTCAAAGCTATGCTTAAGTCCATCCAGATCCTACTTGCCACGGCTATATACCATGACTACGATATCTTATGGTTGGGTGTCATGACTGCTTTTCTAAATGTTTTGGAAGAGAGCGTCTATAAGTACACAGCCAGAAGGCTTCGTAGACAGAGGGAGTTGCGGAAACGTGTGCAGGTTGTTTTATTAGATAAATCAGGCATCGCGGAGTTGGAACATCTGTTTTGATGTGGTAGTCAAAGAGTTTGACTTCATCAAAATGGTAGATGAACCTTGTATATACAAAAAGGTAGTAGGGAGTATGGTGGTGATCCTCCTATAGTACGTTGATGACATACTCTTGATAGGGAAGGAGTTTCCTATGCTACGCTCGGTCAATCTTCTCTTATCACAACGATTCTTCATAAGGATCAGAGTGATACCTCCTAAATCCTGGATTTTATATCTATGAGATAGATCTAATTGGATGTTTGGATTTTCACTAGTTGTAGTGAGATGGTATCAATCGATCCTGGGGAAAATCACTGGAAAGGTTCCAGGGTGATAAGAACGACTGAATGTCAGTTGTAGGCATTGTCTTTACCCTCAGTGGAGGGATGGTATGTTGGAAGAGTTCCAAGCTAGATACCGTGACTTACTAGACGATTAAAGGCAAGATACATCGTTACCAAGGAAGCTACCGGTGTGGCAGTCTGGATATATATAAGTTCATGAGATGAACTTCGTTCAAACCATTATGTGACAATGGAATAATGGATTTGGCCATGGAACCCCTATCCCATCTGAAATCCAGATATAATTCTTAGGCAGTATCACCTGATCATGGAGATGGTTGATCTCCAGGGAGATCGAGGTTAGGAGAGAAGACACAGAGGACAACAGCGCGGATCCACTAACAAAGGCCTTTTCCCAGTAGAGATTTTTATGGGATGGTTGAGTATGAAATACTTCAACCACAGCTAATTTTTGGGTATGTGATACCACAACAGATGGCCCTAGTGCAAGTAGGAGATTGTTAGTTATATGTATGCCCTAGAGGCCATTACTGTACATATGATGTATATTGTAATGGATGCTTGGACCTATATAGGGAGGACTTTCTTGCTCGATATGATAGTATACTATCTGGTTGTATTTTATCTTAACATGTACTCTGATTGTCTCTATGTTACATGTTGATAAAGCCCTTAGGATATGTACTCGACTACTAGGACTATGAAGAGATCATACTAGTGGGGCTACGGTAGCCGATGAGTACATCCTATAACTATTCCTAGTCGAGGGTGTATCGAGACAGGGCATCGATACACCAGAGTAGACTAGCGTATACGCATATTGACCTATATGATGGGCGATGGATGATCCCATATCCATCGGTGTTTGACATCAAGGATGGTGCATGGGTGCTCAGTAGAGACTCGGTATACTGGACAGACTCGCCGAGAACTCCCAGATGGTATTATACCTCACGTCAGGTGGCAGTTCTCCGGTGACACTGGTAAAGGTTAGTCTGTAGACCCGAGATCGTCATAGAGTCTTGTGTGATTCCCACTGTGCTTTGATTTCCATCATACCACGTCCAAGAGGGCGTGCAAAAAGGTGGCTTTTGGGTACAGTCCCGAATCACATGGAGGCAATGAGCGATAGGAGGGTATTCGTCTCTCCCGGTATAGGGAGTTGATGTTGCGCTGTGTTCGGTTGGCTATAACTGGAAATCCCTGGCCATGGTTGCTGAGTTTTGCTGGTAAGTGTTATCAGTAGTTTCTCGAACTGTTATAGACCTCATATCGACACGACTTATCAAGCTACTGGGGTCTGACGTTTACCACCCTAGGCGAGATATGCGACATATCAGACGAAGAGACCGGACTGTACTGGAATGTTACTGACTGGATTCGCAGGAGAATGTAAAGGCTTGCTTGTTGATCTTCTGATCGCTTAATACCTGGGTGGCTATTACGTTTAGCTGACCGTTTGTAGCTTGTGGGTGTTTGATATGATCAGCACCTACTCCCGGCATATTGACGATTCTTTAAAGTCCTACACAGAGCTTTCTTGGCTCAGGCAAAACGGAGTAGGAGCACACATATGATATGTGCGCGACCGAGAACAATACGTGTATGTGATACCGTATTAGATTCTCACGATATGAGATATCGGCCGGGTATATGTGATATAGCCGGGTCATCGGATCAAGTGTTGATTCGATGAACTGATACAGATTATATTAGTCGGTTATTTGTGAAATAGCCGAATTATCGGATCAAGTGTTGATTCAATAATTTAATGTATAATTATATATTTGATATATTAAATTACATTAACTAATATAAGCTCACTAAAAGATTCTTTTTCTAACTCGGGTAATACATTGATATATATGCGGTATATGTTAATTGTATTATTTTATTTAGTTACAATAAATATTGTATATGTGATATATAATATTGTAACATGTTAGGGTTATTAATGCAACATGATTAGTGGAGATTAAACATGATTAAGGTTTGATTTGGGTTAATTTTTCTAGAAGCTTCTAGAAGCTTTTTGTTTTGTTTTTGCAAAGATATTTGTTATGATTTTTTTGTAGATATTTAGTTAACCCAACCCAACCTTTTAACCATGGTTCATTCTCTACATGGGTTAAGTTATCTTACTTAACCCATGGTTGCATTTCTAAGCTCACATGGATTCATTATTCATCACAAAGAGAATGGTTCTTCTTCTTCCTTCTTCCTTCTTCTTTCATAAAAACCTTTCTAGCTTTTTATGAAGTGATGAAAATGAGTGAGATTATGAAAACAAATGAGAGATAAATTCCTACTTCATCATCCTAATCTATTCTTGCCAATTAGATTAGGGTGTTCACATCATTTTGTGAGTAAGAGCTTGTGTTAAAGAAAATTCAAGGTAGATCATCTTAGTTATCGAAGATCGGAAGCATGCTTGCATCTTTCTCTTCGTGGAGCCTCTCTAAACTCCGGGAACTTGATGATCGCAGCGAAGAGACCGCAACACGGAGCTTATGAAGCGAAGGACCAGACTACAAAGGTTGTAATCCCAAACTCTTAGAAGTAAAGTTGTTTACTTGCTTTGTTTCGCCTAATCTCTAGTTTAAGATCTTGGTTAAGGGTTGTTCGGCACGTCTAAGTTTTAAATCGAACATGGTTGATGCCTTGCAAACCCTTGTAAGAGTGCCTAGTATCCCTACACAAGTGATGTGTAATTGGTGATTAGAACCCATTAGTGTTAAAAACCAGAGCCTAGGCCATGAAAACTTGGACTTTAGATTTGTTGATATCGGGTTTTTGTGGAATTAGTGATTGTATTTAGAGATCTGCTGCTACCCTGAGACCCTAAAATTTATATAGCGATTACTGTGAGTCGTGCAGGCAACCTAGAAGCTAACCCAAAAACCTAAGACCCCCAATCCATTTCCTGGCCACCAATTATCACTTTCTGGCCGCAATTTATGGCCTTGATGCGATGGAATCGCCTTGTGTTTGGTGCATGGCTCCATTTTCGGCAAATTAGACCTACCCCATATGCAGAATTGGATAATTTCACCTAAAAAAATATGGAAGTGTTTTCTTGTGTTGCTGCCTTGGTTTTGTGACTTTTTATGACTTGGAGTTTAGTATGTCTGTTTTGACTCGGTGGTGTGACGTTTGCACGTCAATCTTGAGAGTTGTTTGATTATTCTTGCATGCGTAGACCATAGGTTCTAACCTATGTGTGTTTCGTATGCCGTATTGGTTTTCATCCGCGATTTCGGTTTACGATACTATGTGTGATATGTGTAGGTACCCATGTGAACGTCGTATGACGAGGAAGAGAAGGGAGACATCGGCTTCGGCAAGCAAGGATCAAGGTGAGAAGATATATATCTACGGGGAAAGTCTAGTGGATGGCGTATAGCACCCCCGTAGTTTCGAAGTGTAGAATACGAATACGATATATTTATATAAATATGTGTATTGTGAGACTAAATGATTATCAAGATAGGCTTTAGGTGTTCATGGATTAGTTTTAGTGTAATTGGAAGAAAACATTTTTAGTTAATTCTTAGTTGTGAAACCCTGGTGTAAAGGTATACACAAACACATGCACATACATGATATGTTTCGGTGTATATGGTATATGTATATATATGTGTGTGTGTGTGTGTGTGTGTGTATGGATATATATATATATATATATATACATATACGTATACACGTATGATGAGGATAGTATATGATACTTGGAGATGAGTATATCATACTTGGAGATGAGTCGATGTGATTGGGCATGATGTCATGGGATTGGTGATGTGATTTGGGTCGTGTTATGATATACTAAATGATTGTATAGAGGATCGATGGGTGATGTGTTTTATTCACACGCGGATATATGTTTGATGGTATTGGAATGTACTAGACTTTAGATCAGTACCCCTAATTCAGAATATGATGATAATGATACCAGATAAGTAATGTGTTATATGTGATAATTGAGCCGTACCCCAGTTTGGGATGCCGTACGATGGATTTTTCCGTACGATGTATAAATATGATGATTGATCCGCACTCATGACTCGATGATGTCGTATTATATATATTTTATCGTACGTGACGCTATTGATGCGGGATCACCGACTGCTAGATATATCGACTCGGACTTAGGAGGATTTTCCTTACCCTTTTGTTTAGCCTCTTAGCTACGTTTTGTAGTTTACTTGGTAGATGTTAGATTGGGCTCGAGTCATACTTATGTTCAAACTAACGAATCGTGAGTACTTTAAAGACAGGCCAAGGGGTACTATGGATATTTCAAAGGACGTACCTTTTCGTAAAAACTCCGTAGCCCTATTTTCTAAAAATCACGATTCTTGCTATTTAAAATGCCAAAACCATATGACTCGTGCATATAAATCTATATTCTTATATGTTGTGTTTACTATTCATTTTCCGTATATATTCTTGTTGTTCGCATCGCATTGCATACTTAAATGTGTTTTTATTGTTATTATGAACCCATACTGTCAAGACACCAGCACTATTACCGATGATGTGTATGCTCCACGTACACCTGCTTGTCGTCTCACACACATCATCATCGGTAATTTTTATGTCACGTACACATTAGAAAACAGTTCTTCATTAGTGTAAATTGCTAGCTGATAGTTTCGAAATAGTTCTAGTGCGCTTGCTTTTATATGCTAGCTTAGACATTGCATTTTTTACTGTGATATCTCACGCATGTGTATTTTCATTTTTCATTCAATATTATGAGGTTTTACGCCGGGATTCACTTTTTATTGACTTTTGATTATGGGAATCGTATTTTCCATGAGATTTATGGATTTGGGAAAACCGCAAGGATTTTATAAACTCATTAACATTTTCAAAAGAGAGAAATTGCGGTTTTCTCATGATATATTGTGAGATATGTCCTCCATGAATTTTCTCGGCCCTTGAACAGTATCATACACCCGATTCGAGGAGGAGGAGGAACCTTCTGCCGGTGCATAGTGGACCAGGTGCGGGACCCCGGGGCAAGATGGTCGTAGTTGATGGCGTTGATGTCACGACCCAAAATATTAGCTCGTGACCGGCACTTAATGTAGGGTTACTATCGATGGCAGCAAGGTTTCGGGAGGCATCGTCCATGCCATTTTAAAAAAAATTTCCGTTAAAAGGAACTCTAAACATGATCGTTAACTAGAATGCAATACGGGGACATAGTAAACCATTTACTATCTAAGTGAAAAAATGAATACAACCTTTGTAGATCGGTCCTTCACTTCATAAGCACCTTGTAGTAGTCCCTTCGCTGCGATCGTCGAACTCCCGGACTCTTGCATGGCTTCGCATAGAGAAATGAGCGATCTTGCTTGAAGTCTTCGAAACCGAAGATGATCTACGTCGAGGGAATACTAGCTCAAGCTTCTGCTTCACTAACTAGAGAATTAGTGAAGCAAACACCCTAAACTAAAGTGCTCGTCTAGTATAGGATGATGACATAGGAAGTGGGCTCACTTTAGAATTTCTTTTTTCACTTTACTTTCTAACTTAATCAAAACCCTAGCATGCTTTTTGAGCTTGAGGAGGAAGATGAACTAAAATGAGATGAAAATAATGATCAAAGTGAGAGAGTGAACCATGTTGAGTGAGTATCATATACTAACTCATATAGAGACATAACCATGGCTAATCCAAAAGGTTAGGTTAACAAATATCTAAAGTAAAAACAAGGGGAATGGACTTTGTCAAAGCAAAACCAAGCTTCTACAAGCTTCATGCTTGTGACAAAACATCCAATAATTTTGTAATTACTTTAAATAATTATAATCCACCATTAGAAAAAGAATGGTGTATGTCTTACACACCCATGTATGATGTATCAACAACCACGATACAAAAAGAACACACATTTTAATATATATCATATATATATTAAATGTGCACATGTGAGAAAAATCCTTAAGTGAGCAAATGTTAGTTAATGTAAATTAGTTTATCAAATATACAATTGTACACTAAATTATTAAATCAACACATGACTTAATAATCCATTTATATCACATATAACCGACTAACATCAAATGTATCGACTTATCGAATCAATACTTGATTCGATAGCCCGGTTATATCACATATAACCGACCGATACAAAAGTCGCGAGAATAGAATACGGTATCACAAACACGCATTATTCTCGGTCCCGCACATATCACATATGTGCTCCTATTTCGTTTTGCCTGAGCCAGTAAAACCTCTATGTAGGACTCTAAAGACTTGTCAATACGCCGGCAGTAGGTGATGATCACATCAAGCACCCACAAGCCATCAACGGTACTAGCTGGACGTAACGGCTACCCGGGTATTAAGCGATCAGAAGATCAGCAAGCAAGTCCGCTCTAACTCCTGCAAAAGCCTGACGTCAACACTTGCCGTACAGTCCGGTCTCCTCGTCTGATATGTCGCATATCAAGTCTAAGGGTGGTAAACATCAGACCCCAATAACCGATAAGTCATGCCGATGTGAGGCTCATAACGGGTCGATAAACTACTGGTAACACTTACTAGTAAATCTCTAAATCACCCCTGGCCAGGGACTTCCCTGTTATGGCTAATCGAGCACAGCGCAACATTAACTCCCAATACCGGGAGAGACGAAACCCCTCCTATCACTCATTGCCTCCATGTGACTCGGGACTGTACCCAAAAACCACCGTTTTGCACGCCCACTTAGACATGGTAAGGTGGAAATCAAAGTACAGTGTGAATCGCACAAGACTCTATGACGATCTCGGGACTACAGACTAACCTGTACAAGTGTCACCAGAGAACTGCCATCTGACGTAAGGTATAATACCATCTTGGTGTTCTCGGCGAGTCCGTCCAGTGTACCCATGTTGGATATATGTATGCCCTAGAAGCCATTATATGTATAGTGGATGCTTGGACATGTATATATGTATATTTGATATATGACTTTCTTGCTCGACATGATAGTATGCTATCTGGTTTTACTTTATCTGACATGTTTACTTGATACTGTTCATTTGATACATGTTGATAATGCCCTGAGGATATATGCTTGAGTTCTATGGCTATGATGGAGATCAGACTAGTGGGGCATGTGTAGTCTATAAGCATATCCTTAAATATTCCTTGTCGTAGGTATATCAAGATAGGGCATCGATATTCCAGAGTAGACTAGCGTATACATTTCTTGACCCATATGATGGGCGATGGATGATCCTATATCCATTGGTGTTGTGACATCGATGATTGTATACGGATGCTCAGTGGAGACTGGGTACACTGAACGGACTCACCGAGAATTCCTATATGGTATTATATCTATCGTCGGATAGCAGTTCTCTGGTGACACTGGTACGGGTTAGTTTGTAGAACCGAGATCGTCATAGAGCCTTGTGTGTTCTTCAACTGTACTTTGATTTCCACCCTACCATGGCTCTACTGAGTCGTGCAAACAGGTGGCTTTTGGGTATAGTCCCGAGAAACATGGAGACAATGGGCGATAGGAGGGGTTTCGTCTCTCCCGGTATTGGGAGTTGATGTTGTGCAATGTGCGATTGGCTCTGGCTTGAATTCCCTGGCCAGGGCTGATGAGATTTACTGATAAGTGTTATCAGTAGTTTCTCGACCGGTTATAGACCATATTGACATGACTTATTGAGTTATTTGGGCTCGACAATTGCATCCCTAGACTTGATATCCAGCATATCAGACGAAGAGACCGGACTATACTGTAAGTCTTGTCAATGGCTCGACGGGTGTTTTGACGGGTTCGCTTGTTTTTCTTCTGATCGCTCAATACCCGGATGGCCATTACGTTTAGCTGAACGCTTGCGGCTTGTAGGTGTTTTGATATGATCATCACCTACTGCCGGCGTATTGACGAGTCTTAGAGTCCCACACAGGATTTTTCTAGCTCAGGCGAAATGATGTTGTGTGCCTATGTGATATGCGTAGGAGCTCGAATAAATACGAATATGTGATACCATATTTTAATCGGAGGTTCAATATTGGTCGGGTCGCATTTGATGTGACCTATTTATTAAACCAAGTGTTGATTTAATATTATCTTTTAGCTCACTTTTAATTAACCCTTTTTCTTTTGGATGTATGCATGTATGTTCACACATACACATGATGATGTGCATGCACACATACACACATACATATGTGTCATGGTTGATGATACAAAGGAGATGGCAATGCCAGACTTACATAGTTCATAAATATCTAGATTTTTGTTAATGAATTAAAGGAAAAAGGAAATTAGCATAATGTCCCATTTTCTACACACTTCTTTTTCGACCATTGACATTAACCATGGTTTAATTTCCTTTGTTCTTTAACCCATCTACAAAATGTCAGGATATTTAGTTAACTATAGTTATATTTGAGAATGTCTCATATATATTCTTTTCTTTTTCCTTTTAGAAATAAGTTTTCATTATTATTCACAAAATGCTTTTGCCATCTTCACCTTCCTCCTTCTCCAAGCTCTCTTGAGTGAGGAACTTAAAAATAAAGGGTTTTTAAGTGGGTTTACCAACCACACAACCATTATACACTACCCTAGCCCTTTAGTGTAGAGTGTTTGCATCATTTTGTGAAGCTAAGAGCTTGATCTAGGAATCTTCGGGTGGATCATCGTAGACGATGAAGGACCTCGAGCGGAGTCGTTCCAAACCTTGTGCAAAGCCATAGGAGTCCAAAAGACCGAAGGAGTTAGCTACAAAGGTTGTATTTCCTTTTCCTTTAGTTTAGACTTCATATAATGATGTTATTACCATAATCTCTAGTTACAATTCGTAGTTCGTTTGTAATAGCCCTCTTTAAAATGAAAGTTCACTACTTTATGATGTTGCAACCTTACTAGAGGCGCTACTACAGACCAACATGGTATCAGAGCCTAGCTAGAGCTTTAGGGTAAACCGGACGACGTTTAAAAACTTAATCGAACATAAAAAATGTGATTTTTACATGCGCACTGGAAATTTTTTCAAAAGTTTCAATTTTTGTAATTAAAAATATTCAGAAAATAGACCAGGGTTTTCTATGGATCCCCAAGAAAAATGAGCGCCTAACTCAACATAACGACCATGGAACCGCGGCCAAATAGGTGTATTTGCGGCGGTTCCGCGGTGCCGTTGGTGAGGCTTGGACCGTGCGCTCTTGCGTTGATCCGTAGGTACTTTATATGCTCTCTGGGAATTTTTTTTATGCAGGTTCAAGTGTTGAGATCTATTACAACAGTGGGTTTGTTTATGTGTCGATTGATATATTTTAACGTCGTCTATGATTTTCAATTGTTGATGTGATATGATGTATAGGATCGTCGTGATCTAATGGCCGGGGGTTTTATGTTAGACGAGAGTTTATCTTTTCATTCATGTAAAATTCATTGTATATATTATTCTTTTATTGGGGCACATCAGGGTTGAGGATGATGTATCCATTGATGTATATTTTACTTTTCCGCATTTGGATAGACCCAAGGAGGGGAGCATGAGTGACCGGGTTCTGGAGTTTAGTGGGAGGCCATCTCGAGGAGTCGAGACCGGGTCTCCAAAACTCCAGAATTGCAAGGGTCACTTACCGCTCTCGTAGGGGTCTAAGGGTGTGGGCTTGGCTATTCATCACGACCGCGGAATCCGTATTTTCTATCTTTGGCTAAGTAGAAAATATGGAGTTCCTAGTATATCCTTCATTTTAATATATGTGTTTCTGCTGCTAATTATTCTGTGATGTGATTGCTTAATATCTGAGACGAATGTGATATTGTTATACATGTGATATGTAATACTGTTTTTCATTTCTTTTTGTAATGGCTTAGGAACTTAAATGATGGGAATACATTAATGAGATTAATGTGAAAGAAAAGTAACCTAAAGATGTTGTAGAATCAGATTTGAAACCAACTCGGCTCCTTTTTATGAAAAAGCAAGTTTCAAAAGATGCGGAGCTTAAGCCACTCCTTTTCTTAAAACAATTTAGATTCTATAACGAAATCAAGTTCAAAACGTTAAAGGTTTTCATAGAAACCATGCGCAACCCTCCGTCATTTTAGGAAGCAGAGTACTTAGTATTCGTGCTACGTATGTTGATTATAGTCAAGACATAGTGTACGGTAGCTAAGTGATGTCTTCCTACAAGCATATAATACGATAAGTTAGGATATTCATGTGATTATGTTGATCATAGTCAAGGGTCATATGGGTGGGTCTGGTTAATCAAGAAATGACGGGTAGAACTTGACCAGTGCTTGTGATATGTTGACCATAGCCAAGGTCATAAGCATTTAGGGGTGAAAACTATATTGGGAGTTTCAAGAGTTGAAATTTGCAATGAGATTGGATACCATCTATATGATATTTGGATCCCGATCCCACTGTGAGTAAGAGTTACTCCTAGGAGAATTTTACACTTTACATTTATCTAATCCAGTAGGTGTCTAGAAAGGTGTTTACGGGATTTGACCTCTGGGAAAAACGATGTTTATTTTAATTAGGTCCGTGCGCAAGCACGGGAAACCTGCCTCAAAGTACCGACACTGGCCTTGCTGACCGGTTAGCGAAACTGCAGAATGCAACTAATCCTGGCTAGTTTTATTCTTAGGTTTGAAAGAGAATTTGATAAAAACAGTGGGAGACATCGATTAGATAAGATAATAACCAATCTAATTATTTGCGAGAGCATTTCGCTGAGTGTATTCTTTTCTCTCTCCTAATGGCAGATACCGATGACGGGACTTAAGCTTCTTTTAGAGAAAAACAAACTGACTTGACCAAATTATAAAGAATGGTTGAGGACCTTGAACATTGCACTCACATATGATAAAGTATCATATGTCCTCACTACCAAAGCCCCACCCATCCCAGGACCTGAATCATCTGTTTCGGATAAGGAGATCCGAAAAACATGGGATATTGATTGCAACATGGCCATGTGCCTCACGCTTGCTTCTATGGACAGTATCCATCAGAAACAGCACGAGAAGATGGATTTTGAATCCATCATTCTTCTTACAAAGGAGTTGTATGAAGAGCAATCACGTACTTTACGATATGACGCATCTCGAAAACTATTTCGGATGTGGTTGGCCCGTGGTGCATCAGTAGGAGACCATGTTCTGAAGATGGTCGGTCTTATAGAAGAACTTGAGGAACTGGGATGGACTATGGATAATGAGCAATATACAGATATTGTTCTACATTCTCTCTCCCCTTCCTTTGCTCCGTTCATAGTGAATTTCAATATGAACGATTTGGAGAAATCATTGCCTGGACTTTTCAATATGTTGAGAAATGCAGAGAGCACGCATAAGATAGCGAAAACTCCCGCTCTGCTTTATGGGCCGTCTTCCTCTTTAGTCCTGAAAGCCAAAGCCAAGGGAAAGAAGAAGAAGAATCCCACCAAGCCGAGAGGTGGAGTTGAAAAGGCGAAGGGGAAACACAAGTCTGGGACCGCGGGAAGTGGAAAAGGAGAATGTTTTTACCGCCATAAGTCGGGACACTGGAAACGCAATTGTGCTTTGTACCTTGCAGACCTCAAGAAGAAGAAGCATGTTGATGCTTCCGCTTCAGGTGTGTTTGTAACTGAAAACTGTTTTTCATTAAACTCTGCATCTTAGGTAATAGATACCGGTTCTGATTCTCACATCTGTAATTGTATACAGGGATTGAGAAACGGTAGAGTTTTGAAGACTGGAGACCACACTCTACGGGTTGCAAAATGGTTGCAATGTACATGCTGTATCCGTAGGAGAGTATCATCTGGGGTTGCATTTAGGATGTATTTTGGTTTTGAACCCTTGTTATTTTGTACCTGGTATGCTATGTAATATAATATCTGTATCTTTGTTGGACAATGAAGGATATCATTTTGTGTTGCAAAATAATTTTATGAACATTAACTTGAATCAACAGTTGATTGGGTATGGTACACTAAGTAACGGAATTTACGTCCTAAACCAACACACAGTTTTTAATATACAACATACAAATAAAAGAAAGATTTCAGAAATAAATGAATCTTTTCTTTGGTATTGTAGACATGGTCATATTAATCAAACAAGACTAAACAAGCTACATAAAGATGGATATTTAAAACCTTTTGAATATAAATCTTATGCGACTTGTCAGTTTTGTATCAAAGGTAAAATGACCAAAACTCCGTTTATAGGACACGGAGAGAGAGTTACAGAACTCTTAAGCCTCATACATAATGATGTATGCGGACCAATGTTTACACATGGTAGAGGCGTTTTTTCATATTTCATCACTTTTACTGACGATTTCTTAAGATTTGGACACGTGTTTTTATTGAAGCATAAATCCGAAGCTTTCGAGAAATTCAAAGAGTACAAACTTGAAGTAGAAAAACAAACTGGCTTGAGTATCAAGAAACTTCGATCAGATCGAGTTAGAGAGTATTTAAGCACTGAGTTTTCAGACTTCTTAAAAGAGAATGGGATTCTCTCTCAGCTCACTCCTCCGTACACACCACATCACAACGGTGTGTCAGAACGGAGGAATCGTACCCTATTCGATATGGTACGGTCCATGATGAGTGATGCTGAGTTACCACTTTCCTTTTGGGGACATGCATTAGAGACAGCAATTTATCTATTGAACAGCGTTCCCTCAAAGACCGTGTCCACCACTCCATATGAGATATGGTGTGGAAGGAGACCATCTCTTAAAAGAGTTAGGATTTGGGGTTGTCTGGCTTATGTCAAAAAGCAGAATCCAGATAAACTCGAGACACGATCGGTCATGTGTAATTTTGTGGGATATCCAAAACACTCGTATGGATATCTATTCTACCATAAGGAGGAACAAAAGGTGTTTGTTTTTCAACTTACCACATTTTTGGAAAATAAGATCTTTACAGACAATACTGATGACAAAGTGGTAGAACTAGAAGAGTTTCTAAAGACATAAATTACTCAGGACGAATTGGTTGACACTGATGTTAAAGTAGAACTTCAAGTACCTCAGCCGCTCCGGAGATCTAGTAGAACTTCTCTCCTGCCGGAGAGATACTATGGGTTTCTCATTGATGGTGATAGAGAAGATTGCATCATTGATAATGATGATCCTACTAGTTTTCAGCAAGCTATCACAAGTGGTGACTCAGTGAAGTGGCTGGATGGCATGAGATCCGAAATGGAGTCCATGTGCACCAAAAAAGTATGGAATTTGGACGTTGCACCTCCTGGGATAAAACCTGTTGGGTGCAAATGGATCTTTAAGAGAAAGATTGGTATAGATGGACAGGTAGAGACCTATAAAGCAAGGCTTGTAGCAAAAGGTTTTCGTCAAAGACCAGGACTGGACTATGATGAAACTTTCTCTCCAGTAGCAATGCTTAAATCTATTCGGATCCTACTTGCTATTTCTGCTCACAACGACTATGAAATCTGGCAGATGGACGTTAAGACTGCATTTCTAAATGGTGATTTAGAAGAGTGCGTTTTTATGGATCAGCCAGAGAGCTTTATTGACAGTGGGAGCAGCGAAAAAGCGTGTAGGTTGCTTAAATCCATTTATGGATTAAAGTAGGCATCTCGGAGCTGGAACATCTGTTTTGTTGATACAATCAAAGAGTTTGATTTTATCAAAAATTTAGATGAACCATGCATTTATAAGAAGATTGTAGGGAGTACTGTCACTTTCCTCATATTGTACGTAGATGACAGTCTCTTGATAGGAAATGATATCCCTATGCTACAATCGGTCAAATTATTCTTATCACAAAGGTTCTCCATGAAGGACCTGGGTGATGCCTCCTGCATTCTGGGCATAAGGATCTATAGAGATAGATCCAAGAGATTATTTGGATTGTCCCAATCAAAGTATATTGATACCATCCTAAAAAGGTTTAGTATGGAAGATTCCAAGCATGGTGCCTTGCCCGCTTGCCATGGAATCACTCTCTCTAAGGACTTCTATCCGAGGAATATTGAAGAGAGAGCTCGCATGAGCATTATATCGTACGCTTTAGCCGTAGGATCTATAATGTATGCGATGATATGTACTTGCCCTGGTGTAGCTTATGCACTAGCTGTAGTGAGCAGGTATCAATCCAACCTAGGGGAGCAACCCTGGATAGCCGTGAAGAACATTCTTAAGTACTTGTGAAGGACTAAAGAATTGTTCTTGGTGTATGGTAATGAGAATCTCCAAATGAAGGCCTTTACCGATTCTAGCTTCCAAAGTGATAAGGATGACAGTAAATCTATCTCAGGATTTGTATTTACCCTCAATGGAGGGGAGGTATGTTGGAAGAGTTCCAAACAGGATACCGTTGCAGACTCCATGATAGAAGCTGAGTATATTGCTGCAAATGATGCTGCCAAGGAAACCGTCTGGATGAGGAAGTTCGTTGCGGAGCTAGGAGTAGTTCCAACCATTATTAATCCAATACCAATGTATTGTGATAATAATGGAGCTATGGCGTTGGCCAAAGAAACCAGATCCCATCAAAAGTCCAGACACATCCTCTGTTAGTTGTATGTATGCCCTAGAGGCCAGTATTGTACAGATGATGTATGTTATATTGGATGCTTGGACACATATAGAGATGACTTTCTTGCTCGATATGATAGTATGCTATCTGGTTACTCCTTATCTTAACATGTACACTAGTCTTTTTAAACTGTCTTATGGTTACATGTTGGTAAAGCCCTTAGGATGTGTACTTGACTACCTGGACTATGATGCAGATCATACTAGTGGGGACATGGTAGTCCATAAGTACACCTTCAAGGTCCCTAGTCATGGGTGTATCGAGACGGGGCATCGATATACCATAGTAGACTAGCGTATACGCTTCTCGACCCATGGGATAGGCGATGGATGATCCCATATCCATTGGTGTTTGACATCAGAGATGGTATACGGGTGCTCAGTGGAGACTGGGTACACTGGACGGACTCGCCGAGAACTCCCAGATGGTATTATACCTCACGTCAGATGGCAGTTCTCAGGTGACACTTGTGCAGGTTAGTCTGTAGACCCGAGATCGTCATAGAGTCTTGTGTGATTCCCACTGTGCTTTGATCTCCACCTTACCACGTCCATGAGGGCATGCAAAACGGTGGTCTTTGGGTACAGTCCCGAGTCACATGGAGGCAATGAGCGATAGGAGGGGTTTCGACTCTCCCGGTATTGGGGGTTGATGTTGCGCTGTGCTCGATTGGCCGTAACAGGGAAGTCCCTGACCAGGGCTGATCAGAGATTTGCTGGTAAGTGCTACCAGTAGTTTCTCGACCCGTTATGAGCCTCACATCGGCACGACTTATCGGTTATTGGGGTCTGACGTTTACCACCCCTAGACTTGATATGCGACATATCAGACGAACAGACCGGACTGTACGGTAAGTGTTACTAGTTGAATTCACAGGAGTGTGAGCGGGCTAGCTCGTCGATCTTCTGATCGCTCAATACCCGGATGGCCGTTACGTTTAGCAGACCGCTTGCGGCTTGTGGGTGCTTGATATGATCATCATCTGCTACCGGCGTATTGACGAGTCTTTAGAGTCCTATACAGAGGTTTCCTGGTTCAAGCGAAACGAAATAGGAGCGTATATGAGATATGTGCGGGACCGAGAATAATGCGTGTATGTGATACCGTATTTCATTCTCGCGATGGATCTATCGATTGGTTATATTCGATATGACCTAGTTATCGAATCGTTGATTCGATAAATCGATACATTGGATACTAGTCGGTTATGTGCGACATGACCGGATCATTGAATCAAATGTTGATTTAATGATTTAATGTATAATTATATATATTTGATGTATTACTTTGCATTAGCTAGTATTGGTTCACTTTATATGGATTTTCTCACTCGATGTGCAAGAAGTATATATGATGTACTTTTGTGCACGCATTTGTACCATGTTTGATGATACTTGATAATTTAGTTAAGTGTATAGAATTAAACCATGGTTAATTTGATAATTAGGGTTTTGCATAATCATTTATTTATTTATTTGTTCATTTATTTATTTAGAAAAGATAGAGATAAGAATGGTGGAGAAGTTTGTTTTTAGTTGAAGCTTCATGAAGCTTTGACTTCTTAACCATTCTTGTCTTCATGCTTAACCCTAACCTATCCAACTAACCATGGTCTATTCTCTACACTCAACTATGGTTTGCTTATGATAAGTATTGAATTATTTTCATTTTAAATCAACACTTATCATATTCTTTCTTCTCCTTGACCTTCTTCTTCAAGAAAGAAATCTTGATGCCATCAATGGCAACTTGAGTTCTAAAGTGAGAAATCAAATTCTAAAGTGAACCCACCTCCTATTTCTTCACCCTCTACCTCTTGCCAAGTTGTTTTGGGTGTTTTCTTCACAAGTTTCACAACATGGTGAAGTTGGAGCTTGAACTTGTGCAACCTCGACGTAGATCATCTTCGGCACGAAGCCGACGACATTGCCCGCTCGTTTTCCCGATGAAGCCGACGAATGAGTCTAGGATTCGAAAAGGACAGCGAGAGGACGACTACGTGGAGCTAAGGAAGTGGATATCCGGATCTACAAAGGTTGTAACTTCCGATCTTTAGTTAAAGTGTTAACTAGATTCGTTTTTCGCCTAGGATTCTAGCCGACGATCCGTATTAGGGTTTCTCGGCACCATAATTTTTGTAAATTAGCATGGTTGATGCCTTGTGAGACCACTATAGGGTGCCTAGGAACCTTTCACCGGTATCAGAGCCTAGCTAGAGCCTTAGGCGAAGTCTATACGACGTTTGAAGCCCGAACGAACCCGAAACCCTAAACCAAACATGCTCTCTGGACTTTTTTTAAAATCTAGGATTTTTCCACATTAAAAATATGCAGAAAAATCAGTAGAGAATTGTAAGAATTACTGTGAAGCCCGTACCCATGAATCCACCAAAGTGCGGCGGAACCGCGGCAGAAGCCTGGCTTCTGCGGCGGTTCCGCGGCCATATGGTGACATCATCAATTCCTGTTTGCACAGTAATTCCTCTTTTCTGGTGTTGGATTTTCTGGGAATTTTTAATATTTATTCAAGAGTTGAATTTTCTGGGGTTGTTTTGAGGATTCGGTGTTTCGATCGGATTATCAAATTTCGTCTTTGTGTTTTTCGGGATAATTTTTAGAATATGTTAAAAAGTTTGACCGGATATAAATACCCAATTTTTCCCCTGTCGGGAAATTTCCAAGTGTTGGATTTTTCCGTAGTTTAACGACGTTCTAAGTAGTGCAAGTAACGCGATGGACCCTCTAGAAGACAACAAACCTAAACTCGATTATGTGACCGTCTTGAACTGCCCTTTGAACCTTCGGGTTTGGGGAAGTACGGCGTGCCACATGTGAGGCGTTGGCTTGACCCTTCTACGGCTGGACCATTGGTATTGAGGCACGAACTGAATGTTGTTAGACTTATTTCATTTGTTGAGCTGTATCGGGAAAACTTGGGTATTCGACTGTTCGATCGGAAAGTTTAACATTTTCTGTTTATCTGGAATGTGATACAATAATTGGAATTCACAAACAGTTATGAGATAACTGAATGAATGTTATAAATCTAGCAGTTTAGTTTCACTTGATATTGAAAAGAGTTTTCGATAATGAGACTAAAATGCGGGGTTTATAACTGTTAGGCATGCGATGTCTAAAGAAGCTACGGATTCCAATTGTTGTAGTTTTACACTTTCTTTTCTGTGACCGTAAGTGTAGTATGTTCATATCGCCGGTTTCGTTGCTATACGTCAACGACAATTGGGGTATGCATACTTACTTACGTTGATGACATGTGATGTTATGTGTTGCTGGATATGTTATATTGGATCGTCGTGTTTGAATAGCCAGTTTTTTTACGTGAGATGAGTGTTTTTCATTTTCATTCATGTAAAAAACTTGTATGTAATATTCTTTTATTTGGGGCACTTCCAGGTAGCGGAAGTTGTCACCTCTTGTATATTATTTACTTTTCTGCATTAGGATAGACTCAATGAGGGGAGCACAAGTAACCGGGTTCTGGGGTCCAGTGGGAGACCAACTCGAGGAGTCGAGTCCGGGTCTCCTGACCCTAGAATTGGCAGGGTTGCTTGCCGCTCTCGTAGGGGTCTAGGGGTGTGGGATTGGCTATTCATCACGACCGTGGAATCCGTGTTTTATACTGGCTCGTATTGAAAACACGGACGTCCTAGTATATCCGATGTTTCATATGTTTCTTCTGCTGCGATATCTGTGATGCGATCATGTGATGTTCTGTGATGGATATAGTATATAGTATATATGATATATTATATAGACGTTACTTATGTTTTACACCCGCACTAGCCCTGCCCTGCTCTGTCGTTAGTTACCTAACCTAACGGTGCACGAGGGGACATCGAGGCGAATGCGGATGGCATAAGTGTACGTCGTATTTATCTGTGATGTTTAGGTATTTAAATGATGGGACTTCATTAATGTGATTAATGAAAGAAAGAAACCTAAGATGTTGTAGAATCAAATTTTAAATAAAAAAGGTAGCTACAGTTCTTGCTTTGCACAGCGGTATATATGATATATCATGCACCTTATTCGATGAGGAAAGGACCGAGATCCCTTCACCGGGAGTGACTCCTTTAGCAGTAACTGGTAGATGCTACACACTCGGTCTGGTTTTGATTGCTTTTAAGAGTTTTTGCTTTGCACAGCGATATATATGATATATCCCGCACCTCATTCGACGAGGAAAGGACCGAGATCCCTTCACCAGGAGTGACTCCTTTAGCAAAACTAGAAAAGCCTCAAAATCACTCCGTTTCAAAACTTCATTTTGATTCTACAATGATATCAAGTTCATTACGCTCATGGTTTTCAGAAAAACCTGCGTAGCCCTCCGTTATTTCAGATAAGTTACATATAGTATTCGTGCTACATTTGTTGGCTTTCGTCAAGGTGTAGTGTGCGGTAGCTATGTGCTGTTTATCTGCTGCATATGATGCGACTGGATTAGGGTAGTCGTACGGCTTTGTTGGCTTTCGTCAAGGGTCGTGCGGGTGGGTTTAATTCAGTCAAGAAATGTACGGGTTGAACTTGACTAGCGGGCTGTGGTTTGTTGGCTTTCGTCAAGGTCATAACACGCTAGGGGCAAAAGTATTATCGGGAATTTCAAGTGTTGAAATTTGCAATGAGATTGCATACCTTCTATGAGATAGTTGGATCCCGATACCCACTGCGAGTAAGAGTTACTCCTGGGAGAGTTTTGCACATTACAATTAGCCGATCAAGTAGGTGTCTAGAAAAGTGTCAACGAGGTTACGCCTCTTGGAAAACGAGGTTTACATTAATTAGGTTCGTGCGAAAGCACGGGGGACCTCCCTCAAAGTACCGACACTGGCCTGGCTGAAAGATTGACGAACTTGTAGTGTGTAATTAATCCCGGCTAGTCTTTCCTTTTAGGGTTTGAAGGAAGATTTGATAAAAAGCAGTGGGAGCCATCCTGATTAGATAAGATAATAACCAATCTGATCTTGCACGAGCATACGCTAAAGTGTTTTCTTCTCTCTCTCTCCAGGTAGCGACCATTTCATGCCCTAATGAAGATAATAATATGGATGTATTGACCGAACCCGCATGTTATACTGTGCTGGGGAACGTTGGTTCCGTTCTTTCTTATAAGAGTTATAGGACTGAACAAGATATAGGCGAATACCAGGATTCCCATGCCACCCGATTGAAGAAAGTACATGTTGATGCATTTTCTTCGGGTGTGTTCGTTACTGAGAACCGTTTCTCCATTTGCTCTACGTCCTGGGTATTAGATACCGGGTCAGGATCCCATATATGTAATCAGCTACATGGGCTCAGGAAAGGTAGAGAACTTGGAGAAGGTGATAAAGACATTAGAGTTGGAAATGGTGCAATTGTTGCAGCTAAGACTGTCGGGGAATATCACCTTGTATTACCAACTGGTAATACATTGGTTCTGAACGAATGCTATTACATGCCGAACCTGATATGCAACATTATATCGGTTTCTTTATTAAGTAAAGAGGGATATAATTTTGTATTACAGGACAATGTTATGAACATTTTCCGTAACCAAAAGTTGGTTGGATCAGACACGTTGTGCAATGGCATTTATGTTCTAAATCAATCAACAGTTCTGAGCATAACAAGCACACACAAGAGGAAGAGTTCAGAACTGAACGAATCCTTCTTGTGGCATTGTAGACTGGGTCACATCAATGCGACACGACTGGCTAAGTTGCATAAGGATGGATATTTGAAACCATTCGAATTTTCATCTTATGACACTTGCCAGTCATGTCTCAAAGACAAGATGACCAAAACTCCGTTTACGGGACACGGAGAAAGAGTTACCGAACTCTTGGGACTAATACATAGTGATGTATGTGGTCCCATGTCTACACATGCCAGGGATGGTTCTTCGTACTTCATTACATTCACTGACGATCTCTCAAGATACGGACATGTGTACTTAATAAGACACAAGTCTGAAGCTTTTGAGAAATTTAAAGAATATAAACAAGAAGTCGAAAACCAAACCGGAAAAAGTATTAAAATCCTTCGATCTGATCGAGGAGTTGAATACTTGAGCAATGAATTCCTGGACTTCCTAAAAGAGAATGGGATTCTATCTCAGCTGACTCCTCCATATACACCACAGCACAACGGTGTATCAGAACGGAGGAACCGCACCCTATTAGATATGGTGCGCTCTATGATGAGCACAGCTGAGTTACCTATTTCCTTCTGGGGGTATGCGCTTGAGACAGCCATACATCTATTGAATATGGTCCCCACCAAATCTGTGCCTACCACTCCATATGAGATATGGAAAGGGAAGAGACCATGTCTTAACTATGTTAAGATATGGGGTTGTCCAGCCTATGTCAAACGATAAAATCCGGACAAACTCGAGGCACGGTCTGTTCTATGCAAATTTGTAAGATATCCCAAGAATTCTCAAGGGTATATCTTCTACCACCCTGAGGAACAAAGAGTGTTTGTTTCTCGGCATGCCACCTTTTTAGAAAAGGAATTTCTTGAAAAAGAGATTAGTGGTCATGAGGTAGAACTGGAAGAAGTTCCAGCTGCAGAAGCTACAACAGAAGATCTGGTGGAACCAGAGGATTCCGTAGTTCCCGATGAACCCCAGCCACTTCGCCGATCTAGTAGGGTTCCTCGCCAACCTGAGAGATACTATGGTTTTCTCATGGACGGTGGGAGCGAGAATTGCATCATGGAGGATGATGACCCAACTAGCTTCGAGCAGGCCATCATGAGTGGGGACTCAGTGAAATGGTTGGATGCTATGCGGTCCGAGATGGAATCCATGTACACCAACAAAGTATGGACTTTGGACGTTGCTCCTGAAGGGGTAAAACCCATTGGGAGCAAGTGGATCTTCAAGAAGAAACTTGGTGTAGATGGGAAAGTGGAGACTTTCAAAGCTAGACTTGTAGCAAAGGGTTTTCGTCAAAGACCAGGTGTGGACTATGACGAAACCTTTTCTCCAGTGCCTATGCTTAAATCCATCCAGATCATGCTTGCCATCGCTGCTTATCATGATTACGAAATCTGGCAAATGGATGTTAAGACCGCCTTTCTAAATGGTGATTTAGAAGAGTGCGTGTACATGACTCAGCCAGAGGGCTTCGTAGACAGTGGGAGCAGCGGAAAGGTGTGCAAGCTGCTTAAATCCATTTATGGATTAAAGCAAGCATCGCGGAGTTGGAACATCTGCTTTGACGTCGTTATCAAAGAGTTTGATTTCGTCAAAAATCTAGATGAACCTTGTATCTACAAGAAGGTGGCAGAGAGTAAGGTGGTCTTCCTCGTATTGTACGTGGACGACATACTCTTGATAGGAAATGATATTCGTATGCTGTAATCGGTCAAGCTCTTCTCATCACAAAGATTCTCAATGAAAGATCTTGGTGATGCCTCCTGCATATTGGGAATCAGGATCTATAGAGATAGATCCAAACGGATTTTGGGATTGTCCCAATCCAGGTACATTGACACCATACTAAAGAGGTTTAGTATGGAAGAGTCCAAGCGTGGGAACATGCCCACGATCTCTGGAGTCACTCTCTCCAAAGAGATGTCTCCCAAGACTGATTTGGAGAGAGCTCGCATGCAAGGGATACCCTATGCTTCGGCAGTAAGCTCTATCATGTATGCGATGCTATGTACCAGACCCGATGTAGCATACTCACTAAGTATCGTGAGCAGGTATCAAGCTGATCCTGGAGAGAGTCACTGGACAGCTGTGAAGAGCATTCTCTAGTACTTACGAAGGACTAGAGATATGTTCTTGGTGTATGGTAACGGAGAGCTCCAAGTGGAGTCCTTTACCGATTCGAGCTTCCAGAGTGATAAGGACGACTCTAAGTCGTAGTCGGGCTTTGTCTTTACCCTTTACGGAGGGGCGGTTAGCTGGAAGAGTTCCAAGCAGGAAACCGTGGCAGACTCGACGATGGAGGCTGAATACATCGCTGCCAACGATGCTGAGAGGCTGTCTGGATCAAGAAGTTCATTACTGAACTTGGAGTGGTTCCATCTATTGAGCGTCCAATACCTTTGTATTGCGATAACAATGGAGCGGTGGCTTTGGCTAAGGAACCCAGGTCCCATCAGCGGTCCAGGCATATTCTGAGGCGGTATCACCTGATCCGGGAGATAGTTAATCACCGGGAGATCGAGGTCAGGAGGGTTGACACGAAGAACAACACGGCGGATCCACTCACGAAGGCCATTCCCCAGATACAGTTTAAGAGACTCTTCGGGATGCTCGATATGCGATACTACAGCAACTGGCCCTAGTGAAAGTAGGAGATTGTTAGTTGTATGTAAGCCCTAGAGGCCAGTATTGTACAGATGATGTATGTTATATTGGATGCTTGGACACATATAGAGATGACTTTCTTGCTCGATATGATAGTATGCTATCTGGTTACTCTTTATCTTAACATGTACACTAGTCTCTTTAAACTGTCTTATGGTTACATGTTGGTAAAGCCCTTAGGATGTGTACTTGACTACCTGGACTATGATGCAGATCATACTAGTGGGGACATGGTAGTCCATAAGTACATCCTTCAAGGTCCCTAGTCGTGGGTGTATCGAGATGGGGCATCGATATACCAGAGTAGACTAGCGTATACGCTTCTCGACCCATGGGATGGGCGATGGATGATCCCATATCCATTGGTGTTTGACATCAGAGATGGTATACGGGTGCTCAGTGGAGACTGGGTACACTGGACGGACTCGCCGAGAACTCCCAGGTGGTATTATACCTCACGTCAGATGGCAGTTCTCAAGTGACACTTGTGCAGGTTAGTCTGTAGACCCGAGATCGTCATAGAGTCTTGTGTGATTCCCACTGTGCTTTGATCTCCACCTTACCACGTCCATGAGGGCGTGCAAAACGGTGGTCTTTGGGTACAGTCCCGAGTCACATGGAGGCAATGAGCGATAGGAGGGGTTTCGTCTCTCCCGGTATTGGGGGTTGATGTTGCGCTGTGCTCGATTGGCCATAACAGGGAAGTCCCTGGCCAGGGCTGATCAGAGATTTGCTGGTAAGTGTTACCAGTAGTTTCTCGACCCGTTATGAGCCTCACATCGGCACGACTTATCGGTTATTGGGGTCTGACGTTTACCACCCCTAGACTTGATATGCGACATATCAGACGAACAGACCGGACTGTACGGTAAGTGTTACTGGTTGGATTCATAGGAGTGTGAGCGGGCTAGCTCGTCGATCTTCTGATCGCTCAATACCCGGATGGCCGTTACGTTTAGCAGACCGCTTGAGGCTTGTGGGTGCTTGATATGATCATCATCTGCTACCGGCGTATTGACGAGTCTTTAGAGTCCTACACAGAGGTTTCCTGGTTCAAGCGAAACGAAATAGGAGCGCATATGAGATATGTGCGGGACCGAGAATAATGCATGTATGTTATACCGTATTTCATTCTCGCGATGGATGTATCGATTGGTTATATTCGATATGACCTAGTTATCTTATCGTTGATTCGATAAATCGATAATTGGATACTAGTCGGTTATGTGCGACATGACCGGATCATTGAATCAAATGTTGATTTAATGATTTAATGTATAATTATATATATTTGATATATTACTTTGCATTAGCTAGTATTGGTTCACTTTATATGGATTTTCTCACTCGATGTGCAAGAAGTATATATGATGTACTTTTGTGCACACATTTGTATCATGTTTGATGATACTTGATAATTTAGTTAAGTGTATAGAATTAAACAATGGTTAATTTGATAATTAGGGTTTTGCATAATCATTTATTTATTTATTTGTTCATTTATTTATTTAGAAAAGATTGAGATAAGAATGGTGGAGAAGTTTGTTTTTAGTTGAAGCTTCATGAAGCTTTGACTTCTTAACCATTCTTGTCTTCATGCTTAACCCTAACCTATCCAACTAACCATGGTCTATTCTCTACACTCAACTATGGTTTGCTTATGATAAGTATTGAATTATTTTCATTTTAAATCAACACTTATCATATTCTTTCTTCTCCTTGACCTTCTTCTTCAAGAAAGAAACCTTGATGCCATCAATGGCAACTTGAGTTCTAAAGTGAGAAATCAAATTCTAAAGTGAACCCACCTCCTATTTCTTCACCCTCTACCTCTTGCCAAGTTGTTTTGGGTGTTTTCTTCACAAGTTTCACAACTTGGTGAAGTTGGAGCTTGAACTTGTGCAACCTCGACGTAGATCATCTTCGGCACGAAGCCGACGACATTGCCAGCTCGTTTTCCCGATGAAGCCGACGAATGAGTCTAGGATTCGAAAAGGACAGCGAGAGGACGACTACGTGGAGCTAAGGAAGTGGATATCCGGATCTACAAAGGTTGTAACTTTCAATCTTTAGTTAAAGTGTTAACTAGATTCGTTTTTCACCTAGGATTCTAGCCGATGATCCGTATTAGGGTTTCTCGGCACCATAATTTTTGTAAATTGGCATGGTTGATTCCTTGTGAAACCACTATAGGGTGCCTAGGAACCTTTCATCCTCAGGCGATATCATTTGATCCGGGAGATAGTTGATCGCCAAGAGATCGAGATTCGGAGAGTAGATACAAAAGATAACACCGCGGATCCAGTCACCAAGGCCCTTCCACAGCCACAACATGAGCGACTTTTTGAGATGTTGGGTATGAGATACGCCAATAATTGGCCTTAGTGCAAGTGGGAGATTATTGGATATATGTATGCCCTAGAGGCCATTATATGTATAGTGGATGCTTGGACATGTATATATGTATATTTGATATATGACTTTCTTGCTTGACATGATAGTATGCAATCCGGTTTTACTTTATCTGACATGTTTACTTGATACTGTTCATTAGATGCATGTTGATAAAGCCCTGAGGATATATGCTTGACTTCCATGGCTACGATGGAGATCATACTAGTGGGGCATGCGTAGTCTATAAGCATATCCTTAAATGTTCCTAGTCATAGGTATATCGAGATAGGGAATCGATATTCCAGAGTAGACTAGCGTATACGTTTCTTGACCCATTTGATGGGCGATGGATGATCCCATATCCATTGGTGTTGTGACATCGAAGATTGTATACGGATGCTCAGTGGAGACAGCGTACACTGAACGGACTCACCGAGAATTCCTATATGGTATTATATCTATCGTCAGATAGCAGTTCTCTGGTGACACTGGTATAGGTTAGTTTGTAGTCCCGAGATCGTCATAGAGTCTTGTGTGTTCTCAAACTGTACTTTGATTTCCACCCTTTCACGGCTCTACTGAGTCGTGCAAACAGGTGGCTTTTGGGTATAGTCCAGAGACACATTGAGACTGTGAGTGATAGGAGGGGTTTCGTCTCTCCCGGTATTTGGAGTTGACGTTGTGCAATGTGCGATGGGCTCTAACTTGAAGTCCCTGGCCTGGGCTGATGAGATTTACTGATAAGTGTTATCAGTAGTTTCTCGACCGGTCATAGACCATATCGACATGACTTATTGAGTTATTAGGGCTCGACGATTCCATCCCTAGACTTGATATGCAGCATATCAGACGAAGAGACCGACTGTACGGTAAGTGTTGCCAATGGCTCGATAGGAGTTTTGACGAGTTCGCTTGTTTTTCTTCTGATCGCTCCATGCCCGGGTGGCTGTTATGTTTAGCTGACCGCTTGCGGCTTGTAGGTGTTTTGATATGATCATCACCTACTGCCGGCGTATTGACGAGTCTTAGAGTCCCATACGGGATTTTTCTAGCTCAGGCGAAATGATGTGGTGTGCATATGTGATATGCGCAGGAGTTCGATTAAATACGAATATGTGATACCGTATTTTAATCAGACGTTCAATATTGGTCGGGTCGCATTTGATGTGACCAATTTATTAAATCAAGTGTTGATTTAATATTATCTTTTAGCTTACTTTTAATTAACCCTTTTTCTTTTGGATGTATGCATTTATGTTCACATATACACATGATGATGTGCATGCACACATACACACATACATATGTGTCATGGTTGATGATACATTGGAGATGGCAATGCAAGACTTACATAGTTCATAAATATCTAGATTTTTGTTAATGAATTAAAGGAAAAAGAAAATTAGCATAATGACTTATTTTCTACACACTTCTTCTTGGACCATTGACTTTATCCATGGTTTAATTTTCTTTGTTCTTTAACCCATCTACAAAATATCTAGATATTTAGTTAACTATAGTTATATTGGAGAATCTCTCATATATATTCTTTTCTTTTTCCTTTTAGAAATAATTTTCATTATTATTCACAAATTGCTTTCGCCATCTTCACCTTCCTCCTTATCCATGCTCTGTTGAGTTTTGTTTTGAGTGAGGAACTTAAAAAGAAAGGGTTTTTTATTAGGTTTACTAACCACACAACCATTCTACACTACCCTAGCCCTTTGGTGTTGTTGGGTTATACTCACGCCCGAGCCTCCAAACGAGGCAGTTTTCGGGAAAAAAAATTTCTAGGGTTTTAAAAGGGGTGCAAAGATAACTCAAAAACCCGGATCTTTACCATGAAACCAACTAGCAAAGATAGAAGAGCTATCTACTATGATGAAGGGTTATACCAAGATGTTCGAGTCCTTCGGTCTTCGTTCTTCATCATATGCTCCAAGTGGCCTCCTTGAACTTATTCGATCACCATCTCAGGCTCCATCGGTCCTCCGGGATCGAGCTTGTTCTCCGGCTTCCTTTTGTCGTAGATAATCCACCCGGGGAGTATGATCCATGGCTCTATCTCCTAACTATATATCAAAAGGAGCAACTAAAGAACTTGGTTTGCTAAACCAAGTAATCTAGGGTGTAATTTAGAGTTCTAAGTGTCAAGCTATCTCTTTCTTGCCTCTTCACTTGATTCTCAACTCATGAGAAGGTAGTGAAGTGGAAGAAGATGAAGGTGGAAGAGGCTAAAGAGAAAGAGAGGAATGTGAGCTCAAGAAATTATGAAGCATTCTTGGAGAGAGAAAATCAATACCAATGTTTTGTATATGAATTTTTAGAATAAAAAATCCACAACCATGCTTCAATAGTAACTACAAATGAATTATAAATTCATTTGTTCACTATTGAAGCATGGTCAACTCCATTCCTTCCATTCCACTCACTTTACACCTCATTTCCATTTATGGAATAAATGGAAAATACTGAATGAGGTAGCCACCTTCTAGAAGGAAATCTATAATATATACGGATTTCAGTCTACTGTACATATATAACCGGCAATCAGATAAAAATCTGAACGCCCAAAGAGATAGAATAACACGAAGAACATAATACTAGAATATACATATCGAAATACATATATGTAAATTATTAAATTAATACCTGATTTAATAATCCTGCTCAAACCCTAGCCGGCTAGTATTACCAACTGTCCGATCGAAAGTCCGAGTACAAAGTACATCAATCGATCGAACCCTGCACGTATCCAATACGGCAACTACACCATTTCGCCTGAATTAGGGAAACCCTCTGTGTGGGACTCTAAAGACTCGATAGTACTCTAGCAGTGGGTTTAACCACAAGCACGTCAATGGCATTAGCTGTAAGTAACGGCTACCTAGGTACCTGTCGAAAAGGAAGGCCGACGAGCAAGCTCGTCCGAACTCCTACTGAGCCCATCCATGACAATATGCGCACAGTCCGGTCTCTTCGTCAAAGAGTATCGCATACTGGGGGTCTAGGGGAATGGTAAACGTCAGACCCTAATAACCTGATAAGTCATGCCGATGTGGCTCAGGACCAATCCTGGAAACTACTGATCAACCTATCAGTAAATTCCATCTACCTTGGCCAAGGTCTTATGGTCCTGACCAATCGAATCACAGTGCGATATCGACTCCCTATACCGGGAGAGACGAATCCCCGACAATCGCTCACTGCCTCCATGTGGCTCGGGACTGAACCCAACGAAAACCTGTTTGCACGCCTCAGTAGAGCCGTGGCAGGGTAGTGATCAAAGTTCAGTGGGAACTCACATGAGACAAATGCCGATCTCGTGTCCAAGGACTAACTTGTACACATGTCACCTGAGAACTTCCATCTGACAATAGCTATAGTACCACATGGAAGTTCTCGGCGAGTCCGTCCAGTGTACTCACCCCAGTGAGCACCTGTATACGATCTTGGGTACATCAGACCAATGGCAGCGGGACCAACCATCCCCGACGGGGTAGAAACGTATGCTCTAGTCTACTCTGGAGTATCAGTGCCCAGTCTCGATACTCACACGACTATGGACCTGTAAGTCTACGGTAGCGCCCCGTCCGTCTACAGACGCCAAATGCGGAACAAAAGTTTTTAACTGGCGCTATCGTATACTTTAACCCGGATCTTCCATTATTGCTAAACTAACAAACTGTAAAGATAGTAGAAAGGTTATACCGAACGATCCGAGTCCTTCGTTCTTTAACCATATTCCCACGCTACGTTGCGGCTGCTCCGATCTCGTCGATCTCCGATTGGCTCGTCCAGGTAGCACCACATCAACGATTCTTTAAACGGGCTCCCGCCTCTGACTCGAGGCAACTCGATCGTCAAGTTTGCTAAATGAGACGACCAAGATTGATGTAGAGAATGAATAGAATACTTTGTCTCACTTCGTCCAAAGCCGTGGACGATCGGTTAATGAAGTTGCCACTCGAATCGGGTGATGGAATGAAATAAGCAATGAAATTTCCATACACCTCAAAATCTATCATAATCTTTCTACAAAATGAAACATCAAGCGAAGTGAGTGAGAGTGAGGAGGGGGCCGGCCATATATAGCAATGGGGGGGTGAGTGTAGGAGGAGGGAGGTGACCATAAGAACAAATATCATGTGTGAACACAAAGTGTGAACACATAGTGTGAACACAAATGGTGAACACAAAGAAAGCAACCAATGAAAACTCAACACCATTCTAACCTAGTCACCTCTTCTAGAAACTTCTAGAACCTTCCACACTCATCTCAAGATAAGTTAAATCCGTCTTTAACCGAATGCTAAAAGACGGCTGATAGAAAACTGGAAACTGGCAACTTCCAAAAGTGATCCCGAAACGAATTTCAGGATAACCCCGTAACTGTATAAATATACCCGCATTTGTATTACGACCGAATACAAATGCAACTGAGACAAAGATATTATATCTACTCAATATAATACTCGGATCCGGCTTAAACCAAAGCCCACCAGTATTATCTGCCCGAAAAATGACACGTGCGTAAATGCACGTCCATTTTCCGAACCCTGCCATAAAACCATACGGCCTCTACAACGTTTCGCCCGAACTTGGGAAACTGTCTGTGGGGGACTCTAATGACTCGTCAGTACCCTGGCAGTGGGTTTAACCATAAACTGTCAGCGGCACTAGCTATGCATAACGGCTGCCCATGGACTGACCTCAAGGGAGGCTGATGAGCGAACTCATCCAGAAACCCTACTGAGCCTAACAGTGACAATGTATATACAGTCCAGTCCGTTCGTCAATGAGTATCGCATATCTGCCTAGGGGGCTAGTAACGTCAGGCCCCCAATAGCAGTATAAGTCGTGTCGGAGTGTAGCCCAATAACACCCTGAGATACTACTGGAGTACCTACCAGTAAATATCCTGCCTCGGCCGTGGGCTTTGTGTAATGGCTCTCCTAGACACAGCACGATCTCTCCCCCAATACCGGGAGAAACGAATCCCCTGCCGATCCGCTCACGTGTCTCCATGTGGCTCGGGACTGTACCCAAAAACTATCTGTTTGCATGACGCCTTTGAGCCGTGGTAGGGTAGAAATCAAAGCACAGTGGGAACTCACACGAGACAAATGACGACCTCAGGTCGATGAACTAACATGTACACATGTCACCAGAGAACTGGTATCTGACGATATGTATAATACCAACTAGCAGGTTCCCGGTGAGTCCTGTCCGGTGTACTCATAACCTAATGAGCACCTGTATACATCTTAGGTGATCCAACTGACACCAATGGCTTGTGAGACCGACCACCGCCCCTCGTCGGGGTCTCGACTGTATGCACTAGTCTACTCCGGAGTATCGATGCCCTGTCTCGAAACTCCCACGACTTGGGACCACAATTAAGGATATGCATATAAACTACCCAACTCTCACATATATGAGCGCCATCATACTGTTGGCAGTAAAGCAAGATCCTAAGGGCTCTATCAAAGTGTAACATGTAATCAGTCACCTGAACATGTACACGACTGATAAAGGCAAACCGGATAGCATACTATCATCTCGAGCATGACTGTCCTACCGGTATAGGTCCTCCGCAATCATTGCAATCACGTACCTGCGATCCAATAATTGACTCTGAGGGCACTATCTCCAACAATCTCCCACTTGCACTTAAGGCTAATTATTGCGATGTCGACTACTCACAGCCCGTGTGAAACCGAACATCCAACTCCTCTACTAATCAGTTTCACAAAGCCCGTTTGTAAAACTATTGTGTTCGAGAAATAGCCTCAGTGAGTGGATCGGCCTAGAAGTTTCTTTCTATGTCTCTCTTAATCTCAAGTTAGCGAAGAAAGCCATCTCCCGAATTGAGTAATACCTATCTTAGAATATGTCTGGATATCTGATGGGACCTTTGTTCATAAATGAACTTTAAATCCAAACTTCTTAGACGGTATCGATCACTGAACCTAATCAGTATCCGGAACCATGCCACCCACAGTATCCTCTTGGACCACCTGTCCATAATACTGTCCCTCGTCATAGGGAAAACTATAACTCTTGACAATCACTCTGTCAACCATGTCACCTTTGAAGCCTGGAATGGTAACCGTCTTCCGAAGGAGGCTGCCATCATCAAATCCATAGAACATGTACTTTTGTTCTAAAACTGCTTCCTTATGTTTTTCCAGGATTGGATTAATACAAACTTATTGCATCCGGTGCAAAAACAACATCTGGTGTGGTACTTGACATCTCATGATTGACTCAGTTGCCTAAGCAAGTGATCTACCAATCATGTCCATCCCTCTCCCCTTTAGTCTGTAAGACACCTTTAGAGAGGGTGACTCCATCACCTGCAGGTACACCACCATGCCAGGAGTCATCTATTCTAAAAACCATTAGAATACTGTCAAAGTACCAACATTGGGAAACTACCCAAATCCAGATCTAAAACCATAGATCTTGAAACCAGAATGTCAAATATTATATCTATATCCTGTCTGGAGAAACAACTGTGTGACGACCACAGTACAACCGATCGTAGTATAGGAATTTTACTTCCTACTCTGTGCATGTCATCCAAATACCATGACATCACATCCTACTACCTTCTTAACAGATCCATCCCCTATTCTGATTGAAGTCAAACCCATGACTGTCACATCAAAATATAGATGATCTATCTCCGCTATAACTGCTCTAGTCTATAAATAGATATAAGCTACTTGCCCACTATACTTCCGCTGCTCCCATTGACTACAACAACACTCCTACCGGGTCTCATAGCCTGGAACAACAGTAGTCTCAAGTCTAGGTAGATAAGAACCTCCCTATCACCGTCCTTGAGGCTACCGGAGTACCTCTCGGGTGTCTGAGGTTACCCACCATATCTGTGGAGTGGCCATTGGAATGTCAAACCTGATTGAATCTTTAGGTCCTATTAAATTTTCCGTAATCGTTTGCGGTTCTGGAATCACTTCCAGTTCTACCATACTCCCACTACTGTTTTCTGAAAAAGATCCATTTTACTAAAACTTTGGCGAGTCAAGAACAATATCACTATTGATCTTCCAAATGGTAGAAAATCAACCCTCGTCATAGCCAGGGTCAACCCACAAACAGCCATTACAGAAACGTGCCATGAGTTATCCAGAGTCTGGTTTTAAGCATAAGCTGGACAACTCCCCGTACCTTAATATCTTTTAAGGTATGAACCATTTTATATCCAATATAGAAACTTTGACACTTATTTAATTGGAACCAGATTCAAATCATGCAGCTGTCTCCAGTGCATATCAACTTAATGGAAAGTGGCTAATCAGCATTACTCAACTTAGGAATCCATCCAATTATGAGTAACCTGAAAGAGAAACAAGTTTCTCAAAACCATTACTATCATCTGAATACCAATCACAAGAATCTACATCTTCGATCTCTTTGAAGAATCCCGATACTTGTGACACCTGGTTCTCTACTTTATTCTTATACCCACAACTTCTCAAAACTTAGACCTTGTATTTCTACGAAACACTTGTCTAAATACTAGAGAAGTTATAAGTAAACAGAACATAGTACGAGGACCTACCCCTTTGTCCTGATGGACACTTGGACAACATACAATACTCTGTATAAGTCCGCCGAGTTAAACAACTCAAAACCTGTGCGTCGTAGGTTGAAAAACTGTACCCTGGCGATTTCCTCAAATATCACCAATTACAACGAATTCCGATATAATGAGGATAATCACCTTATTTCCAATAACTTACTCCCACTCATCATCTATAAAACCATACAGATATGAGAATGAAACCTGGTAAATACATATCCTTCGAGTAAGTATCTAATCGGGAAAACAGTTTTCCTTCAACAATGCACTGAAACATGAAAATGTTTCGTAGGGGTATCCTGGTATTCATAGCAATGCCTCTTCCATAATCCAATTCATGACTTCAACCGTATATTTTATTGCCATCTCTCCAAATCCCTTTATTTGTCTTTAGTCATTACCTTCTGCACACCATCGTTAGACTAAATGGTTTTCTTCCTTCCCTACCGTTCGGCACCAGCCTATGGTTTGGAAGAAGACTATCCAGTAAGCATAATAGGTGTACCCTCCTAAACCAAGGAGAACTCGTATCTTGAGAGAAGGTGATGATAAAAGACAACTGAATAATACCTTATTCCTTTAAAGGTGAAATAGGAGTGGCGATGAAGTACGCGGTTTGGTCGTGAATGATATCAGTCGCAATTTACTTTGCCCTTTTTCTAATCCCTTTATTTTGTCTTTACATATTATCTTCTGTACACCCTACTTAGGCTAATTGGTTTTCTTCATTCCCTACCTTTCGGTACCTGCCTATGGTTTGGAATAAGACTATCCAATAAGCGTAATAGGTGTACTCTCCTAAACCAAGGAGCCCTCGCAACCTGAGAGAAGGTGATAATAAAAGACAACTGAATAAACCAATTCCATTTCTCCTGAACCTTGATCCATCCTCGAAGAAATCCCTTCGAGTTCTTATATAACCATACGATGGATCTATCCAATGGAAGTGGATGTCCGTAGTAATACGGGGTGTTCTGAGAAATACAAAGGGTAAAAGAAGGAGTGGCAATGACATATGCAACTCGGACAATCCAAAAGCCAATATTTTAAGAAGGTTCGGTCAACTTAGACACTGAGTCATAGTCTAGGGTCGGTCAAAGGTCGCTGCCAAAGAGAGAGAGAAAAGAAACACTCTGCGTGCACTCTAACCTAGATCAAAATGGTTATCACTTTATCTAATCCGGAAACCTCCCACTGTCCTGTCAAATTCTCCTCCAAACCTGAAAGAAGAATCAATCGGGATCACCCGAAGAGTAAACCAACTCATCAGTGGGAATCGGTATCCAACTCTCATCGCATGATAACGTGATGGAATGCATCCACGTTACTCATACTCCAGAAGGTATGCGCATAATTGGCAAGTTCCAGTTTCTTTAGAAACTCTCGATATGATTTTTGCCCCATGCTGTTATAATCTTGGCTTTGGTCAAAATGTCATAAGTCACATGCCAAGTTCTACCCGTCACTATCTTGTCAATTTGAACCCACCCGCACATGCCCCTGGCTTTGGCCAAATGGCAGAACGACTGTCCCAAACCAACTCATCTATCTATGCAACAAATGAATACCCAGCAGCTACCAAACACTATGCCTTAACTTTGGCTAAAATGCATAGCTTGAATACTACTGAATACCCAAAAGAAGTGACGGAGGGCTACGGCTGGTTTTTGGCGAAAAACCATTAACGTAACGAACTTGATATCGCTGAAGGAACCTGATAGCTTTTTAAAATATAGTGGCGAAAACCTTTTGCTAAAGAGGTCATTCCCGGTGAAGGGATCGCGGCTCTTTCCTCGTGGAATGAGGTGCAGGATATTCCACTGAATACCGCGGTGCAAAGCAACTTGTAATCGACTATAGTGAAGTTATTACCCTAACACAAACTTCTGCCCAAGGGGTCAGTCCCGGTGAAGGGATATCGGCCCTTGCCCCGTCGAATGAGGTGCAGGATATTCCACTGAATACCGCTATGCAAAACAAAAGGAAACGTCTTTGCAATAACACTTTTTAAATTTGTTCCAACAACTGCAAACAGGTTTGTTTTCCTTTGAATTCATCAGAATCAACTGTAAGTCCACGTTGCGACCCCCGGTCCTTACGGGGAGGCGGAAACGGTATAAAAATCAAATTTTTAGCGCATGGGGCAACATGGACTAACAAAGTCGGGATCTTTTCTAAACTAAACTAGCAAACATGCAAAGGAGAGTTAACTACTCGGCAAAGTGGTTATACCTAACTTGAACTCCTTCTTCTTGAAACCTAGTAGAGGTTGATGGTTCTTTCCTCGTAGCCTTCTTCCGTCAAAGATGGATCCACCTGAGGGTTCAACCTTCGGGCTCTTTCTCGAACTTAGAGTGAACTAGGATCTCCGGCTTGCTAAACCTTGAACCCTAGAGAGAGTAGAGAGTATCTAAGGGGTGTTTCTTTTTCAAGGAGAGGGATTCTCAACACATGAGAAGGATTCTCCTTGAGCTTGAGGAAGAAGAAGATGAAGTGAGGAGAGAGAATGAATATGATAGAATGAGCTCATTTTCCTTTTGCAACCATAACAAAAGGAAAAAGATATATCTAATTAATAATAATAATTCAAAATGAAATAGTTGATGGTTGTATTTGGAATGACCACTATCATCACTTCATTAAATGAATGTAAGCTAAAATCAAGGAGTATCCTTGCAAAGCAATAATGATGGTCAAACATTCAACCATGGTCAACAAGTCAACCATGGTCAACAAGTCAACAAAATCAACCATGACACAATTTCATTTAATTACTATTATTAATTGATATTTCATAAATCCATTAGGGTTTGGAAAAAGACGACTGTCAACTGTGCATACGCACCCGTTCCGAAACCCTAATGAAAGACCTCTTCCTCCGCCTCAAACAACTGTGCATACACACCTGCATTCTCGTTCCGAGGAACAAGAATACTGAGAGATAAAAGCAACCCCAAAACATATACCAGTATCTGGCTCAAACCAGAGCCTGCTAGTATAATCCGTCCGGACTCCAAAAGTGCACAAGTGCGCGGATGAGAACGAACCCTGCCGCAAAACCATGCGACCTCTACTCAGTTTTGCCCAGAGGCGAATACCCTCTGTGTAGGACTCTAAAGAATCGACACTACGCTGGCAGTGGGTTTAACCACAGACCGTAAGCGGCACTAGCTGTGCGTAACGGTCCCCAGGTAGATGCCGACAAGAAGGCTGACGAGGTGAACCCCATCTGAACTCCTACTGAGTTTGAATATGACAGTCTCCGTACAGTCCGGTCTGTTCGTCTAATACATCGCATGTCGGGCCTACGGGGCGGTAAAACGTCAGTCCCCTAATAGCGGTATAAGTCGTGTCGGAGTGAAGCCCAAAACAACCTGAGATAACACTGGAAGCCTACCAGTATATCTCGCTTGCCCTGGCCAGGGACTACTCGTGTAATGGCTCTCCTAGACACAGCGCGATGTCAACCCGCAATACCGGGAAGACGAATCCTGTCTAACCGTCACTGCCTCCAAGTGCTTCGGGACTGCACCCAACCATTACCTGTTTGCACGCCTCCTTTGAGCCGTGGTAGGGTAGTGATCAAAATGCAGTGGGAACACACTCGAGGCGAAGTGCCAGTGTCAAGTCAGCGGACTAAGCTGTACTCATGTCACCTGGGAACTGATAACTGACGATAGGTATAATACCAACCTGTCAGTTCCCGACGAGTCCTGTCCAGTGTACTCGTAACCAAACGAGCACCCGTATACTATCTCCAGTACAACGTAATGATGGCTGTGGGACAGACCATCTCCCACACTGGGATGAGAAGCGCATACGCTAGTCTACTCCGGAGTATCGATGCCCTGTCTCGATAGTCCTGCGACTAGGGACCTGTATAAGGATGTGCTTATAGATTACCCAGCCCCCACTAGTGTGACTGCCATCACAACGCTGGTAATCAAGCAAAGATCCTAAGGGCTCCACTAATGCGTATAGGTGATATACTAAAATAAACACATGTACACATTGAAGTAGAAACAAACCAAGTAGCATACTACTATATTGAGCAAGATTGTTTATACAAGGTGAATATCCCAAGCTTCCATTAAGTAATATACAAACTAGTATGATATAGTAATGGCCTCTAGGGCATATACACTAACAATCTCCCACTTGCACTAAGGCCATGTACTGGCGTATCGAAGACCTATCATCTCGATCAGCCGCTCGAACTGAGTCTGGGGTAGGGCCTTGGTGAATGGATCTGCAGTGTTTTCTTCTGAAGCAACCCTCCGAACCTCGATCTCCTTGCGATCCACGATCTCCCTGATCAGGTGATACCGCCTCAAGATGTGCCTGGATTTCTGATGGGACCTGGGTTCCTTCGCTAAAGCTATAGCCCCGTTGTTGTCGCAATACAGAGGTATTGGGTCAACAATAGATGGAACCACATGATGTTCTTTCAAGAACTTCCTCATCCAGACAGCTTCTTTTGCGGCATCAGATGCAGCGATGTATTCCGCTTCCATCGTCGAGTCTGCAACGGTTTCCAGTTTGGAACTCTTCCAACACATCGCCCCTCCATTGAGGGTAAAGACAAAACCCGACATGGACTTGGAATCATCCTTGTCACTCTGGAAGCTGGAGTCAGCAAAGGCCTCGATCTGGAGGTCTTTTCCGCCATACACCAAGAACAGCTCCTTAGTCCTCCTCAGGTACTTGAGAATGTTCTTTACTGCTATCCAGTGTTTCTCCCCAGGGTTTGACTGATACCGGCTTACTACACTCAGTGCATAAGCTACATCCGGTCTGGTACACAACATCGCATACATTATAGAGCCTACCGCAGAAGCGTAGGGTATAATAGACATGCGATCCCTCTCCAAATCAGTCTTGGGAGACATCTCTTTAAAGAGGGTGATCCCGTGACAAGCCGGTAGATTACCGCGCTTGGAATCTTCCATACTGAATCTTTTCAGTACGGTGTCGATGTACCTGGACTGTGAAAGTCCTAATATCCTCTTGGATCCGGATCCCCAGGATGTATGAGGCATCACCCAGGTCTTTCATGGAGAACCTGTGTGACAAGAACCCCTTGACAGATTGTAGCATAGGAATGTCATTTCCTATTAAGAGAATGTCATCCACGTATAAAACGAGGAATACTACAGTTCTCGCTACAAATCTACTATAGATGCATGGTTCATCTGGATTTTTGATAAAGCCAAATTCTTTGGCCGTCTCATCAAAGCAGATGTTCCAACTCCGCGATGCCTGCTTTAGTCCATAGATGGACTTAAGCAACTTGAACACCTTTCCGCTGCTCCCACTCTGAATGAAACCCTCTAGCTGGTCCATATAGACACACTCCTCTAAATTTCCATTTAGAAAAGCGGTTTTTACGTCCATTTGCCAAATCTCATAATCGTGGAAGACAGCAATGGCAAGAAGGATCCAAATGGATTTCAGCATATCCACTGGAGAAAAGGTTTCGTCATAGTCCAAACCAGGTCTTTGACGGAAACCCTTTGCTACAAGTCTAGCTTTATAGGTCTCAACCTGTCCATCTACACCAATCTTCCTTTTGAAGATCCACTTGCATCCTACGGGTTTTACCCCGTCTGGAGCAAAGTCCAACGTCCATACTTTGTTGGTGTACATGGACTCCATTTTGGTCCGCATTGCATCCAGCCATTTTACCGAGTCAACGCTGTGAACGGCCTGCTGGAAGCTAGTAGGCTCATCATAATCTATGATGCAATCCTCTCTATCCTCGTCTATGAGAAAACCGTAGTATCTCTCGGGCGGATGAGACTGCCTACTACTCCTGCGGAGCGGCGTAGGAATGTCCAGTTCTTTTGAACTTACTGGCTCTTCCAAGCTTTCAGTAATAGCTTGTGGTTCTGGAATTTCTTCCAGTTCTATTGCGTTCCCACTTATCTGGGTTTCCAAAAACTCAGTTTCCAAGAAGCGGGCATGTTGAGAAACAAAAACCTTTTATTCCTCAGCGGAATAGAACAGATACCCCCTGGAGTTCTTTGGGTATCCCACAAACTTACACTGTACTGAACGTGCCTCGAGCTTGTCCGCATGATGCTTTTTTACAAAAGCTGGACATCCCCATATCTTAAGGTACTTAAGACAGGGTTTCTTCCCACTCCACATCTGATATGGAGTGGTAGGCACAGTCTTGGTGGGAGCCTTGTTCAAGAGATATGCAGCTGCTTCTAGTGCATAGCCCCAGAAAGATCGCGGTAACTCAGCCTTACTCATCATGGAACGAACCATATCCAATAGGGTTCGATTCCTCCTTTCCGATACACCGTTATGTTGCGGAGTGTATGGAGGAGTACGCTGAGAGAGAATTCCATTCTCTTTTAAATAGTCCAGGAACTCGGCACTCAAGTATTCACCACCTCGATCCGATCTTAGAATCTTAATACTTTTGCCTGTTTGTTTTTCAACTTCATTCTTGTAATCCCGAAATTTCTCAAAGGCCTCGGATTTATGCTTCATTAAGAAGACATGTCCATACCTAGAGAAATCGTCTGTGAAAGTAATGAAGTATGATTAACCGCTTCGCGTATGTGTAGACATTGGACCACACACGTCACTGTGTATGTGTCCCAAGAGCTCGCTCGCTCTTTCTCCGTGTCCAGTGAACGGAGTCTTTGTCATCTTTCCCATGAGACAAGATTCACAAGTGGCATAAGACTGATACTCGAACGGATCCAAGTATCCTTCTTTATGTAACTTAGTCAACCGTGTCTCATTGATGTGACCCAGTCTACAATGCCATAAGAAAGCCTGATTGATATCTGGAGACTTTCTTTTGTGTGTATTCTGGACATTGAAAATCTGTGGTTGGTTTAATACGTATATACCATTGCTCAGTGTACCTGACCCAATCAGAACTTGATTAAGGTGAATGTTTACAACATTACTTACAAACGCAAATTCATAACCTTCTTTAGAAACCAAAGATACAGAAATGATATTACAAGTTGCGTTGGGTACAAAAAAGCAATTACGCAAAACCAAAACATGCCCATCTGACATTCCCAGGTGATAGTCCCCCACGGCTTTAGCATCCATGCTAGCTCCGTTCGCAACTCTGAGGGTCATGTCACCTGCCTTCAAAAACCTATGGTTTCTCAATGCCTGCAAAGAATTACAGATATGAGATCCTGATCCGGTATCCAATACCCAGGAAGTAGAGTTTATAGAAAGACAGTTTTCAATAACATACACACCTGAAGCTGAAGCCGCAACCTGCTTCAGTTCCTGTGTCCTGGCTTTCCAAGCCCTACAATCTTTCTTCCAGTGTCCACTCTTATGACAATAGAAGCATTCTTCCTTTCCCACAAGCTTCCCCGCAATCTTTGTTGCCTTTTCCTTTCCCTTCGTACCCACTTTACTAACACCGCCCCTTGGTTTGGCGGGGGCGTTCTTCCTCTTTCCCTTGGCTTTCGCCTTGGATCTAGAAGAAGAAGATCCTCCTACAAACAAAGCGGGTGTTTCCCTACCTTTCTGTATGGTGCCCTCTGCGCTCCTCAACATGTTGAGGAGTTCTGAAAGTTCAACTTCTTTTTCTTGTAAGTTGAAGTTCAGTATAAACTGGGCGTAAGTGGATGGAAGGGACTGGAGAATTAAATCCGTATAGAGTTCACTTTCCAACGTGGTCCCAAGTTCCGCGAGCTCCTCAGTGTAGCCAATCATCTTAAGCACGTGGTCCGCTACCGATGATCCGACGGCCAACTTTGCCGAAAATAACTTCTTCGACACTTCGTATCTTGCGATACGAGACTGCTCTCCATACAGTTCTTTTGTATGAAGAAATATGGATTCCAAGTCCATATTCTCATGCCTCCTCTGATGTTCGTTGTCCATAGAGGCAAGCACGAGGCACCTGGCCTTCGCGCAATCAATCTCCCAAGTCTTACGGATTTCCTTATCCGCGACGCTGGAGGTGGGACCTGGGACGGGGGGAGCTTTGGTGGTAAGAAGATACCCCATCTTGTCATAAGTGATTCCCATTTTGACATTCCTGAGCCAATCTTTGTAGTTTGGCCCTGTCAGTATGTTTTTATCTAGAAGTAACTTAAGTCCAGTCATTTCGATTTGGTCGCTGCAGGGGGAGAGAGAAGAAACACTTTAGCATGATGCTCTTGCAAGTTTAGACTGGTTTTTAATTTGTCTAAACAGGATGGCTCCCACTGTCTCTCGAATCCCTCCTCAAACCACAAAGGAAGAATTAGCCGGGATCAATCCCACCGCACAATACTTGCTTAACCGTTCAGCCAAGCCAGTGTCGGTACTTCGAGGGAGGTTTTCCAACGCTTTCGCGAAGTTCCTTAATTTAAGAACCTCTTTTCCCTGGGGGCGTAGCCCCGCTAACACCTTTCTAGGCACCTACTAGGTTTATAGCATTGATCGTTTAGTGAGAAATTTCCCGAGGAGTAGCATATACTCACAGTAGGATCGGGATCCAAATATCATCGTGTGACGAAACTGAAGGAATCCTACCAGAATCATCACACTCCAAATGGTATGCAAATCTAGCAAGTTTCAGTACTTATGAAACTCCCGATGTGGATTTTTGCCCCATGCTCTTATGACCTTGACGAAGGTCATAAAATCATAAGTCACATGTCAAGTTCTGCCCGTCATTATCCAGGTTAATTTGAACCCACCTGTATATACCCTTGACGAAGGTCAACAAGGCAATACGACTGTCCCAAACCAACGCATCTATCTATGCTACATATGAACACCCAACAGCTACCAATCTCGATGCCTTGACGAAGGTCAACAAACATAGCTTGAATACTATTGAATATTCATACGAAACGACGGAGGGCTACGAATGGTTTTGGCGAAACCGTGAACGTAGTGAACTTGATATAATCGATGGAACGAGATAGCTTTTAGAAGGAGTGGCTCAAGCTCCGCATTTAAAAGTTAGTTTTGAATAGAACCGAGTGGTTTTTCGAAAGTGTTCCAACGACTTTAACTTGGTTTATTATCTTGCATTAGTTCTTTTAATGCGTGATATTCTTGCATTAGTTCTTTTAATGCGTCCCATCATTTAATCCTACCATTGCAGAAAACAACCAAAATATGACGTACGCTTATGCCATTCGCATTCGCCACGGGGTCCCGTCATCACCCGTTAGGTTACTTAACTAACGACAGAGCGGGGGCTGGGCTAGCGCGGCTGTAAAACATAAGCAACGCCTAAATATAAAGCAATGATAGACATTACAGATCACAGATGAATACATTGGATATACTAGGAATCCGCAATCCGTTCGAGCCTGCAAAGAAAAGCGGATTACACGGTCCAATATCAAACACAGATCACAGAGATGTATAACCCCGACTAATCGACATATAGCGATTAGCCGACGTTCAATACATTCAAACATCACAGATATAACCAATATAGCAAAGTGTAGCGAAGTTCGAAAAAAATACGGATTTATAGTACCCCAAAAGTAAATTTCTTTTCTGGAAAATCTGGGCACAAATAACATATTTGAAAAATCCCAAAACCCTACCAGAAGAACACTGCACAAAACACGATCACATGAAGAGCCCAAACGGCGGCGGATCCGCGGCAACATGAATAGCAATGGCCACGGATCCGCGGCGGTTCGAAGGATTCATGGGATCGTTTTTTGTGGGTGTTCTCACAAAACCCTGAGCCGATTTTAGGAGTAAAACTTTTTACTTTTAGAGCACAAAAAAATTCAACAGAAACTTAGGGTTTTTGATTTTCCAGTTTTGCGATTTTTCCGTTTCGAACTTCCATACACTTCGCTACCAAGCTAGTTTAAGTTTAGTTAGGCTCTGATACCACTGTAAGTCCACGTTGCGACCCCCGGTCCTTACGGGGAGGCGGAAACGGTATAAAAATCAAATTTTTAGCGCATGGGGCAACATGGACTAACAAAGTCGGGATCTTTTCTAAACTAAACTAGCAAACATGCAAAGGAGAGTTAACTACTCGGCAAAGTGGTTATACCTAACTTGAACTCCTACTTCTTGAAACCTAGTAGAGGTTGATGGTTCTTTCCTCGTAGCCTTCTTCCGTCAAAGTTGGATCCACCTGAGGGTTCAATCTTCGGGCTCTTTCTCGAACTTAGAGTGAACTAGGATCTCCGGCTTGCTAAACCTTGAACCCTAGAGAGAGTAGAGAGTATCTAAGGGGTGTTTCTCTTTCAAGGAGAGGGATTCTCAACACATGAGAAGGATTCTCCTTGAGCTTGAGGATGAAGAAGATGAAGTGAGGAGAGAGAATGAATATGATAGAATGAGCTCATTTTCCTTTTGCAACCATAACAAAAGGAAAAAGATATATCTAATTAATAATAATAATTCAAAATGAAATAGTTGATGGTTGTATTTGGAATGACCACTATCATCACTTCATTAAATGAATGTAAGCTAAAATCAAGGAGTATCCTTGCAAAGCAATGATGATGGTCAAACATTCAACCATGGTCAACAAGTCAACCATGGTCAACAAGTCAACAAAATCAACCATGACACAATTTCATTTAATTACTATTCTTAATTGATATTTCATAAATCCATTAGGGTTTGGAAAAAGACGACTGTCAACTGTGCATACGCACCCGTTCCGAAACCCTAATGAAAGACCTCTTCCTCCGCCTCAAACAACTGTGCATACACACCAGCATTCTCTTTCCGAGGAACAAGAATACTGAGAGATAAAAGCAACCCCAAAACATATACCAGTATCTGGCTTAAACCAGAGCCTGCTAGTATAATCCGTCCGGACTCCAAAAGTGCACAAGTGTGCGGATGAGAACGAACCCTGCCGCAAAACCATGCGACCTCTACTCAGTTTTGCCCAGAGGCGAATACCCTCTGTGTGGGACTCTAAAGACTCAACACTACGCTGGAAGTGGGTTTAACCACAGACCGCAAGCGGCACTAGCTGTGCGTAACGGTCCCCAGGTAGATGCCGACAAGAAGGCTGACGAGGTGAACCCCATCTGAACTCCTACTGATTCTGAATGTGATAGTCTCCGTACAGTCCGGTCTGTTCGTCTAATACATCGCATGTCGGGCCTAGGGGGCGGTAAAACGTCAGTCCCCTAATAGCGGTACAAGTCGTGTCGGAGTCAAGCCCAAAACACCCTGAGATAACACTGGAAGCCTACCAGTATATCTCGCTTGCCCTGGCCAGGGACTACTCGTGTAATGGCTCTCCTAGACACAGCGCGATGTCAACCCCCAATACCGGGAGAGACGAATCCTGTCTAACCGTCACTGCCTCCAAGTGCTTCGGGACTGCACCCAACCATTACCTGTTTGCACGACTCCTTTGAGCCGTGGTAGGGTAGTGATCAAAATGCAGTGGGAACACACTCGAGGCGAAGTGCCAGTGTCAAGTCAGCGGACTAAGCTGTACTCATGTCACCTGGGAACTTGTAACTGATGATAGGTATAATACCAACCTGTCAGTTCCCGACGAGTCCTGTCCAGTGTACTCGTAACCCAACGAGCACCCGTATACTATCTCCAGTACGACGTACTGATGGCTGTGGGACAGACCATCTCCCACACTGGGATGAGAAGCGCATACGCTAGTCTACTCCGGAGTATCGATGCCCTGTCTCGATAGTCCTGCGACTAGGGACCTGTATAAGGATGTGCTTATAGATTACCCAGCCCCCACTAGTGTGACTGCCATCACAACGCTGGTAATCAAGCAAAGATCCTAAGGGCTCCACTAATGCGTATAGGTGATATACTAAAATAAACACATGTACACATTGAAGTAAAAACAAACCAAGTAGCATACTACTATATTGAGCAAGATTGTTTATACAAGGTGAATATCCCAAGCTTCCATTAAGTAATATACAAACTAGTATGATACAGTAATGGCCTCTAGGGCATATACACTAACATTAACGCAGTCCCAACAATAAACCACACCAGAAAAGAACGAAAATAAAATGTACGTATATGCCATCCGCATTCGTCACTGGGTCCCTGTTAGTGTATATGCCCTAGAGGCCATTACTGTATCATACTAGTTTGTATATTACTTAATGGAAGCTTCGGATATTCACCTTGTATATACAATCTTGCTCAAAATAGTAGTATGCTACTTGGTTTGTTTCTACTTCAATGTGTACATGTGTTTATTGTTAGTTGTATGTATGCCCTAGAGGCCAGTATTGTACAGATTATGTATATTATATTGGATGCTTGGACATATATAGAGATGACTTTCTTGCTCGACATGATAGTATGCTATCTGGTTGCTCTTTATCTTAACATGTACACTAGTCTCTTTATACTGTTTTATAGTTACATGTTGGTAAAGCCCTTAGGACTTGTACTTGACTACCTGGACTATGATGCAGATCATACTAGTGGGGACATGGTAGTCCATAAGTACATCCTTCAAGGTCCCTAGTCGTGGGTGTATCGAGACGGGGCATCGATATACCAGTGTAGACTAGCATATACGCTTCTCGACCCATGTGATGGGCGATGGATGATCCCATATCCATTGGTGTTTGACATCAGAGATGGTATACGGGTGCTCAGTGGAGACTGGGTACACTGGACGGACTCGACGAGAACTCCCAGATGGTATTATACCTCACGTCAGATGGCAGTTCTCAGGTGACACTTGTACAGGTTAGTCTGTAGACCCGAGATCGACATAGAGTCTTGTGTGATTCCCACTGTGCTTTGATCTCCACCTTACCACGTCCATGAGGGAGTGCAAAACGGTGGTCTTTGGGTGCAGTCCCGAGTCACATGGAAGCAATGAGCGATAGGAGGGGTTTCGTCTCTCCCGGTATTGGGGGTTGATGTTGCGCAGTGCTCGATTGGCCGTAGCAGGGAAGTCCCTGGCCAGGGCTGATCAGAGATTTGCTGGTAAGTGTTACCAGTAGTTTCTCGACCCGTTATGAGCCTCACATCGGCACGACTTATCGGGTTATTGGGGTCTGACGTATACCACCCCTAGACTTGATATGCGACGTATCAGATGAAGAGGCCGGACTGTATAGTAAGTGTTACTGGTCGGATTCGCAGGAGTGTGAGCGGGCTAGCTCGTCGATCTTCTGATCGCTCAATACCCGGGTGGCCGTTACGTTTAGCAGACCGCTTGCGGCTTGTGGGTGCTTGATATGATCATCATCTGCTACCGGCGTATTGACGAGTCTTTAGAGTCCTACACAGAGGTTTCCTGGTTCAAGCGAAACGAAATAGGAGCGCATATGAGATGTGTGCAGGACCGAGAATAATGCGTGTATGTGATACCGCATTTCATTCTCGCGATATATGTTTCGATTGGTTATATTCGATATGACCTAGTTATCGAATCATTGATTCGATAAATCGATACATTGGATTCTAGTCGGTTATGTGCGACATGACCGGATCATTGAATCAAATGTTGATTTAATGATTTAATGCATAATTATATATTTGATATATTGCATTGCATTAACTAGTATTGGTTCACTTTAAACGGATTTTTCTCACTTGATGCACATTGTATATGTGATATGCTTTAGTGCACTACTTTGTATCATGTTTGATGATACTTGATTATGTGGTTAAGTGTAAAGGGTTAAACCATGGTTAAGTGATGATTAGGGTTTGGGTTTTTCATTTATTTATTTGTTTATTTATTTGGAAAGGATTATGTTGAGAATGGTGGCTTATTTTGGAGCTATGTTGAAGCATCTTGAAGCTTTGACAAAGTCCACCATCCTTATCTCATCCTTAACCCTAACCACTCTAACTAACCTTGGTTTAATCTCTACACTTGACCATGGTCAAGATATGATAAGTATTCATATTAGTTTTATTTTTAAAAAAAAGAGAGGACTTATCATTCTTGCTTCATCTTCATCTTCTTCTTCATCTTCAAGCTTGCTACTTTAATGGCAACTTGAAATCTAGTGAGATAAATCCAATTCTAAAGAGAACCCACTTCCTATTTCTTCACCCTCTACCTCTTGCCAAGTTGTTTTGGGTGTTTACTTCACAAGTTTCACAAGTTTGTGAAGTCGGAGCTTGAACTTGCGAAGCCTCGAGGTAGATCGTCTTTGACACAAAGCCGACGACCTATTCCTCTTGTTTTCCCGATGAAGCCGATGATCGAGTCGAGGATTCATGATGGACAGCGAGGGCATGACCACGTGGAGCTAAGGAGGCGGAAATCCGGATCTACAAAGGTTGTAGCATCTTAACTTTAGTTATATTGTTAACTAGATTTATCTTTCGCCTAGAATTCTAGCGACGATCCGTAGTCTAAGGTTTCTCGGCACCATTTTTTTTGAAATTGGCATGTTCGATGCCTTGTGAGACCTCACTAGGGTGCCTAGGAACCCTACAGTGGTATCAGAGCCTAGCTAGAGCCTTAGGCGAAGTCTAGACGCGATTTGAAGTCCGAACGAACCCGAAACACCAAATCTATAATGCTCTCTGTCCTTTTTCCAAAATCTGAGATTTTTCAATATTAAAAATATGCAGAAAAACAAGCAGGAAATTATAAGGTTTACTGTGAAATTCGTGAGCATAATTCCACCAAGCCAGCGCGGATCCGCGGCATGAGCATGCCTTATGCGGCGGATCCGCGGTCGTACGGCCTAATTATTTAAAGGATTTTACACAGTAATCCTTAATTTCCAGTGGTGATTTTCCTGGGTATTTTTAATAATTATTCAAGAGTTAAATTTTCTGGGGTTGCTTTGGGGATTCGGTGTTTCGATCGGGGTATCAAATTTCGTCTTTGTGTTTTTCCAGATAATTTTCAGAATATGTTAAAAAGTTCGACCGGATATAAATACCCAATTTTTCCCCTGTCGGGAAATTTCCAAGTGTTGGATTTTTCCGTAGTTTAACGACGTTCTAAGTAGTGCAAGTAACGCGATGGACCCTCTAGAAGACAACAAACCTTAACTCGATTATGTGACCGTCTTGAACTGCCCTTTGAACCTTCGGGTTTGGGGCAGTACGGCGTGCTACATGTGAGGCGTTGGCTTGACCCTTCTACGGCTGGACCGTCGGTACTGAGGCACGAACTGAATGTTGTTAGACTTATTTCATGTGTTGAGTATTATCGGGAAAACTTGGGTATTCGACTGTTCGATCGGAAAGTTTAACATTTTCTGTTTATCTGGAATGTGATACAATAATTGGAATTCACAAGTAGTTATGAGATAACTGAATGAATGTTATAAATCTAGCAGTTTAGTCCTATACGATATTGAAAAGAGTTTTCGATAATGAGACTAAAATGCGGGATTTATATCTGTTAGGCATGCGATGTCTAAAGTAGTTGCGGATTCCAACTGTTGTAGTTTTACACTTTCTTTTCTGTGACCGTAAGTGTAATATGTGAATCGCCGGTTTCGTTGCTATATGTCAACGACAATTGGGATGCGCATATTTACTTACGTTGATGACATGTGATGTTATGTGTTGCTGGATATGTTATATTGGATCGTCGTGTTTGAATAGACGGGGGGTTTTTATGTGAGATGAGTGTTTTTTCATTTTCATTCATGTAAAAACTTGTATGTAATATTCTTTTATTTGGGGCACTTCCAGGTAGCGGAAGCTGTCACCCTTTGTATATTATTTACTTCTCCGCATTAGGATAGACCCAAGAAGGGGAGCACAAGTAACCGGGTTCTGGGGTCCAGTGGGAGACCAACTCGAGGAGTCGAGTCCGGGTCTCCTAACCCTAGAATTGGCAGGGTTGCTTGCCGCTCTCGTAGGGGTCTAGGGGTGTGGGATTGGCTATTCATCACGACCGTGGAATCCGTGTTTTATACTGGCTCGTATTGAAAACACGGACGTCCTAGTATATCCAATATTTCATATGTTTATTCTGCTGCGATATCTGTGATGTGATTCTGTGATGGATATAGTATATAGTATATATGATATATTATATAGACGTTACTTATGTTTTACACCCGCGCTAGCCCTGCCCTGCTCTGTCGTTAGTTACCTAACCTAACGGTGCACGAGGGGACATCGAGGCGAATGCGGATGGCATAAGTGTACGTCATATCTATCTGTGATGTTTAGGTATTTAAATGATGGGACTTCATTAATGTGATTAATGAAATATAAGAAACCTAAGATGTTGTAGAATCAGATTTTAAAATAAAACAGGTAGCTACAGTTCTTGCTTTGCATAGCGGTATATATGATATACCCTGCACCTTATTCGATGAGGAAAGGACCGAGATCCCTTCACCGGGAGTGACTCCTTTAGCAGTAACTGGCAGATGCTACACACTCGGTTTGGCTTTGATTGCTTTTAAGAGTTTTTTCTTTGCACAGTGATATATATGATATATCCCGCACCTCATTCGACGAGGAAAGGGCCGACGATCCCTTCACCGGGAGTGACCCCTTTAGCAAAACTGGAAAAGCCTCAAAATCACTCCATTTCAAAACTCCATTTGATTCTACAACGATATCAAGTTCATTACGCTCATGGTTTTTATGAAAAACCTGAGTAGCCCTCCGTCATTTCAGATAGGTACTAGTTAGTATTCGTGCTACGTTTGTTGACTATGTTAAGGCGTAGTGTGCGGTAGCTAATTAGTGCTTATCTGTATTAGCATATGATGCGATTGGATTAGGGTAGTCGTGCGACTTTGTTGACTATGTTAAGGGTCGTGCGGGTGGGTTTAATTCAATCAGGAAATGACGGGTTGAACTTGACTAGCACTTATGATTTGTTGACTATGTTAAGGTCATATAGCTGCTAGGGGCAAAAGCATTATCGGGAGTTTCAAGTGTTGAAATTTGCAATGAGATTGCATACCTTCTATGAGATAGTTGGATCCCGATACCCACTGCGAGTAAGAGTTACTCCTGGGAGAGTTTTGCACACTACAATTAGCCGATCAAGTAGGTGTCTAGAAAGGTGTCAACGGGGTTACGTCTCTGGGAAAACGAGGTTTACATTAATTAGGTTCGTGCGAAAGCACGGGGGACCTCCCTCAAAGTACCGACACTGGCCTGGCTGAAAGATCGACGAAGTTGTAGGGTGTAATTAATCCCGGCTAATCTTTCCTTTTAGGGTTTGGAGGAAGATTTGATAAAAAGCAGTGGGAGCCATCCTGATTAGATAAGATAATAACCAATCTGATCTTGCACGAGCATACGCTAAAGTGTTTTCTTCTCTCTCTCTCCAGGTAGCGACCAGTTCATGCCTTAATCAAGATAATAATATGGATGTATTGACCAAACCCGCATGTTATACTATGCTGGGGAACGTTGGTTCCGTTCTTTCTTATAAGAGTTATAGGAATGAACAGGATATAGGGGAATACCAGGATTCCTATGCCACCCGAATGAAGAAAATACATGATGATGCATTTTCTTCGGGTGTGTTCGTTACTGAGAACTGTTTCTCCATTTGCTCTACGTCCTGGGTATTAGATACCGGGTCAGGATCCCATATATGTAATCAGTTACATGGGCTTAGGAAAGGTAGAGAACTTGGAGAAGGTGATAAAGACATTAGAGTTGGAAATGGTGCAATTGTTGCAGCAAAGACTGTCGGGGAATATCACCTTGTATTACCAACTAGTAATACATTGGTTCTGAACGAATGCTATTACATGCCGAACCTGATATGCAACATTATATCGGTTTCTTTATTAAGCAAAGAAGGATATGATTTTGTATTACAGGACAATGTTATGAACATTTTCCGTAACCAAAAGTTTGTTGGATCAGGCACGTTATGCAATGGCATTTATGTTCTAAATCAATCAACAGTTCTGAGCATAACAAACACAAACAAGAGGAAGAGTTCTGAACTCAACGAATCCTTCTTGTGGCATTGTAGACTGGGTCACATCAATGTGACACGACTGGCTAAGTTGCATAAGGATGGATATTTGAAACCTTTCGAATTTTCATCTTATGACACTTGCCAGTCATGTCTCAAAGGCAAGATGACCAAAACTCCGTTTACGGGACACGGAGAAAGAGTTACCGAACTCTTGGGACTTATACATAGTGATGTATGCGGTCCCATGTCTACACATGCCAGGGATGGTTCTTCATACTTCATTATATTCACTGACGATCTCTCTAGGTTCGGGTATGTGTTCCTGATGAAACACAAATCAGAAGCTTTTGAGAAATTTAGGGAATATAAAATAGAAGTTGAGAACCAAACCGGAAAAAGTATTAAAATCCTACGATCTGATCGAGGAGGTGAATACTTAAGCAATGAATTCCTGGACTTCCTAAAAGAGAATGGGATTCTCTCTCAGCTGACTCCTCCATATACACCACAGCACAACGGTGTATCAGAACGGAGGAACCGCACCCTATTAGATATGGTGCGCTCTATGATGAGCACAGCTGAGTTACCTATTTCCTTCTGGGGATATGCGCTGGAGACAGCAGCATACCTATTGAATCAAGTTCCATCTAAATCTGTACCTACCACACCATATGAGATATGGAGTGGGAAGAGACCATATTTTAAACGAGTTAAAATATGGGGTTGTCCAGCCTATGTCAAAAGGCAAAATCCAGACAAACTCGAGGCACGGTCAGTTCTTTGCAAGTTTGTGGGATATCCTAAGAATTCCCAAGGATATTTTTTCTACCATGCTGAAGAACAAAAAGTGTTTGTTTCTCAATATGCGACCTTTTTAGAAAAGGAATTTCTTGAAAAAGAAATTAGTGGCAAAGTGGTAGAGCTGGAAGAGGTTCCTGATACACAAACAGTAACTGAAGATTTAGTGGAACCAAAAGATTCAGTAGCTTCCAATGAACCTCAGCCTCTCCGCCGATCTAGTAGGGTTCCTCGCCAGCCTGAGAGATACTACGGTTTTCTCATGGACGGTGGGAGCGAGGATTGCATCATGGAGGATGATGACCCAACTAGCTTCGAGCAGGCCATCATGAGTAGGGACTCAGTGAAATGGCTGGATGCTATGCGGTCCGAGATGGAATCCATGTACACCAACAAAGTATGGACTTTGGAAGTTGTTCCTGAAGGGGTAAAACCCATTGGGAGCAAGTGGATCTTCAAGAAGAAACTTGGTGTAGATGGGAAAGTGGAGACTTTCAAAGTTAGACTTGTAGCAAAGGGTTTTCGTCAAAGACCAGGTATGGACTATGACGAAACTTTTTCTCCAGTGGCTATGCTTAAATCCATCCGAATCATGCTTGCCATTGCTGCCTTTCATGACTACGAAATCTGGCAAATGGATGTTAAGACCGCCTTTCTAAATGGTGATTTAGAAGAGTGCGTGTACATGACTCAGCCAGAGGGCTTCGTAGACAGTGGGAGCAGCGGGAAGGTGTGCAAGCTGCTTAAATCCATTTATGGATTAAAGCAAGCATCGCGGAGTTGGAACATCTGCTTTGATGTCGTTATCAAAGAGTTTGATTTCGTCAAAAATCCAGATGAACCTTGTATCTACAAGAAGGTGGCAGAGAGTAAGGTTGTCTTCCTCGTATTGTACGTGGACGACATACTCTTGATAGGAAATGATATTCCTATGCTGCAAGCGGTCAAGCTCTTCTTATCACAAAGATTCTCAATGAAAGATCTAAGTGATGCCTCCTGCATATTTGGAATTAGGATCTATAGAGATAGATCCAAACGGATTTTGGGATTGTCCCAATCAAGGTACATTGACACCATACTAAAGAGGTTTAGTATGGAAGAGTCCAAGCGTAGGAACTTGCCCACGATATCTGGAGTCACTCTCTCCAAAGAGATGTCTCCTAAGACTGATTTGGAGAGAGCTCGCATGCAAGGGATACCCTATGCTTCGGAAGTAGGCTCTATCATGTATGCGATGCTATGTACCATACCCGATGTAGCATACTCACTAAGTGTAGTGAGCAGGTATCAAGCTGATCCTGGAGAGAGTCACTGGACAGCTGTGAAAAGCATTCTCAAGTACTTGCGAAGGACTAGAGATATGTTCTTGGTGTATGGTAACGGAGAACTCCAAGTGGAGTCCTTTACCGATTCGAGCTTCCAGAGTGATAAGGACGACTCTAAGTCGCAGTCGGGCTTTGTCTTTACCCTTTACGGAGGGGCGGTTAGCTGGAAGAGTTCCAAGCAGGAAACCGTGGCAGACTCGACGATGGAGGCTGAATACATCGCTGCCAACGATGCTGCTAAAGAAGCTGTCTGGATCAAGAAGTTCATTACTGAACTGGGTGTGGTTCCATCTATTGAGCATCCAATACCTTTGTATTGTGATAACAATGGAGCAGTGGCTTTGGCCAAGGAACCCAGGTCCCATCAGCGATCCAGGCATATTCTGAGGCGGTATCACCTGATCCGGGAGATAGTTGATCGCCGGGAGATCAAGGTCAGGAGAGTTGACACGAAGAATAACACGGCGGATCCACTCACGAAGGCCATTCCCCAGATACAGTTTGAGAGACTCTTCGGGATGCTCGGTATGAGATACTACAGCAGCTGGCCCTAGTGCAAGTGGGAGATTGTTAGTTGTATGTATGCCCTAGAGGCCAGTATTGTACAGATTATGTATATTATATTGGATGCTTGGACATATATAGAGATGACTTTCTTGCTCGACATGATAGTATGCTATCTGGTTGCTCTTTATCTTAACATGTACACTAGTCTCTTTATACTGTTTTATAGTTACATGTTGGTAAAGCCCTTAGGACTTGTACTTGACTACCTGGACTATGATGCAGATCATACTAGTGGGGACATGGTAGTCCATAAGTACATCCTTCAAGGTCCCTAGTCGTGGGTGTATCGAGACGGGGCATCGATATACCAGTGTAGACTAGCATATACGCTTCTCGACCCATGTGATGGGCGATGGATGATCCCATATCCATTGGTGTTTGACATCAGAGATGGTATACGGGTGCTCAGTGGAGACTGGGTACACTGGACGGACTCGCCGAGAACTCCCAGATGGTATTATACCTCACGTCAGATGGCAGTTCTCAGGTGACACTTGTACAGGTTAGTCTGTAGACCCGAGATCGTCATAGAGTCTTGTGTGATTCCCACTGTGCTTTGATCTCCACCTTACCACGTCCATGAGGGCATGCAAAACGGTGGTCTTTGGGTGCAGTCCCGAGTCACATGGAAGCAATGAGCGATAGGAGGGGTTTCGTCTCTCCCGGTATTGGGGGTTGATGTTGCGCAGTGCTCGATTGGCCGTAGTAGGGAAGTCCCTGGCCAGGGCTGATCAGAGATTTGCTGGTAAGTGTTACCAGTAGTTTCTCGACCCGTTATGAGCCTCACATCGGCACGACTTATCGGGTTATTGGGGTCTGACGTATACCACCCCTAGACTTGATATGCGACGTATCAGACGAAGAGACCGGACTGTATAGTAAGTGTTACTGGTCGGATTCGCAGGAGTGTGAGCAGGCTAGCTCGTCGATCTTCTGATCGCTCAATACCCGGGTGGCCGTTACGTTTAGCAGACCGCTTGCGGCTTGTGGGTGCTTGATATGATCATCATCTGCTACCGGCGTGTTGACGAGTCTTTAGAGTCCTACACAGAGGTTTCCTGGTTCAAGCGAAACGAAATAGGAGCGCATATGAGATGTGTGCAGGACCGAGAATAATGCGTGTATGTGATACCGCATTTCATTCTCGCGATATATGTTTCGATTGGTTATATTCGATATGACCTAGTTATCGAATCATTGATTCGATAAATCGATACATTGGATTCTAGTCGGTTATGTGCGACATGACCGGATCATTGAATCAAATGTTGATTTAATGATTTAATGCATAATTATATATTTGATATATTGCATTGCATTAACTAGTATTGGTTCACTTTAAACGGATTTTTCTCACTTGATGCACATTGTATATGTGATATGCTTTAGTGCACTACTTTGTATCATGTTTGATGATACTTGATTATGTGGTTAAGTGTAAAGGGTTAAACCATGGTTAAGTGATGATTAGGGTTTGGGTTTATCATTTATTTATTTGTTTATTTATTTGGAAAGGATTAAGTTGAGAATGGTGGCTTATTTTGTAGCTATGTTGAAGCTTCTTGAAGCTTTGACAAAGTCCACCATCCTTATCTCATCCTTAACCCTAACCACTCTAACTAACCTTGGTTTAATCTCTACACTTGACCATGGTCAAGATATGATAAGTATTCATATTAGTTTTATTTTTAAAAAAAAGAGAGGACTTATCATTCTTGCTTCATCTTCATCTTCTTCTTCTTCTTCAAGCTTGCTACTTTAATGGCAACTTGAAATCTAGTGAGATAAATCCAATTCTAAAGAGAACCCACCTCCTATTTCTTCACCCTCTACCTCTTGCCAAGTTGTTTTGGGTGTTTACTTCACAAGTTTCACAAGTTTGTGAAGTCGGAGCTTGAACTTGCGAAGCCTCGAGGTAGATCGTCTTTGACACAAAGCCGACGACCTATTCCGCTTGTTTTCCCGATGAAGCCGATGATCGAGTCGAGGATTCATGATGGACAGCGAGGGCATGACCACGTGGAGCTAAGGAGGTGGAAATCCGGATCTACAAAGGTTGTAGCATCTTAACTTTAGTTATATTGTTAACTAGATTTATCTTTCGCCTAGAATTCTAGCGACGATCCGTAGTCTAGGGTTTCTCGGCACCATTTTTTTTGAAATTGGCATGTTCGATGCCTTGTGAGACCTCACTAGGGTGCTTAGGAACCCTACATTTATTTTAGTATATCGTCTATACACATTAGTGGAGCTCTTAGGATCTTTGCTTGATTACCAGCGTTGTGATGGCAGTCACACTAGTGGGGCTGGGTAATCTATAAGCACATCCTTATGCAGGTCCCTGGTCGCAGGACTATCGATACAGGGCATCGATACTCCGGAGTAGACTAGCGCATGCGCTTCTCATCCCAGTATGGGAGACGGTCTGTCCCACAGCCGTCGGTACGTCGTACTTGAGAGAGTATGCGGGTGCTCGTTGGGTTACGAGTACAGTGGACAGGACTCGTCGGGAACTGACTAGTTGGTATTATGCCTATCGTCAGTTATCAGTTCCCAGGTGACATGAGTACAGCTTAGTCCGCTGACTTGACACTGTCACTTCGCCTCGAGTGTGTTCCCACTGTACTTTAATTACTACCCTACCACGGCTCAAAGGAGTCGTGCAAACAGGCGGTAGCCGGGTGCAGTCCCGAAGCACTTGGAGGCAGTGACGGTTAGACAGGATTCGTCTCTCCCGGTATTGGGGGTTGACATCGCGCTGTGTCTAAGAGAGCCATTACACGAGTAGTCCCTGGCCCGGGCAAACGAGATATACTGGTAGGCTTCCAGTGTTATCTCAGGGTGTTTTGGGCTTCACTCCGACACGACTTGTACCGCTATTGGGGGACTGACGTTTACCGCCCCCTAGGCCCGCCATGCGATGTATCAGACGAACAAACCGGACTGTACGGAGAATGTCACATTCAGGCTCAGTAGGAGTTCAGATGGGTTTCGCCTCGTCAGTCTTCTTGTCGGCATCTACCTGGGGACCGTTACGCACAGCTAGTGCCGCTTGGGGTCTGTTGTTAAACCCACTGCCAGCGTAGTGTCGAGTCTTTAGAGTCCCACACAGAAAGCTTTTCTCCTATAGGAAAAATAGTAGAGGTCGCATGGTTTTGCGACAGGTCGCATGGTTTTGCGACAGGGTTCGGTCACATCCGTGCACTTGTGCACGTACAGTGTCCGGACAGTTTACACTAGCGGGCTTTGGTTTAAGCCAGATCCTATTGTACCTTTTGGGATTGGTTTTATCCAGTATGCATCCGTGTTCCTCGGAACGCGGATGCGGGTGTGTATGCACAGTTGACGGAGAGACAGAGGCAGAGGATTCTCATTAGGGTTGTTGACCGTTGACCGTTGACTATTGACTTTTTGCTCAACCCTAATGAGAATATGATATATGATTAAAAATTATATTAATTAAGTATTATGGTGACATGGTTGTTGAGGGATTGTCTTTGTTGACTTCTTGACTTTTGTTGACTTGTTGACTTTGTTGACCGGTTGACTAGGCTTGACTAGTTGACCATCATGATAACTATAGCTATCATTTCATGGCAAAGACTTTTGCTTGCTTGCTCTTTTGTGCAAAATGAGTGCATGAAATGATATGGCTATGGTTGCTTAAACCATCACATAATACTTGATTGATATGAGGTGTTATGATTGTTTTGGATTATGAGAGCCAAATGAGAAAAGTCTTCTCTCATTCTTTCATGCTCATTCTCTCTCTTGTTCTTGAGCTCTCATCTTCCTCCTCTTGCTCTCCCTCTCTTGATTCTATGGTTCACTTGTCTCATGAGTTGAGAACCAAGAACCATAGATAAAATCCCATACAAACTCTTCTCTACTCACTCTAGTTCACAAGGTTTAGCAAACCGAGTGAACTAGTTTCTTCAAAGTTCGAAGAAGGAGCCAAAGGTTGAAGCTTTCAGGTGGATCTATCTTCGGCGCAAGGAGACGACGGGGAGAAGCCGATTCGGAAGACCATCGAAGCTTGAAGATGAAGGAGTTCGAGAAAAAGAAAGGTATAACCCCCTAACCGAGTAGTTAGCAACTCGTAGTTAGGTTGTTAGTTAGATGTTTAACAAAGATCCGGTTTTGAGTCCATGTTACCACCTCTAAGAAAATTGTTTTTCACCAAATTCCGCATGCCCGAAAGTACGGGGAGAGGTAGCATGGACTTACAGTGGTATCAGAGCCTAGTTAAACTCTATCTAACATGTTAGCAAAGTAGCTAGAAGATCGATCAAAGAAAAAGTCGCAAAACGAACCCGATATGTCAAGTTTCTGCCGATTTTTTTTTCTGTTCAAAAATTGATAAATTTTATCTTAAAAATCGGCTCAGGCTTTTGTGTGATCACCCACCAAATTTTGTCCAACGATCGAGTCAAAGAGCCGCGGAAACGCGGCGGGAGCACGCTCCCGCCGCGGATCCGCGGCCGAGTTGACTCGGCCGAGGTCCAAGTTTGGTGCAGTGTTTTTCTGGGGTTATTTTGGGATTTTTGGAATATATATTTTCTGCCCAGATTTTCCAGAACGAAAATTTTATTTTTGGGGTCCTGAAAATCCGTATTTTTGATCGAACTTCTAAAAGACTTAAGCTGACGGGTTTTTCTTTGATGTGATATTTGTATTGAATGTCTGCTAATCGCAATATGTCGATTAGTGGGGGTTATACAAATCTGTGATCTGTAATGTTATTGGAATGTGTATATAAATTCATTGGATTGTCGCGGGTGAATAGCCGGGGGTTGTGAGACGAGAGTTTTCTTTTCTTTCAATTCATGTAAATTTGTAAATTGATGTAATAATTATTTGTATGGCCGCACAACTGGGTCGGGGTTGTAGCCGTCATTGTATAATTTCTTTTTACTGTTTTTGCTCCTAGGATAGACCCATGGAAGGGGTGCACAAACTACCGGGTATGCCGAAGTGCCGAGTGGCCTACTCACGGGGTTGAGGGAGGTTGCTTCGCTTCGGGTACTTGGCGGGTAGTTTGCCGCACCCGTAGAGGTCTTGGGTGGGGTATTGGCTATTCACCGCGACCGTGTAATCTGCTTTTCGTTACAGGCTCGTACGAATTGCGGGTTCCTAGTATATCCAATGTGTTCATCTGTGATCTGAAATGGCTATCATTGCAATATATCTATATATGATATTATTTAGGCGTTGCTTATGTTTTACAGCCGCGCTAGTCCAGCCCCCGCTCTGTCGTTAGTTAAGTAACCAACGGGTAATGACGGGGCCCAGTGGCGAATGCGAACGGCATAAGCGTACGTCATATTTTGGTTGTTTTTTGCAATGGTAGGATTAAATGATGGGACGCATTAAAAGAACTAATGCAAGAATATCACGCATTAAAAGAACTAATGCAAGAAAATAAACCAAGTTAAAGTCGTTGGAACACTTTCGAAAAACCACTCGGTTCTTTTCAAAATCAACTTTTAAAATGCGGAGTTTGAGCCACTCTTTTTAAAAGCTATCTCGTTCCATCGACTATATCAAGTTCACTACGTTCACGGTTTAGCTAAAACCATTCGTAGCCCTCCATCGTTTCACATGAATAGTCAATAGTATTCAAGCTGTGTTTGTTGGCCAAAGTCAAGGCATAGTGATTGGTAGCTATTGGGTATTCATGTGCAGCATAGATAGATGCGTTGGTTTGGAACAGTCGTACTGCCTTGTTGGCAAAAGTCAAGGGTAGGTACGGGTGGATTCAAATTAACCTGGAGAACGACGGGTAGAACTTGACATGTGACTTATGATTTGTTGGCCAAAGTCAAGGTCATAATAGCATGGGGCAAAAATCCACATCGGGAGTTTCATAAGTACTGAAACTTGCTTGCGCTGCATACCATTTGGAGTGTGATGATTCTGGTAGGATTCCTTCAGTTTCGTCACGCGATGATATTTGGATCCCGATCCTACTGTGAGTATATGCTATTCCTCGGGAAATTTCTCACTTAACGATCAATGCTATAAACCAAGTAGGTGTATAGAAAGGTGTTAGCGGGGCTACATCCCCCAGGGAAAAGAGGTTATTTAATTAAGGAACTTCGCGAAAGCGTTGGAAAACCTCCCTCGAAGTACCGACACTGGCCTGGCTGAAAGGTTAAGAAAGTATTGTGCGGTGGGATTGATCCCGACTAATTCTTCCTTTTTGGTTTGAGGAGGGATTCGAGAAACAGTGGGAGCCATCCTGTTTAGACAAACTAAAACCATTCTAAACTTGCAAGAGCATCAAGCTGAGTGTTTCTTCTCTCTCCTAATTGCAGCGACCAATCGACATGACTGGACTTAAGTTACTCCTAGATAAAAACATACTGACAGGGCCAAACTACAAAGATTGGCTCAGGAATGTCAAGATGGCAATCACTTACGACAAGCTGGGGTATCTTCTTACCACCAAAGCTCCCCCTGTCCCTGGTCCAACTTCCAGCGTCGCGGATAAGGAAATCCGTAAGACTTGGGAGATTGATAGAGCGAAGGCCAAGTGCCTCGTACTTGCCTCTATGGACAATGAACATCAGAGGAGGCACGAGAATATGGACTTGGAATCCATATTTCTTCATACAAAAGAACAGTATGGAGAGCAATCTCGTATCGCAAGATACGAAGCGTCGAAAAAGTTATTTTCGGCAAGGATGGCCGTCGGATCATCAGTAGCAGAACACGTGCTTAAGATGATCGGCTACATTGAGGAGCTCGCGGACCTAAGGACCACAATGGAGAGTGAGCTCTATACGGACTTAGTTCTCCAGTCCCTTCCTTCCACTTACGCCCAGTTTATACTGAACTTCAACTTACAAGAAAAGGAAGTTGAACTTTCAGAGCTCCTCAACATGCTGAGGAGCGCAGAAGGCACCCTACAGAAAGGAAGGGAAACATCCACTTTGTTTGTAGGAGGATCATCTTCTTTTAGGTCCAAGGCGAAAGCCAAGGGAAAGAAGAAGAAAGCCCCCGCCAAACCAAGAGGCGGTGTTAGTAAAGTGGATACGAAGGGAAAAGCTAAAGCAACAAAGAAAGCGGGGAAGCTTGTGGATAAGAAAGAATGCTTCTATTGTCATAAGAAAGGACACTGGAAGAATGATTGCAGGGCCTGGAAGGCCAGAACACAGAAACTGAAGCAGGTTGCAGCTTCAGCTTCAGGTGTGTATGTTATTGAAAACTGTCTTTCAATAAACTCTACTTCCTGGGTATTGGATACCGGATCAGGATCTCATATCTGTAATTCTTTACAGGCGTTGAGAAAATGTAGTGTTTTAAAAGCAGGTGACATGACCCTCAAAGTTGCGAACGGAGCTAGAATGGATGCTACGGCCGTGGGGGACTATCACCTGGGAATGTCAGATGGACATGTTTTGGTTTTGCGTAATTGCTTTTTTGTACCCAACGCAACTTGTAATATCATTTCTATATCTTTAGTTTCTAAAGAAGGTTATGAATTTGCGTTTGTAAGTAATGTTGTAAACATTCACCTTAATCAAGTTTTGATTAGGTCAGGTACATTAAGCAATGGTATATACGTATTGAACCAACCACAGATTTCCAATGTCCAGAATACACACAAAAGAAAGTCTCCGGAAATAAATCAGACTTTCTTGTGGCATTGTAGACTGGGTCACATCAATGAGAGAAGGTTGACGAAGTTACATACAGAAGGATATTTGAATGCGTTCGAATATCAATCGTATGCCACTTGTCAATCCTGTCTCAAAGGAAAGATGACAAAGACTCCGTTCACTAGACACGGAGTAAGAGCGAGCGAGCTCTTGGGACTCGTACACAGCGACGTGTGCGGTCCAATGTCTACACATGCGCGAAGCGGTTATTCTTACTTCATTACTTTTACAGATGACTTTTCGAGGTACGGTTATGTCTTCTTAATGAAACATAAGTCCGAAGCCTTTGGAAAATTCCAGGAATATAAGAATGAAGTAGAAAAACAGACCGGCAAAAGTATCAAGATTCTAAGATCGGATCGAGGTGGTGAATACTTAAGTGCCGAGTTCCTGGACTATTTAAAAGAGAACGGAATTCTCTCTCAGCTTACTCCTCCATACACTCCGCAACATAACGGTGTATCGGAGAGACGGAACCGAACCCTATTTGATATGGTACGGTCCATGATGAGTAACGCTGAGTTACCGCGATCATTCTGGGGGTATGCGCTAGAATCAGCTGCATACCTTTTAAACCGAGTTCCAACTAAGACTGCGCCTACTACACCATATGAGATGTGGTGTGGGAACAGACCCTATCTTAAGCACATTAAGACATGGGGATGTCCAGCTTTTGTTAAAAAGCAGCATGCGGACAAGCTCGAGGCATGCTCAGTACAGTGTAAGTTCGTGGGATATCCAAAGAACTCCAAGGGATATTTCTTCTACTGCGAAGAGGAACAAAAAGTTCTTGTTTCTCGTCATGCCTACTTCTTGGAAACTGAGTTTTTAGAAACCCAGATAAGTGGGAGCACAGTAGAACTGGAAGAAATTCCAGAACCACGAGCTATTACTGAAAGCTTAGTGGAACCAGAGGGTTCAAAAGAAGAGGACATTCCTACGCCGCTCCGCAGGAGTAGTAGGCAGTCTCATCCGCCCGAGAGATACTACGGTTTTCTCATAGACGGGGATAGAGAGGATTGCATCATAGATTATGATGAGCCTACTAGCTTCCAGCAGGCCGTTCAGAGCGTTGACTTAGTAAAATGGCAGGATGCAATGCGGATCGAAATGGAGTCCATGTACACCAACAAAGTATGGACGTTGGACATTGCTCCAGACGGGGTAAAACCCGTAGGATGCAAGTGGATCTTCAAAAGGAAGATTGGTGTAGATGGACAGGTTGAGACCTATAAAGCTAGACTTGTTGCAAAGGGTTTCCGTCAAAGACCTGGCTTGGACTATGACGAAACCTTTTCTGCAGTGGCTATGCTGAAATCCATTCGGATCCTTCTTGCCATTGCTGCCTTCCACGATTATGAGATCTGGCAAATGGACGTAAAGACCGCTTTTCTAAATGGAAATTTAGAGGAGTGTGTCTATATGGACCAACCAGAGGGTTTCATTCAGAGTGGGAGCAGCGGAAAGGTGTGCAAGTTGCTTAAGTCCATCTATGGACTAAAGCAGGCATCGCGGAGTTGGAACATCTGTTTTGATGAGACGGTCAAGGAATTTGGCTTTATCAAAAATCCAGATGAACCATGCATCTATTGTAGATTTATAGCGAGAACTGTAGTATTCCTCGTTTTGTACGTGGATGACATTCTCTTAATAGGAAATGACATTCCTATGCTACAATCTGTAAAGGGGTTCTTGTCACACAGGTTCTCCATGAAAGACCTGGGTGATGCCTCATACATCCTGGGGATCCGGATCCATCGTGATAGATCCAAGAGGATATTAGGACTTTCACAGTCCAGGTACATCGACACCATACTGAAAAGATTCAGTATGGAAGATTCCAAGCGCGGTGACCTACCGGCTTGTCACGGGATCACCCTCTCTAAAGAGATGTCTCCCAATACTGATTTGGAGAGGGATCGCATGTCTATTATACCCTACACTTCTGCGGTAGGCTCTATAATGTATGCGATGTTGTGTACCAGACCGGATGTAGCTTATGCACTGAGTGTGGTAAGCCGGTATCAGTCAAACCCTGGGGAGAAACACTGGATAGCGGTAAAGAACATTCTCAAGTACCTGAGGAGGACTAAGGAGATGTTCTTGGTGTATGGCGGAAAAGACCTCCAGATCGAGGCCATTGCTGACTCCAGCTTCCAGAGTGACAAGGATGATTCCAAGTCCATGTCGGGTTTTGTCTTTACCCTCAATGGAGAGGCGGTGTGTTGGAAGAGTTCCAAACAAGAAACCGTTGCAGACTCGACGATAGAAGCGGAATACATCGCTGCATCTGATGCCGCAAAAGAAGCTGTCTGGATGAGGAAGTTCTTGAAAGAGCTTCAGGTGGTTCCATCCATTGTTGCTCCAATACCTCTGTATTGCGACAACAACGGGGCTATAGCTTTAGCGAAGGAACCCAGGTCCCATCAGAGATCCAGACACATCTTGAGGCGGTATCACCTGATCAGGGAGATCGTGGATCGCCAGGAGATCGAGGTTCGGAGAGTCGCTTCAGAAGATAACACTGCAGATCCATTCACCAAGGCCTTGCCCCAGACTCAGTTCGAGTGGCTGATCGAGATGATAGGTCTTCGATACGCCAGTACATGGCCTTTGTGCAAGTGGGAGATTGTTAGTGTATATGCCCTAGAGGCCATTACTGTATCATACTAGTTTGTATATTACTTAATGGAAGCTTGGGATATTCACCTTGTATATACAATATTGCTCAAAATAGTAGTATGCTACTTGGTTTGTTTCTACTTCAATGTGTACATGTGTTTATTTTAGTATATCGCCTATACACATTAGTGGAGCCCTTAGGATCTTTGCTTGATTACCAACGTTGTGATGGCAATCACACTAGTGGGGCTGGGTAATCTATAAGCACATCCTTATGCAGGTCCCTGGTCGCAGGACTATCGAGACAGGGCATCGATACTCCGGAGTAGACTAGCGCATGCACTTCTCATCTCAGTATGGTAGACGGTCTGTCCCACAGCCGTCGGTACGTCGTACTTGAGAGAGTATGCGGGTGCTCGTTGGGTTACGAGTACACTGGACATGACTCGTCGGGAACTGACAAGTTGGTATTATGCCTATCGTCAGTTATCAGTTCCCAGGTGACATGAGTACAGCTTAGTCCGCTGACTTGACACTGTCACATCGCCTCGAGTGTGTTCCCACTGTACTTTGATTACTACCCTACCACGGCTCAAAGGAGTCGTGCAAACAGGTGGTAATTGGGTGCAGTCCCGAAGCACTTGGAGGCAGTGACGGTTAGACAGGATTTGTCTCTCCCGGTATTGGGGGTTGACATCGTGCTGTGTCTAGCGGAGCCATTACACGAGTAGTCCCTGGCCAGGGCAAACGAGATATACTGGTAGGCTTCCAGTGTTATCTCAGGATGTTTTGGGCTTCACTCCGAGACGACTTGTACCGCTATTGGGGGACTGACGTTTACCGCCCCCTATGCCCGCCATGCGATGAATCAGACGAACAGACCGGACTGTACGGAGAATGTCACATTCAGGCTCAGTAGGAGTTCAGATGGGTTTCGCCTCGTCAGTCTTCTTGTCGGCATCTACCTGGGGACCGTTACGCACAGCTAGTGCCGCTTGCGGTCTGTGGTTAAACCCACTGCCAGCGTAGTGTCGAGTCCTTAGAGTCCCACACAGAAAGCTATTCGCCTTTAGGCAAAATAGTAGAGGTCGTATGGTTTTACGTCAGGTCGCATGGTTTTGCGACAGGGTTCGGTCACATCCGTGCACTTGTGCACGTACAGTGTCCGGACAGTTTACACTAGCGGGCTTTGGTTTAAGCCAGATCCTAGTGTACCTTTTGGGATTGGTTTTATCCAGTATGCATCCGTGTTCCTCGGAACGCGGATGCGGGTGTGTATGCACAGTTGACGGAGAGACAGAGGCAGAGAATTCTCATTAGGGTTGTTGACCGTTGACCGTTGACTATTGACTTTTTGCTCAACCCTAATGAGAATATGATATATGATTAACAATTATATTAATTAAGTATTATGGTGACATGGTTGTTGAGGGATTGACTTTGTTGACTTGTTGACTTTTGTTGACTTGTTGACTTTGTTGACCGGTTGACTAGGCTTGACTAGTGGACCATCATGATAACTATAGCTATCATTTCATGGCAAAGACTTTTGCTTGCTTGCTCTTTTGTGCAAAATGAGTGCATGAAATGATATGGCTATGGTTGCTTAAACCATCACATAATACTTGATTGATATGAGGTGTTATGATTGTTTTGGATTATGAGAGCCAAATGAGAAAAGTCTTCTCTCATTCTTTCATGCTCATTCTCTCTCTTGTTCTTGAGCTCTCATCTTCCTCCTCTTGCTCTCCCTTTCTTGATTCTATGGTTCACTTGCCTCATGAGTTGAGAACCAAGAACCATAGATAAAATCCCATACAAACTCTTCTCTACTCACTCTAGTTCACAAGGTTTAGCAAACCGAGTGAACTAGTTTCCTCAAAGTTCGAAGAAGGAGCCAAAGGTTGAAGCTTTCAGGTGGATCTATCTTCGGCGCAAGGAGACGACGGGGAGAAGCCGATTCGGACGACCATCGAAGCTTGAAGACGAAGGAGTTCGAGAAAAAGAAAGGTATAACCCCCTAACCGAGTAGTTAGCAACTCGTAGTTAGGTTGTTAGTTAGATGTTTAACAAAGATCCGGTTTTGAGTCCATGTTACCACCTCTAAGAAAATTGTTTTTCACCAAATTCCGCATGCCCGAAAGTACCGGGAGAGGTAGCATGGACTTACAGTCTCGTCATCACCCGTTAGGTTACTTAACTAACGACAGAGCGGGGACTGAACTAGCGCGGGTGTAAAACATATACAACATCTAATAGTATATATACCAATATACAATAATCACTCCAGGCGTGATAATATGCAACATTACAGAAAAGTAATAAGCATCACAGAACAATACAGATAATCTGGGATCCCCGGGTTTCACAGAGCCGCTGCTAAAACCCGACGTTCCCCTGGTCGTGTGGATAGCCTGTGCAATGAAACCTAGACCCCTACGTGTGCGGCAAGTTACCCGCCAAAACCTGAAGCGAGACAGCCCCGTACAGCAAAGTGAATGGACCACCCTGCAATTCACGGAATCCGGTAGCTTGAGCACCCCTCCTTGGGTCAACCTGTATCCCCTACAAGTGCGGCGAATAGTCTGCCAATTCCAGAGTAAGGCCCCTCTGCCTCTCAAAACCATGAGATGCGGACCCGTTGCCCTCTAGAACCCGGCTATCCGCGCACTCCGTCGCGGGGTAAAACCTAGTACAGAAATGGAAAAATAGTACAACAGGTACATCGACCGCAACCTGGTCGTGCCCCAAAAGAATATTATACAACAGGCAGTGACGGCAGTCCACAAGTTGGACGATCGCCCCGCAATATCAAATGTACAAATAAATCCAAACTGCACTACCATTGCACACTGCTATCCACCACGACAAATCCGCAACATCACAGCACAATACAGAACATCAACGCGAATGTCACGTTCGCAAACACGTCTAAAAAAACTATAACAATCAGACGCGGTTTACTGATCAAATGACATTCCCGGTCGGAGATATAATGTAAGTACTGTAAACTAACATGTTTAAATTTTGATCGACAAAATATCACGAAGTGGGCCCCACGAACATCTGTTGAACAGTAACAAATCTGAGCCCAAAAGATATATACCAAAAACCCCAAATCCCAGACGAGAACATACTGTGCAAATTTGGGAGCATGATCACACAGAATGGCCGCGGATGCGCGGTCAAACCATAGGTTTGACCGCGATTCCGCTACAGTCTTGTCAAATCATGTGCCCAAATTTGTACGGTGTTCTTAGAAAACCCTGCACAGAATTCTGTTATATGTAAAATAATTTTTGGAACCCTTTAAAAATCAACAGAAACTGTGAAAATAGAATTTTGCGGTTTTCGATATCCGGTTCGATCGATGTTTTAAACGTGTTAGCACAAGTTAGTTAAGAAAAATGGTCAGGCTCTGATACCACTGTAAGTCTACGGTAGCACCCCGGCCGTCTACAGATGCCAAATACGGAACAAAACTTTTTAACTGGCGCTATCGTATACTTTAACCCGGATCTTCCATTATTGCTAAACTAACAAACTGTAAAGAGAGTAGAAAGGTTATACCGAACGATCCGAGTCCTTCGTTCTTTAACCATCATCCCACGCTCCGTTGCGGCTGCTCCGATCTCGTCGATCTCCGATCTGCTCGTCCAGGTGGCACCACGTCAACGATTCTTTAAACGGGCTCCCGCCTCTGACTCGAGGCAACTCGATCGTCAAGTTTGCTAAATGAGACGACCAAGATTGATGTAGAGAATGAGTAGAATACTTTGTCTCACTTCATCCAAAGCCGTGGACGATCGGTTAATGAAGTTACCACTCGAATCGGGTGATGGAATGAAATGAGCAATGAAATTTCCATACACCTCAAAATCTATCATAATCTTTTTACCAAATGAAACATCAAGTGAAGTGAGTGAGAGTGAGGAGGGGGCCGGCCATATATAGCAATGGGGGGTGAGTGTAGGAGGAGGGAGGTGACCATAAGAACAAATATCATGTGTGAACACAAAGTGTGAACACATAGCGTGAACACAAAGTGTGAACACAAAGAAAGCAACCAATGAAAACTCAACACCATTCTAACCTAGTCACCTCTTCTAGAAACTTCTAGAACCATCCACATTCATCTTAAGAAAAGATAAATCCATCTTTAACCGAATGCTAAAAGACGGCTGATAGAAAACTGGAAACTGGCAACTTCCAAAAGTCATCCCGAAACGAATTTCAGGATAACCCCGTAACTGTATAAATATATCCGCATTTGTATTACGACCGAATACAAATGCAACTGAGACAAAGATATTATATCTACTCAATATAATACTCGGATCCGGCTTAAACCAAAGCCCACCAGTATTATCTGCCCGAAAAATGACACGTGCGTAAACGCACGTGCATTTTCCGAACCCTGCCATAAAACCATACGGCCTCTACAATGTTTCGCCCGAACATGGGAAACTGTCTGTGGGGGACTCTAATGACTCGTAAGTACCTGGCAGTGGGTTTAACCACAAACCGTCAGCGGCACTAGCTATGCGTAACGGCTGCCCATAGACTGACCTCAAGGGAGGCTGATGAGCGAACTCATCCAGAAATCCTACTGAGCCTAACAGTGACAACGTATATACAGTCCGGTCCGTTCGTCAATGAGTATCGCATATCTGCCTAGGGGGCTAGTAACGTCAGGCCCCCAATAGCAGTATAAGTCGTGTCGGAGTGTAGCCCAATAACACCCTGAGATACTACTGGAGTACCTACCAGTAAATCTCCTGCCACGGCCGTAGGCTTTGTGTAATGGCTCTCCTAGACACAGCACGATCTCGCCCCCAATACCGGGAGAGACGAATCCCCTGCCGATCCGCTCACGTACCTCCATGTGGCTTGGGACTGTACCCAAAAACTACCTGTTTGCACGACTCCTTTGAGCCGTGGTAGGGTAGAAATCAAAGCACAGTGGGAACTCACACGAGACAAATGACGACCTCAGGTCGATGAACTAACCTGTACACATGTCACCAGGGAGTTGCTATCTGACGATATGTATAATACCAACTAGCAGGTTCCCGGCGAGTCCTGTCCGGTGTACTCATAACCTAATGAGCACCAGTATACATCTTAGGTGATCCAACTGATACCAATGGCTTGTAAGACGGACCACCGCCCCTCGTCGGGGTCTCGACTGTATACACTAGTCTACTCCGGAGTATCGATGCCCTGCCTCGAAACTCCCACGACTAGGGACCACAATTAAGGATATGCATATAAACTACCCAACTCTCACGTATATGATCGCTATCATACTGTTGGTAGTAAAGCAAGTTCCTAAGGGCTCTATCAAAGTGTAACATGTAATCAGTCACCTGAACATGTACACGACTGATAAAGGCAAACCAGATAGCATACTATCATCTCGAGTAAGACTGTCCTACCGGTATAGGTCGTCCGCAATCATTGCAATCACGTACCTGCGATCCAATAATTGACTCCGAGGGCACTATCTGCAACAGGACCATTTAAGGATGTGCTTGTTGACTACCCTGCTCCCACAAGTATGATCGCCATCACAACGCAGGTAGTCAAGCAAGATCCTAGGGGCTTTATCAACATGTAACCGCAATATATAATAACAAGTATGACATATGCCATGTTAAGATAAAGACAAACTACAATAGTATACTACCATATCGAGTCTTTATCAATATGTGTAAACCATATATAATAACAATAGAAATAAATACGCATATCCCGATAAAGACAAGTTAAATAATATACCATAAAACTGAGCAAGATTGTTCTATACATACATATCCCTAGTATCCATATCTATACATATACAATACTGGACTCTAGCGCATATACATCCAACAATCACCCACTTGCACTAAAGGCCAATGATTGGCGTACCGAATACCTAACGTCTGCACTAAGGCCAGCTGCTGGTGTACCGCATACCCAACATCCCAAAAAGTTGCTCGAACTGTGCTTGATGGAGGGCCTTTGTAAATGGATCCGCCGTGTTGTCTTTCGTATCCACTCTCTGAACCTCGATCTCCTGGCGATCTACGATTTCCCTGATCAGGTGATACCGCCTTAAGATGTGCCTGGATTTCTGATGGGACCGTGGTTCTTTCGCTAAAGCTATAGCCGCATTGTTATCACAATACACTGGTATTGGATCAACAATGAACGGAACCAACTGATGTTCAGCTATGAACTTCTTTATCCAGACCGCCTCTTTTGCGGCATCGCTTGCAGCAATGTATTCTACCTTCATCATTGAGTCTGCGACAGTATCCTGTTTAGAACTCTTACAACATACCGCCCCTCCGTTGAGGGTAAACACAAAAGCCGAGACAGACTTGCTGTCATCCTTATCACTCTGGAAGCTTGAGTCGGTAAAGGACTCGACCCTGAGGTCTCCATTACCGAAAATCAGGAACATCACCTTAGTCCTTCCCAGGTACTTGAGAATGTTCTTTACTCCTGTCCAGTGGTCCTCACCTGGGTCTGACTGATACCGGCTCACCACGCTTAGCGCGTAAGCTACATCTGGTCTTGTACATAGCATCTCATACATTATAGATCCTACCGCCGAAGCATAGGGTATAGTGCTCATGCGAACCCTCTCCTCGTCAGTCTTAGGAGACATCTTCTTGGGGAGGGTGATTCCGTGCAATGCGGGTATGTTACCGCGCTTGGAATCTTCTATACTAAATCTCTTTAGTACGGTCTCTATGTACCTGGACTGTGAAAGTCCCAGTAATTTCTTGGATCTATCTCTGTAGATCTTGATCCCCAGAATGTAAAAGGCATCACCTAGGTCTTTCATGGAGAACCTTTGTGATAAGAATAGTTTGACCGATTGTAGCATAGGAATGTCATTTCCTATCAAAAGAATGTCGTCCACGTACAAGACTAGGAAACCGATAGTTCGTCCAACAATCTTCTTATAAATACAAGTCTCATCTTCGTTCTTGATGAAGTCAAAGTCCTTGACTGTCTCATCAAAACAGATGTTCCAGCTCCGCGATGCTTGCTTCAATCCATAAATGGATTTGAGTAACTTGCACATCTTCCCGCTGCTCCCACTGTCTATAAAACCTTCTGGCTGATCCATATGAACGCACTCTTCCAAACTTCCATTTAAAAAAGCCGTTTTTACGTCCATCTGTCAGATCTCATAGTCATGGAAGGCAGCAATGGCAAGCAGGATCCTAATGGAATTGAGCATAGCCACTAGAGAAAAGATTCCGTCATAGTCCACTCCTGGTCTTTGACGAAAACCTTTTGCAACGAGTCTAGCCTTATAGGTTTCCACCTGCCCATCTACACCAAGTTTCTTCTTGTAGATCCATTTGCATCCAACGGGTTTTACCCCCGGTGGTGCAACTTCTAGGGTCCACACTTTATTTGTGTATATGGACTCCATTTCAGATTGCATAGCATCCAGCCACTTATCAGAGTCACTACTGATAATGGCCTGCCTGAAACTAGTATGATCATCTTCTTCTAAGAAACAATCCTCTCGATCCCCATCTATGAGAAAACCGTCGTATCTCTCGGGTGGAAGAGAAATCCTACTAGGTCTGCGGGGTGGCTGAGCTTCGTCCGGTACTGTTGAATCTTATGGTTCTACCAAATCATCAGTTATAGTTTGTCCTTCTGGAATTTCTTCCAATTCTACTGTGCTCCCACTTATTTCTTTTTCAAGAAACAACCTTTCAAGAAAGGTGGCGTGTCGAGAGACAAAAACCTTTTGTTCATCGACATGGTAGAATAGATATCCATTTGAATGCCTGGGATATCCAACATGCTTACATAAAACTGATCGTTCCTCAAGTTTGTCCGGATTCTGGTTTTTTACATAGGCCGGACAACCCCATATCTTAATCTTTTTAAGACATGGTCTTTTATTACTCCATATTTCATATGGAGTTTTAGGCACATATTTTGATGGAACCTGATTCAACAGATACGTTGCGGTTTCAAGCGCAAGCCCCCAGAATGAAAGAGGCAACTCAGCATTACTCATCATGGAGCGAACTATATCTAATAGGGTACGATTCCTCCGTTCCGACACACCATTGTGTTGTGGAGTATACGGAGGAGTAAGCTGAGAGAGAATACCATTATCTTTTAGAAAGTCCTTGAATTCCGTACTTAAGTACTGCCCCCTCTATCAGATCGGAGGATCTTAATACTTTTTCCAATCTGGTTCTCTACTTCCTTTCTGAATTCTATGAATTTCTCAAAAGTTTCAGATTTGTGATTCATGAGATACACATATCCGAACCTAGAAAGATCGTCAGTAAATGTGATGAAGTACGAGAACCCACCCCTTGCATGTATAGTCATCGGACCACATACATCACTGTGTTTGAGTCCCAAGAGCTCTGCTGCTCTTTCTCCTTGCCCGGTGAACGGAGATTTGGTCATCTTTCCTTTAAGACAGGACTGACAAGTTTCATAAGATGAAAATTCGAACGTATTCAAGAGTCCATCTTTATGTAACTTACTCAGCCTTTTTTCTCCGATATGACCAAGTCTACAATGCAACCAGTAGGATTCGTTCGTATCTGAACTCTTCCTGTTGCGTGTGTTTTGTACATTGAGAATCGTATTCTGATTTAGAACATAGATACCATTACACAGTGTACTTTTTGTAACCAATACCTTATCAAGGTAAATGTTCATGATATTTCTATCAAGAACAAAGTTATATCCATCTTTATCAAGTAAAGAAACTGATATGATGTTGCAAAGAATTGAAGGTACATAATAGCAATTGTTCAAAATCATAGCATTGGCATTTGGCAACACTAGGTGATACTCACCGACGGCCGCAGCATTAACCTGTGCTCCATTCCCTACTCTGAGGGACATATCACCAGGTCCAACTATCTTACTTTTTCCCAGTCTCTGCAATAAATTACAGATATGAGATCCTGATCCGGTATCTAGTACCCAGGAGGTAGGACTGACCGAAAAGCAGTTCTCAACTACAAGAACACCTGTAGAAGATGCAACGGTATGTTTCTTCTTCGAAGGGGTGATCAAGAAATTCAAATTTTCCACTTTCCCTTGCTCATACTTATGACAGTTGTCGTAAGTAAGAGTCCAACCGACGTTCCCCAGCCCCGAATAAGAATTCGGATCGGTCAAGCGATATATTTTATTATCTTGATTAGGGCGTGAAATGGTTGCTACGTGGAGAGAGAGGGGGAAAACACTCATCATGCGCTTATGCAAGATTAGATTGGTTTATTTATCTAGCCAAGATGGCTCCCATTGTTTTCTTAAATTCTTCTTCAAACCCTAAAAGAAGAACTAGTCAGGATTTAATCGCACGTCACAATACTTGCTTAACCTTTCAGCTAGGCTGGTGTTCGTACTTCGAGGGAGGTTTCCAACGCTTTCGCGAAGTTCCTAAATTACATAACCTCTTTTCCCTTGAGGCGTAGCCCCACTAACACCTTTCTAGACACCTACTTGGTTTATAGCATTGATTGTTAAGTGTGATAATCTCCCAAGAATAATCCTACTCATCAGTGGGATCGGGATCCAACCATCATTGTGTGATGCACTAGATGGAATCCACTATAGTCACCACACTCCAGAAGGTATGCTAAATCTGCAAGTTTCCTGTATGTTTGAAACTCCCGATGTAGTTTTTGCTCCTAACGACATATGGTCTTGATAGAGACGAACGTACCATAAATCCCAAGTCAAGTTCAACACGTCATTGTCCTAGATTAACTTAGACCCACCCGGATAAGCCCTTGACAGAGAACAAAGTGGCTATGTGACTGTCCTAATTAATCGCATCCTAAAATGCAACAGATAAACAACACTTAGCTACCGTACACTATGCCTTGATAGAGACCAACGTACATAGCACGAATACTAACTGCTTTTTATCTGAAATGACGAAGAGCTATGGCTGGGTTTTTGGCGAAAAACCCGTTAACGTAATGAACTTGATATTGTTGAAGGAACCTGAGTAGTTTTGTAAATATATAGTGGCGAAAACCTTTGCTAAAAGGTCACTCCCTGTGATGGGATCTCGGCCCTTTCCTCGTCGAATGAGGTGCAGGATATTCCAAACTGAATAGCACGATGCAATGAAAAAATAAATGACTATAGTGAAGTTATTACCCTGATGGAAACTTTTACTTAAGGGGTCACTCCCGATGAAGGGATCTCGGCCCTTGCCTCGTCGAATGAGGTGCTGGATATTCCAAAATGAATACCACTATGCAAAGTAAAAGAGAACGTCTGTAATGTCAGTATTTAAAGCTTGGTTCCAACAACCACTTTTAGGTTTATTATCTTGCATTAATTAAAATTAATGCGGTCCCATCAATTTGTAACCTATCACACCAGAAAAAAACGAAAATAAAACGTACGTATATGCCATCCGCATTCGCCACGAGGCCCCGTCATCACCCGTTAGGTTACTTAACTAACGACAGAGCGGGGGCTGGACTAGCGCGGGTGCAAAACATATACAACATCGACTAGTATATATATAAGTATATATAACATTCGTCCCAGGCAGGATAATAAACAACATCACAGATAACATTACAGAATATGGTTAGTCTTGGAGCCCCTGGTTTCATTTGAGCCGCAAATAAAACCTGACGTTCTTGGTCATGTGGATAGCCAGTGCAACGAAAACCTGTACTCCCTACGAGTGTGGCGAATAGCCTGCCAATTCTAGAATGAAGCCCCCTCCGTCTCAGCGCCATGAGATGCGGGCTTGTTGCCTTCTAGAACCCGGCCATTCGTGCACCCCACCGCAGGGTAATCCTAATACAGAAAACTAAAAATATATACAACCGGTGACATCGACCTCAGCCCGGTCGTGCCTAAAAATAATATACAAACGGCAAAGACGGCAGTCCACAAGTCGGACGCTCGCCCCGCAATAACAAATGTGCAAAAGAATTATAAACTGTATTTCTAACATTGCACCACATGCTATCCACCATGACAATCCAACCACAATCACAGCACAAGCACACAACATCAACGCGAATGTCACGTTCGCAAAACCCGTCTAAAGGAACATATAGCAATCAGACGAGTTTTACCGATCGAGTGACATTCCCGGTCGCAGATAAAAGTGAATGTACTGAAAATAAAATACGTATTTTAAAATTATGATCGACGAAACTTTCCAAGTGGGCCCCAAGTATTAAACCAACACTGTAACAAATCTGGGCCCAAAAAATAGTTATCCAGAAACCACAATCCTAAAAATTAAGAGGCCCAGAAGAAATTTATGGCCCAGAGGCCCATATACTGCCGCGGAACCGCGACAAAGTGTGTCATTATGCGGCGGTTCCGTGGTGGAATTATGGGTTCAGGGGCCCAATTTTCTTGTGGGTTCTTAAAAAAGCCTGCATGATTTTCTAAGAAAATAAAATTGATTTTTCGACCAATTTTAAAAATCGACAGAAACATCATAAAATGAAATGCGGTTTTTGGAATTTTCGGTCGATCGTGATTCTAAACTCGTTTGAACTAGCTAGTATACGCTTTATGGGGTGGCTCTGATACCATATTGGGTTATACTCACGCCCGAGCCTCCAAACGAGGCGGTTTGTGGAACAAAATTTTTTCTAGGATTTTTAAAGGGGCGCAAAGATAACTCAAAAACCCGGATCTTTACCATGAAACCAACTAACAAAGATAGAAGAGCTATCTTCTATGATGAAGGGTTATACCAAGATGTTCGAGTCCTTCGGTCTTCGTTCTTCATCATATGCTCCAAGTGGCCTCCTTAAACTTATTCGATCAACATCTCCGGCTCCATCGGTCCTCCGGGATCGAGCTTGTTCTCCTGCTTCCTTTTGTCGTAGATGATCCACCCGGGGAGTATGATCCACGAAAAACATTTCTTGCCTCGGGGAACCATACCGGGTCCACCATGTACCCACAAACGGATCATCCAACTCCTCGAATCGGGTTTCACATGTCGCTCTCGGCACCGAGAAAACACATGGTGGACGCACTGAAATATCATATCAAGGGTAACTAGGTTTTTAAAACAATTACATGCTCTCTTTGAAATTCCCATGGTCCCCAAATCCAGAAATATCATGGAACCAACATATCTCAATGCCTATAATCAAAAAGCACGATGTATGCGACATGTAAAAGAAATGTAAGCATATCAGTGTATCATGCGACATGGAATAGTAATATGCACATATTGAGGGAAACCGCTCTTTTTAAAAGGAATCAGTTTTAAAGAGTATATTGCGGTTCCCAAATCTCTAATCAAGCCAGAATGATCTATGTATGTGCGAATACGTATGTGTGTACAATAGGTATGTGCACAAGTATGAGTGTACAGTAGATATGTGCACAAGCATGAATATATAGTGTATAGGTACACAAGTATGCTATGCAAGGGTCATATCCGGATTGCAACAGTACTACAGTGTAGTGACATGGCAATTATCGATGATGAAGTGTGTGAGCCGGCAAGCAGTGTACGTGGAATATACACATCATCGATAATGGTGCTGGTGTCCTAACAGCATAGTTGTAATATAGCAATAAGCACAAGCAATGCAATGCAAATAGCATGAATATGTGGAAATCGAATAATCAAATCAACAGTGAAGAATCTACATCAATAAATATATCATGCAGCTTTGCCATTTGAAATAAGATGAATCGGGGTTTTTAGTAAAATAAGGGCTACGGTGTTTTAATAAGAGATGCGTCGTTTGAAAATATCCGTAGAATCACTTTTACCTATCTTTAAAATATCACCGATTCGTTAGTTCTGAAATAGGTATGACTCGGGTCTAGTCTAATGTCTACTAAGTAATCTACAGACCTAACTAACACGCTAAACATGAGGGGTATGGAAACCACCTACATCTGAGTCGATATATATATAAATATAATAGTCGACGATCCCGCCTCAATAGTATCCCACACGACACAATATACATCATATAATATCCTCGAGTCATGAGTGCGGATCTATCATAAATATAAACCTCGTACGGCATCCCAAGTCTAGGTACGGGTCAATATCACATTCATCTCATCAATTATCTGGTATCCTTATCGTCATATCACATAATCTGGGGTACTGATCTAAGTCTACTACAATCGATACCGTCTATCAAAAGGAGCAACTAGAGAACTTGGTTTGCTAAACCAAGTAATCTAGGGTGTAGTTTAGAGTTCTAAGTGTCAAGCTATCTCTTTTTTGCCTCTTCGCTTGACTTTCAACTCATGAGAAGGTAGTGAAGAGGAAGAAGATGAAGGTGGAAGAGGCTAAAGAGAAAGAGAGGATTGAGAGCTCAAGAAATTATGAAGCATTCTTGGAGAGAGAAAATCAATACCAATGTTTTGTATATGAATTTTTAGAATAAAAAATCCACAACCATGCTTCAATAGTAACTACAAATGAATTATAAATTCATTTGTTCACTATTGAAGCATGGTCAACTCCATTCCTGCCATTCCTCTCACTTTACACCTCATTTCCATTTATGAAATAAATGGAAAATACTAAATGAGGTGGCCACCTTCTAGAAGGAAATCTGTAATAAATACAGATTTCAGTCTGCTGTACATACATACCGGCAATCAGATAAAAATCCGAACGCCCAAAGAGATAGAATATCATGAATAACGTAATACTAGAATATACATATCGAAATACATATATGTTAATTATTCAATCAAAACCTGATTTAATTATCCGCCTCAAACCCTAGCCGGCTAGTATTACCAACTGTCCGATCGAAAGTCCAAGTATAAAGTACATCAATCAATCGAACCCAGCACGTATCCAATACGGCAACTACACCATTTCTCCTGAATCAGGGAAACCCTCTATGTGGGACTCTAAAGAGTCGACAGTACTCTGGCAGTGAGTTTAACCATAAGCACGTCAGCGGCACTAGCTGTACGTAACGGCTACCCAGGTACCTGTCGAAAAGGAAGGCCGACGAGCAAGCTCGTCCGAACTCCTACTGAGCCTATCCGTGATAATATCCGCACAATCCGGTTTCTTCGTCAAAGAGTATCGCATACCGGATCTAGGGGAATGGTAAACGTCAGACCCTAATAGCCTGATAAGTCGTGCCGATGTGGCTCAGGACCAATCCTGGAAACTACTGATCAACCTATCAGTAAATTCCATCTGCCTTGGCCACGGTCTTATGATCCTGACCAATCGAATCACAGTGCGATATCGACTCCCTATACCGGGAGAGACGAATCCTCGACAATCTCACACTGCCTCCATGTGACTCGGGACTGAACCCAACCAAAACCTGTTTGCACGACTCAGTAGAGCCGTGGTAGGGTAGTGATCAAAGTTCAGTGGGAACTCACACGAGACAAATGCCGATCTCGGGTCTAAGGACCAACCTGTACCCATGTCACCTGAGAACTTCCATCTGACGATAGGTATAGTACCACATGGAAGTTCTCGGCGAGTCCGTCCAGTGTACTTACTCTAGTGAGCACCTGTATAAGATCTTGGGTACATCAGACCAATGGCTGCGGGACCAACCATCCCCGACGGGGTAGAAATGTATACACTATTCTACTCTGGAGTATCAGTGCCCAGTCTCGATACTCACGCTACTAGGGACCATTTAAGGATGTGCTTATTGACTACCCTGCTCCCACAAGTATTAACGCCATCACAACGCAGGTAGTCAAGCAAGATCCTAGGGGCTTTATCAACATGTAACCGCAATATGTAATAACGAGTATGACATATGCCATGTTAAGATAAAGACAAACCACAATAGTATACAACCGTATCAAGTCTTTATCAATATGTGTAAACCAGATATAATAACAATACAAATAAATACACATATCCCGATAAAGACAAGTCAATAATATACCATAAAACTGTAAGGTTCCTAGGCACACCCATGAGGTTCTACAAGTGATCAAATATGGCCAATTCAAAAAATTTCTATGTGCCAAGTGACCCTAAGCAAGATCGTAACTAAAGGCATAGGCGAAACAGTATATGTTAACAACTTAACTAAGAGTAAACGGAAAATACAACCTTTGTTGATCCGGTCCTCCACCTCCATAGCTCCTTGTTGACGTCCCTCCGCTGTACCCGTCGGAATCCTAGACTCCTGCGGTGGTTTCATCGGAGAAAAAAATCGGGCTAGGTCGTCGACTTCGATGCCGAAGATGATCTACGTCGAGGCAACTCAAGATCAAGCTCCAACTTCACAAAGTCATGAAACTTGTGAAGAAAACACCATATACTACTTGGCAAGTGGTAGAGGATGAAGAAATAGGAAGTGGGTTCACTTTAGAATTGGATTTGTCACTCTTTTTCTCACGACACCATTAAAGGATGCATGGTTTTCATCATCTTGAAGAAGAAGAAGAAGAAGAAGAAAAGAATACGATGATAATGATAAAAATCAATTGATTAATAAATCAAGTGAAGTTATCATAATGCAACCTTGGTTAAGTGTAGAGAATAAACTAGGGTTAGGTGAATGGTTAGGTTAGGCAAAAGAAACAAAAATGGTTGAACTTTTGAAAGCTTCATGAAGCTTCAAAGTAAATCCAAAAGTACCAACCATTTCTTTTCTTGCTAAAAGAATAAATAAATGAAATAAATAATCAAGAGAAGATAATGAAACCCTAACCATTCACTTAAACATGGTTTAAACTAAACATACACCCAAACTTGCATGTATCATCAAACATGATACAATCAAGTGCACAAAACTATATCATATATACAATGTGCTCTTCAAGTGAGAAAATCCATCTAAAGTGAACAAATATTAGTTAATGCAAAATAATATATCAAATATATAATTATACATTAAATCATTAAATCAACACTTGATTTAACGATCCGGTCATATCGCATATGACCGACTAATATCCAATGTATCGACTTATCGAATCAATCCTCGATTCGATAACTAGGTTATATCACATACAACCATTCGATACATTCATCGCGAGAATAGAATACGGTATCACATACATGCATTATTCTCGGTCCCGCCCATATCCCATATGTGCTCCTATTTCGTTTCGCTTGAGCCAGGAAACCTCTGTGTATGACTCTAAAGACTCGTCAATACGCCGGCAGCAGATGATAATCATATCAAACACCCACAAGCCGCAAGCGGTCTGCTAAACGTAACGGCCACCCGGGTATAGAGCGATCTGAAGATCGACGAGCAAGACCGCTCACACTCCTGTGAATCCTACCAGTAACACTTACCGTACAGTCCGGTCTGTTCGTCTGATATGTCGCATATCTCGCCTAGGGGTGGTAAACGTCAGACCCCAATAGCTTGATAAGTCATGCCGACGTGAGGTCCATAACAATCGTGAAACTACTGATAACTCTTACCAGTATATCACTGCAACCCTGGCCAGGGATTTCCTGTTATGGCCAGTCGAGCATAGCGCAACATCAACCCCCAATACCGGGAGAGACAAATCCCCTCCTATCGCTCATTGCCTCCATGTGAATCGGGACTGTACCCAAAAACCACCTGTTTGCACGACTCAGTAGAGCCGTAGTAGGGTGGAAATCAAAGCACAGTAGGAGACACACAAGACTCTATGACGATCTCGGGTCAACAGACTAAGCTGTACAAGTGTCACCAAAGAACTTCCATCTGACGTGAGGTATAATACCATCTGGGAGTTCTCGGCGAGTCCGTTCAGTGTACCCAGTCTCCACTGAGCACCCGCATACCATCTCTGATGTCAAACACCAATGGATATGGGATCATCCATCACCCATCACATGGGTCGAGAAGATATACGCTAGTCTACTCTGGAATATCGATGCCCCGTCTCGATATTCCCACGACTAGGAACATTGAAGGATGTACTCATGGACTACCCAGGCCCTACAAGTATGATCTTGATCATAGTCCTGGAAGTCGAGTACACATCCTAAGGGCTTTATCAACATGTAACAGAGAGATAAAAAGTATACATGTTAAGATAAAGAGCAACCAGACAGCGTACTATCATGTCGAGCAAGAAAGTCCTACCTATATATGTCCCAGCATCCACTACAATATACATCCAATGTACAGTAATGGCCTCTAGGGCATACATATAACTAACAATCTCCCATTTGCACTAGGGCCATCTATAGCAGTGGTTGCAGTATCACATACTCAACCATCCCATATAAGTCTCTCTTTAGGAAAAATCCTTTGTGAGTGGATCCACCGTGTTGTCCTCTAAGTCTACTCTCCAAACCTCGATCACCCTGGAGATCAACTATCTCTATGATTAGGTGATGCTGCCTCAGAATATGTCTGGGTCACTGATGGGATCGGGGTTCCTGGGCCAAAGCTGCATTTCCATTGTCACACAATGGTAGGAACCTAGTTCATCTCATGAACCAATATACACCCAAACTGCCTCTTTAGTAGTATCTTTAATAGCGATGTTACCAGCCTTTATCGTCTAGTCTGCCACGGTATCTCGCTTGGAACTCTTCCAACATACCGTCCCTCAACTGAGGGTAAAGACAATGCCTGCGACTGACATTCAGTCGTCCTTATCACCTTGGAACCTTTCCAGTGATTCTCCCCAGGATCAACTGATACCATCTCACTACAACTAGTGAGAATCCTAACATCCATTTAGATCTATCTCATAGATCCAAAACCCAGGATTTAGGAGGTATCACTTTGATCCTATATGGAGAATCTATGTGATAACAGGAAATCGACCGATCGTAGCATAGGAAACTCCTTTCCTATCAAGAGCATGTTGTCCCCGTACAATACAAGGATGACCACCTTACTCTCTACTACCGTTTTGTATATACAAGGTTCATCTACCATTTTGATGAAGTCAAACTCTTTGACTACCACATCAAAACAGATGTTCCAACTCCGCGATGCCAACTTTATCCTGTAAAGCAACTTGCACACGTTTCCGCTGCTCCCACTGTTCTGGCTGTGTACTTATAGACGTTCTCTTCTAAATTAGTATTTAGAAAAGTAGTCATGGCACCCAACCGTCAGATATCGTATTCATGGTGTGTAGCAATGGCAAGTAGGATCTGGATGGACTTAAGCATTGTCCCCTGAAAAGGTTTCATCATTATCCACGCTTGGTCGATGACGAAAACCTTTAACAAGTCTAGCTTTGAAAGTCTCAACTTTTCCATCTACGCCAAGTAATCTTCTCAAGATATACTTGCTCCTGATGGGGATTTAACCCTTCAGATATAGCAGCCAAAGTCCATACTTTGCTGGTGTACATGGATTCCATCTCAGATCGCTAAGCATCCAGCCATTCTTACAGAGTCCCTACTCTCGATGGCCTGCTCGAAACTAGTTGGGTCATCATCTCATGATGCATTCCTCGCTCCCACTGTCATCGAGAAACAGAAGTATCTCTTAAGCGGATGAGGAACCCTACCAGATTGGCGGAGAGGCTGAGGTTCGTAGGGGACTATTGAATCCTTTGGTTCTGTCAAATCAGCTGTAGTTTTGTATAGCTGGAACCTTTCCAGTTCTACAGAACTGACCTTGCCTCGATCTTGTCCGGATTTTGCTTTTGACATTGGCCGGACAATCCCAAATCTTAACTTACTTAAGAGATAGGCTCTTCCCATACCATATCTTATATGGAGTGGTAGGCAGTGATCTGATTCGAACCTTTAGAATAGTCCAAGAATTCTATGCATAAGTATTCTCCTCCCTGATCTTATCACAGGACATAATACTTATACCCAGTTTTTTTTGTTCTTTACTTCTAACTTATATTCTGTGAATATCTCAAAAGCTTCGGACTTATGTTTCAACATGAACATATGACTGAATCTTGAGAGATTATCAGAGAATGTAATGAAATACAAAGGACCGGTCTTGGCATGTGTAGACAGGAGACCTTACATACATCATTGTGTATTAGTCCCAAGAGTTTACTAACTCTTTCTCTGTTTCCAAATAAACAGAGCTATGGTCATCTTATATTTGTGACATGACTGGCAAGTTTCACAAGATATAAATTCAAACTGATTTAAATATGCATCTAAAATGTAACTTCAGCCAGTCGGGTCGCATTGATATGACCTAGTCTAGAATGCCTCAAGAAGGAATCGTTCATTTCTAAACTCTTCCTCTTGTGTGTGTTCTGTATACTAGGAACTGTAGTTTGATTTAGAACATCAATGCTTTTAGATAACGTGCCTGAACCGATCAACTTTTGATATAGGAAATGTTCAAAACATTATCCAACAATACAAAATTTTATCATTTCTTTACTTATAAAGAGACTGGTATGATTTTGTATATCAGGTTCGGTATCTAATAACATTCGTTCAGAATCAATGTACTGGTAATACAGGGTGACAGTGACCAACAGACTTGGCTACAAGACTTGCCCCGTTTTCTGTCTCATGAAACTTATCACCCGTTCTCTGTTCTCTGCCTTCATGTAGCCCTATGTAACAGATTACATATCTGGGATCCTGATCCGGTATCAAATACCCAGGATGCAGAGGATACTGAGAAACAGTTCTTTATAATGAACACACCCGAAGGAGATGCATCTCATGCACTTTCTTCATTTGGGCGGCATGGGAATCCTGGTATTCCCCTATTTCCTGCTCTGTCTTATAACAATTATAAGTTGGAGCGGGACCAACGTTCCCCGGCTCAGTATAACAAGCGGGTTCGGTCAATACATCCATATTATTATCTTGATTAAGGCATGATATGGTCGCTACCTGGAGAGAGAGAGAAGAAAACACTCCGCGTGCGCTCTTGCAAGATTAGATTGGTTATATATTTTATCTAATCAGGATGGCTCCCACTGTTTTTATCAAATCTTCCTTCAAACCCTAAAAGGAAAGATTAGCCGGGATTAATTACACTCTACAAGTTCTCCAATATTTCAGCCAGGCCAGTGTCGGTACATTGAGGGAGGTTCCCCGTGCTTTCGCACGGACCTAATTACAGTAAACCTCGTTTTCCCAGAGGCGTAACCCCGTTGACACCTTTCTAGACACCTACTTGATCGGCTAATTGTAAAGTACAAAACTCTCCCAGGAGTAACAATTACTCGCAATGGGTATCGGGATCCAACTATCACATAGAAGGTATGCAATTTCATTGCAAATTTCAACACTTGAAACTCCCGATAAAGATTTTTACCCCTAGCGCTTATGACCTTAACTATGGTCAACAAATCATAAGCACTAGTCAAGTTCTACCCGTCATTTCATGATTAATTAGACCCACCCACATGACCCTTAACTAAGGTCAACAAAGTCACGCGACTGTCCTAACTAATCGCATCATATGCGGTGTAGGAAGACATCACTTAGCTACCGTACACTGTGCCTTAACTAAGGTCAACAAACACAGCACGAATACTAAGTACTCTACTTCCTAAAATGACGGAGGGTTGCGGATGGTTTTTATGAAAACCTTTAACGCTTTGAACTTGATCTCGTTGCGGAATCAAATGGTTTTTAAATGGAATGTTTTTGAGGCTTTTCTAGTTTTGGTAAAGGGGTCACTCCCGGTAAAGGGATCGACGGCCCTTTCCTCGTCGAATGAGGTGCGGGATATATCATATATATCACTGTGCAGAGTAGAAACTATAGAAGCAATCGAAAGACAAACCGAGTGTGTAGTATCTGCCAGTTATTGCTAAAGGAGTCACTCCCGGTGAAGGGATCTCGGTCCTTTCCTTATCGAATAAGGTGCAGGATGTTCTATAAGGAACACCGCGATGCAAAGCAAGAACTGTAGCTACCTGTTTTATTTTTGAAATTCGATCCCACAACATCTTTTAGGTTTATTTTCTTTCATTAATCACATTAATGAATATCCCATCATTTAAGTCCACCTAAACATCATAGATAAATATAACGTACGCTTATGCCATCCGCATTCGCCTCGATGTCCCGTCTGCACCGTTTGGTTAGGTAACTAACGGCAGAGCGAGGCAGGGCTAGCGTGGGTGTAAAACATAAGCAACGTCTATATAATATATCATATATACTATATACTATATCTATCTGAACAAATCACATGATCACATCACAGATAACGCAGCAGAAAATATCATATGAAATATTGGATATACTAGGACGTCCGTGTTTTTAATACGAGCCAGTATAAAACACGGATTCCACGGTCATGATGAATAGCCATATCACACACCCCTAGACCCCTACGAGAGCGGAAAGCAACCCTACCAATTCTAGGGTTAGGAGACCCAGACTCGACTCCTCGAGATGGTCTCCTACTGAACCCTAGAACCCGGTTACTTGTGCTCCCCTCCTTGGGTCTATCCTAATGCGGAAAAGTAAATAATATACAAATGGTGACATCATCCGCAACTTGGAAGTGCCCCAATAAAAGAATATTACATATACGTTTTTACATGAATGAAATTGAAAAACACTCATCTCACATAAAAAAACACCCGGCTATTCAAACGCGACGATCCAATATAACATATCCAGCAACACATAAATCACATGTCATCAACGTAAGTAAATATGCGCATCCCAATTTTCGTTGACATATAACAATGAAACCGGTGATATCACATATTACACTTACGGTCACAGAAAAGAAAGTGTTAAACTACAACAGTTGGAATCCGCAACCTCTTTAGACATCGCATGCCTAATCAAATGAAAAACTTAGACATCACATGCCTAACAATTATAAACCCCGCATTTTAGTCTCATTATCGAAAACTCTTTTCAATATCAAGTCGGGTAATTCAACAAGATTCCCGACATTCTGATCGAATGCTCGTCGCAAACTTTAGTAGGCGGCCGCACCCCGACGCCGTCGACGAAGTGCTCTAAGGCGGAACACCGCTGCCGCGAGCACCCTGACGGATGCATTCGGCGACGGGGTTCTCCTACACTCACTTGGTCGGGGCTATGGGGTGTAGCTATCTATTAAGTTTATCTGGCGAGCATCCGCGTGTGCTACCTAATTGCGACGGACTTTTGATCGCATCAAAATTCCGTAGCAACCGATCAAGTGAGACTAAAGTGCTATGTTTAAAACATTCATTCAGTTATCTCATAACTACTTGTGGATTCCAAATATTGTATCACAATCCGGATAAATAGAAAATGGTAAACTTTCCGATCGAACAATTGAACACCGAAGTTTTCCCGAAACAGCTCAACACATGAAATAAGTTTAAAAACATTCACTTCGTGCCTCAGTACCAACGGTCCAGCCGTAGAAGGGTCAAGCCAACGCCTCACATGTGGCACGCCGTACTGCCCCAAACCCTAAGGTTCAAAAGGCAGTTCAAGACGGTCACATAATCGAGTTAAGGTTTGTTGTCTTCTAGAGGGACCATCGCGTTACTTGCACTACTTAGAACGTCATTAAACAACGGAAAAATCCAACAATTGGAAATTTCCCGGCAAGGGAAAAGTGGGTATTTATATCCGGTCGAACTTTTTAACATATTCTAAAATTACCCGGAAAAACACATAGACAAAGTTTGATAATCCGATCGAATCTACGAACTCCTAATACAACCTAGAAAACTCAACTCTTGAGTAAATATTAAAAATTCCCAGAAAACTCAGCAATGAAAGATATAAGTTACTGTGCAAAAAGAACTGACTGAAGAGACTAAGTGGCCGCGGAACCGCCGCATTAACCATGCTAATGCCGAGGTTCCGCCGCGCTTTGATTGAATCAGGTGCTCGTGCTTCACAGTAATTCTTAGAAATTCCTGCTGATTTTTCTGCATATTTTTAATTCTCAAAATTCCCCGATTTCAAAAAATGTACAGAGAAGGATTTTGCATTAGGGTTTCGGTTCGATCGGGCTTCTAACTCCGTCTACGCATCGCCTAAGGCTCTAGCTAGGCTCTGATACTACTGTAGGGTTCCTAGGCACACCCATGAGGTTTACAAGTGATCAAACATGGCCAATTCAAAAAATTTCTATGTGCCAAGTGACCCTAAGCAAGATTGTAACTAGAGGTATAGGCGAAACAATATCTGTTAACAACTTAACTAAGAGTAAACGGAAAATACAACCTTTGTAGATCCGGTCCTCCACCTCCATAGCTCCGTGTTGACATCCCTCCGCTGTACCCATCGGAATCCTAGACTCCTGCGGTGGTTTCATCGGAGAAAAAAATCGGGCTAGGTCGTCGACTTCGATGCCGAAGATGATCTACGTCGAGGCAACTCAAGATCAAGCTCCAACTTCACCAAGTCATGAAACTTGTGAAGAAAATACCCTATACTACTTGGCAAGTGGTAGAGGATGAAGAAATAGGAAGTGGGTTCACTTTAGAATTGAATTTCTCACTCTTTTTCTCAAGACACCATTAAAGGATGCAAGGTTTTCTTCATCTTGAAGAAGAAGAAGAAAAGAATATGATGATAATGATAAAAATCAATTGATTAATAAATCAAGTGAAGTTATCATAATGCAAGCTTGGTTAAGTGTTGAGAATAAACTAGGGTTAGGTGAATGGTAAGGTTAGGCAAAAGAAACAAAAATTGTTGAACTTTTCAAAGCTTCATGAAGCTTCAAAGTAAATCCAAAAGTAGCAACCATTTCTTTTCTTGCTAAAAGAATAAATAAATGAAATAAATAATCAAGAGAAGATAATGAAACCCTAACCATTCACTTAAACATGGTTTAAACTAAACATACACCAAAACTTGCGTGTATCATCAAACATGATACAATCAAGTGCACAAAACTATATCATATATACAATGTGCACTTCAAGTGAGAAAATCCATCTAAAGTGAACAAATATTAGTTAATGCAAAATAATATATCAAATATATAATTATACATTAAATCATTAAATCAACACTTGATTTAACGATCCGGTCATATCGCATATGACCGACTAATATCCAATGTATTGACTTATCGAATCAATCCTCGATTCGATAACTAGGTTATATCACATACAACAATTCGATACATTCATCGCGGGAATAGAATACGGTATCACATACACGCATTATTCTCGGTCCCGCACATATCTCATATGCGCTCCTATTTCGTTTCGCTTGAGCCAGGAAACCTCTGTGTAGGATTCTAAAGACTCGTCAATACGCCGGCAGCAGATGATGATCATATCAAACACCCACAAGCCACAAGCGGTCTGCTAAACGTAACGGCCACACGGGTATTGAGCGATCAGAAGATCGACGAGCAAGCCCGCTCACTCTCCTGTGAATCCAACCAGTAACACTTACCGTACAGTCCGGTCTGTTCGTCTGATATGTCGCATATCTCGTCTAGGGGTGGTAAACGTCAGACCCTAATAGCTTGATAAGTCATGCCGACGTGAGGTCCATAACAATCGTGAAACTACTGATAACTCTTACTAGTATATCACTGCAACCCTGGCCAGGGATTTCCTGTTATGGCCAGTCGAGCATAGCGCAACATCAACCCCCAATACCGGGAGAGACAAATCCCCTCCTATCGCTCATTGCCTCCATGTGAATCGGGACTGTACCTAAAAACCACCTGTTTGCATGACTCAGTAGAGCCGTGGTAGGGTGGAAATCAAAGCACAGTGGGAGACACACAAGACTCTATGACGATCTCGGGTCAACAGACTAAGCTGTACCAGTGTCACCAGAGAACTGCCATATGATGTGAGGTATAATACCATCTGGGAGTTCTCGGCGAGTCCGTTCAGTGTACCCAGTCTCCACTGAGCACCCGCATACCATCTCTGATGTCAAACACCAATGGATATGTGATCATCCATCGCCCATCACATGGGTCGAGAAGATATACGCTAGTCTACTCTGGAATATCGATGCCCCGTCTCGATATTCCCACGACTAGGAACATTGATGGATGTACTCATGGACTACCCAGGCCCCACTAGTATGATTTACATCATAGTCATGGAAGTCGAGTACACATCCTAAGCACTTTATCAACATGTAACAGAGAGACAGAAAGTATACATGTTAAGATAAAGAGTAACCAGACAGCGTACTATCATGTCGAGCAAGAAAGTCCTACCTATATATGTCCCAGCATCCACTACAAAATACATCCAATGTACAGTAATGGCCTCTAGGGCATAATATAACTAATAAAAACTGAGCAAGATTGTTCTATACATACATATCCCTAGTATCCATATGTATACATATACAATACTAGCCTCTAGGGCATATACATCCAACAGGTGTAGAGTGTTTTCTTCATTTTGTGAAGCGAAGAGCTTGATCTGGGAATCTCCAGGTGGATCATCGTAGACGACGAAGGACCTCGAGCGGAGTCGTTCCAAACCTTGTGCAAAGCCGTAGGAGTCCTAAAGACCGAAGGAGTTGGCTACAAAGGTTGTATTTCGTTTTCCTTTGGTTTAGACTTTATATAATGATGTTATTACCCTAATCTCTAATTACGATTCGTAGTTCGTTGGTAATAGCCCTCTTTAAAATGAAAGTTCACTACTTTATGATGTTGCAGCCTTACTAGTGGCGCTACTACACACCAAAAAACCCAGTCTCCACTGAGCACCCGTATACCATCTCTGATGTCAAACACCAATAGATATGGGATCATCCATCGCCCATCTCATGGGTCGAGAAGCGTCTACGCTAGTCTACACTGGTATATCGATGCCCTATCTCGATACACCGATGGCTAGGAACATTAAAAGATGAACTTATTGACTACCATGGCCCCACTAGTATGATCTGCATCATAGTCCTGATAGTCAAGTACACATCCTAAGGGCTTTACCAACATGTAACCATAAGACATTATCAAGAGAAAAGTATACATGTTAAGATAAAGAGCAACCAGATAGCATACTATCATATCGAGCAAGAAAGTCCTTTCTATATATGTCCAAGGATCTAATATAATATACATCATATGTACAATACTGGCCTCTAGGGCATACATACAACTAACAATCTCCTACTTGCACTAGGGCCAGCTGCTGTAGTATCACTTACCGAGCATCCCGAAAAGTCTCTCGAACTGTATCTGGGGAATGGCCTTCGTGAGTGGATCTGCTGTGTTGTTCTTCGTGTCAACCCGCCTGACCTCGATCTCCCGGCGATCAACTAACTTCCGGATCAGGTGATACTACCTGAGAATATGCCTGGATCGCTGATGGGACCTGGGTTTTTTGGCCAAAGCCACCGCTCCATTGTTATCATAATACAAGGGTCTTGGATCCTTAATGGATGGAACCACTCCAAGTTCTGTTATGAACTTCTTGATCCAGACAGTCCCTTTGGCAGCATCGTTGGCAGCAATGTGTTCAGTCTCCATCGTCGAGTCTGTCACGGTTTCATGCTTAGAACTCTTCCAGCATACCACCCCTCCATAGAGGGTAAAGACAAATCCAGAGTGCAACTTAGAGTCGTCCTTATCACTCTGGAAGCTCGAATCGGTAAAGCACTCCACTTGGAGTTCTCCATTACCATACACCAAGAGCATCTCTTTAGTCCTTCGAAAGTACTTGAGAATACTCTTCACAGCTGTCTAGTGACGCTCTCCAGGATCTGCTTGATACTTACTCACTACAATTAGTGAGTGTGCTATATCGGGTCGGTACATAGCATCACATACATGATAGAGCCTACTGCCGAAGCATAGGGTTTCCCTTGCATGCGAGCTCTTTCCAAATCAGTCTTGGGAGACACCTCTTTGGAGAGAGTGAGTCCAGAGATCGTGGGTAAAAACCCACGCTTGGATTTTTCCATACTAAACCTCATTAGTATGGTGTCAATGTACCTGGATTGGGACAATCCCAGTATCCTTTTAGATCTATCTTTATAGATCTTGATCCCCAAGATGTAGGAGGCATCCCCAAGATCTTTCATTGAGAATCTTTGTGATAAGAAGATCTTGACCGATTGCAGCATAGGAATATCATTTCCTATCAAGAGTATGTAATCCACATACAATACGAGGAAGAAAACCTTACTCTCTGCCAGCTTTTTGTATATACAAGATTCATCTACGTTTTTGACGAAATCAAACTCTTTGATAATGACATCAAAGAAGATATTCTAACTCCGCGATGCTTGCTTTAATCCATAGAAGGATTTAAGCAGCTTGTACACCTTCCCGCTGCTCCCACTAGCTACGAAGCCCTCCGGCTAAGTCTCGTACACGCTCCCTTCTAAATCACCATTTAGAAAAGCGGTCTTAACATCCATTTACCGAATTTCATAGTCATGATATGCCGCGATGGAAAGCATGATCCGGATGGATTTAACCATAGCCACTGGAGAAAAGGTTTCGTCATAATCCACACTTGGTCGTTGACGAAAACCCTTTGCAACAAGTCTAGCTTTGGAAGTCTCCACTTTCCCATCTACACCAAATTTTTTCTTGAAGATCCACTTTCTCCCAATGGGTTTTACCCCTTCAGGAGCATCTTCTAAAGTCCATACTTTGTTGGTGTACATGGATTCCATCTCGAATCGCATTGCATCCAGCCATTTCACAGAGTCTCCACTCGTGATGGCCTGCTCGAAGCTAGTTGGGTCATCAACCTCCATGAGAAAACCGTAGTATCTCTCAGGTGGGTGAGGAACCCTACTAGATTGGCAGAGTGGCTGGGGTTCATCAGGAACTACCGAATCCTCTGGTTCCACCAAATCTTCTGTTGTGGTTTGTACTGCTGTAACCTCTTCCAGTTCTACCTCAGAGCCACTAATCTCTTTTGCAAGAAATTTCTTTTCTAAAAAGGTGGCATGTTGAGCGACAAACACCTTTTGTTCCTCACTATGGTAGATGATATACCCTCGTGAATGCTTGGGATATCCAACAAACTTACACAGAACAGACCTTGCCTCGAGTTTGTCTGGTTTTTGTCTTTTGACATAGACTGGGCAACCCCATATCTTAATAAAATTATTATATGGTCTCTTCCCCTCCCATATCTCATATGGGATGGTAGGCACGGATTTGGTAGGAACTCTATTCAGTAGGTATGCCGATGTCTCCAGTGCATACCCCCAGAAGGAAATAGGTAACTCAGCAATGCTCATCATAGAGCTCACCATATCTAATATGGTGCGCTTCCTCCGTTCCGATACACCGTTGTGTTGTGGTGTATATGGAGGAGTTAGCTGAGAGAGATTCCCATTCTCTTTTAGGAAGTCCAGGAATTCATTGCTCAAGTGTTCACCTCCTCGATCAGATCGAAGAATTTTAATACTTTTCCCGGTTGGTTCTCGACTTCTTGTTTATATTCTCTAAATTTCTCAAAAGCTTTTGATTTGTGTTTCGTCAGGAACACATATCCGAATCTAGAGAGATCGTCAGTGAATGTAAAGAAATACGAAGAACCATCCCAGGCATGTGTAGACATGGGACCACATACATCACTATGTATCAGTCCCAAGAGTTCCGTAGCTCTTTCTCTGTGTTCCGTAAACGGAATTTTGGTCATCTTGCCTTTGAAACATGACAGGCAAATGTCATAAGATGAAAGTTCGAAAGGATTCAAATATCCACCCTTATGCAACTTAGCTAGCAATGTCACATTGTTATGACCATGTCTACAATACCACAAGAAGCATTCATTCATTTCTGAACTCTTTCTCTTGTGTGTGTTTGTTATGCTCCGAACTGTTGATTGATTTAGAACATAAATGCTACTGCACAACGTGCCTGATCCAACCAACTTTTGGTTCAGGAAAATGTTCATAACATTATACTGTAATACAAAATTATATCCCTCTTTATTCAATAAAGAAACCGATATAATGTTGCATATCAGGTTCGGCATATAGTAGCATTCGTTCAGAATCAATGTATTACCAGTTAGTAATACAAGGTGATATTCCCCGACGGTTTTAGCTGCAACAATTGCACCATTTCCAACCCTTATGCCTTTATCACCCTCTCCAAGTTCTCTACCTTTTCTCAGCCCATGTAACTGATTACATATATGGGATCCTGATCCGGTATATAATACCCAGGACGTAGAGCAAATGGAGAAACAGTTCTCTGTAACGAACAAACCCGAAGAAAATGCATCATCATGTACTTTCTTCATTCGGGTGGCATGGGAATCCTGGTATTCCCCTATATCCTGTTCAGTCTCATAACTTTTATGAGAAAGAACGGAACCAACGTTCCCCAGGACAGTATAACATGCGGGTTCGGTTAATACATCTATATTATTATCTTGATTAAGGCATGATATGGTCGCTACCTGGAGAGAGAGAGAAGAAAACACTTTAGCGTATGCTCTTGCAAGATCAGATTGGTTATTATTTTATCTAATCAGGATGGCTCCCACTGTTTTTATCAAATCTTCCTTCAAACCCTAAAAGGAAAGACTAGACGGGATTAATTACACCCTACAATTTCGCCAATCTTTCAGCCAGGCTAGTGTCGGTAGTTTGAGGGAGGTTCCCCGTGCTTTCGCACGGACCTAATTAAAATAAACCTCGTTTTCCCATAGGCATAACCCCGTTGACACCTTTCTAGACACCTATTTGATCGGCTAATTGTCCTGTGTAAAACTCTCCTAGGAATAACAATTACTCGCAGTGGGTATCAACATCCAACATCTCATAGATGGTATGCAATCTCATGAGATGTTAGAAGGAAGATTTGATAAAAACAGTTTGTTGACCTGTGTAAAACTCTCCTAGGTTTGTTGACCTACATCAAGGTCATGAGATTGCATACCATCTATGAGATGTTGGATGTTGATACCCACTGCGAGTAATTGTTATTCCTAGGAGAGTTTTACACAGGACAATTCTACCAATTCTAGACACAACAAAATATTAGTCCCCTAGACCCCTACGAGAGCGGCAAGCAACCCTACCAATTCTAGAGTTAGAAGACCCGGACTCGACTCCTCGAGTTGGTCTCCCACAGGAATCTAGAACCCGGTTACTTGTGCTCTTCTCCTTGGGTCTATCCTAATGCGGAAAAGTAAATTATATGCATCAATGGTGATATCAACCTCAACCCAGAAGTGCCCCAATAAAAGAATATTACATACATTTAATTTTACATGAATGAAAATAAAAACTCTCATCTCACATAAAACCCCCGGCTATTCAAAACGCGGCGATCCAATATAACTTATCCAATGGCATATAAGATCACATGTTATCACATCACAGAGAAAACTAGACGTTGTTAAACATTCCAATCGAATCATTAAACACCCATATTTATTCCAAAAGCTCAACACTTGAGCGTAATTTTAAAGTTATTCAGTACACGCCACAATACCAATGAACTAGCCGGAGAAGGGCCAAACAAACGCTTCACATGTAGAACCACAAACCCGAGGGTTCAGTGGCGGTTCTGACGGTCACATAATCGAGTTAAGCTTTTGTTCTTCTAGAGGGTCCATCGCATATCTTGCATGATGTTTGAAAGCTTTTTAACTACGGGAAAAATCCAACGCTTGGAAATTTTCCCGGCAAGGGTTAAAGCGGGTCTTTGACATCCGATTGAACTTTTTAACAACGTCTAAAGTAACCCGAAAAAAATTAAAATTACAACTACGAAACACTCTGAGTTGCCATTGCATTGAGTTAATCATTACATGAAAAAGTAGCAAAAATAAACAACACCTGAAACCCTAAATTCCAAAGGCCAGAGCAAGAAAAAAATTTGGGACCTAGGGGACATGCCCAGGCCGGCCTCCTCGGTTTTGCAGCCCATGTGCTCGGTCCAAATCTGAGCACAGGGTCCCAAGTTTCTTCCATGCTCTTAGGTTTGCTCATAGATGATTCTGCACTTGTTTGGAAAATTTTTGGAGCTCGTTTTAAAATCGACAAAAACATGGAATTAGGGTTTCAAGTTTCCGAGTTCTTTTCGTATTCGTAATCTAATATAATCCGTATAATTTTCTAACCTGGCTCTGATACCACTGTATGGTTCCCATCGACGGCAACAAGGTTTCGGGAGGCATCGTCCATGCCAATTTAAAAAAAATTGCCGTCAAAAGGAACTCTAAACATGATCGTTAACTAGAATACAATACGGAAAGATGGTAAACCATTTACTATCTAAGTGAAAAAGGAAATACAACCTTTGTAGATCGGTCCTTCACTTCATAAGCTCCTTGTAGTAGTCCCTTCACTGCGATCGTCGAACTCCCAGACTCTTGCAAGGCTTCGCGTAGAAAAATGAGCGATCTTGCTTGAAGTCATCGAGGCCGAAAATGATCTACGTCGAGAGAATACTAGCTCAAGCTTCTGCTTTACTAACTAGAGAATTAGTGAAGCAAACACCCTAAACTAAAGTGCTAGTCTAATAGAGGATGATGAAATAGGATGTGGGCTCACTTTAGAATTCCTTTTCTCACTTAATCAAAACCCTAGAAAGCTTTTTGAGCTCGAGGAAGAAGATGAACTAAATTGAGATGAAAATAATGATCAAAGTGAGAGAGTGAACCATGGTGAGTGAGTATCATAAACTAACTCATGTAGAGATATAACCATGGCTAATCGAAAATGGTTAGGTTAACAAATATCTAAAGAAAAAACAAAGTGAGTGGATTTTGGCAAAGCAAAACGAAGCTTCTACAAGCTTCATGCTTGTGACAAAACATCCACTAATTTTGTAATTACTTTAAATAATTATAACCTATCATTAGAAATAGAATGGTTTATGTCTTACACACCCATGTATGATGTATCAACAACCATGATACAAAAAGAACACACATTTTAATATATATCATATATATATTAAATGTGCACATGTGAGAAAAATCCATAAGTGAGCAAATGTTAATTAACGTAAATTAGAATATCAAATATACGATTATACACTAAATTATTAAATCAACACTTGACTTAATAATCTGGTTATATCACATATAACCGACTAACATCCAATGTATCGACTTATCGAATCAACACTTGATTCGATAGCCCGGCTATATCATATATAACCGACCGATACAAAAGTCGAGAGTATAGAATACGGTATCACAAACACGCATTATTCTCGGTCCCGCACATATCACATATGTGCTCCTATTTCATTTTTCCTGAGCCAGTAAAACCTCTATGTAGGACTCTAAAGACTTGTCAATACGCCGACAGTAGGTGATGATCACATCAAGCACCCAAAAGCCATCAGCGGTACTAGCTGGACGTAACGGCTACCCGGATATTAAACGATCAGAAGATCAGCAAGCAAGCCCGCTCTAACTCCTGCATAAGCCTGACGGTAACACTTGCCGTACAGTCCAGTCTCCTCGGCTGATATGTCGCATATCAAGTCTAGGGGTGGTAAACGTCAGACCCTAATAATCGATAAGTCATGCCGATGTGAGGCTCATAACGGGTCGAGAAACTACTGGTAATACTTACCTGTAAATCTCTAAATCAGCCCTGGCCAGGGACTTCCCTGTTATGGCCAATCGAGCACAGCTCAACGTCAACTCCTAATACCGGGAGAGAAGAAACCCTCCTATCTCTCATTGCCTTCATGTGACTCGGGACTGTACCCAAAAACCACCGTTTTGCACGCCCCCTTGGATGTGGTAAGGTGGAAATCAAAGCGCGGTGGGAATCGCACAAGAATCTATGACGATCTCGGTTCTACAGACTAACCTGTACAAGTGTCACTAGAGAACCGCCATCTGACGTGAGGTATAATACCATCTGGGAGTTCTCGGCGAGTCCATCCAGTGTACCCAGTCTCCACTGGGCACCCGTATACCATCTTTGATGTGAAACACCAATGAATATGGGATCATCCATCGCCCATCTCATGGGTCGAGAAGCGTATACGCTAGTCTACACTGGTATATCGATGCCCTGCCTCGATACACCCACGACTAGGAACATTAAAGGATGAACTTATGGACTACCATGGCCCCACTAGTATGATCTGCATCATAGTCCTGGTAGTCAAGTACACATCCTAAGGGGTTTACCAACATGTAACCATAAGACAGTATCAAGGGAGAAGTATACATGTTAAGATAAAAAGCAACCAGATAGCATACGATCATATCGAGCAAGAAAGTCCTCTCTATATATGTCCAAGCATCTAATATAATATATATCATATGTACAATACTGGCCTCTAGGGCATACATACAACTAACACTTAAATCACGCAACGTCTAATGGTGTAACGTAATTCAAGTAAGCCAAAACCCAGAATTCTAAACCTTTTTAAGAAAAATAAAAGAGGTGGCGTTTTGAAATAAAGGTATAATGAATCAATGTTTTCCTAAATACATAAAAAATGGGACATAAAAATGCAAGTGGATTTACTTGTGAAAAAACATGTTTCATCTTTTAAAAAATTTGGCTGCACCTCCTTTGTATTTTTGATCCAAAACCACAATACATGATAATAATAAAAGGCATCCCCAAACGGGCGCTAGCACTTCGCCAAATGGTGAATCCACAACCACACAAAGCATAAATATAAATATACGACGCCCAACGGCGAAGTTCACTACAAGATGAAGAAACAAGCAAGACATCAACACCACAAGCAGCGGAAAACACCTCATTCTAATTCTCACAACCACAAATCTCACTACATCTCATTACTTATACAAATACTAGTTTGATTGATAGAGCTGACTAGATACAATATGAATAGTAAATACAAGAGTGGGTACGATATAAATGCCCCACCTACTGAAGCAAAACACCCGAAAACAGCTGTATGTAAGCGATGCCGCTACTGATCCATGCGGTCAACCTACAAGAACTGTGGCACAACGGGGGTGGGTTGCCAATTCGTGAGTATAAAAACATCAACAGATAGAAATCGAATAAACAACGACTCCCAGGTCAAATATATCATAAAGGTAATTCTATGATATCTCTGGTGACCGGGTCAGTATATGTGCCAACACAGCAAGTAAAAGCCTATTAGCTTGTGGATATCATCCAAAAATATAATCAATGCCTGTATGCCTGTGGATCTCGTCCAACCATATAATCGATATATGTATGCATGTGGATCTCGTCCGCCCATATAATCAATGTATATATGCATGTGGATCCCGTCCACGTATCAACCACTGACACAACATCATCATGCATGTAAATATCATAAAAGCATATGCATGAAAATATGAGGATATAAATCAACGTGTGTCCCTCGCGACTCATCAAAATCATGGAACCTGAGTGTCCTGCATCGACACTCGAAACATCATGAAACCCGTGCCCAGCATCGGCACGTAAATCCTCATATCTCTCGGGCTCCGTCAGTCCGGATCTGCCCATAACATCTCTAGACTCTGGTCGGTATCCTCCGGATAGCCGCCAGGTCCAACCAATCACCGGTAGGTATTAGCCACCTTGCCAGGCTCATCGTCTACTCCATGAAAACCATTTCATGCCCGGGGGAACCATACCGGGTCCACCATGAACCCGCAAATGGATCATCCGCCTCCTCACATCGGGTTTCACAAATCACACGTCTCAGAACCGATAAAACGCATGGTGAACGCACTGAAATATCATATCAAGAGAAACTGGGTTTTTAAAATAATACATACTTTCTTTTGAAATAACCACGGTTCTCAAATCTAGAAATCTCATGAAAACAGCATATCTCAATGCGTATAATCGTAAAGCATGATGTATGCGACATATAAAAGAAATGTAAGCATATCAGTATATCAAGCAACATGGAATCAGTAATATGCATATGTCGATGGAAAGCCACCTTTTTAAATGAATCCAGTTTTTAAAATATATCTTGCAGTTCCCAAATTTCGCCCAAGTAAAATGCAACATCGTATAAGGTGCTTATGTAACTATAGTAAGTAAACTATGCAAGGAGTCATATCATGATGCGGCAATTCTATTGTGTAGTGACATGGCAATTATCGATGATGAATTGTATGAGCCGGCAAATTTATGTGAGTGTAACATACGCATCATCGACTATGGTGCAGGTGTACTAGCACAGGTATAAGCAATGCGATGAGAATGACATGAATGTAGCATAAGGTAATTCATCAGCTAGAAGCTATAAGGTATACGTATCTTGCATGACCAAGTCTATGAATCTATCAATCGGCATCCATCCTCACAACAACACGTACAGTATAATCCATCGTACGTCATCCTCTAGTCAAGGGTATGGATCAATCATCAAGCCCAACTCATCAGGTACGGAAAATGATCATACGGCGGCATTAAACCATCGGTGATCCTATCATCCTATGTGACAATGAGGGGTACGAACCTAACGTCATGTACAGCATATCAATCAAGATTCTCAATATATATAAATATCTATATACCTATGTCCCAGGTCACATCCATAACGATCTTATGTCAGGGGACTGGAAAGGTATCGACCATCTCAATCGACTCACATCTGTATACCAATATATCATCAACAAATCATATCACATCGTACGTTCTTTTCATCACATTTATATCCCACATCAAGTCCATATATTTACATCAAATGTTATGTTACTCTAAAATTCATACTTATTCTAATGCAACTATATATCTATAAGTGGTGATTCACATTCACCTTTCATATCTCTGAAGCTTTCCTCTCATATCTTCATATGTATAAATTAAATCATTCATCTTTAACTATCCTTTAACCATATTCCTAGTTTTCAAATCTAGGTTTCTACGACTGTATCCTATAGATCAGTTTCCATCAAAAACTTGCGGGGGTGCTATACGCCATCCACACGATTTCCCCCATAGATATAGATGTACTCACCTTGATCCTTGCTTGCCAAAGTCGAGACGCTTCGTCGTCTTGGAATCCACGTGAGGGTACCTAAAACAAATACAGAATCGCAAAAGCTTATTAAAATGAAGTCGGAAAAACCAAAACGGCACAAGTTTTGCTCATAGGTTTAAACCTATAGCTTCGCGTGCAAAACACGACTAATAATCCTAGTCCTTGACGTTCAAATGCCACACGACCAAATAAAAATCCCAATATCTAAACCATGTATCACAAAATACGGAAAACATAGCCAAAAACAGCCCAATGTTCTCCCAGATTTTACCCTAGATGAAATTAGCCAATTTTGCATCTGTAAAGGGTCTAGTTTACTGGAGATGGAGCTACATAACAAGAACGAAACAAATCCAACCCACCCTGGCCGCAATTTGCGGCCAGACGAAATAAATCCGTGGCCTAGGTTTTGGGTTATGGGCTCGGGTCTTTAGGGTGTGCTATATACTGCCTGCACATCTCTCTGTGTTTGCTAAATAATTCCTAGTCTCCCCGGGTGATAGAAGATCACAAAATATCAACACAATTTCCCCAAAATCCGATATCGCCAGATTTTCTAAGTTCATATTTAGGGTTTAAGTCTATGGTTAGGTTCTAATATAACATTATTACAGGGGTTGTAGTCACTAGTATTCTCAATTTCACCTTCACTACTCAAGATTCAACAAAACCCTAACTTGAAATTCTCAAAGTCCACTAAACAGAACTAAATAACTTCTAAACATGCATAGGTGTTAAGATGAATGAAAAACTATACTAATGGTGCAGAGATTACCTCATTTGGCAACTCAAGAATTTTCTTGAGTTGCCCCAGGTGTCCAAAATCCTTGCTTTCTTGGTCCAAAGTGTTGCTTGTGAGCTTGTGCACATTTTTAATGAAAGTGAGATGGAGTTTTGAGTTGATTTTGGGGATGTTTTGAGGCTTGAAGAAGGGGATGGATATGGGGTAGCCAAGGTGAGAGGAAGAAAGGAAAGAGATGAAAATGATGAAGTGTGGAGATAAGCCATGGTCAATGGGGACCCCTCACCCTCTCTCTCTCATGCCCATCCCTCATTATAATATCCTTTTCTTTTCTTTTCCTACTCTTTTCCTATTCTTTTCTTTTCATAATACAACAACAACCATGCAAAAGGAAAAGAAGAAAAGCCATGATAAGAAAGTAACAAGTGCTAAGAATGATATGGCGCATGTCATATGCACAAAACCGGATTAATGCAAGATTAGCGATATTTAATCGCGATTAGCATTTAAAGTAATATAATTAATTATATAACAATCTGTAAATGCTCAAATCTTATAAAACACCGTCTTTTCAGTAATTCCTATAATTTTCCAATTATTTTCCACTTTTATCGCTATTTAATTATACCGCACATTAAAATATTCACAATATTTATTATTTAATTAAAAAAAGTCCCAAAAATAATATTTTATTTTTCTGAAATGTTACAATTTCCCTCCTTAAAGAAATTCGGTCCCAGAATTTAAATTTAAACCCTCAAACACTAAAATATTTCGACAATCAGCTCCAATCAACGGGGCTCCGAAATCACAGAAGATAGCGAATAACACAGCGTGTCAAGTGCGCATGAAAAAGTGTACAAAACTCAAAAAACCGAACTCCGTCAAGCGTCACGCAAATCTTCGGATTTGCACGCATATCCTCGAAATTACAATAGAGATACAGATCTCGAAATCCAATGCTAAAATCCAATATACACTAGTCAAATACTATAGTATCTATATAGTACGCATCTTTGAAAAATCTCCAAAACTTAATAAAATACATGCAAAATCCTTTCTGAACCGCCGTGTGATGCGTAACACACGGTACAAGTGACAGGTGCTTATTTGTAAAGTAATAAATATACCTTCATATATGTTTTGATAAATATGCGTTCCGTCGTTCCAAAATATCCAAAAGGTTTTCTTTTTCTAAATGTTCGTGTCGCTCACAGACACGTATGAAATAGCGAGACTATAGCCACTTTTTGAAAACCTCTGGTTAAACTTTTAATGCATGCGAAAAACTCAGGTACTGTCTTCAGATCAGCCCTATTCGGGCACTACATAATAGAGTGCCCATCAAGAAAACAAGGTGCTCCAAAGCAAAATCAGCCTCAAAAGGCGTATCCAACAATCATATGCGTCTGGTGCACACGGAAATCATATCCAAATACAAGTGCCACAATATGCACAAAAGCAAAGTAGGTGCAACGGGTGTGCACGTAAGTATCTGTCTAGTGCAACGGGTGTGCACGACAACAAAGTCAAGTGCATCTAAAGTGCACGAAAATCTCAGTCCAGTGCAACTAACATGCACGAACGAAAATCCCAATCGAGTGCATCCGGTGTGCACAAAATCAAATCTCATATCATGCGCCCAACATGCTCGAAAATCCAAATCAGGTGCACCCATCATGCACGAATGAAATCGAAATCAAGTGCATCCCACATGCACAAATAATATCTAAGTCAAGTGCATCCACGCATAAAACACAAATCTGGCAAAACAATTGCTCCAGACTTAAATCGGGTGCAACCAAGGTACAGAGTATAAATCTAGTGCAACTAATGCACGATATACCCATTCGGTGCAACAAACGCATGAAATGCAAATCTAGTGCAACGAAGGCACGAAATACGAATCTGGTTCAACAGATGCACAAAACACAAATCCGGTGCATCCAGTGCACGAAATACCACTCTGTGTATGAAAACTCATCAATAACTCAATATGTATAAAAAGCAACACCGAGTGTACCAATGTGTATAAAATCATAAACGTGTGCAACTACGTGCACAAAACACATATAAATGCACTACAAGCACACATATAAGCTATACCGAGTGCAAAAATAAAATCGAGTGCGTACCATACGCACAAAATCAAACCAACTGTATGAAATCCACGAAATCATAAAAACGTGCCACCAGGGCACAAAATCGACATCAAGTGCAATAAATATGCACAAATCGCAAATGAACACAACGGTGTATAAAATATATATCAAGTGCAATAACTATGCACAAAATGTAACTACCCAGTTGGTGCAGCCATGGTGCAAGAAAACAATATCATGAAACTCAATCATCAAAACTCAAATCCAAGCGATATAAGCGTGATACTCGGATCACAAACGCAAATCGCAATAAATGGCATCGAGGTACACCTCCTATAATGTCGGAAAAATGTCGTTGTGCCCAAAACTGGCAGAGCAAGAACATCCGCTTGCCTCCTGCTCTCGGTCTGGCGTCCTCTGTCTCTGGGTCCTCATTTCTCTATGGATTACAAATCTTGAAATCCATCGGCTCATCGGCCCGGTCAGGTGTGCTAACGGAAACGATTCCGCTCTGGCACTTCTCTGGTCACCTCTCGGCCAATTATCACGACCACTCGTAAAGCAACACGTCACTGGCATCGGCCTCTGGCCCTCTGAATACACGTGATACGTCTGATCCTCGGTGAAAATCTCATCACAACAGTGTCCTGGAAGGAACCTGCTCAGGGTCTCTTCCGATCTCACCTATGCCGAACTGTACGGAGGCTGGTACTATCGCATAATCTTTTCTTGTTTTCTGGACATCTACCTTGTCAGCACTGCATCTCCTCGGGAACTGGACATATCCTAACACCTCTATATACACATCAGATCTATAATCTCGACGGGGGGTAACAATAGCTCGCCAGCATCTCGCATGAACCTATGGTTCCACACGTCTGTATAATCGTCCACTTCGACGTCACGTCACGCTATCTGCGTACTGCAAATGTTCTCGGCTATAGTCAATCCGAACTCTCTCACACGGACTCGAAGTCACGAACTCGGTGTCTTCATCACTCTATAGAAGATCTCTAGCTGAACACATCCTCGGGAACTCGTCCCAACCATCGGAGGAATGCTCAATACTCATCTGCTCTCGATCAACTCACAACGCATCTGGGTGAGGTCCTCTAACCGAAGCCGGTCAGGTTACTGGTCTCCTATCACATGGTATCCGGACGACATCAAATTTTTCGATCGAGTCATCAAAGTCCCATAATTTTCCGAAAGCTCAACACCTGAGTACAATCTAAAAATATCTGGTACGTACCACAGTACCTCTGGACCAGCCGTAGAAGGGCAAACTCAAGCCTCACTGATGGCACCACTAAACTGCCGCAAATAATAAAGTTCAGAAGCGGTTCCATGGTCATCATGTCGAGTTAGGGTTTCATTCTTCTAGAAGGTCTACAGAATTACTTGCATGTTCCTCCAAACACTTTAAACTTGGAAAAATGGGTTTCTGACACTCGTTCGAACTTTTTAGCTTCACCTAGCTGACATGTGAATACCCTTCATCAACATGGTAAAAAATGTCTCTATCTTCCAGGAAGGACGTTGCATTACGGTCATCTCTGGATCGGTCATCTCTAGACCTGAGTAAGACTCTCCACATTGGAAATCTTCAATTCAACTGGGCCTGCGTCGGCGTATCAATCTGACTAAACACCTTTGTCTCCCAACTCGGGGTAGAATAGCTATCAACTGTCGTAGCTCTGCCTGAAAGCTCCAACGATCTCAGCTCGTAATGTATGGAGGCGACATCACATCAATCTCAGCAACAGCTGGGTCATCTGTCCACACGGTAGGCGACAACACAATCATTGAGGTAGGCTGTACATCAACAGTCCTCTCACAACAGGCAGCCTCTATCAATGGCCCTATCATCCAGTGCAAAACTAAACATTCGCCTCAACAAGAGGTCACGACACAACACTACATCTAGACGTTCCCATGTCACCAGAAAACACAATGGTCAGCCTTCGTACAAGACGAGCTCGCCTTGACCGCAACACTAGCAGTAGCTCAACCTGCGCTCAAACCATGGTGACAGGAACCTTAATCGTGTGTCGACGAAACAGATCAAGGGCATGGAAGGAAACGACAGATCCAGAATGGATACATGATCATAAGAAGAAAACAATATCAATGAAAGTATGATCATGGAAACGAATAGAATCAAGGATCTCAAATCGATGTATAATCATGGGCACGAAGAGAATCATAGATCTTAAAATATGTACATCCTAAGTTTTCTTAAGTGGAGTATCATGTAGTAAATATGCCGCGGATCATACGTACGGTACGTCACTCTACTCAAGCTACATAATCCATCGATCAGGGTCAGCCTATGAAATGAAAGTTCGGGTCTAATACCCCCCATTCAAGTCAAAATTCCGTAAGGTCAAGCCTAGGTTCCGAAATACATACCGGCCCTAGACTCCGCATAGTCAAACATAGACTCGAACCAAGGTTAAACCTAACGCTCTGATACGAGCTTTGTCACGACCCGAAATATGAGCTCGTGACTGGCACTTAAATCATGCAACGTCTAAAGGCGTAACGTAATTCAAGTAAGCCGAAACCCAGAATTCTAAACCTTTTTAAGAAAAATAAAAGTGGTGACATTTTGAAAAAAAGGTATAAAGAAATCAATGTTTTCCTGAATACATAAACAATGGAACATAAAAATGCAAGTGGATTTACTAGTGGAAAGACATGTTTCGTCTTATAAAAATTTTGGCAGCACCTCCTTTGTATTTTTGATCCAAAACCACAATACATGATAATAATAAAAGGCATCCCCAAGCGGGATCTAGCTCTTCGCCAAACAGTGGATCCACAACCATGCAAACCATAAATATAAGTATATGACGCTCAACGGCGAAGTTCACCACAAGATAAAGAAATAAGAAAGACATCAACACCACAAGCAGCGGAAACACCTCGTTCTAAGTCTCGCAACCACAAGTCTCACTACGTCTCTTGCTTATACAAATACTAGTTTGATTGATGGAGTTTACTAGATACAATATGAATAGTAAATACAAGAGTGGGTACGATACAAATGCCCCACCTGCCAAAGCAAAACGCCCGAAAACAGCTGTATGCCAGCGATGCCGCTACTTATCCATGCGGTCAACCTGCAAGAACTGTGGCACAACGAGGGTGAGTTGCCAACTCGTGAGTGGAAAAACATCAACAGATAGAAATCGAATAAACAACGACTCCTAGGTCAACTATATCATAAAGGTAATACTCTGATATCTAGGGTGACCGAGTCTGTATATGTGCCAACACTTCAAGTAAAAGCATATTAGTAAGTGGATATCATCCAACAATATAATCAATGCCTGTATGCCTGCGGATCTCGTCCAACCATATAATCGATGTATGTATGCATGTGGATCTCGTCCACCCATATAATCAATGTATATATGCAAATGGATCCCGTCCACGTATCAACCACTGACACAACATCATCATTGTAGCGTTTTGAAAATCGTTTCGGTGAAATTTCGGAAATATCGGTAAAATGAGGGGGTTTTCTGTAAAAAGTCAAAATACAAATATCTTATTATAAAAATTAAATATACATATTCTAGCTATGTAATTGCTATTATTTGGTGTTTATTGAGCCGCTGGTGAAATTTCAAATTTTCTGAAAAAAATATTATTTTATTATTATTTTAAGCCGTCACTAATACATTTAATTAGGAAAAATTACAAATTGGAATGAGTTGAAACAAATTTTGTGCATCATAAAACATTAAATAAAAATTTATCATGTGGTTTTTGGAACGAAATCATTTGCCAAAACGGTTTAGAAATTATTGAAGAAAAAAGGCTTTTTTTTAGCGTAAATGGATGTTTGGGGTATTGTATTTATCATTTTTCATCACCCCACACCCGTACCCACATCCACACACCCCCACTTACTCCTCCCCATGGCTGAATTTAGCAGCCACCCTAATTTTTCCCCACTTGATTTTCGAATGAAAGGAAATGAAAGAAAAGAATAGAAAATGGATAAGTAGTTAGACTTTTGACTTGCTTTGACCTTGACTTTGCCCCACTTTCTCTACCTCCCTCTCTCTCCTCTCCCACTCACAATTCCAGCCGAAATTTCCCTCCCCTACTGCAGCAACAGCCCCCCCAATTTCCCTTCTCTTTTCTCTTCAAACTTCATAAAAAATTGCTTCTAAATCCATCAAAAAAATCCCAAAACCCAAATCCGACTCCTACCCATTTTAGCTTAGCCCGTATAGCATGGATCCTTGTGAAAAGAGAGCATTTTGGGAGGCCATGGATGCTTGTGGACCTTCATATATTTTTGGGTATAATTCTAAAACTTTTTGCTTAAATTGTTACTTGTTTCTTAAAGCTAATTTAAATTAAGTGTGAACTTGGATATGTGAGTTTAATTGCAAGTTTTGGCTTTCAAGTTAGGGTTTGTTGTGGAAATGAGTTGTGTTTGATTGTGCATGGTTTAGTGAAGTGGTTTAACATAATTAGTTTTGTAGAAAACTAATCTAGTTGTTAATTACAAGTTGTTACTTGAAAAATTGTGTTAATTTGCTAATTGCTTACTAGGTTTTTGAAATTTGTTAAATTCTTGGGATTAAAAATGTGATTAGGGTTTTCTTGGCTTCATTAATTTTATTAAGTGTGGTTTAATGCTTTGGATCATGCAAATCTAAGCTAGATTGTAGTTTGTGCATTTTTGCTTTGAAATTGTTAAAAAAGGGTATTTTTGTAAACTAGAATATTAGGATTTTTGGAATTTAATGAGATTAAATTCTGGAAATTGTTTATACGACTTATTTAAGATATTCAATAAGTATATTGGCCGCTACTTTCATTTAAATATCATGTTTTGTACAAAAACGGCGAATTGTGATTGCTAGATTTTCGGAAAAATGACTTTTTAAGTGAAAATGGGGTTTTTGTGAGTTTTAACCTAGTTTATATTAAAATTAGTGTTCGTGAATGTGCAAATGAGTGTGATTGGATTTTTCTCGATGGTTTGACGTTTGTACATCGACATCGAGGGTTGGTTTTACTATTCTTGCATGCGTAGGCGATAGGTTTGGACCTATGCGTGATACGCGTGCCGATTTGATTTTCGTATGCCGTTTCGATCTCGAATTTAGTTTTAATGCGATATGGTGCGTTATGATATGTAGGTACCCCCACGTGGACTTCGAGACGACAAGCAAGCGCGTGGCGACGTCGGTACCGGCGAGCGAGGACCAGGTGAGTAGATTTATATCTACGGGGAGAAGTCGGGTGGATGGCGTATAGCACCCCCGCAGTTCGTGGTGATGTAAACGAATACGTATACACACATATATATATATTTTGACTATAATTTGTTTGATATTATCGATGATATAGATATTTGGTGTTCTTGGATGATTTAGTGTCGCGAAACCCTAGAGTAGTGGTCGCACCACACATGCGCACACACACCCATACTTGCATACTTTCTTCTTTCATTTGCGCTTATACGGGATTATATAGTTATGTGTTCACATGGGTATGGGACTATGTGTTCACATACGGATTGAGGATGATAGTACTTGGGATTAATGATGAGTCGATGAGATTTGATTTGAGGCCGTGAGATCGGTGATATAGCAGGGTTCGTATCTTAGATACGACATGACGTTGTAGCGGGTCCTTGACGTAGTGTTTCACACACGTCCATGCATACGTAGGCGGTATCAGTATGGTACTAGACGTAGATCAGTACCCCGATCACGATATTTGATAAAGAGGATACCAGGTGAATAGTATGATGAATGTGATATTGACCCGTACCAAGATTGGGATGCCGTACGACGGATTTACGTACGAGCTATATTGATGATTGATCCGCACTCTTGACTTGGGATGCCTGATTATAGATATGGTATCGGATATGATATTATTGAGGCGAGATCACCGACTATACATATACAGGTATGTATATGTATCGACTCAGATGATAGGCGGTTTCCTTACCTGTAGTTCAGCTTGTAGTTCAGCCGTATAGTTTAGTGTAGTTGTTAGATTAGATTAGACTTCTTACCTATTTCAAAAACTAACGAATCGTGGGCATTTTTAAAGACAGCTCAAGGGAATCTACGGATATTTCAAAAACGACGTATCTTTTCATAAAAAACACAGTAGCCCCTATTTTCAAAACCCCATGATTCGTGTTATTTCAAAAGGCACCATTTGTAGGACTTATATTAGATTATTGCAGATTAGTTATCGTTGTGTCTAGTATTCAGCTCCCGCACATTATTGTTGTTCGCTCTGCCTCGCATATTTATTTTGCTGCATATTCCATTATTGATATCATGCTGTTAGGACACCAGCACCATTACCGATGATGCGTATGTACCACGTACACCTACTTGCCGGCTCACAGACATCTTCATCGGTAATTGCCATGTCACGTACACTTTAGAGAATATAATTGCTTGACTTAGATTGTTAGCTAGTAGTTTTGACATGATATTAGTGTACTTCCCTTATATGCCATATTAGACATTGTAGTTATTACCTACCACTTCATGCATACTGTTATTCAGTTGTTCATGCCTAGTTCATTATCATTGACATATGCACTTGTGATGATTTCTTGAGATTTATGATATTTCTGGATTTCGGGGAAAGCCGCAAAATTTACAACTTATGATCTTTTAAAATATAAAATGTTGCGGTTTTCTAGTGATGTAAAGTGTCGTCCACCATGAGTTTGCTGTGGTTTTGGAGATCCGTGTCGAGGAGTGGAGGAACCGTCACGGGTATATGGTGGGCCCGGTATGGTACCCCGGGGCAAGAGGAATGTGGTGTTGACGTTGAGCCTGGCTGGGGAGCACTACCTACCGGTGATATTACCCGACGCGTCGGATATCCGGAGGATACCGTCATGGTCTTGAGATGGATGGTAGGGGCCGGTCCGGACTGACGGCGCCCTTGATATTGAGATTGAGACATTGATATTTCGAGACAGTGAGATTTATGTTTTGTGTCGATGCTAGACACTGTTGATACTGATTTTAATTATGATACCTCAGTTTAAAATATGAAGGAAATCTCACTAATTTATGAAAACAGTTTGTTCATTTACATATATTCTGTTTTCATGCATTCATACCTCATTCATATGATATATTGCTACCTGAGGCACTGACACGGGCACATGAGTTTACACTCGGGTTAAATATTTACCCTAGCTATTGTTATAGGCGGCATGTTATATATATTTGAGGATATATTATGATCATTGACCTAGGATTGCGTTATTTATGCGATTTCTGTGCGTAGATGTTTTTCTATTCACGAGTTGGCAACTCACCCCCGTTGTGCCTCAGTTTCTTGCAGGTTGCCGTACAGGTTCCTTACGGCTTTGCGGGCATAGTTTCATTCGGGTGATTTGCTAGTAGGTGGGTTTACTTGTATCATACCCCTATTATTTATCTTGTATATCATCATTCTATTGTATCTAGAATTCCATCAACCAAACATGTATTTATTGAGATAGAGACCAGTGTTGATTATTCTTTAGACCTTAGAGTCGCTCGTTATTTTTCCGGTGGTTTTGAGTTTCCTTTTGAGTTTTGATCCTCGCCGTTGGCGTTGTATATTATATTGTTTGTGTGGTTGTGACCGTCGATTGACGAAGAGCTAGCTCCCGCTTGGGGATGCCCATTTCTTGATTTCGTATACTATTCATGTTGTATCCCGTTTGGGGGCTAGTATTTACAAAGGAGACTCTGCCGAAATTTTCAGTAAATTTTTGATGTTTTAAAAACCGCATAATTCGGCTTATGCTATTGAAATTACTTGCTTTAAGTTGTTTTTCCTGCACTCTACTATTTTCTTGGTTTGGATTTCTGGGTTTTCGGTTTACTTAGATTACGTACGCCTCGAGACGTTCGTAGTTTAAGTGCCGGTCATGTTCCGTACTTTCGGGTCGTGACAAAGTTGGTATCAGAGCGTTAGGTTTTAACCTTCGGAGCGTAGGATGACCCTTGGTTGATGGAATAGGTGACTAAAGTAGAGTGACGTACCGTGGGTATGTTCCGCGGCATATTTATGATACGCTACTCCATTTAAGAAGCCTTAGGATGTACATTTCTTTGTTCAGTATTATGTTCTTTCCGATCTAGCCTCATCGGTACCAGTTTGGTTTTGCTGCTACGGTTACGGCAGGGAGAGCTACGGCTAGAGTTGCGGTCAGCACAAGCTCGTCACGAACGAGGACTGACCAGGGCGAAATTCCGGCGACACGATTGCAGAGATGTGTTTTCTTACTGTGTTTCCGCACCACGAGTGTTTGGCGGATCGCCTTTATGAGGTTACTCGGAGGTGCTGATCGACACTAGAGAATTGAGCCAATGATATGGGCCAGCCAGATTTTGATGACCGTTGGTGTGTTGCTTACTCCTGACGATTGAGGCACTGTTTAGCATGCAGACGAGCAAGCCAGTGGTTGCTGCGAGCGACGAGATATCGCCCCATATGTTGGAGCTATTGCGGGGCGAGTTGTACGAATAGATGATACAAGGTCGCTAGTCACCCGATGATGAATGACTAGGACAGGTGGTTCGTTCGCTTAACCCGATGCGAGGTCATCAGATAGATTGATTCCAGCTAGAGACGACTTCACGCGGAGACGTTGGGAGTCGACAGAGACGATCGAATGTCAGAAACCTATTATTCCAAGTTTAAAGTAGTCGGAAATACATGCAGGCAATTCTATGGTCCCTCTAGAAGAATGAAACCCTTACTCGACTTAATGACCGTGTGAAAGCCTTTGAACCTTCGGGTTTACGGCAGTTCCACGGCACCATTAGTGAGGCTTGGGTTTGCCCTTCTACGGCTGGACCACCGATGCTGTGGTATATATATTCGATACTATTAAACTGTACCAAGATGTTGAGCTCTTGGGGGATTATGAGGTTTTGACGAATCGGTCGAATGGTTCGACTTCAATCGGATGCTAGGTGGTGAGATGCATTCTTGGGAGACTCCAGATACGAGGATAGTCATTGGAGGTCAGTCCATGCAGCCGTGACGAGACGAGTCCAAAGCAGACGACATTAGAGAAAAGTGGAGTAAGAGGATCGCACCAGATCTAGATGAGATGATGTTCCACTCCGCCGACATCAGAGATGCGATGCGCATGCCGAGGCATGGTACTTGGACTTACCTTCCAGAAGGAGTCGCGATGGGTATGCAGCCGTTCCAGAGCAAGATGCAGATATAGGAAAGGACGATGACTTCCGGACAGTTGGCAGAGACGAGACATGGAAGAGACCGTGAACACGATTCCTTCCAGGACACTGCTGGAATGATACTTGCACCCATGATCAGATGTGTCACGTACATTCAGAGAGCCAGAAGCCGACGCCAGTGATATGCTGTCTTACGAGTGGTCGCGATGATTGACCAAGAGATGACCAGAGAAGTGCCAGAACGGAATCGTCCCCGTTAGCACACCTGACAGGGCCGATGAGCCGATGGACCGAAAGATTGGTAATTCAAAGTGAAGACCTTGACCCAGGAGTGGTCATGGTTACGCACACCAGCAGGACAGAGTTCATGATCATCGACGAGACGTCCCACTAGTGACCACGACAGTTGGCCGAGATTCTTAGAGAATGCACTTGAGCGGTACTATTCCGCCATTATTGATTACGATGTGTTGGGTGATTTATTCGTATGATTCGATTTTGATGATTGAGGATTTATGATCTTTGCACAGTGTTGCACTTGATGTCGTTTTCGTGCTTTAGTTTCATATGTTTGTGATTTTATGGTTTTAACCAGTTGAGTTGGTTTTGTGTGTATGCATGCACATGATTTCATTCCTGCACTCTGTATAGTTTATATATGCTTGCAGTGCAGTGATACGCCTTTAGATGCACTGAACTTCGATTTCGATTGTGATACTCGATATTTGTTTTGTGCACCTTGTGCACCTGATTGATTTTGCGTACGTTCGGCGCTTGATATTGGATTTCATGATTTCGTGCGCGATGGATGCACCTGATTTGGATTTTCGCGCATGTTGAGCGCATGTCTTGAGATGCGATTTTGGTGCACACCAGATGCACTAAATTGAGATTTTTCGTGCATGTCAGATGCACCTGATTTTGCTGTCAGGCACACATGTTGCCTACGACAGATGTTTCGTGCACACCCGATGCACTGAGATGTTGTTTCTGTGCGCATGTATGGCACATTCATGGATTTTGATTTCCGTGCGCACCAGACGCACGTAGCATTCATGTGCATATTTTGGGATTGATTTCGTATAGAGCAGTACGTTTTTATGATATTGCTATGTGTTTTCATACTGAGCAGGACTAGTCAGAGGACAGTACCTGAATATATTTTGCATGCATTGATAGTTATTGAAGGGATTTCCAAAAAGCGAGCTATAGCCTCAGTATTTACCTACGTGTCTGATATGACACGAAATGTTTAAAACAAGGAGACCCTTCTAAATTGTTTCCAAAACGGCGGAACGTACATTTCAAACAAAGGTATATATGTATATAGTTATTTTCTTATGATAGACGTCCGCCACTGTGCAGTGTTATACGCGTTGCACAGCGACTTAAAGAGATTTGGCATGCATTTCCTTCAGATACTTACAGATATAGATTCGATATTTACATGTATAGTTTCGAGTTATGTCATATTGGTTTTGATTTGGATTTGGCATTGATGTCTTCCCCATGACTCCGATGATTGCGAGATGCTTGACGGAGTTCTGATTTGAGTTATATACTCATTTTTCAAGCGCATGCGCTGCGCTACGATTTGTTTTATGTATTTACAATTTCGGAGCCCCGACGACTTGATGGTTTTTCTTAGATGTTTTAGTATTTGGGGGAGTTTGAATTTAAATTCGGGGACCGAATTTCTTTAAGGGGGGAAGATTATAGCGTTTTGAAAATCGTTTCGGTGAAATTTCGGAAATATCGGTAAAATGAGGGGGTTTTCTGTAAAAAGTCAAAATACAAATATCTTATTATAAAAATTAAATATACATATTCTAGCTATGTAATTGCTATTATTTGGTGTTTATTGAGCCGCTGGTGAAATTTCAAATTTTCTGAAAAAAATATTATTTTATTATTATTTTAAGCCGTCACTAATACATTTAATTAGGAAAAATTACAAATTGGAATGAGTTGAAACAAATTTTGTGCATCATAAAACATTAAATAAAAATTTATCATGTGGTTTTTGGAACGAAATCATTTGCCAAAACGGTTTAGAAATTATTGAAGAAAAAAGGCTTTTTTTTAGCGTAAATGGATGTTTAGGGTATTGTATTTATCATTTTTCATCACCCCAAACCCGTACCCACACCCACACACCCCCACTTACTCCTCCCCATGGCTGAATTCAGCAGCCACCCTAATTTTTCCCCACTTGATTTTCAAATGAAAGGAAATGAAAGAAAAGAATAGAAAATGGATAAGTAGTTAGACTTTTGACTTGCTTTGACCTTGACTTTGCCCCACTTTCTCTACCTCCCTCTCTCTCCTCTCCCACTCACAATTCCAGCCGAAATTTCCCTCCCCTACTGCAGCAACAGCCCCCCCCAATTTCCCTTCTCTTTTCTCTTCAAACTTCATGAAAAATTGCTTCTAAATCCATCAAAAAAATCCCAAAACCCAAATCCGACTCCTACCCATTTTAGCTTAGCCCGTATAGCATGGATCCTTGTGAAAAGAGAGCATTTTGGGAGGCCATGGATGCTTGTGGACCTTCATATATTTTTGGGTATAATTCTAAAACTTTTTGCTTAAATTGTTACTTGTTTCTTAAAGCTAATTTAAATTAAGTGTTAACTTGGATATGTGAGTTTAATTGCAAGTTTTGGATTTCAAGTTAGGGTTTGTTGTGAAAATGAGTTGTGTTTGATTGTGCATGGTTTAGTGAAGTGGTTTAACATAATTAGTTTTGTAGAAAACTAATCTAGTTGTTAATTACAAGTTGTTACTTGAAAAATTGTGTTAATTTGCTAATTGCTTACTAGGTTTTTGAAATTTGTTAAATTCTTGGGATTAAAAATGTGATTAGGGTTTTCTTGGCTTCATTAACTTTATTAAGTGTGGTTTAATGCTTTGGATCATGTAAATCTAAGCTAGATTGTAGTTTGTGCATTTTTGCTTTGAAATTGTTAAAAAAGGGTATTTTTGTAAACTAGAATATTAGGATTTTTGGAATTTAATGAGATTAAATTCCGGAAATTGTTTATACGACTTATTTAAGATATTTAATAAGTATATTGGCCGCTACTTTCATTTAAACATCATGTTTTGTGCAAAACGGCGAATTGTGATTGCTAGATTTTCGGAAAAATGACTTTTTAAGTGAAAATGGGGTTTTTGTGAGTTTTAACCTAGTTTATATTAAAATTAGTGTTCGTGAATGTGCAAATGAGTGTGATTGGATTTTTCTCGATGGTTTGACGTTTGTACATCGACATCGAGGGTTGGTTTTACTATTCTTGCATGCGTAGGCGATAGGTTTGGACCTATGCGTGATACGCGTGCCGATTTGATTTTCGTATGCCGTTTCGATCTCGAATTTAGTTTTAATGCGATATGGTGCGTTATGATATGTAGGTACCCCCACGTGGACTTCGAGACGACAAGCAAGCGCGTGGCGACGTCGGCACCGGCGAGCGAGGACCAGGTGAGTAGATTTATATCTACGGGGAGAAGTCGGGTGGATGGCGTATAGCACCCCCGCAGTTCGTGGTGATGTATACGAATACGTATACACACACATATATATATTTTGACTATAATTTGTTTGATATTATCGATGATATAGATATTTGGTGTTCTTGGATGATTTAGTGTCGCGAAACCCTAGAGTAGTGGTCGCACCACACATGCACACACACACCCATACTTGCATACTTTCTTCTTTCATTTGCGCTTATACGGGATTATATAGTTATGTGTTCACATGGGTATGGGACTATGTGTTCACATACGGATTGAGGATGATAGTACTTGGGATTTATGATGAGTCGATGAGATTTGATTTGAGGCCGTGAGATAGGTGATATAGCAGGGTTCGTATCTTAGATACGACATGACGTTGTAGCGGGTCCTTGACGTAGTGTTTCACACACGTCCATGCATACGTAGGCGGTATCAGTATGGTACTAGACGTAGATCAGTACCCCGATCAAGATATTTGATAAAGAGGATACCAGGTGAATAATATGATGAATGTGATATTGACCCGTACCCAGATTGGGATGCCGTACGATGGATTTATGTACGAGCTATATTGATGATTGATCCGCACTCTTGACTTGGGATGCCTGATTATAGATATGGTATCGGATATGATATTATTGAGGCGAGATCACCGACTATACATATACAGGTATGTATATGTATCGACTCAGATGATAGGCGGTTTCCTTACCTGTAGTTCAGCTGGTAGTTCAGCCGTATAGTTTAGTGTAGTTGTTAGATTAGATTAGACATCTTACCTATTTCAAGAACTAACGAATCGTGGGCATTTTTAAAGACAGCTCAAGGGAATCTACGGATATTTCAAAAACGACGTATCTTTTCATAAAAAACACCGTAGCCCCTATTTTCAAAACCCCATGATTCGTGTTATTTCAAAAGGCACCATTTGTAGGACTTATATTAGATTATTGCAGATTAGTTATCGTTGTGTCTAGTATTCAGCTCCCGCACATTATTGTTGTTCGCTCTGCCTCGCATATTTATTTTGCTGCATATTCCATTATTGATATCATGCTGTTAGGACACCAGCACCATTACCGATGATGCGTATGTACCACATACACCTACTTGCCGGCTCACACACATCTTCATCGGTAATTGCCATGTCACGTACACTTTAGAGAATATAATTGCTTGACTTAGATTGTTAGCTAGTAGTTTTGACATGATATTAGTGTACTTCCCTTATATGCCATATTAGACATTGTAGTTATTACCTACCACTTCATGCATACTGTTATTCAGTTGTTCATGCCTAGTTCATTATCATTGACATATGCACTTGTGATGATTTCTTGAGATTTATGATATTTCTGGATTTCGGGGAAAGCCGCAAAATTTACAACTTATGATCTTTTAAAATATAAAATGTTGCGGTTTTCTAGTGATGTAAAGTGTCGTCCACCATGAGTTTGCTGTGGTTTTGGAGATCCGTGTCGAGGAGTGGAGGAACCGTCACGGGTACATGGTGGGCCCGGTATGGTACCCCGGGGAAAGAGGAATGTGGTGTTGACGTTGAGCCTAGCTGGGGAGCACTACCTACCGGTGATATTACCCGACGCGTCGGATATCCGGAGGATACCGTCGTGGTCTTGAGATGGATGGTAGGGGCCGGTCCGGACTGACGGCGCCCTAGATATTGAGATTGAGACATTGATATTTCGAGACAGTGAGATTTATGTTTTGTGTCGATGCTAGACACTGTTGATACTGATTTTAATTATGATACCTCAGTTTAAAATATGAAGGAAATCTCACTAATTTATGAAAACAGTTTCTTCATTTACATGTATTCTGTTTTCATGCATTCATACCTCATTCATATGATATATTGCTACCTGAGGCACTGACACGGGCACATGAGTTTACACTCGGGTTAGATATTTACCCTAGCTATTGTTATAGGCTGCATGTTATATATATTTGAGGATATATTATGATCATTGACCTAGGATTGCGTTATTTATGCGATTTCTGTGCGTAGATGTTTTTCTATTCACGAGTTGGCAACTCACCCCCGTTGTGCCCCAGTTTCTTGCAGGTTGCCGTACAGGTTCCTTACGGCTTTGCGGGCATAGTTTCATTCGGGTGATTTGCTAGTAGGTGGGTTTACTTGTATCATACCCCTATTATTTATCTTGTATATCATCATTCTGTTGTATCTAGAATTCCATCAACCAAACATGTATTTATTGAGATAGAGACCAGTGTTGGTTATTCTTTCGACCTTAGAGTCGCTCGTTATTTTTCCGGTGGTTTTGAGTTTCCTTTTGAGTTTTGATCCTCGCCGTTGGCGTTGTATATTATATTGTTTGTGTGGTTGTGACCGTCGATTGACGAAGAGCTAGCTCCCGCTTGGGGATGCCCATTTCTTGATTTCGTATACTATTCATGTTGTATCCCGTTTGGGGGCTAGTATTTACAAAGGAGACTCTGCCGAAATTTTCAGTAAATTTTTGATGTTTTAAAAACCGCATAATTCGGCTTATACTATTGAAATTACTTGCTTTAAGTTGTTTTTCCTGCACTCTACTATTTTCTTGGTTTGGATTTCTGGGTTTTCGGTTTACTTAGATTACGTACGCCTCGAGACGTTCGTAGTTTAAGTGCCGGTCATGTTCCGTACTTTCGGGTCGTGACAATCATGCATGTAAATATCATAAAAGCATATGTATGAAAATATGAGGATATAAATCAATGTGTGTCCCTCGCGACACATCGAAATCATGGAACCTGAGTGTCCAGCATCGACACTCGAAACATCATGAAACCCATGCCCAGCATCGTCACGTAAATCCTCATATCTCTCGGGCTCCGTCAGTCCAGATCGGCCCATAATATCTCTCGACTCCGGTCGGTATCCTCCAGATATCCGCCAGGTCCAACCAATCACCGGTAGGTACTAGCCACCCTGTCAGGCTCATCGTCTACTCCACGAAAAATATTTCTTGCCCCGGGGAACCATACCGGGTCCACCATGAACCCGCAAACGGATCATCCGCCTCCTCGAATCGGGTTTCACATATCACACGTCTCAGAACTGAGAAAACACATGGTGGACGCACTAAAATATCATATCAAGAGAAACTGGGTTTTTAAAATAATATATACTTTATTTTGAAATAACCACGGTTCTCAAATCCAGAAATCTCATGAAAATAGCATATCTCAATGCGTATAATCGTAAAGCATGATGTATGCGACATATAAAAGAATTGTAAGCATATCAGTATATCATGCAACAAGGAATCAGTAATATGCACATGTCGAGGGAAAGCCACCTTTTTAAATGAATCAAGTTTTTAAAATATATCTTGCGGTTCCTAAATTTCTCCCAAGTCAAATGCAACATCGTATAAGTTGCATATGTAACTATAGCAAGTAAACTATGCAAGGAGTCATATCATGATGCGGCAGTTCTACTCTGTAGTGACATAGCAATTATCGATGATGAAGTGTATGAGCCGGCAAATCTTTGTGTGTGTAACATACGCATCATCGATAATGGTGCAGTTGTACTATCACAGGTATATGTAATGCGATGAGAATGACATGAATGCAGCATAAGGTAATTCATCAGCTAAAAGCTATAAGGTATACATATCTAGCATGGCCGAGATAGTGAATGTATCAATCGGTATCCAGCCTCACAACAACACGTACGGTATAATCCATCATACGTCATCCTCTAATCAAGTGTATAGATCAATCATCAAGCCCAACTCATCATGTACGGAAAATCATCGTACGGCGGCATTAAATCATCGGGGATCCTATCATCCTATGTGACAATAAGGGGTATGGACCTAACATCACGTACAACATATCAATCAAGATTCTCAATATATATAAATATCTATATACCTATGTCCCTGGTCACATCAATAACAATCTTATATCAGGGGACCGGCAAGGTATCAACCATCTCAATCGACTCGCATCTGTATACCAGCATATCATCAAATCATCATATTACATCGTACGTTCTTTTCATCGCATTTATATCCCACATCAAGTCCATATATATACATCAAATGTTATGTTACTCTAAAATTCATACTTATTCTAATGCAACTATATATCTATAAGTCGTGATTAACATTCACCTTTCATATCTTCATAGCTTTCATCTCATATCTTCATATGTATAAATTCAATCATTCATCTTTAACTATCCTTTAACCATATTCCTAGTTTTCAAATCTAGGTTTCTACGACTGTATCCTATAGATCGGTTTCCATCCAAAACTTGCGGGGGTGTTATACGCCATCCACCCGACTTCCCCCGTAGATATAGATCTACTCACCTGGATCCTTGCTTGCCGAAGTCGAGGCACTTCGTTGTCTCGGAATCCATGCGAGGGTACCTACAACCATTACACAATCGAAAAAGCTTAATAAAATCAAGTCGGAAAAACCAAAATGGCGCAATTTTGCTCATACGTTAAAACCTATAGCTTCGCGTGCAAAACACGACTAATAATCCTAGTCTTTGACGTTCAAACTCCACACGACCAAATACAAATCCCAATATCAAAACCTAGCATTCCAAAATATGGAAAAAATAGCCAAAAACTCCCTAATGTGCTCCCAGATTTTACCCTAGATGAAATTAGCCAATTTTGCATATGTAAAAGGTCTAGTTTACTGGAGATGGAGCTACATAACAAGAACGAATCAAATCCAACCCACCCTGGAAGCAATTTACGGCCAGACGAAATAAATCTGTGGCCTAGGTTTTGGGTTATGGGCTCGGGTCTTTAGGGTATGCTACATACTGCCTGCACATCTCTCTGTGTTTGCTAAATAATTCCTAGTGTCCTGGGTGATAGCAGATCACAAAATACCAACACAATTTCCACAAAATCCGATATCGGCAGATATTCTAAGTTCGTATTTAGGGTTCAAGTCTATGGTTAGGTTCTAATATAACATCATTACAGGGGTTGTAGTCACTAGTACTCTCAATTTCACCTTCACTACTTAAGATTCAACAAAACCCTAACTTGAAATTCTCAAAGTCCACTAAATCGAACTAAATCACTTCTAAACATGCATATGTGTTAAGATGAAAGAAAAATTATACTAATGGTGCAGAGATTACCTCATTTGGCAACTCAAGAATTTTCTTTAGTTGCCCCAAGTGTCCAAAATCATTGCTTTCTTGGTCCAAAGTGTAGCTTGTGAGCTTGTGCATATTTTTAATGAAAGTGAGATATAGTTTTGAGTTGATTTTGGGGGTGTTTTGAGGTTTGAAAAAGGGCATGGAGATGGGGCAGCCAAGGTGAGAAGGAGAGAGGAAACTGATGAAAATGATGAAGTGTGGAGATAAGCCATGGTCAATGGAGACCCCTCACCCTCTTTCTCTCATGCCCATCCCTCATTATAATATCCTTTTCTTTTCTTTTCATAATACAACACTAACCATGCAAAAGAAAATGAAGAAAAGCCATGATAAGAATGTAACAAGAGCTAAAAATGATATGGTGTATGTCATGTGCACAAAACCGGATTAATGTAAGATTAGCGATATTTAATCGCTATTAGCATTAAAAGTAATATAATTAATTATATAACAATCTGTAAATGCTCAAATCTTTTAAAACACCCTCTTTTCAGTAATTCCTATAATTTTCCAATTATTTTCCACTTTTATCGGTATTAAAATATTCACAATATTTATTATTTAATTAAAAAAATTCCCAAAAATAATATTTTATTTTTCTAAGATGTTACAGTTGAGCTTGGCAGGGGAGCACAACCGACCGGTTATTTGTGACGCGTCGGATATCCATAGGATACCGACGTAGTCATGAAATATGATGATTTGGGCCAGTCTGGATTGCCGGAGCACAGGGCCAGTCCGGATTTCCGGAGCCCGAGATATTGAGACAGTGAGATATTGATATTTTTTGATATGGGCCAGTCCGGATTGCCGGAGCCCGAGATATTGAGATATTGGGATACATATTTTGTGTCGATGCTTGACACAGATTCTTTGTTCATTTCATTGATGATACATCGATTTTTATATAGAAATCTCACTGAGATATGAAAACAGTTTTCTCATTCCAAATGTATTCTGTTTTCAGGCATTCATACATCATAAATGTGACATGTTACTACCTGAGGCACTGACACGAGCACTTGGTATTACACTTATGTATAGATGTTTACCCTTGCCATTATTAGATACTTCAGGTTATATAATTTTGAGGATATTATTATTATATTATGACCTAGGATAGAGTCATACATGCGATTTCTGCTCGGTGATGTTTTCTACTCATGAGTTGGCAACCCACCCCCGTTGTGCCACAGTTTCTTGCAAGTTTCGCCGTACAGGTTTCCTTGATGGCTTTGCCGGCACCCTGCTTCCTTCCGAGTGATTGCTTTGGTAGGTGGGTTCACTTGCATCGTGACCACCGTTGTACACTTATTTATTTCGGTTGTATCTAGTAAACTCTATCAACCAGACTTGTATATTTGTTAGACTTAGAAGACCAGTTTATATTCTTTCGACCTTAGAGTTGTGCACTTGTATTATTACGGTTTTCTGGTTTTTCTTGAGGATATTGGTTTTCTTTCTGAGTTTTGGATCCTCCACATTCGGCGTTGTATATTGTATGTCCTGCATGGTTCTATCTGCCAATTGGCGAAGAGCTAGCTCCCGCATGGGGATGCCTTTATATTATGCTTGTTTGTACCCGTTTGGGGCCAGTATTTACAAAGGAAACTCTGCCGAAATTTTCGGAAAAGACTTGACGTTTTAAAAATGCTTACCACAACTTTCAAAGTAAATTTATATGTTAACTTTTAAATGATTTTTCCTTCACTCTCTTTTCAAATGGTTTAGATTTCTAGGCTTTTCGCTAACTTGAATTAGGTGGGGTCCTTTAGGCTTCACATGATTCAAGTGCCAGTTACGTGTTGTTTCGGGTCGTGACACTATGTCACTTACACGGTTGAATTGCAGCATCATGCTATTACTCTTGATTGTTCAGTATGGTCACATCACTATACTTGGTGGCGTGATATATTTGCTATGCTCACATCGCTATACTTGGTTGCATGATATACTTGCCTTGCTCACATCACTATACTTGGTTGCATGATATACTTGATATGCTCACATTTCGGTGATATGTGGCATACATCATGCTTTATGATATTACACATTGATATGTTGTTTTTATGAGATTATGGATTTGAGAACCGTGGTTATATTTCAAAGGAAAATATGTATTGTTTTAAAAACCCGGTTTCACTTGATATGATATTTCGAGACGTCCACCATGTGTTTCTTGGTTCTGAGATTGACATGTGAAACCCGATTCGAGGAGCGGTAGGCACCGTCAGCGGGCATACGGTGGACCCGGTGAGGTACCCCGAGGAAAGAAGACTCGTATTGTTGGCAGGGGAGCACTACCTACTGGTGATAGTATTTAGACTCTTCGGTTATTTGAAGGATATCGACCGGAGTCGTGGGATGGATATGAGGGCCGACCAGAGTAAGCGGCGCCTGAGGGCCGATCTGAGGATGCGGCGCCTGAGATATGAGGATTTACGTGTCGATGCTGGACACGGGTTTCAAGATGTTTCGAGTGTCGGTGTTAGACACACAGGTTCCATGATTTGATGTGTCATTGATGGACACCCGTTCTTTGATATCCTTATATATTTACATGCATATGCTTTCATAATGTTTCTAGTGGACGAGATCCACATGCATACAGGCATTGATTATATTGTTGGATGATATCCATATGCATACAAGCATTGATTATATTGTTGGATGATATCCATATGCATACAGGCATTGATTATTGTTGGCATATATGCAGATAAGGTAACCCCAGATATCATAGTATTACCTTTATGATATAGTTGACCTAGGAATCGATGTTTATTTCGATTTCTACCTGCTGATGTTTTTTACTCATGAGTTGGCAACTCACCCCCGTTGTGCCACAGTTCTTACAGGTTGACCTCATGGATCAGTAGCGGTATCGCTGGCACACAGCTTGCATTCAGGTGATTTGCTTTGGTAGGTGGTACATGTTGGATCGTGCCTCTCTTGTATTATTATTCCTATTGTATCTAGTCAACTCCATCAATTAGAAAACTAGTATTTTTATATGTGGTAAGACTTAGCAAGACTTATAGTTGCGAGACTTAGAGTGATAGGTTATATGTTCGCTTGGTAGGCTTGATGTCTTGCTTTTCATTTTCCTTTGTGTTGATCTTCGCCGTTGGGCGTCGTATACATATATATGCTTGTGGTGGTTGTTTCCGCCGTTAGGCGTGATTTTCTACCGTTTGGGGATGCTTTATTTATATTCTTTGTTTGTATCCGTTTCGGGGCTAGTTTTTACAAAGGAGGTGCTGCCGAAATTTTTACGAAAATAATTTTACGCTTAAGGATTTTTGCTTAATGTTTCCAAATGTTTTCATTATTTACTTCTTTTGAAAGGTTTAGATTTCTGGGCTTTGGCTGACTTAAGTAACGTTACGCCTGTAGACGTTGCGTGATTTAAGTGCCGGTCACGAGCTAATAGTTTCGGGTTGTGACACCGTAAGACAATGGAAAAAGACAGTGCGAATGCCAAGTGCCTTGTGTTGGCCTCAATGGATAGTTAACACCAGAGGCAATACGAGAAGATGGATTAGCTTCCATCTTCCTCCAAAACAAAGATTTATATAGAGAGCAATCTCGTATCGTAAGATATAAGACCTTGATGGAATTGCTTCAAGAGAGGGTGGCTGTCGGGTCATCTGTAGGGGACCATGTCCTTACAATGATCTACTATATTGAAATGCTCACGGACCTGAGGACCACGTTAGAGAATGAGTTATGTACTAACTTGATTCTACAGTCCCGCCCTTCTACTTACGCCCTGAAGGAAACCAGAGAGACACTCATTCTGTTTATTGGGGAATCTTCCTCTTCTAGATCCAAGGCGAAAGCCAAGGGAAAGAAGAAAAAAGCCTTCACCAAGCTGATAGGCGGTGTCAGTAAGGTAGAAGGAAAAGGACGGACAAAAATTTTGGGGCTAATAGTAGGGTAGGAGGGATGTTCCTATTGTCATGGAAAAGGGCATTGGCAGAAGGAATGCAGAGCTTGAAAAGCCAGAATCCAGGATCCGAAGCACGTTATGGCTTCTTCTTCGGGTGTGTTTGTGATTGAAAACTGTCTGTCAATTAACTCCACTTCCTGGGTACTAGATACCGAATCAGGATCTCATATCTGTAATTCATTACAGGCTTTAAGAAGCCATAGAGTTATCAGGGCTGGTGATCTGACTCTCAGGGTTGCTAACGGAATGAGCGTAGACACTGTATCCGTAGGGGAATATCACCTTAGAGTGACAAGCGGGTAGATATTGATTTCACGTAACTGTTTATGTATACCCAGTCTAGCTTGTAATATCATATCTGTACCTTTACTTTCTAAAGAAGGATATGATTTTACATTTGTAAGCGCTATGATCCACATCCACCTTAATTATGGTATGATTGGGTCAGATACACTAGAGGACGTTATATACGTATTAAATCAAGCTGTGGTTTTCAACGTCCAGAACACATAAAAGAAAGTCTCCAGAATTAAATAAGGGTTTTTTATGGCATTATAGACTGTGTCACATCAATGAAACGCGGTTGACGATGTTACATAGAGAGGGATATTTGGATCCGTTCGAATATCAGCCTTATGCAACTTGTCAATCTTATCACATAGGAAAGATGAAAAAGACTCCGTTCACTGGACATGGAGTAAGAGCGAGCGAGCTCTTAGGACTCATACACAGCGACGTGTGTGGTCCAATATCTACACATGCAAGAAGTGGTTATTCCTATTTCATTACTTTTAAGGATGATTTCTCTAGGTATGGACATGTATTATTGATGAATCATAAATCCAAGGCCTTTGAGAAATTCCGAGAATATAAGAATAAAGTGGAAAAAAAAACCGGCAAAAGTATCAAGACACTAAGATCTAATCGAGGTTGTGAAGAATTAAGTGCCGAGTTCCTGGATTATTTAAAAGGGAATGGAATTCTCCCTCATCTTACTCCTCCTTGCACACAACAACATAACAGTGTATCGGAAAGGCGGAAGAGAACCCTATTGGATATGGTACGTTCCATGATGAGTAATGCCGAGTTACCGCGATCCTTCTAGGGTTATGCACTAAAATCAGCTGCATATCTTTTGAAGAGGGTTCTTACGAAGACTGTTCGTACCACACCATATTAGATGTGGAGTGGGAAGAAACCCTATCTTCAGTATCAGAAGATATAGGGATGTCCAGCTTTTGTAAAAAGAGCAGCATGCAGACAACCACAAGGAATTCTCAGTACTGTGTAAGTTTGTGGGATACCCAAAGAACTCCTGGGGATATCTTTTCTATTACGCAGAGGAACAAAAGGTTTTTGTTTCTCGTCATGCCAACTTTTTGGAAAATCAATTTTTGGAAAAAGAAACTAGTAGGAGCGCAATAGAACTGGAAGAAATTCCAGAACCACAAGCTATTACTGAAAGCATGGTAAAAACAGATGTTTTGAAAGATTAGGACATCCCCGCACCACTCCGTAGGACTAGTAGGCTGTCTCATCCGCACGATAGATATTACGGTTTTCTCAAAGATGGGGATAGAGAGTATTGCATCATTAACATTGATGAGCCAACTTGCTTCCAGCAAGCCATTCAGAGCGGTGAATCGGTAAAATGGCTGGATGCAATGCGGACCGAGATAGAGTCCATGCAAACCAACAAAGTATGGACTTTGGACATTGCTCCAGAAGGGGTAAAACCCGTAGGCATCAAATGGATCTTCAGAAAGAAGATTGGTGTAGATGGATAGGTTGAAACCTATAAAGCTAGACTTGTTGCAAAAGGTTTTCGCCAAAGACCTGGTTTGGACTATGATGAAACCTTTTCTCCAGTGGCTATGCTCAAATCCATTCGGATCCTTCTTGTCATTGCTTCCTTCCACGATTATTAGATTTGGTAGATGGACGTAAATACCGCTTTTCTGAATGGACATTTGGAAGAGTGCGTTTATATGGATCAGCCAGAGGGTTTCATTCAGAGTGGGAACAGTAGGAAAGTGTGCAAGTTGCTTAAATCCATTTATGGATTAAAGCAGGCATCGCCGAGTTGGAACATCTGTTTTGATGAGAAGGTAAAAGAATTCGATTTTATGAAAAATCCAGATGAACCATGCATCTATAGTAAGATTGTAGCGAGAACTGTGGTATTCCTCGTCTTGTACGTCGATGGCATTCTCTTGATAGGAAATGACATTTCTATGCTACAATCAGTCAAAGGATTCTTGTCATAGAGGTTCTCCATGAAAGTGTAACGTTTTAGAAATCGTTTATGCAAATTTTCCGATAATCGGTAAAATAAATTGTGTTTTCCGTAAAAACCAAGATATAATCATTTTTCAATATGGACTTAAATGAACCTAGTTTAACTAGGAAATTTCTAGTATGTGGTATTCATTTAGTCACTTATAATTATTAGTTCACTTGAATATTTTTCCTTAATTAATTATTTCAAATATTATTATAAGCTTTTATTTATACATGTAATTAGTGGTAATTACAAATTGGAATGGGTTAAATATACAAATGTGAACCATGCCAACTTAATTACAAGTTTATAAATTGTTTTCTTTTTCACCAAATATCTTAAGGGTTCTAGACTTTTCTAGGGTTAAAGAAAAATAGAAAAGAAAATGAATTAGTGCTAGATTGATGTGAGGTGCATTAATTGAGGATTAAGGGTTAACTTAATCTAGAATTTTCCACATACACACACAACACTCACCTCTCTCTCCTCCTTGGCCGAGCTTCTTAGTGGCAGCCCCAAATTTTCTCCACCTCCTTTTCCAACTCAAAAAGTTTCAAAAATCCATAAAAAATCAATAAAAAATCACACAAACTCTAAATCAAATACTTACCCATTATTCATTAGCCTAATCTAGCTTGGATTAAGGAGCAAGTTAGTATTTTGGAGGCCATTTTGGGAGTCAAATTTGCAAGTTTGATATCAAGTTTGTGAGGTATAAATCCTAACCCCAAGGGTTAATTATTAGTTAATTACTTTAATTTAGCTTATTACGTGTTTAAATATGGTGTTAATTAGCAAGTTTAGAAATTCAAGAGAGGGTTTTGAAATCAAGTTAGGGTTTCGATTAATTGGATATGATTATATGTGTAGTTTAACATGCTTAGACATGAAAAATCTAAGTTAGCTGTTAGTTTGCAAATTGTTACTTTGAAATGGTCTAAATGATATAACTATGCAAACTAGGTCATTAGAATCTATGAAAATAAGTGAGCTTAAATTTTAGTTAAGAGTTGAGAAGCCGAATTATGATATTAGATGAACATGGTAGCCATTAGATCGCTAATCCACGAGATTTTTGCACCAAAACTCCTTTGGGTTGCTTACTAGGTTTTCGGTATAATTAGACGTGGGTTTCAATATACGCTGTGATGATATATATATTATCTTCGTATAATATTTAGTGTGTTGTGAATGCGCGATTGGTACGATTGAGTTTTAGGCTTGGTGGTTTTCACGAATAGCGACCCTAGTTAAAGATTTGGATATGTTTTCCTGTATTGGGATTCTTGGTTTTGAGATTTGATATTGTATTTGGTTGTTGGACGTTCGTACGTCAACGACGAGGGTTGTTTGGTTGTTTTGGCATGCCTAGGCTATAGGTTCTAACCTATAGGCAATTCAGGCACCGTATCGGTTTTCGGACTTGGTTTTCATAACATTGCGGTATGTGTTAATTCGTAGGCACGTCACGTGGACATCCAAGATGACGAAGCACATCGACTACAGCTAAACGAGGAGTTCCACAGGTGAGTAGATTTATGTCTACGGAAGAAGTCGGGTTGATGGCGTATAGCACCCACGCAAATTACGAATGGAAACCGATATATAGAATACAGTCGGAGAAACATATATTAGAAAATTATAGATATGGTTAAAAAGATAGTTAGTGGTGATATGAATGATTGAATATATATATCGAAATATGAGATGAAAGTTATAGGGACATGATTCTTTGACATGATATGATAGAAATTGTTAGTGTGATATGCCCTAGAGGCCATTACTGTATAGTACTAGTTTCTATATTAAATTATGGAAGCTTGGGATATATACACGGATTTATGACAGTCTTGCTCTATATGGTAGTATTCTACTTGGTTTGTATCCATGTTAATATGTGTATATGTTTCTTTTGACGTATCGCTAATACATATTGATAGAGCCCTTAGGATCTTTGCTTGACTATCAGCGTTGTGATGGCAGTCCCAGTAGTGGGGGCTGGGTAGTCTATAAGCGCATCCTTATACAGGTCCCTAGTCATAGGATTACTGAGATAGGGCATCGATACTCCAGAGTAGACTAGTGTATACGCATCTCATCCCAGCAGGGGAGATGGTCTGTCCTACAGCCATCAGTACGTCGTACGGGAGATAGTATGCAGGTGCTCATTGGGTTATGATTTACACTGGATGGACTCGTGGGGTACTACTGGTTGGTACTATACCTATCGTCAGGTAGCAGTTCCCAGGTGACATGAGTATAGCTTAGTCCGTTGACTTGACACTGCAACTTCGCCTTTAGTGTGTTCCCACTATTCTTAGATTGCTACCCTACCATGGCTCTATGGAGTCATGCAAACAGGTAGTCGTTAGGTGCAGTCCCGAAGAACTTGGAGGTAGTTGCGGTTAGATAGGATTCGTCTCTCCCGATATTGGGGGTTGATGTCGCGCTGTGTCCGGAGCGCCAATACATAAAGTCCCTGGCCATGGCAAGCGAAATTTACTGGTAGGTACTCCAGTAGTTTCTCAGAGTGTTTTGAACTGTACTCTGACATGACTTATACCGCTATTAGGGGTCTGATGTTTTACCGCCCCCTAAGCCCGATATGCGACACTCTTAAACGAACAGACCGGACTGTACGGAGATTGCCACAGACAGGCTCAGTAGGAGTTTGGATGAGCTTGCTCGTCGACCTTCTTATCGACAGATACCTGGGTAGCCATTACGTGCAGCTGGTACCGCTGACGTGCTTGTGTTTTAACCCACTTCCAGCGTACCGTCGAGTCATTAGAGTCCTACACAAAGAGTTTCCCAGCTTTGGGCGAAACGATGTAGAGGTCATATGGTTTTACGACAGGGTTCATTCACATATGTGTACTTGTGCGCGTGTGATGTTCGAGCGGACAATACTAGTGGGCTTTAGTTTAATTCGGATCCTAGTATTTGATTGTTAGATTAGTTTCGTCTCTTTGTATTCGTGTCTTTTGGAACACGGATGCGGGTATATATATACGGATGAGAGGGATATAGAAGGAGACACCTTATTAGGGTTTTTACCATTGACTTGATTAAAACAATTATTAGGTGGAGAAAAGTATTTGTTATTTTTTCTAATGATAATTATGGCATGGCTACTTGTTCTTGACAACTCAACTTGGATTGACCATTTGACTTGGATTGACTTTTTGACTTTAGATATTTTTGTGAGATATTTTTGTGAGCTAGATATTTTTGAGGAGATATTTTTTCATCACATGGTTGTGGTCATGTAAAGCTAGCCATCATAATTTCTATTATCAATATCAAAAATCTTTTCATTTTCCTCATGTGAGCTCTCATGCTAACTCTCTCCTTCTTCCTCTTCCTCTCAAAAACCCTAGTGTCTCATGTGTTAAGAATCAAGGGTTTGTGAGACAAAGCAATCCAAAATCACACTCTACTCATTCTAGGATTCTAGGTTACTTAGTTTAGCAAGACAAGTGATCTAGTTGCCTCAACTTGCAGGTTAAGCTCATGGTTGGAACTTTCGGGTGCATCTTCTTCGACTTCGAGAAGCTTACGAGGATGTGCTATCCATTTCCACTCCAAGGAGCCTGCGAGGAGAAGGAGGACATCATGAAGACAAGAAGGACACGATTCTACGAGGTATAACATTCATTCGAGTAGTTAAACCTCATATAGATTGCTAGCTAGGGTTTTATGTTCGATCCTTGCTTAAAGTCGATGTTGCGAAGTTCATAAAAATCATTTTTTGCTCATTCCACCTTTCCGTTATCATGTGGGGTGCCAAAATTGACAAACAATGGTATCAGAGCCTCTCATAAACACTAGATTGCTTGAAACAATGTTAGAATTCCGCCGTTTTTGTCGCCGAAAAACTGTCGACAAAAACAGTTTTCAAAAGTGATACTTTGAGTTGTTTGCGCACCCTGCGAGCTCACGGTTTGAATCAAGAAGCCACAGGGTGAAGCGTACGCACCTCGGGGACACCTCGGGGGGGACCAATGGTCGGGACCACCCCCCAAGGCCACCAATTGGTGGCCGTGGAGGCTGGTGACCCGAGAGCACCAGAATTGGTGCTCTCGGGGCTGTCCTCCTTTGGGGGCCACCTCATGGTGGCCCCCAGGGGTGGGTACCCCATTTTGAGGCCCTCCATTTGACGTCTTATCATGTGTCTTCACCTCCGTGAAGATTCGGACGGGTTTCAAGTTCGTTTCGACTCCCGGATTGGCTCAAAACTATCGATTTTGAAACATTAGCTCACTGGATTTTCAAGACTTGGAAAATTGTTTATGTTTGCTAAATGTGTGCGGAATTCTATTGTCGTAGTTACTTTGCAAGATCTGTGATGTATGTATGTTTTTGGAAACGTTGACTAATTGCTATATGTCGATTAGTCGAGATTGCACATATCTGTGATGATGTTGTGATGGTTTGTGTATATGAACTTGTTGGATCGTCGTGGATGAATAGCCGGGGATGTGAGATGAGGTTTTCATTCCTTCATTCGGTATAAAATTTGTAACGTGATGTAATATTATTTTTGCTGGGCACATTGTTCACACCAGAATATTGCATTTATTACTGCTCGTTTGTTTATTGGTAGGTGCTTTTAATCCGTGTTTTCTACATATTTACAGGCTCCTGGTTACTAGTCTAAAATAATGCAAATTATACAAAATCTCCACTGTTACGCCAAAATACAGAACATCTGTTGCCAACAGATAAAATCTGGGTTCCGGTCATCCGTATCCGTCCAGTGCCGCGCACCAGTTCCAGAGACAAGACAAATGACAGTGGTCATTCGTGTCTCGGACAAGCACAAAGCACGAGAGGGGCAGAATAAGAATCAATGGGTGCGCGGAGCTCGAAAGAGATGAGACCAAAAGAATTATTTTTGATGCCATTTTGGACTGTTGGAAATCTGAAGAAATTGTGGATGCAATTTTCAATTTTGAACATGTAGAACAACACAAGAAAACCCAGAAAAACCGACAACCTAACTCCTCCAAATGACCGTGGATCCGCGGCCAATATGGCGGATCCACGGCTGAGTTGACTCAGTGTCAACTCGGATTCTGTAGGTAGTTAGGTCATTTCATTTGGGGCCAGAATGTTGCCCTAGGGTTTCAGCACTCAGCCTATAAATAGCCCAGTTTTATGCCAAGCCAAAGGTCTTCTTTTCATGCCACTTTTTGTTAAGATTTAGTTTAGCTTCTTCTTCTTTTTCATGTCTTCCTCCATTAAAATGTAGTGAGAGCATTATGTGGATAATGAAATGAAGATGAGAGTTATTTTTATTATCTTGTCTCTTTTATTTATTGTCTTGTTATTTTATTATCTTGTATTGTAATATTAATTCTTGTTGTTAATTAGTTGTTGTTATTTCTTTTCTTGCTCTTTTCCTTCTCTTCTCGTATCCGTATTATTTTCAAGCGATGATATTTCAATGGAGTTCCTTACTTAGGTGAGGACCCAAGAGTTAGCTTTCACCATTTGTAAAACCGTATTTTCCTTTCCTCTCTTTTCTTCCTTCTTGTTTTGTTTTGTTTTCTTTTATAATGTGTGGATAATTTCCTACTTGTTATGTCTAAGGAAGGTGGTATGAGGGACGGAGAAATCCCTTGTGATTTTCTTCGCCAAACATCTTGAAATGAACCCCGAAAAAACAAACGCAACCGCCTAACTTAGGCGCGCTATACGTGACATGGAGCCGCGACCTAAGTTGAGAAGTCCTTTAAGCGCACTACAAAGTGACATGTAGTTGTGACTTAATTGGATACATGGTTGCGGGTGTTTGACCGAGAGTTTGAAATAAGCGTATTTAGCGGACGGACAAGCGGCACTAGGAATGGATTTAGCGTTGGAAATATCGTTTAAACTCGCAAATGTTAGTTATATGTATGCCCTAGAGGCCATTACTGTACATTGGATGTATATTATAGTGGATACTGGAACATATATAGGTAGGACTTTCTTGCTCGACATGATAGTACGCTATCTGGTTGCTCTTTATCTTAACGTGTATACTTTCTGTCTCTCTGTTACATTTTGATAAAGCCCTTAGGATGTGTACTTGACTTCCAGGACTGTAATGCAGATCATACTAGTGGGGCCTGGATAGTCCATGAGTACATCCTTCAATGTTCCTAGTCGAGGGAATATCGAGACGGCGCATCGATATTCCAGAGTAGACTAGCGTATATCTTCTCGACACATGCGATGGGCGATGGATGATCCCATATCCATTGGTGTTTGACATCGGAGATGGTATGCGGGTGCTCAGTGGAGACTGGGTACACTGAACGGACTCGCCGAGAACTCCCAGATGGTATTATACCTCACGTCAGATGGCAGTTCTCTGGTGACACTGGTACAGCTTAGTCTGTTGACCCGAGATCATCATAGAGTCTTGTGTGTCTCCCACTGTGCATTGATTTCCACCCTACCACGGCTCTACTGAGTCATGCAAACAGGTGGTTTTTGGGTACAGTCCCGATTCACATAGAGGCAATGAGCGATAGGAGGGGATTCGTCTCTCCCGGTATTGGGGGTTGATGTTGCGCTATGCTCGACTGGCCATAACAGGAAATCCCTGGCAAGGGTTGCTGTGATATACTGGTAAGAGTTATCAGTAGTTTCACGAATGTTATGGACCTCAAGTCGGCATGACTTATTGAGCTACTGGGGTCTGACGTTTACCACCCCTAGGCGAGATATACGACATATCAGACGAACAGACCGGACTGTACGGTAAGTGTTACTGGTTGGATTCACAGGAGTGTGAGCGGGCTTGCTCGTCGATCTTCTGATCGCTCAATACCCGGGTGGCCGTTACGTTTAGCAGACCGCTTGCGGCTTGTGGGTGTTTGATATGATCATCATCTGCTGCCGGCGTATTGACGAGTCTTTAGAGTCCTACACAGAGGTTTCCTAGCTCAAGCGAAACGAAATAGGAGCGCATATGAGATATGTGCGGGACCGAGAATAATACCAGTAAATGATACTGTATTTGATTCTCGCGATTTGTAACATTGATCGGTTATATGCTATATAGCCGAATTATCAGATCAAGTGTTGATTCGATAAGTTGTTACTATTGATATTAGTCGGTTATATACGATATGACCAGATCGTTAAATCAAGTGTTGATTTAATGATTTAATGCATAATTATATATTTGATATATTATTTTGTATTAACTAGTATAGGTTCACTTAAATTGGATTTACTCACTTGTATTGCACTTTGTATATGTGATATATTTTTTGGTGCACATGATTGTATCATGTTTGATGATACATTCTAGCTTGGTTTTGTGTAAAGTATTAAACCATGGTTAGTTAGTGGTTAGGGTATCATTTCTTTTACTTATTCATTTATCTATTTATTTATCTCATTTAGAAAAGAAAAAGAGAAAAGAATGGTTGCTATTTTTGTTTTTATTTGAAGCTTCTTGAAGCTTTGAATTAGTCCACCATTCTTGTCTTATACTTAACTCTAACCATTCAAGTTAACCATGGTCCATTCTCTACAATTAACCAAGGGTTAATATATGATAAGTATTGATTTATTTATCTAATTATTCAACACTTATCATTTCATCTTCTTCTTCTTCATCTTCTTCTTCCATGAAGAAAGCTTGCTACATCAATGGCAAGTGTTGAAAACAAGTGAGAAATCCAATTCTAAAGTGAACCCACTTCCTATTTCTTCAATCCTCTACCTCTTGCCAAGTAGTATAGGGTGTTTCCTTCACAAGTTTTCATGACTTGATGAAGTGAGAGCTTGATCTTGTGATGCCTCGACGTAGATCATCTTCGGCATCGAACCGACGACCAAGCCCGTCCATTTCTTCGATGAAGCCGATGCTAGAGCCCAAGATACGATTTGGACATCGAGGGAACTTCATCACGGAGCCTAGGAGGTGGAGGACCGGATCTACAAAGGTTGTAGCCCCTTCCCTTTAGCTATATTTCCGTTTACTTGCTTGCATCGCCTTGTTTTCTAGTTAACGATCCGTATTAGGGTTTGTAGGCACAAGGAAATTTTTGAATTGAGCATGTTTTATCACTTGTGAGACTCCATTAGTGTGCCTAGGAACCCTACAGTGGTATCAGAGCCTAGCTAGAGCCTTGGGCGATGCGTAGACGGAGTTAGAAGTCCGATTGTCCCGAAACCCTAATCGTAATTTGCTCTCTGGACTTTTTTGAAAAAATGGGTTTTTTCCAGATTAAAAATTCGTAAAAAATTCAGCAGGAAGACCTAAGAATTATGGCGCAAAACGAGGACCTAACTCATGTAAACTGCTGCGGAACAGCGGCAGAAGCATGGCTTCTGCCGCGGTTCCACGGCCGTATGGTCCCATTACCCAATAAATCTTGCACAGTAATTCCTATTTTCTGGTGTTGGATTTTCTGGGATTTTTTAATAATTATTCAAGAGTTGAATTTTCTGGGTTGTATTGGGGACTCGGTGTTTCGATCGGATTGTCTAACTCTGTCTATGTGGCTTTCCGGGTAATTTTAGAATATGTTAAAAAGTTCGACCGGATATAAATACCCACTTTTTCCCCTGCTGGGAAATTTCCAATTGTTGGATTTTTCCGTAGTTTAACGACGTTCTAAGTAGTGCAAGTAACGCGATGGACCCTCTAGAAGACAACAAACCTTAACTCGATTATGTGACCGTCTTGAACTGCCCTTTGAACCTTCGGGTTTGGGACAGTACGGCGTGCCACATGTGAGGCGTTGGCTTGACCCTTCTACGGCTGGACCGTTGGTACTGAGGCACGAACTGAATGTTGTTAGACTTATTTCATGTGTTGAGCTGTTTCAGGAAAACTTGGGTGTTCGAATGTTCAATCGGAAAGTTTAACATTTTCTGTTTATCCGGAATGTGATACAACAATTGGAATTCACAAAAGTTATGTGATAACTGAATGAATGTTATAAACATAGCACTTTAGTCTCACTTGATCGGTTGCCACGGAATTTTGATGTGATCAAAAGTCCGTCGCAATCACGTAGCATACGCGGATACTCACCGGATAAACTTAATAGACAGCCTCACTCCATAGCCCCGACCAAGTGACTGTAGGAGAACCCCGTCGCCGAAAGCATCCGTTCGGGTGCTCGCGGTAGCGGTGTTCCGCCTTGGTGCACTTCGTCGCCGGTATCGGGGGTGCTACCGTCTACTGAAGTTTGCGACGAGTATTCGATCAGGATGACGGGAATCTTGTTGAATTGCCCGACTTGATATTGAAAAGAGTTTTCGATAATGAGACTAAAATGCGAGGTTTATAATTGTTAGGCATGCGATGTCTAAGTAATTCATTTGATCAGGCATGCGATGTCTGAGGTGGTTGTGGATTCCAACTGTTGTAATTTTACACTTTCTTTTCTGTGACCGTAAGTGTAATATGTGATGTCTCCAGTTTCGTTGCTATATGTCAATGACAATTGGGATGCGCATATTTACTTACGTTGATGACATGTGATATTATGTGTTGCTGGATATATTATATTGGATCGTCGTGTTTGAATAGCCGGGGTTTTTTTTATGTGAGATGAGTGTTTTTCATTTTCATTCATGTAAAAACTTGTATGTAATATTCTTTTATTGGGGCACTTCCAGGTTGCGGATGTTGTCACCATTTGTATATTATTTACTTTTCTGCACTAGGATAGACCCAAGGAGGGGAGCATAAGTAACCGGGTTCTGGGGTCCAGTGGGAGACCAACTCGAGGAGTCGAGTCCGGGTCTCCTAACCCTAGAATTGGTAGGGTTGCTTGCCGCTCTCGTAGGAGTCTAGGGGTGTGTGTTTGGCTATTCATCACGACCGTGGAATCCGTGTTTTATACCGGCTCGTATTGAAAACACGGACGTCCTAGTATATCCAATATTTCATATGTATCTTCTGCTGTGATTTATCTGTGATCATGTGATGTTCTGTGACTGATATTATATATGGTATATATGATATATTATATAAACGTTGCTTACGTTTTACACCCGCGCTAGCCCTGCCCCGCTTTGCCGTTAGTTACCTAACCTAACGGTGCAGACGGGACATCGAGGCGAATGCGGATGGCATAAACGTACGTTATATTTATCTGTGATGTTTAGGTGGATTTAAATGATGGGATATTCATTAATGAGATTAGTGAAAGAAAATAAACCTAATTGATGTTGTGGAATCGAATTTCAAAATAAAAACAGGTAGCTACAGTTCTTGCTTTGCATCGCGGTGTTCATTATAGAACATCCTGCACCTTATTCGATGAGGAAAGGACCGAGATCCCTTCACCGGGAGTGACTCCTTTAGCAATAACTGGCAGATGCTACAACCCTCGGTTTGTCTTTGATCGCTTCTATAGTTTCCGCTTTGCACAGTGATATATATGATATATCCCGCACCTCATTCGACGAGGAAAGGGCCGACGATCCCTTCACCGGGAGTGACCCCTTTAGCAAAACTAGAAAAGCCTCGAAAACATTCCATTTAAAAACCATTTGATTCCACAACGAGATCAAGTTCAAAGCGTTAAAGGTTTTCATAAAAACCATTCGCAACCCTCCGTCATTTTAGGAAGTAGAGTACTTAGTATTCGTGATACGTTTGTCGACCATAGCCGAGGCGTAGTGTGCGGTAGCTAAGTGATGTCTTCCTACATAGCATATGATGCGATTAGTTAGGACAGTCATGTGGCTTTGTTGACCTTAGCCAAGGGTCATGTGGGTGGGTCTAATTAATCAAGAAATGACGGGTAGAACTTGACTAGTACCTATGATTTGTTGACCTTAGCCAAGGTCATAGGTGCTGGGGGTAAAAACCATTATCGGGAGTTTCAAGTGTTGAAATTTGCAATGAGATTGCATACCTTCTATGTGATAGTTGGATCCCGATACCCACTGCGAGTAATTGTTACTCCTGGGAGAGTTTTGCACTTTGCAATTAGCCGATCAAGTAGGTGTCTAGAAAGGTGTCAACGGGGTTACGCTTCTGGGAAAACGAGGTTTACTGTAATTAGGTCCGTTGGAAAGCACGGGGAACCTCCCTCAAAGTACCGATACTGGCCTGGCTGAAAGATTGGCGAACTTGTAGAGTGTAATTAATCCCGGCTAGTCTTTCCTTTTAGGGTTTGAAGGAAGATTTGATAAAAACAGTGGGAGCCATCCTGATTAGATAAAATACATAACCAATCTAATCTTGCAAGAGCGCACGCAGAGTGTTTTCTTCTCTCTCTCTCCTGGTAGCGACCATATCACGCCTTAATCAAGATAATAATACGGATGTATTGACCGAACCCGCTTGTTATACTGAGATGGGGAACGTTGGTCCCGCTCCAACTTATAATTGTTATAAGACAGAGCAGGAAATAGGGGAATACCAGAATTCCTATGCCGCCCAAACGAAGAAAGTGCATATGATGCATCTCCTTCGGGTGTGTTCATTATACAGAACTGTTTCTCAGTATCCTCTGCATCCTGGGTATCTGATACCGGATCAGGATCCCAGATATGTAATCTGTTACATAGGGCTACAAAAAGGTAGAAAAACTGAGAACGGGTGATAAGTTTCATGAGGCAGAAAACAGGGCAAGTGTTGCAGCCAAGTCTGTTGGTCACTGTCACCCTGTATTACCAATACATTGATTCTGAACAAATACTATTAGATACCGAACCTGATATACAAAATCATATCAGTCTCTTTATTAGTAAAGAAATGATATAATTTTGTATTGTTGGATAATGTTTTGAACATTTCCTATATCAAAAGTTGATCGGTTCAGGCACGTTATCTAAAAGCATTGACGTTCTAAATCAGACTACAGTTCCTTGTATACTGAACACACACAAGTGGAAGAGTTCAGAAATGAACAAATTCTTCTTGAGGTATTGTAGACTAGGTCACATCAATGCGACCGGACTGGCTGAAGTTACATTTTAGATGCATATTTAAATCAGTTTGAATTTACATCTTGTGAAACTCGTCAGTCATGTCACAAAGATAAGATGACCATAGCTCTGTTTATTCGAAACAGAGAAAGAGTTAGTAAACTCTTGGGACTGATACATTATGATGTATGTAAGGTCTCCTGTCTACACATGCTAGGACTGGTTCTTTATACTTCATTATATTCTCTGATAATCTCTCAAGATTCAGTCGTATGTTCCTGTTGAAACATAGGTCCGAAGCTTTTGAGGTATTCACAGAATATAAGTTGGAAGTAGAGAACCAAAATACGGGTATAAGTATTATGTCCTATGATGAGATCAGGGAGGAGAATGCTTGTGCATGGAATCCTTAGACTATTCTAAAGGAAAATGAGATTCTCTCTCAGTATTACTCCTCTGAATACACCACAGCACAACGGTGTATCGGGGCGGAGCAATCACACAATATTAGATATGGTGTGCTCTATGATGAGTATTACTGAGTTATCTATTTCCTTTTGGGTGTTATGCGCTTGAAAAGCTGCATACCTATTGAATTAGGTTCGAATTAGATCACTGCCTACCATTCCATATGAGATATGGTATGGGAAGAGCCCATATCTTAAGTTAGTTAAGATTTGGAGCTGTCCAGCCTATGTCTAAAAAGCAAAATCTGGACAAGCTCGAGGCAAGGTCAGTTATGTAGAACTAGAAAGGTTCCATCTATACAATCAAAAGCTGATGATTTGGTAGAACCAAAGCATTCAATAGAATCCAACGAACTTCAGCCACTCCGCCGATCTAGTAGGGTTCCTCATCCGCCTGAGAGATACCTCGGTTTCTCGATCACAGTGGGAGCGAGGATTGCATCATGAGATGATGACCCAACCAGTTTCGAGCAGGCCATCGAGAGTAGGGACTCTGTAAGAATGGCTGGATGCATAACGATCTGAGATGGAATCCACATACACCAGCAAAGTATGGACTTTAGCTGCTATATCTGAAGGGTTAAATCCCCATCAGGAGCAAGTATATCTTGAGAAGATTACTTGGTGTACATTGAAAAGTTGAGACTTTCAAAGCTAGACTTGTTAAAGGTTTTCGTCATCAACCAGGCACGGATAATGATGAAACCTTTTCCAGGGACTATGTTTAAGTCCATCCAGATCCTACTTGCCACGGCTACATACCATGACTACGATATCTGGTGGTTGGGTGCCATGACTACTTTTCTAACTAATGATTTAGAAGAGAATGTCTATAAGAACACAGCCAGAGGGCCTCGTAGACAGTGGGAGCAGCGGAAACGTGTGCAAGATACTTTATAGGATAAAGCAGGCATCGCGGAGTTGGAACATCTGTTTTGATGGATTAGTCAAAGAAGTTGACATCATCAAAATGGTAGATGAACCTTGTATAAACAAAAGGGTAGTAGGGAGTATGGTGACGATCCTCGTAGAGTACGTGGATGACATACTCTTGTTAGGGAAGGAGTTTCCTATGCTACGCTCGATCAATCTCCGCTTATCACAATGATTTTCCATATAGGATCAAAGTGATACCTACTAAATCCTAAGCTTTGGATCTATGAGATAGATCTAATTGGATGTTAGGATACTCACTAGTTGAAGTGAGATGGTATCAATCGATCCTGGGGAGAATCACTGGAAGGGTTCCAGAGTGATAAAGATGACTGAATGTCAGTCACAGGCATTGTCTTTACCCTTAGTAAAAGGACGGTATGTTGGAAGATTTCCAAGCTAGATACCGTGACAAACTAGATGATAAAGGCTGGTAACATCGCTATTAAAGATACTACCAAAGAGGCAGTTTGGGTGTATATTGGTTCATAAGATGAACTAGGTTCCTTCCATTGTATGACAATGGAAGTGTGGTTTTGGCCCTGGAACCCTGGTCCCATCAGTGACCCAGACATATTTTGAGGCAGCATCACCTGATCATGGAGATAGTTGATCTTCAGGTTGATCGAGGTTAGGAGAGTAGACTCAGAGGACAACACGGCGGATCCACTCACGAAGGCATTTTCCCAAAGAGAGACTTTTAGGGGATGGTTGAGTATGTGATACTGCAACCACTGCTACAGATGGCCCTAGTGCAAGTGGGAGATTGTTAGTTATATGTATGCCCTAGAGACCATTACTGTACATTGGATGTATATTGTAGTGGATGCTGGGAAATATATAGGTAGGACTTTCTTGCTCGACATGATAGTACGCTATCTGGTTGCTCTTTATCTTAACGTGTATACTTTCTGTCTCTCTGTTACATGTTGATAAAGCCCTTAGGATGTGTACTCGACTTCCAGGACTGTGATGCAGATCATACTAGTAGGGCCTGGATAGTCCATGAGTACATCCTTCAATGTTCCTAGTCGAGGGAATATCGAGACGGGGCATCGACATTCCAGAGTAGACTAGCGTATATCTTCTCGACCCATGCGATGGGCGATGGATGATCCCATATCCATTGGTGATTGACATCGGAGATGGTATGCAGGTGCTCAGTGGAGACTGGGTACACTGAACGGACTCGCCGAGAACTCTCAGATGGTATTATACCTCACGTCAGATGGCAGTTCTCTGGTGACACTGGTACAGCTTAGTCTGTTGAACCGAGATCATCATAGAGTCTTGTGTGTCTCCCACTGTGCTTTGATTTCCACCCTACCACGGCTCTACTGAGTCATGCAAACAGGTGGTTTTTGGGTACAGTCCCGATTCACATGGAGGCAATGAGCGATAGGAGGGGATTCGTCTCTCCCGGTATTGGGGGTTGATGTTGCGCTATGCTCGACTAGCCATAATAGGAAATCCCTGGCCAGGGTTGCTGTGATATACTGGTAAGAGTTATCAGTAGTTTCACGAATGTTATGGACCTCAAGTCGGCATGACTTATCGAGCTACTGGGGTCTGACGTTTACCACCCCTAGGCGAGATATGCGACATATCAGACGAACAGACCGGACTGTACGGTAAGTGTTACTGGTTGGATTCACAGGAGTGTGAGCGGGCTTGCTCGTCGATCTTCTGATCGCTCAATACCCGGGTGGCCGTTACGTTTAGCAGACCGCTTGCGGCTTGTGGGTGTTTGATATGATCATCATCTGCTGCCGGCGTATTGACGAGTCTTTAGAGTCCTACACAGAGGTTTCCTAGCTCAAGCGAAACGAAATAGGAGCGCATATGAGATATGTGCGGGACCGAGAATAATACCAGTATATGATACTGTATTTGATTCTCACGATTTGTAACATTGATCGGTTATATGAGATATAGCCGAATTATCGGATCAAGTGTTGATTCGATAAGTTGTTACTATTGATATTAGTCGGTTATATGCGATATGACCGGATCGTTAAATCAAGTGTTGATTTAATGATTTAATGCATAATTATATATTTGATATATTATTTTGCATTAACTAGTATAGGTTCACTTAAATTGGATTTACTCACTTGTATTGCACTTTGTATATGTGATATATTTTTTGGTGCACATGATTGTATCATGTTTGATGATACATTCTAGCTTGGTTTTGTGTAAAGTATTAAACCATGGTAAGTTAGTGGTTAGGGTATCATTTATTTTACTTATTCATTTATCTATTTATTTATCTCATTTAGAAAAGAAAAAGAGAAAAGAATGGTTGCTATTTTTGTTTTTATTTGAAGCTTCTTGAAGCTTTGAATTAGTCCACCATTCTTGTCTTATACTTAACCCTAACCATTCAAGTTAACCATGGTCCATTCTCTACAATTAACCAAGGGTTAATATATGATAAGTATTGATTTATTTATCTAATTATTCAACACTTATCATTTCATCTTCTTCTTCTTCATCTTCTTCTTCCATGAAGAAAGCTTGCTACATCAATGGCAAGTGTTGAAAACAAGTGAGAAATCCAATTCTAAAGTGAACCCACTTCCTATTTCTTCATCCTCTACCTCTTGCCAAGTAGTATAGGGTGTTTCCTTCACAAGTTTTCATGACTTGATGAAGTGAGAGCTTGATCTTGTGATGCCTCGACGTAGATCATCTTCGGCATCGAACCGACGACCAAGCCCGCCTATTTCTTCGATGAAGCTGATGCTAGAGCCCAAGATACGATTTGGACAGTGAGGGTACTTCATTACGGAGCCTAGGAGGTGGAGGACCGGATCTACAAAGGTTGTAGCCCCTTCCCTTTAGCTATATTTCCGTTTACTTGCTTGCATCGCCTTGTTTTCTAGTTAACGATCCGTATTAGGGTTTGTAGGCACAAGGAAATTTTTGAATTGAGCATGTTTGATCACTTGTGAGACTCCATTAGTGTGCCTAGGAACCTTACAGCAAATCCCATTCCTATGTCCTCCTAATCCCCGCTACTTTCGATTATCCCAACACCGTTTTAAGAATAGCAAAAGATAAGCACAAGACTAATCCTAACTGTACTAACCAATCTTAACATTAACAAGCTTACTTGAACATAAATACAAACAGTTAGGATAGTTTCGAACAAAAACATATACATTCTTTATTGGCTCGTCTAAAACACGAACGAACATACAACCATCTCCCTGCGGATCGACCCGTGCTCAACCGGCTAGCTGCAAAGCGACACCGTCCTGATCGTGGTTATTAACTTTAGAATTTTTAATACACAACATGCTTTCCGCGTGCGATCACGCATCCGAGTTGAGGTTGTAGCCACCGTTGTATTTTTTTTTTTATTGTTTTTTCTCCTAGGATAGACCCAAGGTGGGATGCACAAACTACCAGGTACGTTTAAGTGCCGAGTGGCCTACTCATTTTGTTGACGGAGGTTTCTTCACTTCGTGTATTTGGTGGATAGTTTGTCGCACCTGTAGGGGTCTAGGTTGGGGGTTTGGCTATTTATTCATCACGACCGTGGAATCCGTCTTTCGTTATAGGCTCAAATGAAATGCTGAATTCCTAGTATATCTAATGTGTTCATCTGTGATCTGGAATGCCTATCACTGCATTTGAAAAATGTATATATCTATATATGATATCTAGTAGACGTTGCTTATGTTTTGCAACCGCGCTAGTCCAGCCCTCGCTCTGTCGTTAGTTAGGTAACTTACGGGTGATGATGAGGCCCCATGGCGAATGCGGATAGCATAAGCGTACGTTGTATTTGCAATGGTTGGTTAATTGATGGGACTGCATTATATTAATGCTAAGCAAAAAAACCAAAGTTGAATCGTTGGAACAATTTCAAAACCAATCGGTTTTTTCAAAACAGCAAAACTTTTAAAATGCGGAGCTTAAACCACCCTTTTTTAAAAGCTATCTGGTTCCTTCGATTATATCAAGTTCACTACGTTCACGGTTTCGCCAAAACCATTCGTAGCCCTCTGTCATTTCAGTTAAACATTCAGTAGTATACAAGCTATGTATTTTGACCTTAATCAAGGCATAGTGATTGGTAGTCGCTGAATATTTATCTGTAGCATAGATAGATGCGTTGGTTTGGGACAGTCGTACTGCTATTTCGGCCTTCGTCAAGGGTATGTACGGGTGGGTTCAAATTAACTTGGACAATGATGGATAGAACTTGACATGTGACTTATGATATGTTGGCCTTCATCAAGGTCATAAGAGCGTGGGGCAAAAATCCACATCAGGAGTTTCTTAAGAAACTGAAATTTGCTAGTGTTGCATACCATTTGGAGTGTGATAATTTTGGTAGGATTCCTTCGACTTTATCACACGATGATATTTGGATCCCGATCCTACTGTGAGTATATGCTACTCTTCGAGAGATTTTTTCACTTATCGATCAATGCTATAAACCAAGTAGGTGTCTACAAAGGTGTTACCGGGGCTACGCCCCCAGGTAAAAGAGGTTATTTAATTAAGGAACTTCACGAAAGCGTCGTAAAATCTCCTTCGAAGTACCGACACTGGCCTGGCTGAACGGTTAAGCAAGTACTGTAGGGTGAGATTAATCCTGACTAATTTTTCTTTTATGGTTTGAGGAAGGATTCGAGAAACAGTGGGAGCCATCCTATTTAGATAAACTAAAAACCAATCTAAATTTTCAAGGGCATCATGCTAAATTGTTTCTTCTCTCTCTCTCTCATAATTGCAGCGACCAAACATGACGGGCCTTAAATTACAATTAGATAAAAATATATTGACTGGGCCAAACGATAAAGATTGGTTCAGGAATGTCAAGATGGTAATAAATTATGATTTTGGGCTATATCCTCATACTAAAGCCCCGCCGTCCCAGGTCAAGAATCCAGTGTCGCGAATAGGGAAATCCGTAAGACTTGGGAGATTGACTGTGTGAAGGCCAAGTTCCTTGTGCTGGCCTCTATGGACAACGAGCAACAGAGGCGGCATGAGAATATGGATCTTGAATCCATATTCCTCCATACCAAAGAATTATATGAAGAGCAATCTCGTATCGTAAGATACGAGACCTCGAAAAAGCTTTTTCAGGCGAGGTTGGTCGTCGGATCATCTGTAGGGGAACACGTCCTTAAGATGATTGGCTATATTGAAGAACTCGCGGACCTCGGGACCACGTTAGAGAATGAGCTGTATACAGACTTGATTCTACAGTCCCTTCCTTCCACCTACGCTTAATTTATCTTAAATTTTAATATTCATGGTAAAGAAGTTGAACTACTGGAACTCCTCAACATGTTGAGGAGTGCTGAGGGCATCCTGAAGAAATCCAGGAAAACACCCGCTCTGCTTATTGGTGGAGCTTCCTCTTTTAGGTCCAAGGCAAGAGTCAAAGGAAAGAAGAAGAAGGCCCCTACCAAGCCGCGAGGCGGTGTTAGTAAGGTGGAAGCAAAGGGAAAAGCAAAAGTGGCGAGACCGACAGTAGGAAAGGAGGAATGCTTCTACTGTCATAAAAAGGGCCATTGGAAGAAAGATTGCAGGGCTTGGAAGACCAAGAACCAAGACCCGAAGCAAGTTGTGGCTTCGGCTTCAGGTGTGTTTGTTATTGAAAACTGTCTGTCAATCAATTCTACTTCCTGAGTATTGGATACGGGATCAGGATCTCATATCTGTAATCTTTGCAGGCACTGAGAAGCCGCAGAGTTCTGAATACCGGTGATATGACCCTCTGGGTTGCTAACGGAGCGAGCGTGGATGCTGTGTCCGTAGGGGAATATCACCTAGGATTGACGAGTGGACATATTTTGGTTTTGCGCAACTGTTTTTATGTGACTAGATTGACTTGTAAAATCATTTCTTTATCTTTGATATCAAAAGAAGGTTATGATTTTACATTTATAAGCGATGTTGTAAACATCCACCTTAATCATGGTCTGATTGGGTCAGGTACTCTAAGCAACGGTATATACGTATTAAATCAACTGCAAATTTTCAATGTCCAGAAGATACATAAAAGAAAGACTCTAGAATTAAATCAAGCTTTCTTATGGCATTGTAGACTAGGTCACATCAATGAAACAAGGTTGACTAAATTACAAAAAGAAGGATATTTGGATCCGTTCGAATATCAATCTTATGCAACTTGTCAATCATGTATCAAAGGAAAGATGACAAAAACTCAGTTCACTAGACACAGAGTAACAGCGAGCGAGCTCTAGGGACTCATAGACAGCGACGTGTGTGGTCCAATGTCTATACATGCAAGAAGTGGTTATTCATATTTCATTACATTTACGGAAGATTTCTCTAGGTATGAACATGTCTTCTTTATGAAACATAAATCCGAGGCCTTTGAGAAATTCCTAGAATATAAGAATGAAGTGGAAAAACAAACCGGGAAAGGTATCAAGACTCTAAGATCTGATCGAGGTGGTGAATACTTGAGTGCCGAGTTCCTGGATTGCCTAAAAGAGAATGGAATTCTCTCTCCGCTTACTCCTCCATACACACCACAACACAACGGTGTATCGAAGAGACGGAACCAGACCTTATTGGATATGGTACGTTCCATGCTGAGTAACGCTGAGTTACTACGATCATTCTGGGGTTATGCATTAGAATCAGCTGCATATCTTTTGAACAAGGTTCTTACCAAGACTGTGCCAACCACACCACTTCATATGTGGAGTAGGAAGAAACCCTATCTTCAGTATCTGAATATATGGGGATGTCCATCTTTTGTCAAAAAGCAGCATGCGGACAAACTCGAGGCACACTCGATATTGTGTAAGTTTGTGGGATACCCAAAGAAGTCCAAAGGGTATCTTTTCTATTACACAGAGGAACAAAAGGTTATTGTTTCTCGTCAAGCCCACTTTTTGGAACATAGATTTTTAGAAAAAGAAACTAGTGAGAGTGCAATAGAACCGGATGAAATACCTGAACCACAAGCTATTATTGAGAGCTTAGTAGAACCAGAAGTTCCAAAAGAACAGGACATTCCCGCGCCACTCTGCAGGAGTAGTAGGCTGTCTCATACGCCCGATAGATACTACGGTTTTCTCGTAGACGGGGATAGAGAGGATTGCATCATTAATAATGATGAGCCACCTAACTTCCACCAAGCCATTCAAAGCACAGACTCGGTAAAATGGCTTGATGCAATGCGGACCGAGATGGAGTCGATGTACACCAACAAAGTATAGACTTTGGACATTTCTCTAGAAGGGGTAAAACCCGTAGGCTGCAAATGGATTTTCAGAAAGAAGATTGGTGTAGATGGAAAGGTTGAAACCTATAAGGCTTGACTTGTTGCAAAAGGATTTCGTCAAAGAACTGGTTTGGACTATGATGAAACATTTTATCTAGTGGCTATGCTCAAATCCATTCGGATCCTTCTTGCCATTGCTGCCTTCTACGATTATGAGATTTGGCAGATGGACGTAAAGACCGCTGTTCTAAATGGACATTTGGAAGAGTTGATCTATATGGAACAACCAGAGGGTTTCATTCAGAGTGGGAGCAACGGGAAAGTGTGCAAGTTTCTTATGTCCATTTATGGACTAAAACAAGCATCGCAGAGGTTTTGATGAGATGGTCAAAGAATTTGACTTTATCAAAAATCCAGATGAGTCGTTCATTTATAGTAAGATTGTAGCTAGAACTGTAGTATTCCTCGTCTTGTACGTGGATGGCATTCTCTTGATAGGAAATAACATTCCGATGCTACAATCTGTCAAAGGATTCTTGTCAAATAGATTCTCCATGAAAGACCTGGGTGATGCCTCATACATTCTGGGGATCCAGATCTATCGTGATAGATCTAAGAGGATGTTGGGACTTTCGCAGTCCAGGTACATCGACACCATACTGAAAAGATTCAGTATAGAAGATTCTTAGCGCGGTAATTTACCGGCTTGTCACGGAATCACCCTCTCCAAAGAGATGTCTCCTAAGGCTGATTTGGAAAAGGATCGCATGTCTATTATACCCTACGCTTCTGCGGTAAGCTCTATAATGTATGCGATGTTGTGTACCAAACTAGATGTTGCTTATGCACTGATCGTGGTAAGCCGGTATCAGTCAAACCATGGGGAGAAGCACTGGATAGCAGTAAAGAACATTCCCAAGTACCTGAGAAGGACTAAGGAGATGTTCTTGGTGTACGGCAGAAAAGACCTCCAGATCGAGGCATTTGCTCACTCCAGCTTCCAGAGTGATAAGGATGACTCCATGTCCATGTCAGGTTATGTCTTTGCCCTCAATGGAGGTGCGGTCTGCTGGAAGAGTTCCAAGCAGGACACCGTTGCTGACTCGACGATGGAAGCTGAGTATACCGCAGCTTCTGATGCCGCAAAAGAAGCAGTCTGGATGAGGATGTTCTAAACAGAACTCCAGGTGGTTCCGTCCATTGTTGATCCAATACCTCTGTATTGTGACAACAACGGGGCTATAGCTTTAGCAAAGGAACCCAGGTCACATCAAAAGTCTAGTCACATCTTGAGGCGGTATCACCTGATCAGGGAGATCGTGGATTGCCGGGAGATCGAGGTACGGAGAGTTGCTACTAAAGACAACACTGTAGATCCATTCACAAAGGCCATCCCTTAGACGCAGTTCGCGAGGCTATTCGAGATGATAGGTCTGCGATATGCCAGCACATGGCCTTAGTGCAAATGGAAGATTGTTAGTGTGATATGCCATAGAGGCCATTATTGTATAATACTAGTTTGTATATTATATTGTCGAAGCATGGGATATATACACAGATTTATGACAGTCTTTCTCCATATAGTACTATGCTACTTGGTTTGTATCTATCTTAATATGCGCATATGTTTCTTTTGACGTATCGCTAATACATATTGATAGAGCCCTTAGGATCTTTGCTTGACTACCAGCGTTGTGATGGCAGTCACACTAGTGGGGGCTGGGTAGTCTATAAGTGCATCCTTATACTGGTCCCTAGTCGTAGGATTAATGATACAGGGCATCGATACTCCAGAGTAGACTAGTGTATACGCTTCTCATCCCAGCAGGGAAGATAGTCTGTCCCACAGCCATCAGTACGTCGTACTGGAGATAGTATGCAGGTGCTCATTGGGTTATGAGTTACACTAAATGGACTCGTAGTGTACTGTTGGTTGGTATTATACCGATCCTTAGGTAGCCGTTCCCAGGTGACATGAGTACATCTTAGTCTGTTGACTTGATACTGCTACTTCGCTTCAAGTGTGTTCCCACTGTTCTTAGATTGCTACCCTACCATGACTTTATTGAGTCGTGCAAATAGGTAGTAGTTGGGTGCAGTCCCAAAGCACTTGGAAGCAGTTGCGGATAGATAGGATTCGTCTCTCCCGGTATTGGGGGTTGATGTCGCGCTGTGTTCGGAACACCATTTCATAAAGTCCCTGGCCAGGGCAAGCGAGATTTTCTGGTAGGTACTCCAGTAGTTTCTTATGGAGTTTTGGACTGTACTCCGACACGACTTATACCGCTATTAGGGGTCTGACGTTTTACCGCCCCCCAAAGCCCGATATGTGATACTCTTAGACGAACAGACCGGACTGTATGGAGATTGCCACAGACAGGCTCAGTAGGAGTTTGGATGAGCTTGCTCGTCGGCCTTCTTATCGACAGATACCTCGGTAGTTGTTACGTGCAGCTAGTACCGCTGACGTGCTTATGGTTTAACCCACTGCCAGCGTACTGTCGAGTCTTTAGAGTCCTACAAAGTGAGTTTCCCAGCTTTGGGCGTAACGATGTAGAGGTCGTATGGTTTTATGACAGGGTTCGTTCACATACGTGTACTTGTGCACGTGTGATGTTTGAGCGGACAATACTAGTGAGCTTTGGTTTAAGCCGGATCCTAGTATTTGATTGTTGGATTAGTTTCGTCTCATTGTATTCGTGCTTTTTGGAACACGGATGCAGGTATGTATATATGGATGAGAGGGGTATAGAAGGAGACACTTCATTAGGGTTTTGACCATTGACTTGATTAAAACAATTATGAGGTGGAGAAAAGAATTTGTTATTTTTGCTAATGATAATTACGGCATGGCTACTTGTTCTTGACCACTTGACTTAGATTAACCTTTTGACTTGGATTGACTTTTAGACTTTAGATATTTTGGTCAGATATTTTTGTGAGCTAGATATTTTTGAGGAGATATTTTTTCATCACATGGTTGTGGTCATGTCAAGCTAGCCATCACAATTTCTATTATCATTATCAAAAATCTTTTCTCCTTCCTCAAGTGAGCTCTCATGCTAACTCCCTCCTTCTTCCTCTCCCTCTCAAAATCCCTAGTGTCTCATGTGTTGAGAATCAAGGGTTAGTGAGACTAAGCAACCCAAAATCACACTCTACTCATTCTAGGTTACTTAGTTTAGCAAGCCAAGTTATCTAGTTGCCTCAACTTGGAGGTTAAGCTCAAGATTCGAACTTTCGGGTGGATCTTCTTCAACTTCGAGAAGCCTACGAGGAGGTGCTATCCATTTCCACTCCAAGGACCCCGCGTGCTGAAGGAGGACAGTGAGAAGACAAGAAGGACATGATTCTACGAGGTATAACATTCATCCGAGTAGTTAAACCTCATATAGATTGCTAGCTAGGGTTTAATGTTCGATCCTTGCTTAAAGTCGATGCTCCGAAGCCCGTAAAAAACTTTTTTTGCTCATTCCGCCTCCCTGTGGACACTTGGGGTGAGCAACATTGACTAACAGAAATGATGTCTCGAATTGATATATAAGGATATGAAAAGTGAATGTGAATCACGATATATTGATATGTAGTTGCATGAGATTAAGTATGAGATTTAGAGTAGCATGACATGATATTCATAAAATAGAATGTATATGTAAGATGACTTGATATGAGATATTAATGTGATGAAAAGAGTATATGACGCGATATGATGACTTGGTGTATGCGAGTCGATAAGAGATAGTTGATACCTTTGTCGGTCCCACGATATGAGATTGATACGGATGTGACCTGGGAGATAGGTGTTCATATCAGAAAATTGCATTCTAATACCGTTCATTCATTATCTAATTGTTGTATTTATCGGTATTATTGACCAATGTCTGCTCAGTATTACAGATTACAGGTATCCATGACAAAATACTGGAAATGCATCCAACAGCACGGATATATCACTTGAGGGAAGACACTGCGACCAGAAACGCTAACCGACCGATACTTTAGGAGTTCCTTTATGCAACAAGTTGTGTACGCATTTTTTTCTAAATGGTCCAACACAACAAGTGTGTACACAAGACTTTTAAGCACATGTGGATATGATTTTATATGCAATCAAGGATATGATTCTATATGCAATCAAGGATATGATTTTATATGAAATCAAGGATATGATTTTATATGCATATGATATTATATGCATTCAAGACTAAAAAGCATGTGTTCAAATCAAAGGCAATCAAACAAATCAGCATGAGCCATAATGGGGCAGATATGAATATTTCTTTCTGAGCCTATAAATAGAGACCAGAGGGAAGAGGAAAGGGTAGCTTTTTCTTTAGTTCTATCTAAGAATTCTTGTAATTTTTCTTTTCATTCTTGAGCTCTTGCCCCTTTGTCTTGACCTTGCAACTTCTCATTTAGAACTTGCAAGCTTAAGGCTTAGGTTCTTGACTTCAAGATCTCTTGTAACAAGTTTGTTCTTCAATAAAAGTTCGTATTTTTATTACATGTCTTGTTCCACTTTACATGATTTCAATTGTGAAATTCATGCCTTGCTTTGATCTTGCAACCTCTTAAGTGAGCTTGCAACCTTAAAGCTTGGTATTTGGATCTCACACGTTGCCGGGGATTGAACACTGGGAGATAAAACGCTTGAACTCATCGGTTCTCTTTTCCTCTTTATTTCATTGCATGTTTTTATGTATCTTCTCTTTTCTTTCTTGTTAATTTGTAAATATGTGTGAGTAATCTTTTCACTTGTTAAAGGTGTAATATGTTAGATCGTATTCGAAGATTTTCTTTGTCCAAACTTTAAAGCCTAAAACTTGCCTATTGAAACTTCGTGCAAATCACCCGCAACTCCGCTCACTAGGCATCCTATCCTACCCTGATAGTGATGATTCCTAATCATGACCGGATTGCCCGTGGTTTGCCGAAGGCTAAAATCAAGAGATAACAACGGAAGGACAAGGGACAAGGAAAACGGATTTAGCGAAATACTGCAAATACCGTATTTCAAGTTCCCTAATCCGCGTTGTTACCTATTGCTTTAGTATCAATACCAAGTCGGGGCTATAAGGAATTGGCAAACATCACCTTCATACAATCTAACTTATTACTACCCTTAACAAGCCCTTTTTATTCATATCTTTGTTACGACAATTAGTTAACCAACAAATCAAAACATGGAATTTACTCGTTAAAACAAGCAATAAGAAACTTACCATCTCCCTGCGGACGACCCGTATTCATCGCGGCTCGCTACAAGAGACACCGTTTTGATTGCGGTAATTTCAGAATTCTTTTTAAACACGACACAGTTAGATCATGACAATCAAATGGCGCCGTTGCCGGGGAGACGGTAGCGTATTTTCTTTCTTGTTATTCGGGTTAATATTCTCTTTGTATATATAAAAAAAACTCTTTTTGTTGTTTTTTATCATTTTTGTGGGCAAGTGTGCAGATTTTTGCGGATTTGCAAACTGTGATTGTGGGAGCAAAGTACGCATTCAAAGTTAAGGGAATTGCAAAGTACAGTGCCAAAGATCCGGGTAGTTTGACCCGCGCAAGCGAACTTTTCAAGCTTACCGGATTTGATTCATGGGGGGTTTCCTAACCCAAAACTTAACGGTACGTACTTTACTAACACCTTCTTCTCAAATCCGACGCTTCCAATATACTATTCTTTGCAGGATTCTTTGCAAGTTCGCTAGCAAACGCTAAAAAAAAAAAAAAAATTGACTAACCCGTATTTGTTGCAGTGCCGTGCTTAAAATAAAAAACGATTGTTTGATTCTTTATAGAATTTTTATTGAATTGCGCATTGCATACATTAATACGGACTTAAGGGCAAGCGAACCCCACAACATACGGTAAAGGATTTCATCACCTTTTCCGTGGCCCACAAATCACGAACTTGAGCATAACGATTACCCGCACAAATTTTAAAAGAAACTAGACTTTAAGCCTTAAGGACTTCGCGCTCACTAGGAGAAGTTAACTGTGTTTAGAACCTTGCTTAACGGTATATTGTTTACGGGGTGTCTAGGAAAGTGCTAACGGCGAAAGGGCCAAAAGAGAAAGGGTTATTTAATTAAGGAACTTCGCGAAAGCGTTGGAAAACCTCCCCTTATCTCTGCACTTACCTGGCCTCATGATCAGTGTATCTTGAGCCTGTTTCTCGACACAGTTTTACTTCGACAATCAAGTTCTGGAGCAGGTCTAGTTGACCTAGGTGAACCCTAGAACGATTAGGTGTGTGGTATTTTTGTGTCGTGATTATTTTTGGTCCAGATTCTTTTTGTGTGTATCTTTCATTCTTTTGTTAATAACTAACTAAAAATAAAATTTTAAAAAAAATTCACATTCATCTACCCCTCCTTTACTCTTTCTTTCTTTCTTTCTCTCTTCATATCATGGGTACCCCACCTCGAAAAACTCTTGCCGAACTTTGGTACCCACAACCAGACATAACTTCCTACGGTTCTTGTTTTGGTCGAACTTCAAACGACCCCTCCATGCCCAAAGTTTCACTGAAAGATCGCATAGCAGCGTCTAGGACAAACACTTGCACTCCTCATTCCACTTTGTATCAACCTTTTCAACCTCCCGCACCCGCTTATGTTGATACCCCTTCTGCAAGTCGTCCTTTGTCCATCGCTGAACGTATTGAACAATCCCGTAGCCGATCTTTCACTCCTTTCACCACTTCAAATTCTTTTGATCAACAATTCCATTCACTTTCTTATCCAAATGTTGATCCTACTCCTTTCCAACCATTAAATTCCTATCCATCTTACCCGACTTTTATGCCCTCCCTAGACATTGCTTCCGAACCGCCATTTGGGAATTTTCAGTATCCAAATAACTTTGAATCTTTTACTGAAACCCCTTCACAACCCATGTCTAGTCTTGAGCAAACTTTGGAAGAATTTCGGGTAGCTTCATGCCAAATGGAAGAAGTGAATGTGTCCATGGCCGCCCTCATACAATCTTACGACCCGATAGCTAGTTTTCAACTAGCTTCACATTTTCCAATGTATGATGAGGCGGCAGGACAGGCTGTGAATTTGAGTGGTGAGAGTGAGCTGTGCCCCCTTCCAAGTCAAACCTACACGCCACAAATTGAATCCCACAATTCCGGTTTTGAATGTCTATCTTCTATTCCAAATGATTCACCAATTGAAGATAGAAGAATTAATGAGTTGTGCGACTTTGTAGTATTTGATTTACCCGATTGTGAAGGGTCCCTTCCAAGTGAAACCAATCTTAAACCTTTTGACCTCTACACCTTCGTCTTAGAACCAGAATTGATTAATATCCATGCTTTTGATGAGGTGTCTGAGAAAATAGACTTTCACTTGATTAAGGATATTGACGCTGGGAATATTTTGGATGATGAACCCGCAGATTTGACGGAGTTTTTCTCTTTAAATCATCATCCCGAGTCATTAAATGTTTTTCCCGAACCCCATATGCGTCTTGATTTTGATGAAAATTGCATGGATAAGCTGGATTTTGAGGAGAATTTTGAGGATAGCTTTGAGGATGAACCAGTTTTAATTGATGAGTCGGATTTTCCAATTCATCCTGTTCCTTTCATTGACTGTGTACACCCTCCCGAAACCTTAACCGATACCCTTCCTCGACCACTTCCCTCCATCCTTTCCATCGTTCCGACCTTGCAAGAACCCGTATCACTTACATTTCATATGTCTTGTTTACCAAGTTCGGCGTACCCATGGTTTCTCACGAATCTTGAGGGATTTGACCCCATTTCTCGACGGGTAAATATATTAGCACAATCGCTTTTCACACATCGGTCATCACAAACTGTGCTAATCTATTTACTCCATTTGCACCCTCAAGTTCGTATTTCACTTCTTTCTCCCTTCCGCCATTCTTCTTCCTCTTATATACCTAGACCGTATACCACTTCTATCTCCATACGGTCTCGCGTATTTCCCATCTCTTTTCCCTACGCCTTCTTTCACCAGCCACTGCTTTACCGAGATAAGATCTTTGAATGGTTGGTGCTAACTTTTGGCCTGTGTAAGACCTTGTATAGATTGATACTGTTCTTTCCCCCCTAATCCTGAACTTCAACGCTTAACAGTGGAAACACTGTTTTACTTAAGTTTGGGGGGGACTCCTTTTTTGTATATTTTTCTATTCCTTTTTGTTTTGTTTATAATTTGTTTTTAGGAAGCGCCGGCAATTTTGACCCTCTTGGTATAGCCTGACAGTGAGGGCACTGTCAAGTTTAAGTTTGGGGGTGTGCTCGGTAAAGCTTTCTTCCTTCGCATTCATTTGTATATTTTGCATTTGCATACCTTATTGAAAATCTAGAAAAATCTGAAAATTTTCTAAAAACATAAAAACTTTTCTGTCAAGTTAGCTAGTGGGAGGACTCTGATTCAACATTTCGACGGTTTTGTTTGATAAAATAAGAATAACTAAATCTTATGTTTAGATTTTGAAAACCTGAAAAATAACTCTCCTTTGAAGTTAACTATAGCTGATATACGTCTTTACATCACACTACACGTGTCGTGAGTTTTTGGGAATTAGATGATAAGTCTTTTATGTCGAAAAACTTTTAAATGGATCAATGATTTTCTGAGGATCAAATAGGTTTGTTCTGAAATAAGTAGTGTCAAGAATAGTTTATGAAGTAAAGCGAATATGAAGGAATGTTATTGATGCCGTAATTGGAACTAAGTCTGAAAAATAACCCATCTGAAACTTGATTGGAATGATTACACACCAAACCCACTAAACACGTCTTTCATCCAAAAAATAATTGAACTGCCGGTTATATCTCCGCTCGTATTAAATCATCTGATTTTCACGCCAAACTGTCTTTTGTTTTTGGACCTGGGTAACTTGAGTAATTAAGTCCGCCGGGGTGTTTCTACACCTAATGCCCTAAAACCAACTGGTGTGGGTGCATTGGCCCAAAGCTCGCTAAGAAGCCTAGAAAGTCCAGATTAAAACAAAGTCAAGCAAGTGTTCTCTCCGAGTTAAAATTCCTAACGGTTCTTTGTGTGAGAATAATCTTGATAAAAGACAGGCTTTTTAAAAAAAAATTAGCGGAGATATGAAGGTTTTATTCTATGATAAAGACTGTTGCACGATTCACAGAGGTGTGTATGAAATGAAAACAAGGAAAGGGTGGAGTGAAAAATAAGACCTAGTTTCCTGTTAAGGAAGATAGAAATTCTGAAGTTGAAACTTTTTACTGGAAAACGAAGCTTGAAAAATTGCTTAACTCTTTATAAAACTTATGTGATCCTTTTAAAATTTTTATCCGGGCTTAATTGTGTGATATGATGACTTTATTCGACCATTCGGGAACTTAACGACACTATTTGCACTGCACGTGAAGACATATAAAAGCTGTAATTAAACAAGAAGCGAGGTGTGAAAAATAAAGGGTCGATAGTCTAGACCTAGGATAATAGAATTGTTATTTTCTGAAACAAAACTTTAGGGTTTGAATCTTAGTTATTTTACAAAACTAGCTTGACCGGATTTTATGGGTAGTATCCGCTGAAAACCCTCAGGAGACAACACTCCTCCTACTTGGGACACCTAGAGGTTTAACGGCTTGTTGCACTTGCTCAGTGCAATCGCGTTCCCTGCGAAAGTGAGGTTAGGAAATTTTTTGTGAATAAATTGGTTTTGCTCGGGACGAGAAATAGATAAGTTTGGGGGTATTTGTTTATATCAGAAAATTGCATTCTAATACCGTTCATTCATTATCTAATTGTTGTATTTATCGGTATTATTGACCCGTGTCTGCTCAGTATTACAGATTACAGGTATCCATGACAAAATACTGGAAATGCATCCAACAGCACGGATATATCACTTAGGGAAGACACTGCGACCAGAAACGCTAACCGACCGATATTTCAGGAGTTCCTTTATGCAACAAGTTGTGTACACATTTTTTTCTAAATGGTCCAACACAACAAGTGTGTACACAAGACTTTTAAGCACATGTGGATATGATTTTATATGCAATCAAGGATATGATTCTATATGCAATCAAGGATATGATTCTATATGCAATCAAGGATATGCTTTTATATGAAATCAAGGATATGATTTTATATGCATATGATATTATATGCATTCAAGACTAAAAAGCATGTGTTCAAATCAAAGGCAATCAAACAAATCAGCATGAGCCATAATGGGGCAGATATGAATATTTCTTTCTGAGCCTATAAATAGAGACCAGAGGGAAGAGGAAAGGGTAGCTTTTTCTTTAGTTCTATCTTAGAATTCTTGTAATTTTTCTTTTCATTCTTGAGCTCTTGCCCCTTTGTCTTGACCTTGCAACTTCTCATTTAGAACTTGCAAGCTTAAGGCTTAGGTTCTTGACTTCAAGATCTCTTGTAACAAGTTTGTTCTTCAATAAAAGTTCGTATTTTTAATACATGTCTTGTTCCACTTTACATGATTTCAATTGTGAAATTCATGCCTTGCTTTGATCTTGCAACCTCTTAAGTGAGCTTGCAACCTTAAAGCTTGGTATTTGGATCTCACACGTTGCCGGGGATTGAACACTGGGAGATAAAACGCTTGAACTCATCCGTTCTCTTTTCCTCTTTATTTCATTGCATGTTTTTATGTATCTTCTCTTTTCTTTCTTGTTAATTTGTAAATATGTGTGAGTAATCTTTTCACTTGTTAAGGGTGTAATATGTTAGATCGTATTCGAAGATTTTCTTTGTCCAAACTTTAAAACCTAAAACTTGCCTATTGAAACTTCGTGCAAATCACCCGCAACTCCGCTCAATAGGCATCCTATCCTACCCCGATAGTGATGATTCCTAATCATGACCGGATTGCCCGTGGTTTGCCGAAGGCTAAAATCAAGAGATAACAACGGAAGGACAAGGGACAAGGAAAACAGATTTAGCGAAATACTGCAAATACCGTATTTCAAGTTCCCTAATCCGCGTTGTTACCTATTGCTTTAGTATCAATACCAAGTCGGGGCTATAAGGAATTGGCAAACATCACCTTCATACAATCTAACTTATTACTACCCTTAACAAGCCCTTTTTATTCATATCTTTGTTACGACAATTAGTTAACCAACAAATCAAAACACGGAATTAACTCGTTAAAACAAGCAATAAGAAACTTACCATCTCCCTGCGGACGACCCGTATTCATCGCGGCTCGCTACAAGCGACACCCTTTTGATTGCGGTAATTTCAGAATTCTTTTTAAACACGACACAGTTAGATCGTGACAATCAATAGGTATATAGATATGTATAATGTTGTGAATCATGAGTGATATGCCGTACAGGACGTTAGGTCCGTACCCTCATTGTCATATAGGTTGATAGGATCCTTAATGGTTTAATGCCGCAGTACGACGAATACCGTACGTGATGAGTTTTACTTGATGATTGATCCATACCCTTGACTAGAGGATGCCGTACGATGGATTATACAATACGTGATGTTGTGAGGCTGGATGCCGATTGATAGATTCACCGACTCGGTTATGTTATAGATACGTATACCTTGTAGCATTTTGCTTACGATGTACCTTATGCTACATTCATGACATTCTCATTGCATTACATATGCCTGTGATAGTACACCTACACTATTATCGATGATGCGTATGTTACACTTACACAGATTGGCCGGCTCACACACTTTCATCATCGATAATTGCTATGTCAGTACACAGTAGAATTGCTACATCATGTTATGACTCTTAATTGTTCAGTACTGTCATATGACTCTTTACATGATATACTTGCTACGTTCGCATCATTTTGATATGTTGCATGATATACGGATATGCTCACATTTCTGTTCTATGTTTACATAAATCATGCTTTATGATATTACGCATTGAGATGTTGTTTTCATGAGATTCTGGATTTGAGAACCGTGGTTATATTTCAAAGGAAAATATGTATTGTTTTAAAAACCCGGTTTCTCTTGATATGATATTTCGAGACGTTCACCATATGTTTTCTCGGTTCTGAGATTGGCATGTGAAACCCGATTTGAGGAGCGGTAGGCACCGTCTGCGGGTACATGGTAGACCCAGAGAGGTACCCCAAGGAAAGAAGACTCGTATAGTTAGGCGGTGAGCCTAGCAGGGGAGCACTACCTACCGGTGATAGTATTTGGACTCGGCGGTTATCCGGAGGATACCGACCTGAGTCCTGAGATGGATATGAGGGCCGACCAGAGTATGCAGCGCCTGAGGGCCAATCAGAAGATGTGGCGCCTGAGATATAAGGATTTACGTATCGATGCTGGACACGGGTTTCATGATGTTTCGAGTGTCGTGACACTCAGGTTGCATTATTTTGATGTGTCTATTGATGGACACACGTTGGTTGATATCATTATATTTACATGCATATGCTTTCATGATATTTACATGCATGATGTTGTCGTGTCATTGATGTACACATAGATGTTATTCACATGCAGATAGGCATTGATTATATTGCTGGCACATATGCAGATACGGTCACCCTAGATATCATAGTATTACCTTTATGATATAGTTGACCTAGGAATCGTTGTTTTATTCGATTTCTACTTGATAATGCTTTCTACTCACGAGTTGGCAACTCATCCCCGTTGTGGCATAGTTCTTGCAGGTTGACCGCATGGATCAGTAGCGGCATTGTCGGCACACAGCTTACTTTCGGGTGATTTGCTTTGGTAGGTGGTATACATTGGCTCGTGCCACAATTGTATATTATTCCTGTTGTATCTAGTGAACTCCATCAATCAGAAACTAGTGTTTGTATAAGTTGGAAGACTTAGAAAGACTTGTGGTAGCGAGACATAGAGCTATGGGTTATATGCTCGTTTGTTAGGTTGATGTCTTTCTTTATTTACGTTATTCCTTGTGTTGATCTTTGCCGTTGGGCGTCGTATACATATTATGACTTGCGTAGTTATGATTTCGCCGATTGGCGAAGAGCTAGTTCCCGCTTGGGGATGTCATTTATATTATCATGTGTGGTTTTGGATCAAAATTTACAAAGGAGGTGCTGCCCAAATTTTTAAAGGACAAAACATGTATTCAACGAGTAACATCCACTTGCATTTTTCATGTTCCACTATTTATGCATTTAAGAAAACGTTGATTTCATCGTACCTTTATTTCAAAACATTAGCTCTTTAATTTCTTTAAAATGTTTAGACTTCTGGGCTTTGGCTTACTTGAATTACGTTAACCCTGTAGACGTGGCGTGATTTAAGTGCCGGTCACGAGCTAAATTTTTTGGGTAATGACAGAAAGAATGGGTGATGCCTCCTACATTCTGGGATTCAGATATATCGTGATAGATCTAAGAGAATGTTGGGACTTTCACAGTCTAGGTACATCGACACCATACTAAAGAGATTTAGTATGGAAGATTCAAAGTATGGTAGTCTACCGGCTTGTCATGGAATCACGCTATCCAAAGAGATGTCTCTCCTAAGACCGATTTAGAAAGGGCTCGCATGTTGATTATACCCTACGCTTCTGCAGTAGGCTCTATAATGTATGTGATGTTGTGTACCAAACCAGATATTGCTTACGCACTTAGCGTGGTAAGCCAGTATTAGTCAAACCCAGGCGAGAACCAATGGATAGCACTAAAGAACATTCTCAAGTACCTGAGAAGGACTAAGGAGATGTTCTTGATGTACGGCGGAGAATACCTCCAGATCGAGTCCTTTGCTGACTTCAGCTTCCAAAGTGACAAGGATGACTCCAAGTCCATGTCGGGTTATGTCTTTACCATCAATAGAGGGACGGTCTGTTGAAAGAGCTCTAAGCAGGATACCGCTGCTGACTCTAAGATGGAAGCGGAGTATATCGCTGCTTGTGACGCCGCGAAAGAAGCAGTCGGGACGAGAAAGTTCCTAATAGAACTTCAGGTACTTCCGTCCATTATAGATCCAATACCTCTGTATTGTGACAACAACGGCGCCAAAACTGGAGTGAAGGGACCCAGGTCCCATCATAAGTCCAGACATATCTTGAGGCGGTACCACCTAATTAGGGAGATCGTTGATCTCCGGGAGATCTTGGTGAGGAGATTAGATATGGAGAACAAAACAGCAGATCCACTCACAAAGGCCATCCCTCAGACACAGTTCGAGAGGCTATTCGAGATGATAGGTATGCGATATGCCAATACATGGCCTTAGTGCAAATGGGAGATTGATAGTGATATATGCCCTTGAGGCTATTATTGTATCATACTGGTTTGTATATTACATATTGGAAGCTTGTGATATACAAGAATATAGTATCAGTCTTGCTCAAAATGGTAGTATGCTACCTGGTTTGTTTCTACCTCAATATGAGCATGTGTTTCTTTTAGCATATCACTTATACATATTGGTGGAGCCCTCAGGATCTTTGCTTGATTGCCAGCGTTGTGATGGCAGTCACACTAGTGGAGGCTGGGTAGTCTATAAGCACATCCTTATACAGGTCCCTAATCGTAGGATTATCGAGACGGGGCATCGATACTCCAGATTAGACTAGTGTACACGCTTCTCATTCTAGCAGGGGAGATGGTCTGTCCCACAGCCATTAGTACGCCGTACTGGAGATAGTATGAAGGTGCTTGTTCGGCACGATTTGTTACATTTCAATACCGCCCATTTTTTATCATTTTTTTAATAAACAGTGCTATTTAATCCATGTCTGCTCATTTATACAGTTTACCGGTATGCAGACGGAAACATTGATTTTTGTACACAATATGCACAAGAAGACGGATTTTTAGCTGGAACTGCAAACATGACATTATACAGATCAGGATTTGAAAAGCGTTTGCAACAAATATATGCGTGTACAAAAAGAATGTGTGAAATGGTCGAACACATACATATGTGAACACTTTTAGAGATGCATGAACCTTGGGAGCTTCCAAGGCACACAACAATGATGAGTAGTGCAAGTGGGTATACAAGTGAATGACATGTGATTTGAAGTGTGAACAAAACACACACCTACTTGATCTGCACTCTGTGATTTATCTCCAAATTTCACACATGTGTTAATTAAAATAAATTGCAAACATTGTGAGATGCCCATGAGACCAGAAGACTATGGCAGCAAGGTGGGCCCCAAAATCCAACCTTTGGAAGCAATTTTATTCAGTTTGGCCGTAAATTGTGGCCAAGTTGGCTCCAATTTTGCTCATGCTCTTTGTGTGGGTCCCTTGTTGTCATGTTTGTCTATTGTCACCTACAACTTTTGCTTTTGGATTCTCTATAAATAGCAGATCAGTTCATGAGGCCAAGGAGAACTCTTTGCATACTTGTAACTCTTGTGACAAATTTCTTGTAGCCCTTGGGATTATACTGATTTCTTTGCCTTCCTCTGGTCTTGCAACCTCTATTTTTTAGCTTGGAAGATTATATTTTGGTAGTTTAACTCATTTACTTGTATTTTGAACCATTGCAATAAAATCTTCATTACATTCAAGTTTGATTCTTGTAACTTTTTTCTATTTTGTTATTTCTCTTGTATTATTCAGTTGCGTTATTTCTATGGCGATGTGTGAGTGGTTGTTCTTGGGGTATGGTGAGGTAGGTTGTGGAATGACTTTGTAGGGTTACTAGGCACACTAAGGAGGTTCCACAAGGCATCAACCATGCCAAAATCAAAATTTTCTTGTGCCGAGAAACACTAATGTAAGATCGATTACTAGAGGATAGGCGAAACATCAAGCAAGTTAACAACTTAACTACTAAGTGAATGGAAATACAACCTTGGTAGATCCGGTCCTCCACTTCCTTAGCTCCGTGATGATGTCCCTCCGCTGCGATCATCGGATCCCGGACTCCAGCGATGGTTTCGTCGAAGAAATGATCGGGCTAGGTCGGCGACATCGATGCCGAAGATGATCTACGTCGAGGCAACTCAAGATCAAGCTTCAACTTCACCAAGTCATGAAGTTTGTGAAGAAAACACCCAATACTACATGGCAAGTGGTAGAGGATCAAGAAATAGGAAGTGGGTTCACTTTGGATTTGGGTTTCTCACTTGATTTCATCACTTGACAATTTTCTAGCAAGCTTTCATTTTCTTCATCAAGAAGAAGAAGAAGATGAATGAAAAAGAATTATCAATAATAGAAAAACAAGTGATGGTTATCATAATGCAACCATGGTTAAGTGTAGAGAATAAACTAGGGTTAGGTGAATGGTTAGGTTAAGCAAAAAAAACAAAAATGGTTGAACTTTTCAAAGCTTCATGATGCTTCAAAGTAAATCCAAAAGAAGCAACCATTTCTTTTCTTGCTAAAAAGAATAAATAAATAAAATAAATAATCAACAGAAGATAATAAAACCCTAACCATTCACTTAAACATGGTTTAAAGTGAGCACAAACCCAAGTTTGCATGTATCATCAAACATGATACAAACAAGTGCACAAAAATATATCACATATACAACTTGTGCACATCAAGTGAGAAAATCCATTTTAAGTGAACCAATATTAATTAATGCAAAGTAATATATCAAATATATAATTATACATTAAATCATTAAATCAACACTTGATTTAATGATCCGGTCATACTGCATATAACCGACTAATATCAAGTGTATCAATGTATCGAATCAACATTTGATTCGGTAACCCGGCTATATCACATATTACCGTCCCATGATACATATCGCGAGAATAGAATACAGTATCACATACTGGTATTATTCTCGGTCACGCACATATCTCATATGCGCTCCTATTTCGTTTCGCCTGAGCCAGGAAACCTCTGTGTAGGACTCTAAAGACTCGTCAATACGCCGGCAGCAGGTGATGATCAGCTCAAACACCCGTAAGCCGCAAGCGGTCTGCTAAACGTAACGGCCACCCGGGTATTGAGCGATCAGAAGATCAACGAGCAAGCCCGCTCACACTCCTGTGAATCTAACCAGTAACACTTACCGTACAGTCCGGTCTGTTCGTCTGATATGTCGCATATCTCGCCTAGGGGTGGTAAACGTCAGACCCCAGTAGCTCGATATGTCGTGTCGATATGAGGTCTATAACAGTTCGAGAAACTACTGGTAACACTTATCAGTAAATCTCAGCAACACTGGCCAGGGATTTCCGGTTATAGCCAATCGAACACAGCGCAACATCAACTCCCTATACCGGGAGAGACGAATCCCCTCCTATCGCTCATTGCCTCCATGTGACTCAGGACTGTACCCAAAAACCACCATTTTGCACGCCCTCTTGGACGTGGTAAGGTGGAAATCAAAGCACAGTAGGAATCACACAAGACTCTATGACGATCTCGGGTCTACAGACTAACCTGTACCAGTGTCACCAGAGAACTGCCATCTGACGTAAGGTATAATACCATCTGGGAGTTCTCGGCGAGTCCGTCCAGTATACCCAGTCTCCACTGAGCACCCGTATATCATCTCTGATGTCAAACACCAATGGATATGGGATCATCCATCGCCCATCTGTATGGGTCGAGTAGGTATACGCTAGTCTACTCTGGTATATCGATGCCCTGTCTCGATACACCAACGACTAGGGACCTTGAAGGATGTACTTATGGACTACCATATCCCCACTAGTATGATCCGCATCATAGTCCAGGTAGTCAAGTACACATCCTAAGGGCTTTACCAATATGTAACAGAGAGACAATCAGTGTACACGTTAAGGTTAAGAGCAACCAGATAGCATACTATCATGTCGAGCAAGAAAGTCCTCCCGATATATGTCCAAGCATCCACTACAATATACATCCTATGTATAGTAATGGCCTCTAGGGCATACATATAACTAACAATCTCCCACTTGCACAAGGGCCATCTGATAGCAGTGGTTGTAGTATCTCATACTCAACCATCCCATAAAAGTCTCTCTCTGGGAAAAAGGCCTTTGTGAGTGGATCCGCCGTGTTGTCCTCTGAGTCTACTCTCCTAACCTCGATCTCCTTGGAGATCAACCATCTCCATGATCAGGTGATGCTGCCTCAGAATATGTCTGGATCACTGATGGGACGGACGTTCCTTGGCATAAGCCACAACTCCATTGTCTCACAATGGTAGGAACGAAGTTCATCTCATGAACTAATATACACCCAGACTTCCTCTTTGGTAGCATCTTTGGTAGCGATGTATCCAGCCTTTATCGTGTAGTATGCCACGGTATCTAGCTTGGAACTCTTCCAACATACCGTCCATTTACTGAGGGTAAAGACAATGCCTGTGACTGACATTCAGTCGTCCTTATCACCCTGGACACTTTCCAGTAATTCTCCCCAGGATCAACTGATACCATCTCACTACAACTAGTGAGTATCCTAACATCCAATTAGATCTATCTCATAGATCCAAAACCCAGGATTTAGGAGGTATCACTTTGATCCTATATGGAGAATCATTGTGATAAGCGGAGATTGAGCGTAGCATAGGAAACTCCTTTCTTATCAAGAGTATGTCATCCACGTACTCTACGAGGATCACCACCATACTCCCTACTACCCTTTTGTTTATACAAGGTTCATCTACCATTTTGATGATGTCAAACTCTTTCACTAACACATCAAAACAGACGTTCCAACTCCGCGATGCCTGCTTTATCACATAAAACATCTAGCACACGTTTCCGCTGCTCCCACTGTCTACGAAGCCCTCTGACTGTGTACTTATAGACGCACTCTTATAAAACAACATTTAGAAAAGCAGTTATGGCACCCAACCGCCAGATATCGTAGTCATGGTATGTAGCCATGGCAAGTAGGATCTGGATGGACTTGAGCATAGCCACTGGAAAAAGATTTCATCATTATCCACGCCTGGTCGATGACGAAAAACCTTTAACAAGTCTAGCTTTGAAAGTCTCAACTTTTCCATCTACACCAAGTAATCTTCTCAAGATATACTTGCTCCTGATGGGGATTTAACCCTTCAGATATAGCTTCCAAAGTCCATACTTTGTTGGTGTACATGGATTCCATCTCAGATCACTAAGCATCCAGCCATTCTTACAGAGTCTCACTCCTGATGGCCAGCTCGAAACTAGTTGAGTCATCATCTCATGATGCAATCCTCGCTCCCACTGTCACAGAGAAACCGAAGTAACTCTCAGGTGGGTGAGGAACCCTACTAGATCGGCGGAGAGGCTGAGGTTCGTTGGAATCTACTGAATCCTTTGGTTCTATCAAATCATCAGCTGCAGTTTGTATAGTTGGAACATTTCCAGTTCTACATAACAGACCTTGCCTCGAGCTTGTCCGGATTTTGCTTTTTAGACATAGGCCGGACAACCCCAAATCTTAAGAAACTTAAGATATGGGCTCTTCCCTTTCCATATCACATATGAAGTGATAGGCAACTGATTTGATTGGAACCCTATTCAATAGGTATGCAGCTTCTCAAGCACATAACTCCCAAAAGGAAATAGGTAACTCAGTAGTACTCATCATAGATCACACCTTATCATATAGGGTGTGATTGCTCCGCCCCGATATACCATCGTGCTATGGTGTATTTGGAGGAGTAATGCTGAAAGAGAATCTCATTCTCCGTTAGAATACTCCAGGAATTCTATGCACAAGTATTCTCCTCATTGATCTCATCAAAGGACATAATACTTATACCCGTATTGGTTCTCTACTTCTAACTTATATTCTATGAATATCTCAAAAGGTTCGGACTTGTGTTTCAATAGGAACATATGACTGAATCTTGAGAGGTCATCAGAGAATGTAATGAAGTACAAAGAACCGGTCCTGGCATGTGTAGACGGGGGACCTTACGTACATCAACATGTATCGATCCCAAGAGTTTACTAACTCTTTCTCTGTTTCCAGTAAACGGGCTATGGTCATCTTATCTTTGTGACATGACTTGTAAGTTTCACAAGATGTAAATTCAAACTAATTTAAATATGCATCTAAAATGTAACTTAAGCAAGTCGGGTCACATTGATATGACCTAGTCTACAATACCTCAAGAAGGAATCGTTCAATTCTGAACTCTTCCTCTTGTGTGTGTTCTGTACACTAAGAACTATAGTTTGATTTAGAACATCAATGCTTTTAGATAACGTGCCTGAACCGATCAACTTTTGATATAGGAAATGTTCAAAACATTATCCAACAATACAAAATTATTTCCTTCTTTACTTATAAAGAGACTGATATGATTTTGTATATCAGGTTCGGTATCTAATAAAATTCGTTCAGAATCAATGTATTCTAGTAATACAGGATGACAGTGACCAACAGACTTGGCTGCAACACTTGCACCATTTTCTGCCTCATGAAACTTATCACCCGTTCGCAGTTCTCTACCTTTCTGTAACCCTATGTAACAGATTACATATCTGGGATCCTTATCCGGTATCAAATACCGAGGACGTAGAGGATACAGAGAAACAGTTCTTTGTAATGAACACACCCGAAGGAGATGCATCATATGCACTTTCTTCGTTTGGGCGGCATAGGAATTCTGGTATTCCCCTAATTCCTGCTTTGTCTTATAACAATTATAAGTTGGAGCGGGACCAACGTTCCCCAGCTCAGTATAACAAGCGGGTTCGATCAATATATCTGTTTTATTATCTTGATTAAGGCGTGGCATGGTCGCTACCTGGAGAGAGAGGGAAGAAAACACTCAGCGTATGCTCTTGCAAGATCAGATTGGTTTTTATTTTATCTAATCAGGATGGCTCCCACTGTTTTTATCAAATCTTCCTTCAAACCCTAAAAGGAAAGACTAGCCGGGATTAATTACACGCTACAAGTTCGCCAATCTTTCAGCCAGGCCAGTATCGGTACTTTGAGGGAGGTTCCCCGTGCTTTCGCACGGATCTAATTAAAGTAAACCTCATTTTCCCAGAGGCGTAACCCTGTTGACACCTTTCTAGACACCTACTTGATCGGCTAATTGTAATGTGTAAAACTCTCCCAGGAGTAACAATTACTCCCAATGGGTATCGGGATCCAACTATCTCATAGAAAGTATGCAATCTCATTGCAAATTTCAACACTTGAAATTCCCGATAATATTTTGCCCTTAGCATGCTATGACCTTGACGCATGCCAAACAACCCATAGTCCGCTAGTCAAGTTCAACCCGTACATTTCTTGACTGAATTAAACCCACCCGCACGACCCTTGACGCATGCCAAACAGCGCCGTGCGAATACCCTAATCCAATCGCATCGTATGCAAACAGATAAGCACTAGTTAGCTACCGTACACTACGCCTTGACGCATGCCAAACTACCGCAGCACGAATACTAAATAGTACTTATCTGAAATGACGGAGGGCTACGACAGGTTTTTCTGAAAACCTATTGCGTAATGAACTTGATATCATTGTAGAATCAAATGATTTTAAAAGTGGAGTGTTTTTTAGGCTTTTCTAGTTTTGCTAAAGGGGTCACTCCCGATGAAGGGATCGTCGGCCTTTTCCTCGTCGAATGAGGTGTGGGATATATCATATATATCACTGTGCAAAGCAGAAACTATAGAAGCAATCAAAAGACAAACCGAGGGTTGTAGCATCTGCCAGTTATTGCTAAAGGAGTCACTCCCGGTGAAGGGATCTCGGTCTTTTCCTTATCGAATAAGGTACAAGATGTTCTATAAGGAACACCGCGATGCAAAGCAAGAACTGTAGCTACCTGTTTTATTTTGAAATTCGATTCCACAACATCTTTTAGGTTTCTTTTCCTTCATTAATCACATTAATGAAGTCCCATCATTTAAATCACCTAAACATCACAGATAAATACGACGTACACTTATGCCATCCGCATTCGCCTCGATGTCCCCTCGTGCACCGTTAGGTTAGGTAACTAACGGCAGAGTGGGGCAGGGCTAGCGCGGGTGTAAAACATAAGTAATGTCTATATAATATATCACATATACTATATATAGTATCCATCACAGTATATCAAATAATTGTAAGTGCACGGCGGCGCCCCGGCCGTCAATCCGACGCCGGAATGCGGAAGCAGTGAAAAACTTTAATTTTGCGGACTTAGCAAACCGGCACCACCGCGCACTAAACACCCGGATCGTAACCATTAACAAGTCTAAGCTAACTAGAAGATGGGTTAGAGATATACCGACGATCCAAGTCCTTCGGTCTTCTCGTCATCGTCCCGATCTCCTGCGGAATGTCCCGTCTCCTCCTCGTCGCCGGAAGTGCACCACATCGCCTACTTTATTTACGGGCTCCCACCTCAATGCCGAGGCAACTCGGGCACGAAGCCGGCTACTCGATGTGCCCAAGATTTGCTGTAGAATGTGTAGTAGAGGATTGTGTCTCATTTGGGGTTCATGGAGGTGCCTTTTGGTGGAGGGATGATACAAGGATTATGTGGAGGAACTTGTAGGCTTTTGGAGCATGAAATGAACAAGATTTCCACCCTCAAAAAACTTGGACAGCCCTTCCAAGGGGAAGGCCGGCCATGACATAAAGAGAGGAGAGAATGAGAGTGTCATTTTTAAGATAAGGAGAGAGCCCTCCAATAATACCAAAGGGAGAGAGAGAGAGAAGACTATCATGCTAAAGGAAATGATCACCAAATCAAAACCCACACTCAACCACCTACCACCAACCTCATCATCAACAACCATGATGATATACAAAGTCAAGCAATCATGAGTTTATGAAGTCAAATGATGGGACAAGTATCATGACATGATAATATGCAAAGACCCCTTCCACAAATGCTTATTTGCAACAATGCAAATAAGCCCTCCTCCACCAATCTTCGGCCAATGAACGGAACAAAGGAAATCGGCCGAAACTAAAAGCAAACTGGCAACTCCAAAAAACTGGTCCCGTAATAAATTACAGGAAAACCCCGATACTGTGCATACACACCCGCATCTGTATTTCGACCGAAATACAAATGCAATGAGACAAAATCTACACTGTACTATACTAGGATCCGGCTTATACCAAAGCCGGCTAGTAATATCTGTTCGATCCTGATCCGTGCAATACCGCACGTATCTGATCGAACCCTGCCATATATCCATACGGCCTATAGTACAAACTGTCCGATCCCGATCCGTGCAATACCGCACGTATCTGGTCGGACCTTGCCATATCTCCATACGGCCTCTACAACCTTTCGCCCGAAAGCTGAGTAACTGAAATGTGGGGGACTCTAAAGACTCATCAACACCTTGGTTGTGGATTTAACCACTAGCACGTTAGAGGTATAAGCCAATACGTAACGGGCTATCAGGTACTGACTAAAAGGGATGTCTGTGAGCGAACTCAGCCTGACAACCCTACTGAGCCTGTCAGTGACAATATCCGTACAGTCCGGTCCGTTCGTCTATGAGCATCGCATGGCGGGCCTAGGGGGTTGGTAAAAGTCAGACCCCCAAAAGCGGTACAAGTCGTGTCGGAGTGTAGCCCAGAACACCCTGAGATACTACTGGAATACCTACCAGTAAATCTCCTTGCCTCGGCCGAGGGCTTTGTGTAATGGCTCTCCTAGACACAGCACGACCTCACCCCCAATACCGGGAAAGACGAACCCCTGAAGATACGCTCACTGCCTCCATGTGGCTCGGGACTGTACCCAACTAAAACCTATTTGCACGACTCCTTTGAGCCGTGGTAGGGTAGTAATCAAAGTACAGTGGGAACTCACACGAGACAAATGACGATCCCCAGGTCGATGAACTAACCTGCACACATGTCACCAGGGAACTGCGATCTGACGTCTGGTATATGACCAACTAGCAGGTTCCCGGCGAGTCCTGTCCGGTGTACTCATAACCCAATGAGCACCTGTATACATCTTAGGTGATCCAACTAACACCAGTGGCTTGTGAGACCGGCCACCGCCCCTCGTCGGGGTCTCGACTGTATACACTAGTCTACTATGGAGAATCGATGCCCTGTCTTGAAACTCTCACGACTAGGGACCTTTTAAGGATATGCTTATAGACCCCCAGCTCCCACTTATATGATCGCCCTCATACTGCTGGTGGTCAAGCAAGAATCCTAGGGGCTCTATCAACGTGTAATAGCGACGTGTCAGGTCACTTAAAACAGTACACGATGATAAAGGTAAACCAGATAGCAAACTATCATCTCGAGTAAGACTGTCCTACCGGGATAGGTCCTCCCTCAATCATTGCAATCACGTACCTGTGATCCAATAATTGACTCTGAGGGCACTATCTCCAACAATCTCCCACTTGCACTCAAGGCTAATTATTGCGATGTCGCATACTCACAGCCCGTGTGATACCGAACACCCAACTCCTCTACTAGTCAGTCTCACAAAGCTCGTTTGCGAAACTATTGCGTTCGAGGAATAGCCTCAGTGAGTGGATCCGCTTTGTTGTCTCTTTCCATGTCTCTCTATATCTCAAGTTCGCGGAGAAACCCATCTCCCGAAATGAGCAATACCTGTCTTAGAATGTGTCTGGATGTCTGATGGGACATAGCTCATAAATGAACTCCAAATCCGAACTTCTTAAACTGTATCGTCAACCGAACTTAATCAGTATCCTGCGCCATGCCACCCTCAGTATTGCCTTGGACCACCTGTCCAAAATACTGCCCTTCGTCAGAAGGAGAACTATAACTCTGACAACCTCCTTGTCGTCCATTTCACCTTGGAAGCCTGGAATGATAACTGTTTCCCGAATGAGGCTGTCGTTATCATATCCCTAGAACATCCACTTATGTTCTAAAACTGCTTCCGACTGTTTCTCCAGGATAGGATCAATATCAACTTATTGCATCTAGTGCAAGAACAACATCTGGTGTGGTACTTGACATCTCATGATTGACTCAATTGCCTAAGCAAGTGATCTGTCAATCATGCACATCCCTCTCCCCTTTAGTCTATAAGACACCTTTAGAGAGGGTGACTCCATCTTCTGCAGGTACACTACCGTGCATGGAGTCGTCCATTCTAAATACTCTTAGAATGCTGTCTAAGTACCCTGATTGGGAAACCACCCAAATCTAGATCTAAAACCATAGATCTAGTAACCAGTATGTCTGATACAAAATCCATTTCCTTTGTGGAGAAACCACTGTGTGACGACCAAAGTATAACCGATTGTAGTATAGGAGTTTCCTTTCCTACTATGTGTATGTCATCCAAATACCAGGATATCACACCCTACTACCTTCTCAACAGATCCATCCCCTATTCTGATGAAGTCAAACCTATGACTGTCACGTCAGAAATAGATGATCTATCTCCGCTACTTGTGCTTCAGTCTATAAATAGACATAAGCTACCTGTCCACCAATGCTTCCGCTGCTCCCACTGACTACGACAACCCTCTGGCAGAGTCATATACACGTACACTTCTAAAACTAGTTTAGAACGACGCTATACTTATCCTCCCGCCGGGTCTCGCAGCCTGGAACAACAGCAATGGTAATTGTGGGTAAACAAGAACTTCCCTGTCACCGTCCTTGAGGCTACCGTAGTACCTCTCGGGTGCCTGAAGTTACCCACCGTATCTGCGGAGTGGCCAATGGAATGTCAAACCGGATTGAATCTTAAGGTTCCTTATCAAATCTTCAGTAATCGTTTGTGGTTCTGGAATCACTTCCAGTTCTACCATACTCCCACTACTGTTTTCTGAAAAAATCCATTTTTAATAAAACTGTGGCGAGTTTAGAACAATATTGCTATTGTTCATCCAGATGGTAGAAAATCAACCCGCGTCATAGCCTGGGTCAACCCACAAACAGCCATTACAGAAACGTGCCTTGAGTTGTCCAGTGTCTTGTTTTAAGCATAAGCCGGACAACTCCCCGTACCTTAACATCGTTAAGATATGAACTGTTCTATATCCCATATAGGACCAGAGGCACTGATTTAATTGAACCAGATTCAAATCATGCAACTGTCTCCCGTGCATGTCAACTAAATGGAAGGAGGCCGATCAGCGTTACTCAACTTAGGAATGCTTCCAATTATGAGTAACCTGAAAGAGAAGCAAGTTCTCTTTATCATTACTATCAACTGAATACCATATACAAGTATCTACATCTTCGATCACTTTGAAGAATCCCGATACTTGCTACACCTGGTTCTCTACTCTATTCAAATACCTATAACTTCTCCAAATTCGGACCCTGTGTTTCCTACGAAACACCTGTCTAAAAACTAGAGAAGTCATACGTAAACCGAATATAGTACGAGGACCAACCCCTCTGTCCTGATGGACCCTGGACAACATACAATACTCTGTATAAGTCCCTTGAGTCTGATAACTCATTCACTGTGTGTCGTAGGCTGAAAACTGTACTTATGGTTAAGAAGAATTACACAGCTGTTTAATGCTCCTTACCTAACCATCCACTGATATAGGTAAATGTCGCAGACATAATTTCAAAAGGGTATATCTCACTCTATGAAAATAGACGTACAGATATATCGATTTGAAATTGGTGCATAACAGCGGATATTCAAAACCAAATATTTGCCAACCGGCAAACAACCCAGGTGATTTCCTCAAATATCACCGATTCCAACGAATCCCGATATAATGAGGATAATCACCCAATTCCCAATAACTTACTCCCACTCATCATCTGTAAAACCATACAGATGTGAGAATCGTACCTGGTAAATACATACCCTGGAGTAAGTATCTAATTGGGAAATCAGTTTTCCTTTAATAGTACACAGTGAGACTGAAACATTGAAATGTTCCGATGGGGTATTCTGGTATTCCTAGTAATGCCTCTTCCAGATTCACGACTGTAACCGTATAGTTCTTTGCCACCTCTCCAAATCCCTTCATATGTCTTTAGTCTTTACCTTCTGCACACCCCTTTAGGCCAAATGGTTTTCTTCCTTCCCTACCGTTCGGCACCAGCCTATGGTTTGGAAGAAGACTATCCAATAAGCATAATGGGTGTACTGTCCCAATCCTAGGAACACTCGCAATGAGAGAGGGTGAAGATAAAAGACAACCGAATAAACCTTATTCCTATTTCTCCTGGACCAGAATCCATCCCCGAACTGGAACAAGTTCCATTCGAGTTCGTATATAACCATACGATGGAGTATCCAAATAAACTGTGGATCTTCGTAGTGATACGGAGTGTCCTGGAGAAATACAAAGGTGATGTGGGAGTGGTAACGAAATATTTGGTTTGGTCGTGAATATCTGTTGCAATTTACTTTGCCCTCTTACTAATCCCTTGCTTTGTCTGAACTTAATACCTTCTGTACACCATCGTTAGGCTAATTGGTTTTCTTCATTCCCTACCGGTCGGCACCAGCCTAAGGTTTGGAAGAAGACTATCCAATTTGCGTAATAGGTGTACTATCTCCTAAACCAAGGAGTACTCGCAACCTGAGAGAAGGAAAAAGGAAAAGACAACTGAATAATCCTATCCGTTTTCTCCAGAACCGGAAACCATCCTCGAATAAATCCCTTCGAGTTCGTATCTAACCATACGATGGTTTTGTCCAATGGAAGTGGACGTTCGTAGTAATACGGGGTGTCTTGGAGAAAAGGGTAAAAGTAGGAGTGGCAATGAGGTCTGCAACTCTGACAATCCAAAAGCCAGTGTTTAAGAAGGTTCGGTCAACTTGGTCACTGAGTCATAGTCTTAGGGTCGGGTCAATGGTCGCTGCCAAAGAGAGAGAGAAAAGAAACACTCAGCGTGCACTCTAACCTAGATCAGAATGGTTACCAATTTATCTAATCTGGAATCCTCCCACTGTACCTCAAATTCTCCTCCAAACCTGAAAGAAGAATTAGTCGGGGTCACCCGAGGAGTAAACTAACTCATCAGTGGGAATCGGGATCCAACTCTCATCGCATGACAACGTGACGGAATCCGCTCACGGTGTCACACTCCAGAAGGTATGCGCATATCTGGCAAGTTTCAGTTCTTTTGAAACTCCCGATGTGATTTCTGCCCCATGCTCTTATGACCTTGACGAAGGCCAACAAATCATAAGTCACATGTCAAGTTCTACCCGTCATTCTCCAGGTTGATTTGAACCCACCCGCACAAGCCCTTGACGAAGGCCAACAAGGCTATACGACTGTCCCAAACCAACGCATCTATCTATGCTGCAGAAAGGCAACAAGCAGCTACCATACACTATGCCTTGACGAAGGCCAACAAACATAGCATGAATACTACGTGCTACCCGTCTGAAACGACGGAGGGCTACGAATGGTTTCTGGCGAAAACCTTTAACGTAGTGAACTTGATATCGTTGAAGGAACTGATAGCTTTTAAAAATATAGTGACGAAAACCGTTGCTAAAGAGGTCACTCCCGATGAAGGGATTTCGGCTCTTTCCCCGTAGAATGAGGTGCAGGATATTCCAACTGAATACCACGGTGCAAAGCAAAAGTAATCGGCTATAGTGAAGTTAATGCCCTGACGCAAAATTCTGTCCAAGGGGTCACTCCCGGTGAAGGGATCTCGGCCCTTGCCTCGTCGACTGAGGAGCAGGATATTCTAAATGAATACCGCGATGCAAAACAAAAGTGAACGTCCTTGCAATAGCAGCTTTTTGAAAAGTGTTCCAACAACATCAGATTAGGTTTGTTTTTAACTTGCATTGATCCGAATCAATGCAGTCCCATCAATTGATCACACCACAAAGAACGAAAATATACTGATGTACGTATATGCCATCCGCATTCGCCACTGGGTCCCGTCATTACCCGTTAGGTTAGCTAACTAACGACAGAGCGGGGACTGGACTAGCGCGGATGTAAAACATATACAACATCTACTAATATATATATACCAATATATTATATTCGCTCAAGGCGTGAATAAAATGCAACATCACAGAGAATGAACAGCATCACAGAAACAATACAGATATCTGGGATCCCCGGGTTTCACAGAGCCACTGCTGAAACCCGACGTACCCCTGGTCGTGTGGATAGCCTGTGCAATGAAATCCTAGACCCCTACGGGTGCGGCAAGTCACCCGCCAAAACCTGAAGCGAGGCAGCCCCCTTCAGCGCCGTGAATGGACCACCCAGCACTTCACGGAATCCGGTAACTTGGGCACCCCTCCTGGGTCAACCTGTACCCCCTACGAGTGCGGCGAATAGCCCGCCAATTCTAGAGTGAAGCCCCCTCCGTCCCAATGCCATGAGATGCGGGCTTGTTGCCCTCTAGAACCCGGCTATCCGTGCACCCCTCCGCGGGGCAATCATAGTACAGAAAGTAAAATATACATACACCGGGTACATCGACCGCAACCAGGTCGTGCCCCAAAATAATAATACAAACTGGCAGTGACGGCAGTCCACAAGTCGGACGCTCGCCCCGCAATATCAAATGTACATAATGCAACCACAACTGTACTAGCATTGCATCCAGGCTATCCCCCACGACCGATCCGCAACATCACAGCAAAAACAGAACATCAACGTGAAAGTCAGGTTCGCAAATCCGTCTAACCGGGCTATAGCAGTTAGACCGGATTTACCGATCAAGTGACATTCACGGTCGCAGATATAATGTAAATACTGTGAAATAATGTGTTTAAAATATCCGATCAATCAAATTTTAACAAGTGGGCCCCCAAACAATACTGTAGCAGATCAAGAAATTCTGGGCCCAATATTAATGTTCCAAAACCCCAATTTTAAGCCCACAAAGACACTGTAGAAATTTGGTGCAGTGATCTCCACAGTGCGCGGCGGAACAGCGGCGAAAAGGGGGTTTGTGCGGCGGTTCCGCGCTCCCACAGTGGAATCACTTCATCGAATTTTTACAGAGCTCTTAGATTTTCCAGTACATCAATATTTTACAACCTGAAAAAATTTTCGAGACCAAAAAAATTTCAACAGAAACTGATGCTAACAAAAATGTAGTTTTGGAACATTCGATCGATCGAAACAGAAAAACACATTACACCAAGCTAGACTAAGTTAATGGCGAGGCTCTGATACCACTGTAAGTGCACGGCGGCGCCCCGGCCGTCAATCCGACGCCGGAATGCGGAAGCGGTGAAAAACTTTAATTTTGCGGACTTAGCAAACCGGCACCACCGCGCACTAAACACCCGGATCGTAACCATTAACAAGTCTAAGCTAACTAGAAGATGGGTTAGAGATATACCGACGATCCAAGTCCTCCGGTCTTCTCGTCATCGTCCCGATCTCCTGCGGAATGTCCCGTCTCCTCCTCGTCGCCGGAAGTGCACCACATCGCCTACTTTATTTACGGGCTCCCACCTCAATGCCGAGGCAACTCGGGCACGAAGCCGGCTACTCGACGTGCCCAAGATTTGCTGTAAAATGTGTAGTAGAGGATTGTGTCTCATTTGGGGTTCATGGAGGTGCCTTTTGGTGGAGGGATGATACAAGGATTATGTGGAGGAACTTGTAGGCTTTTGGAGCTTGAAATGAACAAGATTTCCACCCTCAAAAAACTTGGACAGCCCTTCCAAGGGGAAGGCCGGCCATGACATAAAGAGAGGAGAGAATGAGAGTGTCATTTTTAAGATAAGGAGAGAGCCCTCCAATAATACCAAAGGGAGAGAGAGAGAGAAGACTATCATGCTAAAGGAAATGATCACCAAATCAAAACCCACACTCAACCACCTACCACCAACCTCATCATCAACAACCATGATGATATACAAAGTCAAGCAATCATGAGTTTATGAAGTCAAATGATGGGACAAGTATCATGACATGATAATATGCAAAGACCCCCTCCACAAATGCTTATTTGCAACAATGCAAATATGCCCTCCTCCACCAATCTTCGGCCAATGAACGGAACAAAGGAAATCGGCCGAAACTAAAAGCAAACTGGCAACTCCAAAAAACTGGTCCCGTAATAAATTACAGGAAAACCCCGATACTGTGCATACACACCCGCATCTGTATTTCGACCGAAATACAAATGCAATGAGACAAAATCTACACTGTACTATACTAGGATCCGGCTTATACCAAAACCGGCTAGTAATATCTGTTCGATCCTGATCCGTGCAATACCGTACGTATCTGATCGAACCCTGCCATATATCCATACGGCCTATAGTACAAACTGTCCGATCCCGATCCGTGCAATACCGCACGTATCTGGTCGGACCTTGCCATATCTCCATACGGCCTCTACAACCTTTCGCCCGAAAGCTGAGTAACTGAAATGTGGGGGACTCTAAAGACTCATCAACACCTTGGTTGTGGATTTAACCACTAGCATGTTAGAGGTATAAGCCAATACGTAACGGGCTACCAGGTACTGACTAAAAGGGATGTCTGTGAGCGAACTCAGCCTGACAACCCTACTGAGCCTGTCAGTGACAATATCCGTACAGTCCGGTCCGTTCGTCTATGAGCATCGCATGGCGGGCCTAGGGGGTTGGTAAAAGTCAGACCCCCAAAAGCGGTACAAGTCGTGTCGGAGTATAGCCCAGAACACCTTGAGATACTACTGGAATACCTACCAGTAAATCTCCTTGCCTCGGCCGAGGGCTTTGTGTAATGGCTCTCCTAGACACAGCACGACCTCACCCCCAATACCGGGAGAGACGAACCCCTGAAGATACGCTCACTGCCTCCATGTGGCTCGGGACTGTACCCAACTAAAACCTGTTTGCACGACTCCTTTGAGCCGTGGTAGGGTAGTAATCAAAGTACAATGGGAACTCACACGAGACAAATGACGATCCCCAGGTCGATGAACTAACCTGCACACATGTCACCAGGGAACTGCCATCTGACGTCTGGTATATGACCAACTAGCAGGTTCCCGGCGAGTCCTGTCCGGTGTACTCATAACCCAATGAGCACCTGTATACATCTTAGGTGATCCAACTAACACCAGTGGCTTGTGAGACCGGCCACCGCCCCTCGTCGGGGTCTCGACTGTATACACTAGTCTACTATGGAGAATCGATGCCCTGTCTTGAAACTCTCACGACTAGGGACCTTTTAAGGATATGCTTATAGACCCCCAGCTCCCACTTATATGATCGCCCTCATACTGCTGGTGGTCAAGCAAGAATCCTAGGGGCTCTATCAACGTGTAATAGCGACGTGTCAGGTCACTTAAAACAGTACACGATGATAAAGGTAAACCAGATAGCAAACTATCATCTCGAGTAAGACTGTCCTACCGGGATAGGTCCTCCCTCAATCATTGCAATCACATACCTGTGATCCAATAATTGACTTTGAGGGCACTATCTCCAACAATAATCACATCACAAATATCGCAGCAGAAGAAACATTTGAAATATTGGATATACTAGGACGTCCGTGTTTTCAATACGAGCTAGTATAAAACACGGATTCCACGGTCGCGATGAATAGCCAAACCCACACCCCTATACCCCTACGAGAGCGGCAAGCAACCCTACCAATTCTAGAGTTAGGAGACCCGGACTCGAGTCCTCGAGTTGGTCTCCCACTGGACTCCAGAACCCGGTTACTTGTGCCCTCCTCCTTGGGTCTATCCTAGTGCGGAAAAGTAAATAATATACAAAAGGTGACATCTTCCGCAACCTGGAAGTGCCCCAATAAAAGAATATTACATACAAGTTTTTACATGAATAAAAATGAAAAACACTCATCTCACATAAAACCCCCCCCGGCTATTCAAACACGACGATCCAATATAACATATCCAGCAACACATAACATCACATGTCATCAACGTAAGTAAACATGCGTATCCCAAATGTCGTTGACATATAGCAACGAAACCGGCGATATCACATATTACACTTACGGTCGCAGAAAAGAAAGTGTAAAACTACAACAGTTGGAATCCGCAAACTCTTTAGACATCGCATGCCTAACCATTATAAACGCCGCATTTTAGTCTCTATATCGAAAACAATTTTCAATATCAAGTCGGGCAATTCAACAGGATCCCGACATTCTGATCGAATGCTCGTCGCAAAGTTTAGTAGGCGGCCGCACCCCCGATACCGTCGATGAAGTGCACTAAGGCCGAACATCGCTGCCGCGAGCACCCGAACGGATGCTTTCGGCGACGGGGTTCTCCTTCAGTCACTTGGTCGGGACTATGGGGTGTAGCTGTCTCTTAAGTTTATCCGGCGAGTATCCGCGTACGCTACGTCATTGCGACGGACTTTTGATCGCATCAAAATTCCGTGGCAACCGATCAAGTGAGACTAAAGTGCTATGTTTATAACATTCATTCAGTTATCTCATAACTACTTGTGGATTCCAAATATTGTATCACATTCCAGATAAATAGAAAATGTTAAACTTTCCGATCGAACATCCAAACACCCAAGTTTTCCCGAAACAGCTCAATACATGAAATGGGTTTTATGAAAATTCACTTCATGCCACAGTACCAACGGTCCAGCCGTAGAAGGGTCAGGCCAACGCCTCACATGTGGCACGCCGTACTGCCACAAACCCTAAGGTTCAAAGGGAAGTTCAAGACGGTCATATAATCGAGTTAAGGTTTGTTGTCTTCTAGAGGGTCCATCGCATTAATTGCACTACTTAGAACGTCTTTAAACCACGGAAAAATCCAACACTTGGAAATTTTCCGACAGGGGAAAAATTGGGTATTTATATCCAGTCGAACTTTTCAAAATTTTCTAAAATTATCAGGAAAAACACAGACGATGGTAAACTTCCTGATCGAAACACCGAGTCCCCAGTACAACCCAGAAAACTCAACTCTTGAGTAAATATTAAAAATTCCCAGAAAATACAGCACTAAAGAAACAAATTACTGTGCAAACCACGTACATTGATTCATCAATTTGGCCGCGGAACCGCCGCACAACCCTAGGTGGGGCCGGGGTTCCGCGGCGCTTCTGTCGAATCAAGGGTACGTGATTCACAGTAATTCTTAAAAAAGCCTGCTGATTTTTCTGCATATTTTTAATTTTGAAAAATGCACAGTTTTGAAAAATGTACAGAGAAGGCTTAGAATTAGGGTTTCGGAGTTCGATCAGGTTTCTAACATCGTCTACGCATCGCCTAAGGCTCTAGCTAGGCTCTGATTGTTAGTGTATATGCCCTAGAGGCCATTACTGTATCATACTAGTTTGTATATTACTTGATGGAAGCTTGGGATATTCACCTTGTATAAACAATCTTGCTCAACATAGTAGTATGCTACTTGGTTTGTTTCTACTTCAATGTGTACTTGTGTTTATTTCAGTATATCACTTATACGCATTAGTGGAGCCCTTAGGATCTTTGCTTGATTACCAGCGTTGTGATGGCAGTCACACTAGTGGGGGCTGGGTAATCTATAGGCACATCCTTATACAGGTCCCTAGTCGTAGGACTATCGAGACAGGGCATCGATACTCCGGAGTAGACTAGCGTATGCGCTTCTCATCCCAGTGTGGGAGATGGTCTGTCCCACAGCCATCAGTACGTCGTACTGGAGATAGTATACGGGTGCTCGTTGGGTTACGAGTACACTGGACAGGACTCGTCGGGAACTGACAGGTTGGTATTATACCTATCGTCAGTTATCAGTTCCCAGGTGACATGAGTACAGCTTAGTCCGCTGACTTGACACTGACACTTCGCCTCGAGTGTGTTCCCACTGCACTTTGATCACTACCCTACCACGGCTCAAAGGAGTCGTGCAAACAGGTGGTGGTTGGGTGCAGTCCCGAAGCACTTGGAGGCAGTGACGGTTAGACAGGATTCGTCTCTCCCGGTATTGGGGGTTGACATCGCGCTGTGTCTAGGAGAGCCATTACACGAGTAGTCCCTGGCCAGGGCAAGCGAGATATACTGGTAGGTTTCCAGTATTATCTCAGGGTGTTTTGGGCTTCACTCCGACACGACTTGTACCGCTATTGGGGGACTGACGTTTTACCGCCCCCTAGGCCCGCCATGCGATGTATCAGACGAACAGACCGGACTGTACGGAGAATGTCACATTCAGACTCAGTAGGAGTTCAGATGGGGTTTCACCTCGTCAGCCTTCTTGTCGGCATCTACCTGGGGACCGTTACGCACAGCTAGTGCCGCTTGCAGTCTGTGGTTAAACCCACTGCCAGCGTAGTGTCGAGTCTTTAGAGTCCCACACAGAGGGTATTCGCCTCTGGGCAAAACAGAGTAGAGGTCGCATGGTTTTGCGACAGGGTTCGTTCTCATCCGCGCACTGGTGCACGTTTGGAGTCCGGACGGATTATACTGGCAGGCTCTGGTTTGAGCCAGATACTGGTATATGTTTTGGGGGTTGCTTTTATATCTTGGTATTCTTGTTCCTCGGAACGAGAATGCAGGTGTGTATGCACAGTTGCTTGAGGCGGAGAATGAGGTTTTTCATTAGGGTTTCGGATCGGGTGCGTATGCACAGTTGACAGTCTTCATTTTCCAAACCCTAATGGATTTATATATTATCTATTAATAATAGTAATTAAATAAGAATTATGTTATGGTTGTTTTTTGTTGACTTGTTGACCTTGGTTGACTTGTTGACCATTGACCACTTTCATGCCTTGAAAGTCTTCCTTGATTCATGCTTACACTTCATTTAAAGAAGCATGATAGTGGTCATTCCAAAATTACCATCAACTATTCTTATTTCAATTATTATCATTTAGATAATTCATTTCTTTTGCAATATGGTTGCAAGAAAGAAATAATTGAGCTCATTCTATCATAACCTCTCTCTCTCCTCATTTCATCTTCTTCTTCCTCTTGAAAAGAGAAACCTTCTCATGTGTTGAGAATCATTCTCTTTAGAAAGAAAAGCAAACCCTAATCTCTCTCTACTCATTCTAGGATGAAGGTTTAGCAAGCCGGAAACCCTAGTTCACTCAAAGATCGAGGAAGAGCCCAAAGTCGAACCTTCGAGGTGGATCCATCTTCGACGGGAGAAGGCGACGTAAAGAGAACCATCAACCTCTACAAGGTTTGAAGAAGAAGGAGTTCAAGTTTAGGTATAACCATCTTCCATAGTAGCTAACTCTCTTTAGCTAGATTGCTAGTTTTAGTTTAGACAACGATCCCGACCAAGTTTAGTCCATGTTGCCTCTTGCGATAAAAATTCGTTTTTTATACCGTTTCAGCCTCCCCGTAAGCACCGGGGGTCGCAATATGGACTTACAGTGGTATCAGAGCCTAACTAAACTTAAACTAGCTTGGTAGTGAAGTGTAACGAAGTTCGGAAACGAAAAATCACAAAACCGGAAATTCAAAACCCTAACTTTCTGTTGAAATTTTTTCTGCTCAAAATGAAAAACTTTATACTTGTAAATTGGTCTCAGGGTTTTCTAAGAACACACAAGAAAAACGATAGCATGTTTCCTCCAAGCCGCCGCCCTTCCGCGGCCTCACCTACTCATCTGGCCGCGGAACCGCCGCAGGTTGTAGTCATCTTTGCATCGTTTTTCGTGCAGTGTTCTTCTGTGTTGGTTTTGGGATTTTTCAGATATATTATATGTACCCAGATTTTCCAGAACTGAAATTCACTTTTGGGGTCCTATAATTCCGTATTTTTTTCCGAACTTCACTGCACTTTGGCTATGTTGGTTATATCTGTGATGTTTGCATGTATTGAACGTCGGCTAATCGCTATAAGTCGATTAGTCGGGGTTATACATGATCTGTAATGTGCTGGAATGTGTATATGAATGTGTTGGACTGTCGCGGGTGAATAGCCGGGGTGGATGTGAGATGAGCTTTTGTTTTTCTTTCATTCATTGTAAATGTAAATTGATGTAATTATATTATTTGTTTGGCCGCACAACCGGGTCGGGGTTGTAGCCGTCATTGTATAATTCTTTTTACTGCTTTTGCTCCTAGGATAGACCCATGGTGGGGTGCACAAACTACCGGGAACTTGGCGGGTAGTTTGCCGCACCCGTAGGGGTCTTGGGTGGGGTATTTGCTATTCACCGCGACCGTGTTATCCGCTTTTCGTTTCAGGCTCGAAAGAAATGCGGATTGCTAGTATATCCAATGTATTCATCTGTGATCTGTAATGTCTATCATTGCTTTCTATTTAGGCGTTGCTTATGTTTTACAGCCGCGCTAGCCCAGCCCCCGCTCTGTCGTTAGTTAAGTAACCTAACGAGTGATGACGGGACCCCGTGGCGAATGCGAATGGCATAAGCGTACGTCATATTTTGGTTGTTTTCTGCAATGGTAGGAATTAAATGATGGGACGCATTAAAAGAACTAATGCAAGAATATCACGCATTAAAAGAACTAATGCAAGATAATAAACCAAGTTTAAGTCGATGGAACACTTTCGAAAAACCACTCGGTTCTTTTCAAAACTAACTTTTAAATGCGGAGCTCGAGCCACTCCTTCTAAAAGCTATCTCGTTCCATCGATTATATCAAGTTCACTACGTTCACGGTTTCGCCAAAACCATTCGTAGCCCTCCGTCGTTTCACATAAATAGTCAATAGTATTCAAGCTGTGTTTGTTGGCCAAAGTCAAGGCATAGTGATTGGTAGCTATTGGATATTCATGTGCAGCATAGATAGATGCGTTGATTTGGAACAGTCGTACTGCCTTGTTGGCCAAAGTCAAGGGTATGTACGGGTGGATTCAAATTAACCTGGATAACGACGGGAAGAACTTGACATGTGACTTATGATTTGTTGGCCAAAGTCAAGGTCATAAGAGCATGGGGCAAAAATCCACATCGGGAGTTTCATAAGTACTGAAACTTGCTAGATTTGCATACCATTTGGAGTGTGATGATTATGGTAGGATTCCTTCATTTTCGTCACGCGATGATATTTGGATCCCGATCCTACTGTGAGTATATGCTACTCCTCGGGAAATTTCTCACTAAACGATCAATGCTATAAACCTAGTAGGTGCCTAGAAAGGTGTTAGCGGGGCTACGCCCCCAGGGAAAAGAGGTTCTTAAATTAAGGAACTTCGCGAAAGCGTTGGAAAACCTCCCTCGAAGTACCGACACTGGCCTGGCTGAACGGTTAAGCAAGTATTGTACGGTGGGATTGATCCCGGCTAATTCTTCCTTTGTGGTTTGAGGAGGGATTCGAGAGACAGTGGGAGCCATCCTGTTTAGACAAATTAAAAACCATTCTAAACTTGCAAGAGCATCGTGCTAAGTGTTTCTTCTCTCCCCCTGCAGCGACCAAATCGAAATGACTGGACTTAAGTTACTTCTAGATAAAAACATACTGACAGGGCCAAACTACAAAGATTGGCTCAGGAATGTCAAATTGGCAATCTCTTACGACAAGCTGGGGTATCTTCTTACCACCAAAGCTCCCCCCGTCCCAGGTCCCACCTCCAGCGTCGCGGATAAGGAAATCCGTAAGACTTGGGAGATTGACAGCGCGAAGGCCAGATGCCTCGTACTTGCCTCGATGGACAATGACCATCAGAGGAGGCACGAGAATATGGATTTGGAATCCATATTTCTTCATACAAAAGAACTGTATGGAGAGCAGTCTCGTATCGCAAGATACGAAGTGTCGAAGAAGTTATTTTCGACTAAGTTGGCCGTCGGATCATCGGTAGCGGACCACGTGCTTAAGATGATTGGCTACACTGAGGAGCTCGCGGAACTTGGGACCACGTTGGATAGTGAACTCTACACAGATATAATTCTCCAGTCCCTTCCATCCACTTACGCCCAGTTCATACTGAATTTCAACTTGCAAGAAAAGGAAGTTGAACTTTCAAAACTCCTCAACCTGCTGAGGAGCGCAGAGGGCACCCTACAGAAGGGTAGGGATACATCCACTTTGTTTGTAGGAGGATCTTCTTCTTCTAGGTCCAAGGCGAAAGCCAAGGGAAAGAAGTGGAAAGCCCCCGCCAAACCAAGGGGCGGTGTTAGTAAAGTGGGTGCGAAGGGAAAGGAAAAGGCAACAAAGATAGCGGGGAAGCTTGTTGGTAAAGAGGAATGCTTCTATTGTCACAAGAGTGGACACTGGAAGAAAGATTGCAGGGCTTGGAAAGCCAGGACACAGGAACTGAAGCAGGTTGCAGCTTCAGCTTCAGGTGTGTATGTTATTGAAAACTGTCTTTCTATAAACTCTACTTCCTGGGTATTGGATACCGGATCAGGATCTCATATCTGTAATTCTTTGCAGGCGTTGAGAAACCGTAGGTTTTTGAAGGAAGGTGACATGACCCTCAGAGTTGCGAACGGAGCTAGCATGGATGCTAAAGCCGTGGGGGACTATCACCTAGGAATGTCAGATGGACATGTTTTGGTTTTGCGTAATTGCTTTTTTGTACCCAACGCAACTTGTAATATCATTTCTGTATCTTTGGTTTCTAAAGAAGGTTATGAATTTGCGTTTGTAAGTAATGTTGTTAACATTCACCTTAATCAAGTTCTGATTGGGTCAGGTACATTGAGCAATGGTATATACGTATTAAACCAACCACAGATTTTCAATGTCCAGAATACACACAAAAGAAAGTCACCAGATATTAATCAGACTTTCTTATGGCATTGTAGACTGGGTCACATCAATGAGAGAAGGTTGACTAAGTTACATACAGAAGGATATTTGGATCCGTTCGAATATCAATCATATGCCACTTGTCAATCCTGTCTCAAAGGAAAGATGACAAAGACTCCGTTCACTGGACACGGAGTAAGAGCGAGCGAGCTCTTGGGACTCGTACACAGCGACGTGTGCGGTCCAATGTCTACACATGCACGAAGCGGTTATTCTTACTTCATTACTTTTACGGATGATTTTTCAAGATACGGTTATGTCTTCTTAATGAAACATAAGTCAGAATCTTTTGAAAAGTTCCAGGAATTTAAGAATGAAGTAGAAAAACAGACCGGCAAAAGTATCAAGATTCTAAGATCGGATCGAGGTGGAGAATACTTAAGTGCCGAGTTCCTGAATTACTTAAAAGAGAATGGGATTCTCTCTCAGCTTACTCCTCCATACACTCCGCAACACAACGGTGTATCGGAGAGACGGAACCGAACCCTATTGGATATGGTACGGTCCATGATGAGTAACGCTGAGTTACCGCGATCATTCTGGGGGTATGCACTAGAATCAGCTGCGTACCTTTTGAACCGAGTTCCTACTAAGACTGTGCCTACTACACCATATGAGATGTGGTGTGGGAAGAGACCCCATCTCAGTCACATCAAGACTTGGGGATGTCCAGCTTTTTTTAAAAAGCAGCATGCGGACAAGCTCGAGGCACGCTCAGTACAGTGTAAGTTCGTGGGATATCCAAAGAACTCCAAGGGATATTTCTTCTACTGTGAAGAGGAACAAAAAGTCCTTGTTTCTCGTCATGCCTACTTCTTGGAAACTGAGTTTTTGGAAAACCAGATAAGTGGGAGCACAGTAGAACTGGAAGAAATTCCAGAACCACGGACTATTACTGAAAGCTTAGTGGAACCAGAGGGTTCAAATGAACAGGACATTCCTATGCCGCTCCGTAGAAGTAGTAGGCAGTCTCATCCGCCCGAGAGATACTACGGTTTTCTCATAGACGGGGATAGAGAGGATTGCATCATAGACTATGATGAGCCTACTAGCTTCCAGCAGGCCGTTCAGAGCATTGACTCGGTAAAATGGCTGGATGCAATGCGGACCGAAATGGAGTCCATGTACACCAACAAAGTATGGACGTTGGACATTGCTCCAGACGGGGTAAAACCCGTAGGATGTGTTAGTGTATATGCCCTAGAGGCCATTACTGTATCATACTAGTTTGTATATTACTTAATGGATGCTTGGGATATTCACCTTGTATATACAATCTTGCTCAAAATAGTAGTATGCTACTTGGTTTGTTTCTACTTCAATGTGTACTTGTGTTTATTTCAGTATATCACTTATACGCATTAGTGGAGCCCTTAGGATCTTTGCTTGATTACCAGCGTTGTGATGGCAGTCACACAAGTGGGGGCTGGGTAATCTATAGGCACATCCTTATACAGGTCCCTAGTCGCAGGACTATCGAGACGGGGCATCGATACTCCGGAGTAGACTAGCGTATGCGCTTCTCATCCCAGTATGGGAGATGGTCTGTCCCACAGCCATCAGTACGTCGTACTGGAGATAGTATACGGGTGCTCGTTGGGTTACGAGTACACTGGACAGGACTCGTAGGGAACTGACAGGTTGGTATTATACCTATCGTCAGTTATCAGTTCCCAGGTGACATGAGTACAGCTTAGTCCGCTGACTTGACACTGGCACTTCGCCTCAAGTGTGTTCCCACTGCACTTTGATCACTACCCTACCACGGCTCAAAGGAGTCGTGCAAACAGGTGGTGGTTGGGTGCAGTCCCGAAGCACTTGGAGGCAGTGACGGTTAGACAGGATTCATCTCTCCCGGTATTGGGGGTTGACATCGCGCTGTGTCTAGGAGAGCCATTACACGAGTAGTCCCTGGCCAGGGCAAACGAGATATACTGGTAGGTTTCCAGTGTTATCTCAGGGTGTTTTGGGCTTCGCTCCGGCACGACTTGTACCGCTATTGGGGGACTGACGTTTACCACCCCCTAGGCCCGCCATGCGATGTATCAGACGAACAGACCGGACTGTACGGAGACTGTCACATTCAGACTCAGTAGGAGTTCAGATGGGGTTTCACCTCGTCAGCCTTCTTGTCGACATCTACCTGGGGATCGTTATGCACAGCTAGTGCCGCTTGCGGTCTGTGGTTAAACCCACTGCCAGCGTAGTGTCGAGTCTTTAGAGTCCCACACAGAGGGTATTCGCCTCTGGGCAAAACAGAGTAGAGGTCGCATGGTTTTGCGACAGGGTTCGTTCTCATCCGTGCACTTGTGCACGTTTGGAGTCCGGACGGATTATACTGGCAGGCTCTGGTTTGAGCCAGATACTGGTATATGTTTTGGGGTTGCTTTTATATCTTGGTATTCTTGTTTTTCGGAACGAGAATGCAGGTGTGTATGCACAATTGCTTGAGGAGGAGAATGAGGTTTTTCATTAGGGTTTCGGAACGGGTGCGTATGCACAGTTGACAGTCTTTATTTTCCAAACCCTAATGGATTTATTTATTATCTATTAATAATAATAATTAAATGAGAATTATGTTATGGTTGTTCTTTGTTGACTTGTTGACCTTGGTTGACTTGTTGACCATTGACCACTTTCATGCCTTCAAAAGTCTTCCTTGATTTATGCTTACATTTTTAAATGAAGCATGGTTGTTGTCATTCCAAACACTACCATCAACTATTCTCATTTTCAATTATTATCATTTAGATAATATTATTCTTTTGCATTATGGTTGCAAGAAGAGAAAAATATAGCTCATTCTATCATTCTCATTCTCTCTCCTCTCTTCATCTTCTTCTTCCTCTAGCTAAAGAGAAACCTTCTCATGTGTTGAGAATCCTTCTCTTTAAAACAAAAGCAACCCTTAGACACTCTCTCTACTCACTCTAGGATCAAGGGTTTAGCAAGCCGGCGATTCTAGTTCACTCCAAGTTCGAGAAAGAGCCCAAAGGTCGAGCCTTCGAGGTGGATCCATCTTCGACGGAAGAAGGCGACAAGAGAAGAGAACCATCAACCTCCACAAAGTTTGAAGAAGAAGGAGTTCAAGTTTAGGTATAACCATCTCTATCCGAGTAGCTAAATCTCTTTAGCTTAGTTTGCTAGTTTTAGTTTAGGTAACGATCCCGACCAAGTCTAGTCCATGTTGCCTCTTGCACTAAAAATTTGATTTTTATACCGTTTCCGCCTCCCCGTAAGAACCGGGGGTCGCAACGTGGACTTACAGTGGTATCAGAGACTAACTAAACTTAAACTAGCTAGGTAGTAAAGTGTAACGAAGTTCGGAACCGAAAAAAAAATCACAAAACCGGAAAACTACAAAAACTGAGTTTCTGTTGAAATTTTTTCTGGTCAAAATGAAAAACTTTATACTCCTAAATTCGTCTCAGGGTTTTGTTAGAACACCCATGAAAAACGATTCACCAATTCGTCTAAGCCGCCGCGCTTCCGCCGCATGACCCTTCTTGGCCGCCGCGGAAGCGCCGCGGTTTGTTGTCTTTAGTGCGTCGTTTTTCGTGCAGTGTGTGTCTGTGTTGGTTTTGGGATTTTTAAAATATATTATATGTGCCCAGATTTTGCAGAAAAGAAATTTCCTTTTGGGGTCCTATAATTCCGTATTTTTTTCCGAACTTCACTACACTTTGACTATGATGGTTATATCTGTGATGTTTGCTTGTATTGAACGTCGGCTAATCGCTATAAGACGATTAGTCGGGGTTATACAAGATCTGTAATGTGCTGGAATGTGTATATAAATATGTTGGATTGTCGCGGGTGAATAGCCGGGGGTTGTGAGACGAGAGTTTTCTTTTCTTGCAATTCATTGTAAATGTAAATTGATGTAATTATATTATTTGTTTGGCCGCACAACCGGGTCGGGGTTGTAGCCGTCATTGTATAATTCTTTTTACTGTTTTTGCTCCTAGGATAGACCCATGGAGGGGTGCACAAACTACCGAGGACTTGGCGGGTAGTTTGCCGCACCCGTAGGGGTCTTGGGTGGGGATTTGGCTATTCACCGCGACCGTGTTATCTGTTTTTGTTACAGGCTCGTACAAATTACAGATTGCTAGTATATCCAATGTATTTATCTGTGATCTGAAATGTCTATCATTGCTTTCTATTTAGGCGTTGCTTATGTTTTACAGACGCGCTAGCCCAGCCCCCGCTCTGTCGTTAGTTAAGTAACCTAACGGGTAATGACGGGGCCCCGTGGCGAATGCGAATGGCATAAGCGTACGTCATATTTTGGTTGTTTTCTGCAATGGTAGGATTAAATGATGGGACGCATTAAAAGTACTAATGCAAGAATATCACGCATTAAAAGAACTAATGCAAGATAATAAACCAAGTTTAAGTCGATGGAACACTTTCGGAAAACCACTCGGTTCTTTTCAAAACTAACTTTTAAATGCGGAGCTTGAGCCACTCCTTCTAAAAGCTATCTCGTTCCATCGATTATATCAAGTTCACTACGTTCACGGTTTCGCCAAAACCATCCGTAGCCCTCCGTCGTTTCATATGAATATTCAACAGTATTCAAGCTGTGTTTGTTGGCCTTAGTCAAGGCACAGTGATTGGTAGCTGGTGGGTATTCATATGTTGCATAGATAGAATGCGTTGGTTTGGGACAGTCGTATTGCCTTGTTGGCCATAGTCAAGGGTATATACGGGTGGGTTCAAATTAACCTGGATAACGACGGGAAGAACTTGACATGTGACTTATGATTTGTTGGCCTTAGTCAAGGTCATAAGAGCATGGGGCAAAAATCCACATCGGGAGTTTCATAAGTACTGAAACTTGCTAGATTTGCATACCATTTGGAGTGTGATGATTATGGTAGGATTCCTTCATTTTCGTCACACAATGATATTTGGATCCCGATCCTACTGTGAGTATATGCTACTCCTCGGGAAATTTCTCACTTAACGATCAATGCTATAAACCTAGTAGGTGCCTAGAAAGGTGTTAGCGGGGTTACGCCCCCAGGGAAAAGAGGTTCTTTAATTAAGGAACTTCGCGAAAGCGTTGGAAAACCTCCCTCGAAGTACCGACACTGGCCTGGCTGAACGGTTAAGCAAGTATTGTACGGTGGGATTGATCCTGACTAATTCTTCCTTTATGGTTTGAGGAGGGATTCGAGAAACAGTGGGAGCCATCCTGTTTAGACAAACTAAAAACCACTCTAAACTTGCAAGAGCATCATGCTGAGTGTTTCTTCTTCTCTCTCCTAATTGCAGCGACCAATCAACATGACTGGACTTAAGTTACTCCTAGATAAAAACAAGCTGACAGGGCCAAACTACAAAGATTGGCTCAGGAATGTCAAGATAGCAATCACTTATGACAAGCTGGGGTATCTTCTTACCACCAAAGCTCCCCCTGTCCCTGGTCCAACTTCCAGCGTCGCGGATAAGGAAATCCGCAAGACTTGGGAGATTGATAGCGCGAAGGCCAAGTGCCTCCTGCTTGCCTCGATGGACAACGAACATCAGAGGAGGCATGAGAATATGGACATGGAGTCCATATTGCTCCATACAAAAGAACTGTATGGAGAGCAATCACGTATCGCAAGATACGAAGCGTCGAAAAAGTTGTTTTCGACAAAGATGGCCGTCGGATCATCAGTAGCCGAGCACGTGCTAAAGATGATCGGCTACATTGAGGAGCTCGCTGACCTAGGGATCACATTGGAGAGTGAGCTATATACGGATATAGTTCTCCAGTCCCTTCCTTCCACTTACGCCCAGTTTATACTGAACTTCAACCTACAAGAAAAAGAGGTTGAACTATCAGAGCTCCCCAACATGCTGAGGAGCGCAGAGGGCACCCTACAGAAAAGTAGGGATACATCCACTTTGTTTGTAGGAGGATCATCTTCTTCTAGGTCCAAGGCGAAAGCCAAGGGAAAGAAGAAGAAGGCCCCCGCCAAACCAAGGGGCGGTGTTAGTAAAGTGGATACGAAGGGAAAAGGTAAAGCAACAAAGATAGCGGGGAAGCTTGTGGATAAGGAAGAATGCTTCTTTTGTCATAAGAAAGGACACTGGAAGAATGATTGCAGGGCCTGGAAGGCCAGAACACAGGAATTGAAGCAGGTTGCAGCTTCAGCTTCAGGTGTGTATGTTATTGAAAACTGTCTTTCAATAAACTCTACTTCCTGGGTATTGGATACCGGATCAGGATCTCATATCTGTAATTCTTTGCAGGCGTTGAGAAACCGTAGGGATTTGAAGGCAGGTGACATGACCCTCAGAGTTGCGAACGGAGCTAGCATGGATGCTAAAGCCGTGGGGGACTATCACCTGGGAATGTCAGATGGACATGTTTTGGTTTTGCGTAATTGCTTTTTTGTACCCAACGCAACTTGTAATATCATTTCTGTATCTTTAGTTTCTAAAGAAGGTTATGAATTTGCGTTTGTAAGTAATGTTGTAAACATTCACCTTAATCAAGTATTGATTGGGTCAGGTACTCTGAGTAATGGTATATACGTGTTAAACCAACCACAGATTTTCAATGTCCAGAATACACACAAAAGAAAGTCTCCAGATATCAATCGGGCTTTCTTATGGCATTGTAGACTGGGTCACATCAATGAGACACGGTTGACTAAGTTACATAAAGAAGGATACTTGGATCCGTTCGAGTATCAGTCTTATGCCACTTGTGAATCTTGTCTCATGGGAAAGATGACAAAGACTCCGTTCACTGGACACAGAGAAAGAGCGAGCGAGCTCTTGGGACTCATACACAGTGACGTGTGTGGTCCAATGTCTACACATGCGCGAAGCGGTTATTCATACTTCATTACTTTCACAGACGATTTCTCTAGGTATGGACATGTCTTCTTAATGAAGCACAAATCCGAGGCTTTTGAGAAATTTCGGGATTACAAGAATGAAGTTGAAAAACAAACAGGCAAAAGTATCAAGATCCTAAGATCGGATCGAGGTGGTGAATACTTGAGTGCCGAGTTCCTGGACTATTTAAAAGAGAATGGAATTCTCTCTCAGCGTACTCCTCCATACACTCCGCAACATAACGGTGTATCGGAAAGGAGGAATCGAACCCTATTGGATATGGTTCGTTCCATGATGAGTAAGGCTGAGTTACCGCGATTTTTCTGGGGATATGCACTAGAAACAGCTGCACATCTCTTGAACCAAGTTCCTACTAAGACTGTGCCTACCACACCATATCAGATGTGGAGTGGGAAGAAACCCTGTCTTAAAGCCTTTAAGACATGGGGATGTCCGGCTTTTGTAAAAAAGCAGCATGCGGACAAGCTCGAGGCACGCTCAGTACAGTGCAAGTTTGTGGGATACCCAAAGAACTCCAAGGGGTATCTATTCTATTACGCAGAGGAGCAAAAAGTCCTTGTTTCTCGTCATGCCCACTTCTTGGAAACTGAGTTTTTGGAAAATCAGATAAGTGGGAGCGCAGTAGAACTGGATGAAATTCCAGAACCTCAGACTATTACTGAAAGCTTAGTGGAACCAGAGGGTTCAGATGAACAGGACATTCCTACGCCGCTCCGCAGGAGTAGTAGGCAGTCTCATCCGCCCGAGAGATACTGCGGTTTTCTCATAGACGGGGATAGAGAGGATTGCATCATAGATTATGATGAGCCTACTAGCTTCCAGCAGGCCGTTCAGAGCGTTGACTCAGTGAAATGGCTGGATGCAATGCGGACCGAAATGGAGTCCATGTACACCAACAAAGTATGGACGTTGGACATTGCTCCAGACGGGGTAAAACCCGTAGGATGCAAGTGGATCTTCAAAAGGAAGATTGGTGTAGATGGACAGGTTGAGACCTATAAAGCTAGGCTGGTAGCAAAGGGTTTTCGTCAAAGACCTGGCTTGGACTACGACGAAACCTTTTCTCCAGTAGCCATGCTGAAATCCATTCGGATCCTTCTTGCCATTGCTGCCTTCCACGATTATGAGATCTGGCAAATGGACGTAAAGACAGCTTTTCTAAATGGAAATTTAGAGGAGTGTGTCTATATGGACCAGCCAGAGGGTTTCATTCAGAGTGGGAGCAGCGGAAAGGTGTGCAAGTTGCTTAAGTCCATCTATGGACTAAAGCAGGCATCGCGGAGTTGGAACATCTGCTTTGATGAGACAGTCAAAGAATTTGGCTTTATCAAAAATCCAGATGAACCATGCATCTATAGTAGATTTGTAGCGAGAACTGTAGTATTCCTCGTTTTATACGTGGATGACATTCTCTTGATAGGAAATGACATTCCTATGCTACAATCTGTCAAGGGGTTCTTGTCACAAAGGTTCTCCATGAAAGACCTGGATGATGCCTCATACATCCTGGGGATCCGGATCCATCGTGATAGATCCAAGAGGATATTGGGACTTTCTCAGTCCAGGTACATCAACACCATAGTGAAAAGATTCAGTATGGAAGATTCCAAGCGCGGTAACCTACCGGCTTGTCACGGGATCACCCTCTCTAAAGAGATGTCTCCCAAGACTGATTTGGAGAGGGATCGCATGTCTATTATACCCTACGCTTCTGCGGTAGGCTCTATAATGTATGCGATGTTGTGTACCAGACCGGATGTAGCTTATGCACTGAGTGTAGTAAGCCGGTATCAGTCAAACCCTGGGGAGAAACACTGGATAGCAGTAAAGAACATTCTCAAGTACCTGAGAAGGACTAAGGAGATGTTCTTGGTGTATGGCGGAAAAGACCTCCAGATCGAGGCCTTTGCTGACTCCAGCTTCCAGAGTGACAAGGATGATTCCAAGTCCATGTCGGGTTTTGTCTTCACCCTCAATGGAGGGGCGGTGTGTTGGAAGAGTTCCAAACAGGAAACCGTTGCAGACTCGACGATGGAAGCGGAATACATCGCTGCATCTGATGCCGCAAAAGAAGCTGTCTGGATGAGGAAGTTCTTGAAAGAACTTCAGGTGGTTCCGTCCATTGTTGACCCAATACCTCTGTATTGCGACAACAACGGGGCTATAGCTTTAGCGAAGGAACCCAGGTCCCATCAGAGATCCAGGCACATCTTGAGGCGGTATCACCTGATCAGGGAGATCGTGGATCGCAAGGAGATCGAGGTTCGGAGGGTTGCTTCAGAAGAGAACACTGCAGATCCATTCACCAAGGCCCTACCCCAGACTCAGTTCGAGCGGCTGATCGAGATGATAGGTCTTCGATACGCCAGTACATGGCCTTAGTGCAAGTGGGAGATTGTTAGTGTATATGCCCTAGAGGCCATTACTGTATCATACTAGTTTGTATATTACTTAATGGATGCTTGGGATATTCACCTTGTATATACAATCTTGCTCAAAATAGTAGTATGCTACTTGGTTTGTTTCTACTTCAATGTGTACTTGTGTTTATTTCAGTATATCACTTATACGCATTAGTGGAGCCCTTAGGATCTTTGCTTGATTACCAGCGTTGTGATGGCAGTCACACAAGTGGGGGCTGGGTAATCTATAGGCACATCCTTATACAGGTCCCTAGTCGCAGGACTATCGAGACGGGGCATCGATACTCCGGAGTAGACTAGCGTATGCGCTTCTCATCCCAGTGTGGGAGATGGTCTGTCCCACAGCCATCAGTACGTCGTACTGGAGATAGTATACGGGTGCTCGTTGGGTTACGAGTACACTGGACAGGACTCGTAGGGAACTGACAGGTTGGTATTATACCTATCGTCAGTTATCAGTTCCCAGGTGACATGAGTACAGCTTAGTCCGCTGACTTGACACTGGCACTTCGCCTCAAGTGTGTTCCCACTGCACTTTGATCACTACCCTACCACGGCTCAAAGGAGTCGTGCAAACAGGTGGTGGTTGGGTGCAGTCCCGAAGCACTTGGAGGCAGTGACGGTTAGACAGGATTCGTCTCTCCCGGTATTGGGGGTTGACATCGCGCTGTGTCTAGGAGAGCCATTACACGAGTAGTCCCTGGCCAGGGCAAACGAGATATACTGGTAGGTTTCCAGTGTTATCTCAGGGTGTTTTGGGCTTCGCTCCGGCACGACTTGTACCGCTATTGGGGGACTGACGTTTACCACCCCCTAGGCCCGCCATGCGATGTATCAGACGAACAGACCGGACTGTACGGAGACTGTCACATTCAGACTCAGTAGGAGTTCAGATGGGGTTTCACCTCGTCAGCCTTCTTGTCGACATCTACCTGGGGATCGTTATGCACAGCTAGTGCCGCTTGCGGTCTGTGGTTAAACCCACTGCCAGCGTAGTGTCGAGTCTTTAGAGTCCCACACAGAGGGTATTCGCCTCTGGGCAAAACAGAGTAGAGGTCGCATGGTTTTGCGACAGGGTTCGTTCTCATCCGCGCACTTGTGCACGTTTGGAGTCCGGACGGATTATACTGGCAGGCTCTGGTTTGAGCCAGATACTGGTATATGTTTTGGGGTTGCTTTTATATCTTGGTATTCTTGTTTTTCGGAACGAGAATGCAGGTGTGTATGCACAATTGCTTGAGGAGGAGAATGAGGTTTTTCATTAGGGTTTCGGAACGGGTGCGTATGCACAGTTGACAGTCTTTATTTTCCAAACCCTAATGGATTTATTTATTATCTATTAATAATAATAATTAAATGAGAATTATGTTATGGTTGTTCTTTGTTGACTTGTTGACCTTGGTTGACTTGTTGACCATTGACCACTTTCATGCCTTCAAAAGTCTTCCTTGATTTATGCTTACATTTTTAAATGAAGCATGGTTGTGGTCATTCCAAACACTACCATCAACTATTCTCATTTTCAATTATTATCATTTAGATAATATTATTCTTTTGCATTATGGTTGCAAGAAGAGAAAAATATAGCTCATTCTATCATTCTCATTCTCTCTCCTCTCTTCATCTTCTTCTTCCTCTAGCTAAAGAGAAACCTTCTCATGTGTTGAGAATCCTTCTCTTTAAAACAAAAGCAACCCTTAGACACTCTCTCTACTCACTCTAGGATCAAGGGTTTAGCAAGCCGGCGATTCTAGTTCACTCCAAGTTCGAGAAAGAGCCCAAAGGTCGAGCCTTCGAGGTGGATCCATCTTCGACGGAAGAAGGCGACAAGAGAAGAGAACCATCAACCTCCACAAAGTTTGAAGAAGAAGGAGTTCAAGTTTAGGTATAACCATCTCTATCCGAGTAGCTAAATCTCTTTAGCTTAGTTTGCTAGTTTTAGTTTAGGTAACGATCCCGACCAAGTCTAGTCCATGTTGCCTCTTGCACTAAAAATTTGATTTTTATACCGTTTCCGCCTCCCCGTAAGAACCGGGGGTCGCAACGTGGACTTACAGGATGCAAGTGGATCTTCAAAAGGAAGATTGGTGTAGATGGACAGGTTGAGACCTATAAAGCTAGACTTGTAGCAAAGGGTTTCCGTCAAAGACCTGGCTTGGACTACGACGAAACCTTTTCTCCAGTGGCTATGCTGAAATCCATTCGGATCCTTCTTGCCATTGCTGCCTTCCACGATTATGAGATTTGGCAGATGGACGTAAAAACCGCTTTTCTAAATGGAAATTTAGAGGAGTGTGTCTATATGGATCAGCCAGAGGGTTTCATTCAGAGTGGGAGCAGCGGAAAGGTGTGCAAGTTGCTTAAGTCCATCTATGGACTAAAGCAGGCATCGCGGAGTTGGAACATATGTTTTGATGAGACGGTCAAGGAATTTGACTTTATCAAAAATCCAGATGAACCGTGCATCTATAGTAGATTTGTAGCGAGAACTGTGGTATTCCTTGTTTTATACGTGGATGACATTCTCTTAATAGGAAATGACATTCCTATGCTACAATCTGTCAAGGGTTTCTTGTCACACAGGTTCTCCATGAAAGACCTGGGTGATGCCTCTTACATCCTGGGGATCCGGATCCATCGTGATAGATCCAAGAGGATATTAGGACTTTCACAGTCCAGGTACATCGACACCGTACTGAAAAGATTCAGTATGGAAGATTCCAAGCGCGGTAACCTACCGGCTTGTCACGGGATCACCCTCTCTAAAGAGATGTCTCCCAAGACTGATTTGGAGAGGGATCGCATGTCTATTATACCCTACGCTTCTGCGGTAGGCTCTATAATGTATGCGATGTTGTGTACCAGACCGGATGTAGCTTATGCACTGAGTGTAGTAAGCCGGTATCAGTCAAACCCTGGGGAGAAACATTGGATAGCGGTAAAGAACATTCTCAAGTACCTGAGGAGGACTAAGGAGATGTTCTTGGTGTATGGCGGAAAAGACCTCCAGATTGAGGCCTTTGCTGACTCCAGCTTCCAGAGTGACAAGGATGATTCCAAGTCCATGTCGGGTTTTGTCTTTACCCTCAACGGAGGGGCGGTGTGTTGGAAGAGTTCCAAACAGGAAACCGTTGCAGACTCGACTATGGAAGCGGAATACATCGCTGCATCTGATGCCGCAAAAGAAGCTGTCTGGATAAGGAAGTTCTTAAAAGAACTTCAGGTGGTTCCGTCCATTGTTGACCCAGTACCTCTGTATTGCGACAACAACGGGGCTATAGCTTTAGCAAAGAAACCCAGGTCCCATCAGAGATCCAGGCACATCTTGAGGCGGTATCACCTGATCAGGGAGATCGTGGATCGCAAGGAGATCGAGGTTCGGAGGGTTGCTTCAGAAGAGAACACTGCAGATCCATTCACCAAGGCCCTACCCCAGACTCAGTTCGAGCGGCTGATCGAGATGATAGGTCTTCGATACGCCAGTACATGGCCTTAGTGCAAGTGGGAGATTGTTAGTGTATATGCCCTAGAGGCCATTACTGTATCATACTAGTTTGTATATTACTTGATGGAAGCTTGGGATATTCACCTTGTATAAACAATCTTGCTCAACATAGTAGTATGCTACTTGGTTTGTTTCTACTTCAATGTGTACTTGTGTTTATTTCAGTATATCACTTATACGCATTAGTGGAGCCCTTAGGATCTTTGCTTGATTACCAGCGTTGTGATGGCAGTCACACTAGTGGGGGCTGGGTAATCTATAGGCACATCCTTATACAGGTCCCTAGTCGTAGGACTATCGAGACAGGGCATCGATACTCCGGAGTAGACTAGCGTATGCGCTTCTCATCCCAGTGTGGGAGATGGTCTGTCCCACAGCCATCAGTACGTCGTACTGGAGATAGTATACGGGTGCTCGTTGGGTTACGAGTACACTGGACAGGACTCGTCGGGAACTGACAGGTTGGTATTATACCTATCGTCAGTTATCAGTTCCCAGGTGACATGAGTACAGCTTAGTCCGCTGACTTGACACTGACACTTCGCCTCGAGTGTGTTCCCACTGCACTTTGATCACTACCCTACCACGGCTCAAAGGAGTCGTGCAAACAGGTGGTGGTTGGGTGCAGTCCCGAAGCACTTGGAGGCAGTGACGGTTAGACAGGATTTGTCTCTCCCGGTATTGGGGGTTGACATCGCGCTGTGTCTAGGAGAGCCATTACACGAGTAGTCCCTGGCCAGGGCAAGCGAGATATACTGGTAGGTTTCCAGTGTTATCTCAGGGTGTTTTGGGCTTCACTCCGACACGACTTGTACCGCTATTGGGGGACTGACGTTTTACCGCCCCCTAGGCCCGCCATGCGATGTATCAGACGAACAGACCGGACTGTACGGAGAATGTCACATTCAGACTCAGTAGGAGTTCAGATGGGGTTTCACCTCGTCAGCCTTCTTGTCGGCATCTACCTGGGGACCGTTACGCACAGCTAGTGCCGCTTGCGGTCTGTGGTTAAACCCACTGCCAGCGTAGTGTCGAGTCTTTAGAGTCCCACACAGAGGGTATTCGCCTCTGGGCAAAACAGAGTAGAGGTCGCATGGTTTTGCAACAGGGTTCGTTCTCATCCGCGCACTGGTGCACGTTTGGAGTCCGGACGGATTATACTGGCAGGCTCTGGTTTGAGCCAGATACTGGTATATGTTTTGGGGGTTGCTTTTATATCTTGGTATTCTTGTTCCTCGGAACGAGAATGCAGGTGTGTATGCACAGTTGCTTGAGGCGGAGAATGAGGTTTTTCATTAGGGTTTCGGATCGGGTGCGTATGCACAGTTGACAGTCTTCATTTTCCAAACCCTAATGGATTTATATATTATCTATTAATAATAGTAATTAAATAAGAATTATGTTATGGTTGTTTTTTGTTGACTTGTTGACCTTGGTTGACTTGTTGACCATTGACCACTTTCATGCCTTGAAAGACATCCTTGATTCATGCTTACACTTCATTTAAAGAAGCATGATAGTGGTCATTCCAAAATTACCATCAACTATTCTTATTTCAATTATTATCATTTAGATAATTCATTTCTTTTGCAATATGGTTGCAAGAAAGAAATAATTGAGCTCATTCTATCATAACCTCTCTCTCTCCTCATTTCATCTTCTTCTTCCTCTTGAAAAGAGAAACCTTCTCATGTGTTGAGAATCATTCTCTTTAGAAAGAAAAGCAAACCCTAATCTCTCTCTACTCATTCTAGGATGAAGGTTTAGCAAGCCGGAAACCCTAGTTCACTCAAAGATCGAGGAAGAGCCCAAAGTCGAACCTTCGAGGTGGATCCATCTTCGACGGGAGAAGGCGACGTAAAGAGAACCATCAACCTCTACAAGGTTTGAAGAAGAAGGAGTTCAAGTTTAGGTATAACCATCTTCCATAGTAGCTAACTCTCTTTAGCTAGATTGCTAGTTTTAGTTTAGACAACGATCCCGACCAAGTTTAGTCCATGTTGCCTCTTGCGATAAAAATTCGTTTTTTATACCGTTTCCGCCTCCCCGTAAGCACCGGGGGTCGCAATATGGACTTACACTGATACCACTGTAGGGTTACTAGGCATACTAAGGAGGTTCCACAAGACATCAACCATGCCAAAATCAAATTTTTCTTGTGCCGAGAAACCCTAATGTAAGATCGATTACTAGAGGATAGGCGAAACATCAAGCAAGTTAACAACTTAACTACTAAGTGAATGGAAATACAACCTTTGTAGATCCGGTCCTCCACTTCCTTAGGTCCGTGATGATGTCCCTCCGCTGCGATCATCGGATCCCGGACTCCAGCGATGGTTTCGTCGAAGAAATGATCGGGCTAGGTCGTCGACATCGATGCTGAAGATGATCTACGTCGAGGCAACTCAAGATCAAGCTTCAACTTCACCAAGTCATGAAACTTGTGAAGAAGACACCCTATACTACATGGCAAGTGGTAGAGGATGAAGAAATAGGAAGTGGGTTCACTTTGGATTTAGGTTTCTCACTTGATTTCATCACTTGACAATTTTCTAGCAAGCTTTCATTTTCTCCATCAAGAAGAAGAAGAAGATGAATGAAAAAGAATTATCAATAATAGAAAAACAAGTGATGGTTATCATAATGCAACCATGGTTAAGTGTATAGAATAAACTAGGGTTAGGTGAATGGTTAGGTTAAGCAAAAGAAACAAAAATGGTTGAACTTTTCAAAGCTTCATGAAGCTTCAAAGTAAATCCAAAAGAAGCAACCATTTCTTTTCTTGCTAAAAAGAATAAATAAATAAAATAAATAATCAAGAGAAGATAATAAAATCCTAACCATTCACTTAATCATGGTTTAAAGTAAACACAAACCCAAGTTTGCATGTATCATCAAACATGATACAAACAAGTGCACAAAAATTTATCACATATACAACTTGTGCACATCAAGTGATAAAATCCATTTTAAGGGAACCAATATTAGTTAATGCAAATTAATATATTAAATATATAATTATACATTAAATCATTAAATCAACACTTTATTTAATGATCCGGTCATACTGCATATAACCGACTAATATCAAGTGTATCAATGTATCGAATCAACATTTGATTCGGTAACCCGGCTATATCATATATAACCGTCCCATGATACAAATCGCGAGAATAGAATACAGTATCACATACTGGTATTATTCTCGGTCCCGCACATATCTCATATGCGCTTCTATTTCGTTTCGCTTGAGCCAGGAAATCTCTGTGTAGGACTCTAAAGACTCGTCAATACGCCGGCAGCAGGTGATGATCATATCAAACACCCACAAGCCGCAAGTTGTCTGCTAAACGTAACGGCCACCCCGATATTGAGCGATCAGAAGATCAACGAGCAAGCCCGCTCACACTCCTATGAATCCAACCAGTAACACTTACCGTACAGTCCGGTCTGTTCGTCTGATATGTCGCATATCTCGCCTAGGGGTGGTAAACGTCAGACCCCAGTAGCTCGGTATGTCTTGTCGATATGAGGACTATAACAGTTCGAGAAACTACTGGTAACACTTACCAGTAAATCTCAGCAAGCCTGGCCAGGGATTTCCGGTTATAGACAATCGAACATAGCGCAACATCAACTCCCTTTACCGGGAGAGACGAATACCCTCCTATCGCTCATTGCCTCCATGTGACTCGGGACTTTACCCAAAAACCACCGTTTTGCACGCCCTCTTGGACGTGGTAAGGTGGAAATCAAAGCACAGTGGGAATCACACAAGACTCTATGACGATCTCGGGTCTACAGACTGACCTGTACCAGTGTCACCAGAGAACTGCCATCTGACGTAAGGTATAATACCATCTGGGAGTTCTCGGCGAGTCCGTCCAGTGTACCCAATCTCCACTGAGCACCCGTATATCATCTCTGATGTCAAACACCAATGGATATTGGATCATCCATCGCCCATCTGTATAGGTCGAGAAGGTATACGCTAGTCTACTCTGGTATATCGATGCCCCGTCTCGATACACCCACGAATAGGGACCTTGAAGAATGTACTTATGGACTACCATGTCCCCACTAGTATGATCCACATCATAGTCCAGGTAGTCAAGTACACATCCTAAGGGCTTTACCAATATATAACAGAGAGACAATCAGTGTACACGTTAAGGTAAAGAGCAACCAGATAGCATACTATCATGTCGAGCAAGAAAGTCCTCCCTATATATGTCCAAGCATCCACTACAATATACATCCTATGTATAGTAATGGCCTCTAGGGCATACATATAACTAACAGACTTTACTTCTAACCCCTCCCTTTTGATTCTTGTATTTTTCACTTGTTTTCTTAATTGTGCAATATTATTAGGTTTTGCTTGATAGGATATATCGTTTTGAATGGTTGCAAATCAACCTTTAACATATATCCTATTCTTTCTTTATATTTTATCGTTGATATATTACGATTTGAAGTTGACGTGAATACGAAATTACGTTATGTGTAGCAACTAGCTAGATAGGATATATAGCATACTTGCATATATTCTATACTTGCTACTTCACTTAACGAATTCCATATTCATTTCATTCTCAATCTCATTCTTTTTAGTTTTCGTTTTAATTAACTTTGATGTCGTATTTTATCCCGATACATGTTTCGGATAAATATGGCATGCTTTCGCTATTCTAATGGAAATTAAAAGGAATGAATCTTGAATCAAAAAGGAGAGTTGGGGGTAAATGTCGTATTTCACTCTTACTAAACCTTAGCCTATGTTTTCCGTATCCTAAAACCTAGCTTCTTTTAAGTGTTATACAAAAACGTGACAAAACACCTATTGTTCCATAACTCATTTTGATGTCGTGATATCCACTACTAGTGGTTCGACCCGTGCTTGCCGGCTTGCTTCAACGCACCGTACACTTGCAGTATTTTTAAACTCGAAACTCACGTCGTGCACTATTTTCACCGACAAAACTGACATATCCGATATTGACCATATTCTTCAAAAGCACGTCACCATGAGATTCGAACAAGTTTTTGGCGCCGTTGCCGGGGTGTGGCAACACCACGAAGTTATTTTGAGTTATCTCTGTATATACTTTGTATAAAACAAACAAAAATAAAAACGCCAAAAACGCCTCAAATATCCGACTTTTGCTCTCGGTGTTTTGTGTTCTACAGTTAATATTATTGTTCTAAAAATATTTTGCATATAGAAAGGGGACACTAACAGAAATAAAAGAAAACACAAAGAAATTGGAGCAATAATACTAGAATTTGGCCGCAATTTTAACCATATTGGCCACAATTTGCGGCCATACCCTAGTATTTTGCCCCAATTTTTCTGTTACTTCTCTATATTTCTGTTATTAATCCATTTTTGTATAAAAATTTTTATAATTATATATCTACAGACCATTGGCTATTGATATCGTATTGTGCACTAAATATAGTATTTTTTTCAAATTCCAGATTGCAACGGAAATACGAACTACGGTCGTGCGGAGCTAAGAACAGAATTCTGGAGAAAGGCGTTAAGAAGTTAACAGTGCCAAAGATTCAAGTAGATCGACCCATACAAGCGAACACTCAAGTGATCACGGATCAGGTCAACGGGAGTTTCTAAACTCAAAAATTCAAGGTACGCACTTTTCCTAACACCTTCTCCTCATATCCGACGCTCAAATACTTCAATTTTGTGCAGGATTTCTTTTGCAAACTCCGCTGCACAAGTGCCAAAAGAAACTAACTGTATTTTTTGTAGTGCACCGCTTATAACATAAAAAACGATTGATTGATGATTTGAACAATTTTTATTTGTTGCGCATTGCATAAATTTAATACGGTCTTAAGGGTAAAGAACCCCAACAAGATACGGTAAGGGATTTCATCGCCCTTCTCCATGGCCCACAAACCACAAAGAACGAGCATTTTCACACCCTCATTAACTTTAAAAGAAATTAGACTTTCAGCCTCTAAGGACTTCGCGCTCACTATGGAAAATTGAGTCTATTTCGAACACCGTCCATCTGTACATTGTTCAAGAAGTGTCTAGGAAAGTGTGAAAGGTAGAACCGCCGAAAGAGAGAAGGTTATTCTAATTAAGGAACCTCGTAAAAGCGAGGGAAAACCTCCTTTCTTCTCTGCACTGACCTGGCTTCTCGATCAGTCTATCTTGGGCCCGTTTCCCAATACAGTTTTACTTCAAAAAGCAGGTTTTTTTAGCAGGTCTAGTTGACCCAGGTAACCCTAGACTGATTAGGTGTGTACAATGTGTCCTGTTTGTGCTCTTGTTGTACCTTTTTTTGTGTGATATTTGTGGTTGTGAATATTTTGGTTGAAAAACTTTTCCATTTTCTCAGTCTTCCCCTACCACTTCCGGATAGTGCATGTCAGCTTGGACTAGAGATTCACAATCTCTGTAGGGTTACTAGGCACTATCACAAGGGTCTATAAGGCATCAACCATGCCAAATTTAAAATTTAGAAGTGCCGAACAACCTAAAGCGAGGATCTTTGCTAGATAATTAGGGTTAACAAAACTTATAAACAACTTTACATCTAAAGGAAAAGGATTACAACCTTTGTAGTCCGCTCCTTCGCTTCATAAGCTCCGAGTAGTAGTCCCTTCGCCGCGATCCATGAACTTCCAGACTCTAGAGAGGCTTCACAAGCCGAATGATCCTTGCTTGCTTGAACAAGCCGAATGATCAATGCTTGCTTGAAGTCTTCCTTTTCGAAGATGATCTACCTTGAAGAATCTTTAACTCAAGCTCTCACTTCTCTAATCAAGTATTAATGAAGTGAACACCCTAATTTAAGTGCCTAGATTAGATGAGGATGATGAAGTAGAAATTTGGATCTTATTTGCTTTCAAAATCTCACTCAATATCATCACAAAAGAAAAACCTAGTAAAGCTTTTTGAAGAGCTCAAGGAAGAAGAAGATGAATAATCCTTTTGTGATGAATAATGAATTATTGCCATGGTTACAATTGCAACCCTTGGTTAGTAAAGAAAGGATTTAACCATTGTAGAGATTTAACTAGGGTAAAGGGTTTTGGTTGGGTTAGGAAATATCTCCACAAAATATCATCAAAATGTCTTTGCTTAAAACAAAATATAAAGCTTCTGGAAGCTTCATGAAAATACTAACCCAAATCAAACCCCAACCTTGTTTAATCTCCAAAAATCATGTTGCATTTGAAATCATAACTAGTTACAATATTATATATCACATATATAATATATTTTTGTAATAAAAGAAAATAATACAATTAACATATATCGCATATATATCATTGTGTTATCTGGTGAGAAAATGAACTAATAAAGCGAGCATATATCAGTTAATGTAATGTAATATTTTGCATATATAATTATACATTAAATTATCGAATCAACATTTGATCCGACAATCCGGCTATTTCTCAAATAACCGACTAATATAATCTGTATCAGTTCATCGAATCAACACTTGATCCGACGACCCGGTTATATCACATATACCCGGCCGATATCTAATATCGTGATAATAGAATACGGTATCTCATATCGTAATATTCTCGATCCCACACATATCACATATGTGGTCCTACTCCGCTTTTCCTGAGTCAAGAAACCTCTGTGTAGGACTCTAAAGAATCGTCAATACGCCGGCAGTAGGTGATGATCATATCAAACAACCACAAGCTGCAAACGGTCTGCTAAACGTAACAGCCACCTAGGTATTGAGCGATCAGAAGATCAACAAGCAAGCATGTACATTCTCCTATGAATCAAATCAGTAACACTACCGTACAGTCCGGTCTCTTCGTCTGATATGTCGCATATCCAGTCTAGGGGTGGTATACGTCAGACCCCAGTAACCGATAAGTTGTGTCGATATGAGGCTCATAACAGGTCAAGAAACTACTGATAACACTTACCAGTAGCACTCTATATCATCCCTGGCCAGGGACTTCCAGTTATAGCCAATCGAACACAGCACAACATCAACTCCTTATACCGGGAGAGACGAAACCCCTCATATCACTCATTGCCTCCATATGATTCGGGACTGTACCCAAAAGCCACCATTTTGCATGCCCTCTTAGACGTGGTAAGGTGGAAATCAAAGCACAGTGGGAATCACACAAGACGCTATGACGATCTCGGGTCTACAGACTACCTTGTACCAGTGTCACCAGAGAACTGCCATCTGACGTGAGGTATAATACCATCTGGGAGTTCTCGACGAGTCCGTTCAGTGTACCCAGTCTCCACTAAGTACCCTACACCATCTTTGATGTCAAACACCGATGGATATGGGATCATCCATCGCCCATCATATGGGTCAAGATGCGTATATGCTAGTCTACTCTGATGTATCGTTGCCCTGTCTTGATACACCCTCGACTAGGAACAATTACAGGATGTACTCATAGACTACCGTGGCCCAACCAGTATGATCTCATCATAGTCCCAGTAGTCGAGTACATACCCTAAGTGCTTTATCAGCATGTGAGAGCAAGATAGTAAACTAATATAAGTCAACATGTTAGGACAAAGTGAAACCAAATAGCATACTATCATGTCGAGCAAGAAAGTCCTCTCTATATATATCCAAGCATCCACTATAATATACATCATATGTACAACAATGGCCTCTACAGCAAATATATAACTAACAATCTCCTACTTGCACTAAGACCAGCTGTTGTAGTATCTTATACCCAACATCCCGAAGAGTCTCCCAAACTGTGTCTGGGGAATGGCCTTCGTGAGTGGATCCGCAGTGTTGTCCTTCGTATCAACTCTCCTGACCTCGATCTCCCGGATCAGGTGATACCGCTTCAGAATATGTCTGGACTTCTGATGGGACCTGGGTTCCTTGGCCAAAGCCACAGCTCCATTGTTATCATAGTACAAAGATTTTGGATGCTCAATGGATGGAACCACACCAAGTTCAGTAATGAACTTCTTCATCGAGACAGCGTCTTTTGCAGCATCGTTGGCAGCGATGTATTCAGCTTCCATCGTCGAGTCTGTAATGTTTCCTGTTTGGAACTCTTCCAACACACCGCCCCTCCATTGAGTGTAAAGACAAATCCCGAGTTCGATTTAGAGTCATCCTTATCAGTTTGGAAGCTTGAATCGGTAAAGGACTCCACCTGGAGTTCTCCGTTACCATACACCAAGAACATCTCTTTAGTTCATCTCAAGTACTTGAGAATGTTCTTCACAGCTATCCAGTGACTCTCTCCAGGATCTGCTTGATACCTACTCACTATACTTAGTGACTATGCTACATCGGGTCTGGTACATAGCATCGCATACATGATAGAGCCTACTGCCAAAGCATAGGGTATCCCTTGCATGCGAGCTCTTTCCAATTCAGTCTTGGGAGACATCTCTTTGGAAAGAGTGAATCCAGAGATCGTGGGTTGGTTACTATGCTTGGATTCTTCCATACTAAACCACTTTAGTATGGTGTCAATGTACCTGGATTGGGACAATCCCAGTATCTGTTTAGATCTACCTCTATAGATCATAATTCCCAGTATGCAGGAGCCATCACCTAGATCTTTCATTGAGAATCTTTGTGTTAAGAAGAGCTTGACCGATTGCAGCATAAGAACATTATTTCTTATCAAGAGTATGTCATCAACTTACAATACGAGGAAGACAACCTTACTCTTTGCAACCTTTTTATATATACAAGGTTCATTTATGTTATTGATGAAGTCAAACTCTTTGACTACAACATCAAAGCAGATGTTCCAACTCCGCGATGCTTGCTTTAACCCGTAAATGGATTTAAGCAGCTTGTACACCTTTCCGCTGCTCCCACTGTCAACGAAACCCTCTGGCTGAGTCATGTACACGCACTCCTCTAAATCACCATTTAGAAAGGCGGTCTTAACATCCATCTACCAGATTTCATAGTCATGGTATGCAGCAATGGCAAGTAGGATCCGGATGGACTTAAGTATAGCCACTGGAGAAAAGGTTTCGTCATAATCCATACCTGGTCATTAATGAAAACCCTTTGCAACAAGTCTAGCTTTGTAAGTCTCAACTTTTCCATCTACACCAAGTTTTTTCTTAAAGATCCATTTGCTCCCAAGAGGTTTTACCTCTTAAGGAGCAACTTCAAAATTCCATACTTTGTTGGTGTATATGGATTCCATCTCAGATCGCATTGCATCCAGCCACTTCAAAGCGTCCCCTCTCGTGATGGCCTGCTTGAAGCTAGTTGGGTCATCAACTTCCATGTTGCAATCCCCGCTCCCACCATCAACGAAAAAACCGTAGTATCTCTTAGGTGGATGAGAAACCCTACTAGATTGGCAGAGAGGCTGGGGTTCGTTCAGAACTACTGAATCCTCTGGCGCCATTAAATCATCAGTTCAAGTTTGTGTCGCTGGAACTTCTTCCAGTTCTATCTCATTGCCACTATCTTGTTTCATGAGAAAACCCTTTTCTAAGAAGGTGGCATGTCGAGAAACAAACACTTTTTGTTCCTCGGAGTGGTAGAAGATATACCCTTGCGAATGCTTAGGATATCCAATAAACTTACAAAGAACTGACATTGCCTCAAGCTTGTCTGGATTTTGTGTTTTCACATATGCCGGACAACCCCATATCTTAATGTAATTAAGATGTGGTCTCTTTCCTTTCAATATCTCATATGGAGTGGTTGGCACGGATTTGGTGGGAACCCTATTCAATAGGTCTATGGCTGTCTCAAGCGCATACCCCCAGAAGGAAACAGGCAACTCAGCATTGCTCATCATAGAGTGCACCATATCTAATAGGGTGCGATTCCTCTGCTCCGATACACCATTGTGCTGTGGTGTATAAGGAGGAGTAAGCTGAGAGAGAATCCCATTCCCTTTTAGATAGTTCAGGAATTCATTGCTCAAGTATTCTCCTTTTCGAACAGATCGAAGGATCTTAATACTTTTACCCGTTTGGCTCTCCACTTCGTTCTTATATTCTCTGAATTTCTCAAAAGCTTCAGATTTGTGTTTCATCAGGAACACATGTCCGTATCTTGAGAGATTGTCAGTGAATGTAATGAAGTAGGAAGAACCGTTCCTGGCATGTGTAGACATGGGTCCACATACATCACTATGTATCAACCCTAAGAGTTCTATAACTCTTACTCCGTGTCCACTAAACGGAGTTTTGGTAATTTTGCCTTTGAGACATGACTGGCAGTGTCATAAGATGATAATTCGAACGGATTCAAATATCCATCCTTATGCAATTTAGCTAGTCGTGTCGCATTGATATGACCTATTCTACAATGCCACAAGAAGGATTCATTCATTTCTGAACTTTTCCTCTTATTTGTGTTCTGTACATTAAGAATTGTAGTTTGATTTAGAATTTACATGCCATTATTTAACGATCCTGATATTATCAACTTTTGATTAAGGAATATGTTCATAACATTATCCTGTATTACAAAATTATATCATTCTTTATTCAATAAAGAAACCGATATAATATTGCATATCAGGGTCGGAATGTAATAGCATTCGTTCAGAATCAATGTATTACCTTTTGGTAACACAAGGTGAAATTCGCCAACAGCCTTGGCTGCAACATCTGTACCATTCCCTACTCTTACGGAATGATCACCCATTCCCAGTTCTCTACCTTTACGTAGCCCACGTAACGTATTACATATGTGGGATCCTGATCCGGTATCTAATACCCAGGACATCGAGTGAACTGAGAAACAGTTCTCAATAACTAACACTTCCGAAAAAGATGCATCAGCATGCTTGTTCTTCGTTTGGGCGGTGTGAGAATCCAGATATTCTCCTATTTCCTGCTCAGTCTTATAACACTTATAATAAAGAACAGGACCAACGTTCCCCTGCTCAGTATAATAAGCGGGTTCAGTCAATACATCCATATTATTATCTTGATTAAGGCATGACATGGTCGCTACCTGGAGAGAGAGAGAAAGAAACACTTTAGCCTATGCTCATGCAAGATTAGATTGGTTATTATCTTATCTAATCAGGATATCTCCCACTGTTTTTATCAAATCTTTCTTCAAACCCTAAAAGGTAAGACTAGCCGGGATTAATTACACCTTACAAGTTCGCCAATTTTTCAGCCAGATCAGTGTTGGTACTTTGAGGGAGGTTCCCCATGCTTTCGCACGGACCCAATTAAAATAAACCTCGTTTTCCCAGAGGCTTAACCCCGTTAACACCTTTCTAGACACTTATTTGATCGGCTAATTGTCCTGTGTAAGATTCTCCCAGGAGTAACACTTACTCGCAGTGGGCATCGGGATCCAACTATCTCATAGGAGGTATGCAATCTCTTTGCCAATTTCAACACTTGAAATTCCCGACAATTCTTTTACCCCTAGCGTGCTATGACCTTGACGCATGCCAAACAACCCATAGCCCGCTAGTCAAGTTCAACCCGTACATTTCGTGATTGAATCAAACCTACCCGTATGACCCATGACGCATGCCAAACAACACCGTATGAATACCCTAATCCAATCGCATCTCATGCTACAGATGAGTAGTAATTAGCTACCGTGCACTACGCCTTGACGCATGCCAAACTACCGTAGCACGAATACTAAATATTACTTATCTGAAATGACGGAGGGCTACGCAGGTATTTCAGAAAACCATGAGCGTAATGAACTTGATATCGTTGTAGAAACAAGAGATTTTGAAAAGGAGTGTTTTTGAGGCTTTTTCTAGTTTCGCAAAAGTGGTCACTCCCGGTGAAGCGATCTCGGCTCTTTCCTCATCTAATAAGGTGCTGGATATTTCATAAATACCGCTGTGCAAAGCAAGAACTATAGAAGTAATCAAAAACTAATCTGTAAGTTTGTAGCATCTGCCAGTTCTGCGAAAAAGTTCACTCCCGGTGAAGGGATCTCGGCTCTTTCTTCATCGAATAAGGTGCAGGGTATATCATATATACCGCTGTTCAAAGCAAGACTGTAGCTAACCTTTTTATAAAGTTTTGATTTTACAACATCTTTTTAGGTTCTTTTTATTTATTAATCTCATTAATAAATCCCATCAGTTATGCTTCCTAAGCATCACAGAAGAAACGAAAGCTGTAATATTTATATATTATATATATAGTATAAGCATTCGTCTCAGGCAGTAATATGATCTCATCAAAGAATATTGCAGCAGAAGATAACATATGAAATATTGGATATATTAGGACGTCCGTGTTTTATATCGGGCCTGTATAAAACACGGATTCCACGGTCGTGATGAATATCCAAACCCACATCCCTAGACCCCTACGAGAGCGTCAAGCAACACTGCCAATTCTAGGGTTAGGAGACCCGGTCTCGACTCCTTGAGATGGCTTCCCATTGGACCCTAGAACCTGGTTACTTGTGGTCACGTTCCGTACCCGAAGGTACGGAACGTGATCCTTGTGCTCCCCTCCTTGGGTCTACCTAATGCGGAAAAGTAAATAATATTCAATGGTGACATCATCCTCAACCCGGAAGTGCCCCAATAAAAGTATATTACATACAAATGAATTTTGCATGAATGAAAATTAAAACCCTCATCTCACATAAAACCCCCGGCTATTAAGAACACGACGATCCAATATAACATATCACAGCAACACTATCTCATATCATTAACGTAATCAAGTATGCGTATCCCGATTGTCGTTGATGTATAGCAACGAAGCCTGCGATACACCACATACTACGCTTACGGTCACAGAAAAGAAAGTGTAAAACTACAACATTTGGAATCCACAATTACTTTAGACATCTTAAATCCGAAATATCACATACTTCGCATTTCATGCCTAACTAAATGAATTCCACATATTGTATCACATTTCAGATAAATAAACAATGTTAAACATTCCGATCGAATAAAAAAACACCCAAGATTTCCCGAATAGCTCAACACTTGAGCAGAGTTCAAAAATCGCAGAACATATCACAGCGCCAATGAACCAGCCATAGAAGGGTCAAATCAACGCCTCATATATGGCAACGCTAAACTACCACAAACCCTAGTGTTCAGTGGCAGTTTTGACGGTCACATAATCGAGTTAAAGTTACGTTCTTCAAGAGGGTCCACAGATACGCAAGCATGATTTCCCGAAAGTTTTAAACAGAGGAAAAAATCCAACACTTGAAAGTTTTTCGTCATGAAAAAAATGAGTTATTGATATCCGTTCGAACCTTCTAACACGTTGTAAATTACTCGAAAAACTAAACAATGTTAAACTTTCCGATCGAATCAATGAATTCTAAAGATCTCCAGAAAACTCAACACTTGAGTAAGATTAAAAATTCCAAGAAGCATGTAGTAGTACCTACGGATGTTACCCAGAAACAACTAACCCTAATACCCAAGTACGGCCGCAGAACTGCCGCCAAAAGCCTGTAATGGCCGTGGTTCCATGACGACTTGAAGGAATTAGGGGCTCGTCTTTCTCTGTTATCCATATAGTTACCTGATTATTTTTTTTGAGTATTTTTAATGCAGAAAAAACCATATTTTAAAAAAAATTCCAGAGAGGGGTCAACATTTGATGTTTTGGGGTTCGATCGGATTTTTAATTTCGTCTACATGTCGCATAATGCTCTAGCTAGGCTCTGATACCACTGTAGGGTTACTAGGCACTATCATAAGGGTCTATAAGGCATCAACCATGCCAAATTTAAAATTTAGAAGTGCCGAACAACCTAAAGCGAGGATCTTTGCTAGATAATTTGGGTTAACAAAACATGTAAACAATTTTACATCTAAAGGAAAGGGATTACAACCTTTGCCGTCCGCTCCTTCTCTTCGTAAACTCCGAGTAGTAGTCTCTTCGCCGTGATCCATGAACATCCGGACTCTGGAGAGGCTCCACAAGCCGAATGATCCATGCTTGCTTAAAGTCTTCGTTTTCGAAGATGATCTACCTTGAAGAATCTTTAACTCATGATCTCACTTCTCTAATCAAGTATTAATGAAGTGAACACCCTAATCTAAGTGGTTAGATTAGATGAGGATGATGAAGTAGGAATTTGACTCTCATTTGTTTTCAAAATCTCACTCAATATCATCACAAAAGAAAAACCTAGTAAAGCTTTTTGAAGAGCTCAAGGAAGAAGAAGATGATGAATTCCTTTTGTGATGAATAATGAATTATTGTCATGGTTACAATTGCAACCCTTGGTTAATAATGAAAGGCTTTAACCATTGTAGAGATTTAACTAGGGTAAAGGGTTTGGGTTGGGTTAGGAAATATCTCCACAAAATATCAACAAAATATCTTGGCTTAAAACAAAACATAAAGCTTCTAGAAGCTTCATGAAAATGCTAACCCAAATCAAACCCTAACCTTGTTTAATCTCCACAAATCATGTTGCATTTGTAATAATAACTTGTTACAATATTATATATCACATATATAATATATTTTTGTAACAAAAGAAAATAATACAATTAACATATATCGCATATATATCAATGTCTTATCCGGTGAGAAAATGAATCAATAAACCGAGCTTATATCAGTTAATGTAATGTAATATATCGCATATATAATTATACATTAAATTATCGAATCAACACTTGATTCGACAATCCGGCTATTTCTCAAATAACAGACTAATATAATCTGTATCAGTTCATCGAGTCAACACTTGATCCGATGACCCGGATATATCACATATACCCGGACGATATCTAATATCGCGAGAATAGAATACGGTACTCATATCGTAATGTTCTCGATCACGCACATATAACATATGTGCTCCTACTCTGTTTTGCCTAAGTCAAGAAGCCTCTGTGTAGGACTAAAGAATCGTCAATACGCCGGCAGTAGGTGATGATCATATCAAACACCCACAAGCTGCAAGCGGTCAGCTAAACGTAACAGCCACCCAGGTATTGAGCGATCAGAAGATCAACACGCAAGCCTGTACATTCTCCTGTGAATCCAATCAGTAACAATACTGTACAGTCCGGTCTATTCGTCTGATATGTCGCATATCCAGTCTAGGGGTGGTATACGTCAGACCCTAGTAACCGATAAGTCGTGTCGATGTGAGGCTAATAACAGGTCGAGAAACTAATGATAACATTTACCAGTAACACTCTATATCAGCCCTGGCCAGGGACTTCCGGTTATAACCAATCGAACACAGCACAACATCAACTCCCAATACAGGGAGAGACGAAACCCCTCCAATCGCTCATTGCCTCCATGTGATTCGGGACTGTACCCAAAAGCCACCATTTTGCATGCCCTCTTAGACGTGGTATGGTGGTAATCAAAGCACAGTGTGAATCACACAAGACTCTATGACGATCTTGGGTCTACAGACTATCATGTACCAGTGTCACCAGAGAACTGCCATCTGACGTGAGGTATAATACCATCTGGGAATGCTCGGCGAGTCCGTTCAGTGTACCCAGTCTCTATTGAGAACCCGTACACCATCTTTGATGTCAAACACCGATGGATATGGGATCATCTATCGCCCATCATATGGGTCAAGATGCGTATACGCTAGTCTACTCTGGTGTATCGATGCCCTGTCTCGATACACCCTCGACTAGGAACAATTATAGGATGTACTCATAGACTACCGTGACCCACTAGTATGATTTTATCATAGTCCCAGTAGTCGAGTACATATCCTAAGGGCTTTATCAACATGTGAGAGCATGACAGTAAACTAATATAAGTCAACATGTTAAGACAAAGTGAAACCAAATAGCATACTATCATGTCGAGCAAGAAAGTTCTCTATATATATATCCGAGCATCCACTACAATATACATCATATTTACAAAAATGGCCTCTAGGGCATATATATAACTAATAATTTCGATTAGTCCGGTTTGTGCCTGTATCTTCCGATTCTTCTACACCTTCTGATTCCTCGGAACCTTATGAGACCATTTAACCTTCTACCTCATCGGAGCCGTCCGATTCTGCACCTTCACCATCTTCTCCTACAATAGCAACAATGACGGAGCAAACAATCGTTGAGCAACATGAGGCAGCATTACAGGATAGATGTTACCCACACCGTTCATCCCTTCCTTCATGCATAGTGTTGCCCACCATTACGGCAAACAACTATGAGATCAAGCCGCAATTCATATCACTGCTCCCCAAATTCCACGGACACAAGTCCGAAGTTGCTTACCTGTTAATCAGTGAATTTGAAGGAGTATGTGCGATGATGAAGATTCAAGGAGTGTGAGAAGGTGTCATTAAGCTCAATTTCATTCCCTTTACGCTTAAGGATAATGCGAAAAGTTGGTTAAACAGTTTGCCGACTAGATCAATCACGATATGGGATGGCTTTGTGAAAGTTTTTCTTAAAAAAATTTTCCCTATTTATAAAACTGTGCGGATTCGAAATGAACTCCACAATTTTAACAAAAAGATGGTGAAATTTTTTGGAAATGCTTAGAATGATTTAAAGACATCCTAATCAAATGTCCCCATCACCGGTGAGAACAGTGGAGGTTGTGTCAGATTGTTTATGAAGGTTTAGACTCCAGTTCACGCATGATGTTAGAATCCATGTGTCAGTGCAAATTCCTTAGCTATGGTGCTAAGGACACATGGAACTTTTTGGAAGAACTGGCTGACAAGACCATCCTGTGGGAGAGTGTGAGTAAGAAACCATCTGTGACTAGGAGCGGTGTACACATAGTTGACACCTCTATAGCTGCCGAAGCCAAAATCACCGCTCTCGTACGACGAATGGAAGCTTTAGAGGGCAAAAATTCACAGCTACCCGTCAATCAAATTTCTCCGACTTTGTGCGCTAACTGTCAGCATCCTAGCCACATAACGGAAGAATGTCCGTGTCTCGTTGGGTCCTAGGGACCTGAAAAAGTTAATGCGCTATATCAAAACCAGCGTCCCAGGAACGACCCCTTCGCACCGACATACAACCCTGGTTTGAAGAATAATCCCAATTTTGCTTGGAATCAGGCACCCTTTCAAAACAATAATTCAAACCCACTTTTCCAACAATTTCAAATTTCAAATTTTCAAAACCAGAAATTGGGATACTCAACCAACCAGCCCTAACAAGCCAAACAGCCGAATCAGCACAACCCAACCTTTGCACCCCCTGGGTTCGCCCAAGACGACAAGAGAGTGTTATCCATTGAAAAAGGGTTAGAAGCTTTGATTAAAACTTCTACGCAGACTTCATCTAGTCTGGCTACTTTTATGCAAACATCCGGCCAGTTGCATAGCGCTAACACTCAAGCGATAGCCAGATTAGAAATCCAAATCAGTCAACTGGCTGCAGCAGTTAATGAACGTGAGAAGGGGACATTTCCCTCTCAACCCATGATGAACCCAAGAGAGCAGAGAATCAACAACGCTCATGTTGTTCAGACGAACAATATTGGGAATGCGAACACTGTCACCGTCCTTAGATCAGGACGAACGTTTGACAAAAAGGTTGTCAACCCTAATGACTCATCCAAGCGTGTGGTTGTCGGTTTACCAGAACGTAGTTCATCTTCTGTTCCTCATTGTGATCCGTCGTCATCTTCATCACCTTCTTCTACTTTTTCTTCTTCTTTTTCTTCTTCTTCTTCTTCTTCTTCTTCTTCGTCGTCGTCGTTGTCTGCTGCACATCCTTCAAAGCAGCTTGAGAATTCGCCACATGACCACCCAGATGATCTAACGAGAACATTCCCTCCTTCTGCACCTATTCTATCCGCAACTTCTCCAAACCTAGTGTTTGGACCCAAGGCTCCCTATCCTAATAGGTTGAAATCGAAGAAGCCTTCTGCAAATATGGAAAAGGTGTTAGAAGTTTTTAAACGCTGCGAAGTAAACATTCCCTTGTTGGACGTGGTCCAACAAGTTCCGGCGTATGAGAAATTTCTGAAGGACCTGTGCACACAAAAACGACGCACAAATGTGCCCAAAACTGTCTTCTTGGCCGCCACTCTGAGCGATGTCTTGTCCAAGTCCATTCCAGTGAAATATAAAGACCCAGGCCGTCCGACTATTTCTTGCACTATTGGGGATAAACAAATCAACCGTGCCTTGTTAGACTTAGGGGCAAGCGTAAACCTTTTCCCCTACTCAGTTTATAAACAGCTTGGATTGGGAGAACTCAAGCCGACCACAGTGACGCTGCAACTGGAAAATCGATCAACGAAAGTATCGAGGGGAGAAAACGATGATGTTCTAATCAAGGTCGGGGAATTCATATTCCCTGTATATTTCATTGTATTGGAGACTGAGCCCATCACCAACCCCAGCGGTCAAATTCCAGTCATACTAGGACGGCCTTTTCTAGCCACATCCAACACGCTGATCAACTGTCGTAATGGATCCATGAAACTCTCATTTGGAAACATGACAGTTGACCTCAACATCTTCACGCTAGGAAACCAACCAAGCGAGAAACACGATGACACTTTTGAATTCAATGCTGTATACAATATGTATGAGGAGGGGACATTTGACTTCAAAAATGAGTGTCTTGAAGAAACGTTTGAAGAATTATTTTCTGAAGAGCTTCTTTTCCTTAAGAAGCTATGTCCTGAACAGGATTCCTTTGCATACTGTGGGCCCCAATTTGAACCACTTCGTAATGAACCGGCCTCTGAAGTGCGACCATCTGTGGAGGAGCCACCAAAACTCGACCACAAAGTTCTTCCTGACCACCTCAAGTATGCGTACTTGGGAAATAATGAAACGTTTCCAGTAATAATTGCAACCGACCTTGCACCTGAGCATGACTTGGCTCTCATGGACGTTCTGAGAAAGAACATGGAAGCGATTGGGCGATAAATGGCTGATATCAAAGGAATCAGCCCTACTATCTGCCAGCACAGAATCCATATGACTGATGATTCCAAACCCTTCAAGGATTCTCAACGCCGACTTAATCCGGTAATGAAAGAAGCGGTAAGGAATGAAATGCTAAAGTGTCTGAATAATGGGATCATCTATCCCATATCTGATAGCAAATGGCTAAGCCCCATTCACGTGGCACCAAAGAAATCGGGACTCACCGTCATCACGAATGAAGTAAATGAGCTAATCCCAACCCGCACACAAACGGGATGGAGAGTCTGTACTGATTACAGAAAGCTCAACGCAGCAACTCGCAAAGATCATTTCTCGTTGCCCTTCATTGATCAAATGCTTGAACGCCTAGCCGGACACACCAACTACTGTTTCTTAGATGGATACTCCGGCTACAATCAAATCCCGATTGATCCAGAAGATCAGGACAAAACAACCTTCACTTGTCCTTTTGGTACCTTCGCCTACCGTCGCATGTCCTTTGGGCTGTGCAATGCACCTGCAAAATTTCAGCGGTGCATGATGAGCATTTTTTCTAATATGGTAGAGCGATTCTTAGAAGTTTTCATGTATGATTTTCCCGTCTTTGGAGATTCATTTTCTGAGTGTTTGAGGCATCTGGAGTTAGTCATGCTACGATGTAAAGAAAAACACCTCACACTCAACTGGGAGAAGTGTCATTTCATGGTCAAACATGGCATCGTGTTAGGCCATATCATTTCTGAAAAAGGTATTGAAGTCGATAAGGCAAAAATCGACGTTATTTCAAGCATCCCACCTCCACGGACTGTCCGTGACATTAGGGAGTTCTTAAGCCACGCCGGATTTTACAGGCATTTCATCAAGGATTTTAGCAAACTGGCTAGACCCTTGACTTCTTTGCTGGCTAAAGAAACTACCTTTGATTTCAACTCTGAGTGCCTTCATACGTTCAAACTTCTGAAGTCGAAACTCATTTCTGCTCCGATTTTAAGTGCACCAGACTGGAGTGAACCTTTTGAACTAATGTGCGATGCTTCTGACTTTGCGATAGGTGCTGTCTTAGGACAGCGATTTCAAAAGAAGCCGAATGCTATCCATTACGCGAGAAAGACATTGAATGACGCACAGCTAAATTACACCACCACAGAAAAAGAATTCTTAGCTTTTGTGTAAGCGCTTGAGAAATTCCGTCCTTACTTGATCGGGACCCATGTCACGATTTATACTGATCATTCTGCGCTGAAGCACCTCTTTGCAAAAAAGGATGCCAAGGCCAGATTGATATGTTGGATTCTCCTTCTTCAAGAATTTGACTTAACCATCAAAGATAAGAAGGGAACCGACATTGTTGTGGCCGATCATTTGTCTTGCTTGCCAAATGCACCAATCGAGGAAATTCCAATCAATCAGCAGTTCCTTGATGAACAACTTCTCTACGTATCAGTCGAACCCTGGTTCGCTGATATCGTGAACTTTTTAACCCTGGTTCGCTGATATGGTGCATCTCCAACTCTGAGACAAGAAGTGTTCTGTCCTTCTGCCATGACTAAGCATGTGGGGGCCATTTTGGACCCAGAAAGACGGCCGAAAAGGTTTTGCAAAGCGGCTTCTACTGGCCGATGCTTTTCAAGGATGCTTTTGAATATTGTAAGACCTGCAGCCACTGCCAGCACATGGTAAAGATTGGAAAGTGGAATCAGATGCCCCTACAATCCATTCTGATTGTAGAAATTTTCGATGCCTGGGGCATTGATTTCATGGCGCCATTCCCATACTCTTTTGGGAATTTGTACATTTTGCTGGCTGTGGACTATGTGTCCAAATGGGTGGAGGCTATCCTATGTCGAACCAATGACAACAAGGCTGACGTAAAATTCTTGAAAGAAAACATTTTTTTCTCGGTTCGGTACGCCTCACACCATCATTAGTGATAATGGAACGCATTTTTGCAACCGATATTTTGAATCACTAATGAAAAAGTACTCCATCAGCCACAAGTTGTCAACGCCCTATCATCCTCAAACTTGCGGCCAGGTTGAAGTCTCCAATAGACAAATTAAACAGATTTTGGAAAAGAATGACAGCCATAACCATAAAGATTGGTCATTGAAGTTAAATGGTGCACTTTGGGCATTTCGCACCGCTTTCAAGACAAATCTTGGCATGTCCCTATACCGACTCATATTTGGAAAAGCGTGTCAATTGCCTGTCGAATTAGAGCACCGCGCGTTCTGGGCAATCAAACAGCTCAATATCGACTTAAAAAAGGCTGGTGAGGCGCGAAAACTTCAATTAAACGAACTTGACGAGATACGCAACGACGCGTATGAGAATGCCAAAATGTATAAAGAAAAGTTGAAGGTCTTTCACGACAAGGAAATTCTCCGAAAAACGTTCACCATGGGGCAAAATGTTCTGCTCTTTGACTCCCGACTTCATTTTTTTCCTGGGAAGTTGAAATCACGCTGGACAGGTCCATTTTTTGTGTGCGCCGTCTTTCCGCGCGGTGTTGTTAGGATTGAAGATCAGCAATTTGGCAATACTTTCAAAATTATTGGCCAACGGCTCAAGCCATTCTTAGAATTGCCCTTGGAAATGGGGGAGCTTTTTTTTTCTACATGAGTCATGTTATATCGATTATATTACGTCCCTAAGTTGTTTTTCCTGTATATACTCTTTTGAGCTTTTTGTAATTATTGGTTTTCTTTTACTATTATTCTTTATAGGAGGTTGTTTTTGCAAATTACCCTTTATAAACTGCCCAACCAAACCCAAGCCTCATATTCTGTTTTTCCTAAAACCTTGCATCTCTCTCCCCAAACCAAACCCTAGCACCAAAAATCACCCTAGATCCTCCGATCAGGCCGCCGGAATTGCCATTCTGGCCACAATTTGCGGCCTGTTCTCCTCCATAACCCCCGATTCTTTTCTCTCGTTAAGATCTTCTTCGAAATGGTGGCGTTTGATTGTGAGAATAATTTCTTTGAAATTTTTTCCGACGAAACTTACGGACAGTATTTCTATGGAGAAATCTGTCAAAGAGGTAGGAATTTCTAATTTACAACAGCGATGATTTATTCGCTGTGAGGGAAATAGTGGAGGATTTTTATGAAGCATTAAGAAACGGTCAACCCGGATTGGGTTTTGTAGAATTTTTCTTTCAAAGGAAGCATAGGATTTTTCAACCTGAGACAATCTCGAGGGTTACCAATATCCCCATGCGACCGGGAAATCAACAACCGCGAGAATTGGCGGTTTATCGATCATTGTTGGGGGATTTTGTGGAGTTGAAAGATAAGGGGTTGAACCCTGCACAGATGTACCAAAACGTACTTGCGGTCTGCCGGTGGGCAAACTGCAACATCAGGGGAAAAAGCCGTGTCTCTTCTTTTCCGGCTGGTGTAAGACACATTGTGCACTGCTTGATGGAAAAAGATCAACATTTCTGCGTGGTGACACAGTTGTTCAGCACGATCATGGAGGGGGTAACCCAGAAGAAACCCCTGCTGCCAGTCCTAGTGACCCTCATTGCAAAATACCATATGGAGCGGATTGAGTTCGATGGTTATGCGGCAGTTTACGCAAATTGGCCGGTTGAGCTAGAGATTATCCCACAGGGATACACCGGCGGCCATTATGAACAAAAGAACTAGATGAGAGAGGACCTGAGCAAGCATCCAGGCCCCGAAAGATCGACGGAAGCACTTATGAATGAGCCTGAACCAGACAATTAAAAGGACATGCATCGCTTGACGTTTCGGAGTATCCGCCACATACTCAAGAAACAACAAAAGATACAGGAGCAGCTGGACAGGATTGAAGTAGCTCAACAAGCAGCGCAAAACGAAGCAAGCGGCAACAGGAAGGGCAAGGGGAAATCCAGAAGGCATTGAGGACAATGCATGTTTCAAGTTGGGGGTGTTAGCATATAGTTGCATTTGCACGTTTCCTGCATTTCCGGCACTTTTATTCATGTACTTTTCCTTTATTTTCATATTGTTGCATTGCATATTTGCTTTTGTACAGCATTTTGTTTATTGTTAAAATAAAAATTAAAAAAATTGTATATATTTTTGCATTGAATCACTTATTAAAAAACACATAAAAATTGAAAAAAATATTCAAAAACACAAAAACTTTGTCATGTTAGTTAGCAGGGAAACTTTGATTCAAAGACTGACGATTTAGTTGATAAGTTAGAAATAACTAAATCCTTCTTGTGAAACTAACAACCCGAATAATAACCATCCTTTATGTTTAACCGTAGCCGATTTACGTCTTTTATAAACACTTTACACGTGTCTTATGCTTTTGAGAGGTAGATAAATGTCTGATATGTCTTTAAAACCTTTTGAAAATCGATAAACATCTTTAGGATCAAACAGGTTTGTCTGAGTTAAGTATTATCAAGATGAGTTCATATGGTGAAGTGGATATGAAGAATTGTATAGTGGTTTTAACAGAAGCTATAAGTCTGAAAAATAACCCATCTGAAACCTTGTTGGAGTAATTACACACCTTATCACATGTAATATCTTCGGTTTTAAAAGAAGGTTGGCTATATCTTCGTTTTCACTGAGTGCAAAATTTAAAACAAAATGAGTCTTTTGTTTTGTGGCCTTGGTAACTTGGGTAATTAAGTCTTTGGGGTGTCTCCACACCTAATGCCCTAAAACCATCTGGTTTGGGAGTCATTGACCAAAAACTCACTAAGTTTCCAATCGCCAGATAAAACAAGGTAAGCAAGTGTTCTCTCTGAGTTAAAAGTCTTAACGGTTCTTTGTGGGAAAATAATGTTGGCGGAGACGATTTTTCTAGTAAAACAGTTTTTTCGCGGAGATATGAAAGTTTGTATTTATTAAAGACGTTTTGCACGATAATGAAGGGTGTGCATGAACAAAAATAGGTGAATGGTAGGAGTGAAAAATAAGACTTAGGTTTTCTGTTAAAATTGATATATATTCTGACTTAAAAACTAACTGGAGAATGAAAAATGAGAAAATCTTAAGTCTTTTTAAACTCGTATGATCCTTTAAAAGTCTATCCTGATCCGTATTTTTGACATAATGACACTAATCTAGTTCTTAGAAGCTTATGGATATTATCCGCACAAATCACGTAGAGACGCATTTTGGCTTATGTTAAATAAACTGTGGGGAGTGAAAAAGAGGGTTGGACGTTTTCTAACTTGGATAATAGAACTTCTAGCTTTGATACTTAATCTTAAGATTTGAATCAACTGTTTTCTAGCGAAACTAACTTGACTGGATTTTGTGGGTGCAATCCGCTGAAAACCGTCAGGAGACAACACTACTCCTACTTAGGACACCTTGAGTTTTCACGGCTTATTGCACGTGCTCAGTGCAGTCGCGTTCTCTGCAAAAGTGAGGCTAGGAATTTTTGTTTTGCTCGGGACAAGCAAAAGATAAGTTTCGGGGTATTTGTTCGACACGATTTGTTACAGTTCAATACCACCAATTTTTTATCATATTGTCAATAAACAGTGCTATTTAATCCACGTCATCTCATTTATACAGATTACAGTTATGCAGACGGAAACATTGATTTTTGTACACAACATTCACAAGACGAATTTTTAGCTGGAACTGCAAACAGGACATTATACAGATCAAGATTTGAAAAGAGTTTGCAACAAGTATATGTGTGTACAATAAGAATGTGTGAAATGGTCCAACACATACATATGTGAACACTTTTAGAGATGCATGAACCTTGGGAGCTGCCATGGCACACAACAATGATGAGTAGTGCAAGTGGGTATACAAGTGAATGACATGTGATTTGAAGTGTGAACACAACAGACACCTACTTGATCTCCTCTCTGTGATTTAGCTCCAGATTTCACACATGTGTTAATTAAAATAAATTTCAAATATTGCGAGATGCCCATGAGACGAGAAGACTATAGCAGCAAGGTGGGCCTCAGAATCCAACTTTTGGCCGCAATTTTATTCAGTTTGGCCGCAAATTGCGGCCAAGTTGGCCCTAATTTGGCTCATGCTCTTTATCTGGGTCCCTGGTGGTCATGTTATTCTATTGTCACCTGCAACTTTTGCTTTTGGATTCTCTATAAATAGCAGATCAGTTCATGAGGCCAAGGAGAACTCTTTGCATACTTGTAACTATTGTGATAAATTTCTTATAGCTCTTGGGATTATACTGAGTTCTTTGCCTTCCTCTGGTCTTGCAACTTCTATTTTTGAGCTTGCATATTAGATTTTGGTAGTTGAACTCATTTACTTGTATTTTGAACCATTGCAATAAAATCTTCATTACATTCAATTTTGATTCTTGTATCTCTTTTCTATTTTGTTATTTCTCTTGTATTATTCAGTTGTGTTATTTCTATGATGATGTGTGAGTGGTTGTTCTTGGGCTATGCTGTGGTAGGTTGTAGAATGACTTTACTTCCAACCCCTCCCTTTTGATTCTTGCATTTTTCACTTGTTTTCTTAATTGAGCAATATTATTATGTTTTGCTTGATAGGATATATCATTTTGAATGGTTGCAAATCAACCTTTAACATATATCCTATTCTTTCTTTACATTTTATCGTTGCTATATTACGATTTGAAGTTGACGTGTATAGGGAATTACGTTAAGTGTCGCAACTAGCTAGATAGGATATATAGCATACTTGCATATATTCTATACTAGCTACTTCACTTAACGAATTCCATATTCATTTCATTCTCAATCTCATTCTTTTTAGTTTTCATTTTAATTAACCTTGATGTCGTATTTTATCCCGATACATGTTTCGGATAAATATGGCATGCTTTCGCTATTCTAATGGAAATTAAAGGAATGAATCTTGAATCAAAAAGGAGAGTTGGGGTAAATGTCGTATTTCACTCTTACTACACCTTAGCCTATGTTTTCCGTATCCCAAAACCTAGCTTCTTTTAAGTGTTATACAAAAACGTGACAAAACACCCATTTTCCAACCTATTGTTCCATAACTCAATTTGATGTCGTGATATCCACTCTTTTTGGTTCGACCCATGCTTGCTGGCTTGCTTCAACGCACCATGCACTTGCGGTATTTTTAAACTCGGTACTAACGTCGTGCACTGTTTTTACCGACAAAACCGACATATCCGATATTGACCATATTCTTCAAAAGCACGTCACCATGAGATTCGAACAGTGCTCATTGGGTTATGAGTATACTGTATAGGACTCGTAGCGAGCTGCTGGTGGGTATTAAAGCTATCGGTGGCTAGCAGTCCGAGGTGACATGAGTACAGCTAAGTCCATCGACTTGACACTGCTACTTCGCCTCGAGTGTGTTTCCATTGTTCTTAGATTACTACCCTACCACGGCTCAAAGGAGTCATGCAAACAGGTAGTAATTGGGTGTAGTCTCGTAGCACTTGGAGGCAGTGGCGGTTAGATAGGATTCATGTCTCCCGGTATTGGCGGTTGATATCGCGCTGTGTTCGGAAAGCCATTACACAAAGTCCCTGGCCAGGGCAAGTGAGATTTACTGGTAGGTACTCTAGTATTTTCTCTGGGTATTTTGGGCTACACTCCGACATGACTTATTGCGCTATTAGGGGTCTGAGGGTTACCGCCCCCTAGGCCCGATATGCGATACACTTAGACTAACAGACCGGACTGTACGGAGATTGTCACAGATAGGCTCAGTAGTAGTTCGGATGAGTTTGCTCATCGGCCTTCTTATCGGCAGATACCTGGGTAGTCGTTACGTGCAGCTAGTACAGCTGACGTACTTATGGTTAAACGCACTGCCAGCGTAGTGTCGAGTCGTTAGAGTCCCACACAGAGGGTTTCCCTGCATCGGGTAAAAGATATAGAGGCCGTATGGTTTTACGGCAGGGCTTCGATCATATATGTGTGCTTGTGCACCTATGATGTTCGGGCGGATAATACTAGTTGGCTTTGGTTTAAGCCGGAACCTAGTATTAAATTGATGGATTATTTTTTTCTCTTTGTATTCATATTTTTCGGAATACGGATCCGGGTATGTATATACGGATGAGGGGTATTCTTTTAATTTGCTCAAGTATACTCCTAGAAGAAGACACCTCATTTCTATTATAACCATTTAGGTTAAATACTTAATGAGGTGGAGGATGAGGTGTTATTTGACAAAGGATGAAGCATGGCTACTTGGTGACACACTAGGTGACTCATGGATGACCATTGAGGCAAGGTGGCACTTAGATATTTTGGTGAGATATTTTGTGGTGAATTATTTGCCTTATAGTCATCACAAGACTTAGCCATCTTCACTCATTCATCTTTTGAACACACACTCTCTCCTCCAAAGCTCCTTCTTCTTCCTCTAACCCTAAATGTCTCATGTGTTGAGAAACTTATGGTATTTAGAGACAAACTAATCCATCTCCACTCTCTATATCTTCTAGGACATCTAGTTTAACGAACTAGGCGCCTTAGTTATCTCGGATTTGAGGTTGGAGCTCGGACTATAGACTCTCGGATGGATCGTCTTAGACTTGAGAGGACTAACGAGGAGGCCTGTCACGAGCCGAAATTAGCACGTGACGGCCCTAATACTACGCAACGTCTACAGGCGTAACACCGTAAAAGAAAGCCAAAACCCAGAAATCTAAACCATTAAAAGACAAGAAAACATAAGAAATATTGTTTAAACTTTTGAAAATCTCAAGTATAAAATCTTTAAGTCCAATTTTCTTTCTTAAAAATTTCGACAGCACCTCCTTTGTAAAAACGAACCCCAAAAATGGGTACAACATAAATATAATTAAAGCATCCCCAACGGGAGCAAATCCATGCCAAAAGACGGAAAACTACCACCACAACAAATATACGACGCCGTAGCGAAGAAATAAAAGACAATAGAAAGGAAACTGTATAAAAGACAACCAAGTGACAAAATAATACAATATCGTCCTCATCAAGTCTCTAAGTCAACAAGAAAATAGTAGATAGAGAGTACAAGGATACAACGAATATACAGTACAAAAACGAATAACCACATAACCCACCTAAGCAAACTGCACACTGTGAGTTGATGCGGTATCCGTAGCAAAAGATGATAAGATAGACGAATAGCCTGCCTCGACTACTCTGGAGAACAATCCTGCAAAACAACTATGGCACAACGGGGGTGAGTTGCCAACTCGTGAATAGTAAATAACATATGCAGGTAATCTCAAGTATTCACGTACAGCGTGAATCTAATATATGCAATTAATGGCAATAAAAGGTCATATGAATGAAGTAATCATGAAGGGTACACTAGCAGGTACAAGTAATACATGAAGCAATAATATGGCAATTGGTATGCAATAATCATGCAATAATGATATGAAAAGGTGTATATGCAACAGTCATGAAAGGTACACTAACAGGTACAACTAATACATGAAGCAATGCATATAAAATAAAGTATGTAAATGCAATAGTCATGAAAGGTACGCTAACAGGTACTACTAATACATGAAGCAGTACATAAAAAATAAATATGGAGTATGGAATGAAACTTGTCATTTCCACGGAATCCTGACATCGTGGTAGGATCAAAATCCATCAAGAAAATCCAAATCCCAATTCCTCAAATCAGGCCCCAAATTGGCTCTCATATCATATAAGTCTCACAAATCCTTAATGTACAATATCGAATAAATCTCATATATCCTGAATGTATAAAGTAAAGTGAATCTCATATATCCTTTATGTACAATATCAAGTAATCTCAAATGTCTTAAATCCAATATCAAGTGAATCTCTTATATTCTAGGTATATTTGCATGAATAAATATGATGAAGTATATGAATTTATATGTATACAAATATATTAGTGTTGAATATGTATGCCCTAGAGGCCATTATTGTAGTAATAGTTTGTATAATATATTTTGGAGGCTTGGGATATATATACGGGTTTACGACAGTCTTGCTCGATATAGTAGTATGCTACTTGGTTTGTTTCTATCTTAATATGTGTATATGTTTCTTTTAACATATCGCTAATGCATATTGATGGAGCCCATAGGATCTTTGCTTGACTACCGGCGTTGTGATGGCGATCACACTAGTGGGGGCTGGGTATTCTATAAGCACATCCTTATTTTGGTCCCTGGTTATAGGATTATCGAGACAGGGCATCGATACACCAGAGTAGACTGGTGCATACGCTTCTCGTCCCAGCAGGGGAGATGGTCTGTCCTACAGCCATTAGTACGTCGTACTGGAGATAGTATGCAGGTGCTCGTTAGGTTACGAGTACACTGGACAGGACTCGTCGGGAACAGTTGGTTGGTATTATACCTATCGTTAGTTAACAATTCCCAGGTGACATGAGTACAGCTTAGTCCGCTGACTTGACACTGTCACTTCGCCTCGTGTGTGTTCCCACTGTTCTTAGATTACTACCCTACCACGGCTCTACTGAGTCATGCAAATAGGTAGTAATTGGGTGCAAACTCGATGCACTTTGAGGCAGTGACGGTTAGAAAGGATTCGTCTCTCCCGGTATTGGGAGTTGATATCGCGCTGTATCTAGGAGAGCCATTAAACATTGCCGTCCCTGGCCAGGGCAAGCGAGAATTGCTGGTAGGTTTTCCAGTAGATTCTCAGGGTGTTTTGGGCTACACTCCGACATGACTTGTACCGCTATTAGGGGACTGACGTTTACCGCCACCTAGGCCCGCCATGCGATATTCTCAGACGAATAGACCGGACTGTACGAAGATTGTCACAATCAGGCTCAGTCGGAGTTCGGATGGGTTCACCTCATCAGTCTTCTTGTCGGCATCTACCTGGGGACCATTACGTACAGCTAGTACCGCTTGCGGCCTGCGGCTAAACCCACTGCCGGCGTAGTGTCGAGCCTTTAGAGTCCCACATAGAGGGTTACTCGCCTTTGGGAAAAAAAGAGTAGAGGTCGCATGGTTTTGCGACGGGGTTGGTTCACATCCGCGCACTTATGCACGTTTAGTGTCGTGGCAGTTAGTACTAGTGGGCTTTGGTTTAAGACAGATCCTAGTATTCGTTTTGGGATTGGTTTTGTCTCAGTGTATTCGTATTCCTCGGAACACGAATGCGGGTGTGTATGCACAGTTGACAGAGGCAGAGGCAGATGGTTCTCATTAGGGTTGTTGACCATTTGACTTTGGTTGACTGGTTGACCGTTGACTTTTTCTAAACCCTAATGAGAATGAGAAATATGATTAATAATATTAATTAAGGATTATTGTGCCATGGTTGAGTTGAAGATTTGACTTTTGTTGACTTGTTGACTTTGTCGACAGGTTGACCATTGTGGACCTGTTGACCATCATCATTTCATTTCTATGACTTTTGTTTACTTGTTGTTCCTTACAAAATGCATTAAATGCATGAAATAATAATGGTCATTAAAACTAACCATCCCAATTCTTAATTATTATTATTATCATCATTATTTTTGCTTTTGTGAGTATGGTTGCAATATGAGAGCTCATTCTATCATTTTCTTTCTTTCTCTTAGAAAGATAGCTCTCCCTCTTCCTCTCTCAAGGTTCAAGTGTTCCATGAGTTGGAAATCATGATCCTTTGAGACAAAACAGCCATAACTCTTTTCTACTCATTCTAAGGTTCTAGGTTTAGCAAACCAAGCACCTTATTTATCTCTAGGTTGAGATAGGAGCTCAATTTCGAGGCCCTCGGGTGGATCCATCTACGGCAAAGAGGAGACGACGAGGAGGGGCCGTTCATGCCACTACAAGGAGCAAGAAAGGAGGAGAACCACCAAAAGAAGAGAAGGAGTTCAAGACCTAGGTATAACCATTCTACATAGTAGCTAGAACATGTAGTTTAATTGTTGGTATTTGATTAGCAAAGATCCTTCATGAATGGTCCATGTTACCTAGTGAGGAAAATTATGATTTTTACCTATTCTGCCTCCCCGAAAGAACCGGAGTGGGTAACATAGACCTAACAGTGGTATCAGAGCCTAGCTAAGCAACAACTAACTGTTAGCAAAGTGTTTAGAACTTCGATCCGGAAATAATCCTGAAATCACACCGAAAAATTGTATTTTCTGTCGATTTTCAAAACAGGCCTAAGAATATTTTGTATGACATGAAAAATACAAGCAGGGTTTTCTAGGAAATGTCATGAAATTGGAGCCCATGACTCGGCCAACTCGCCGCGGAAGCGCGTCGGAACCATGCGTTCCGCCGCGGATCCACGGCCGAGTTGACTCGGCCGCGACTCCAATTTCTTGCACTTTTCTCTGTATAGTATTTTGGGATTTTTAGGATGTTTTGTTTCCACCCAGATTTTCCAGAGAACAATGTTATGTTTGGGGTAGTTACAAATTGGAATTTTGATCGATGTTCTACAAACTTAGCTATTTGGTTATATCTGTAATGCTATATGCACTGAAAGTCGGCTAATCGCTATACGTCGATTAGTGGGGGTTGTGCATATCTGTGATCTGTAATATTGTTGGATTGTGTATATGAACTTGTTGGATTGTCGCGGATGAATAGCTGGGGTTTTGTGAGATAAGGGTTTCTTTATCTTTCATTTGATGTAAAATGTAAATTGATGTAATATTATTTTTATGGCCGTACATCCGGGATGAGGTTGTAGCCGCCATTGTATATTATTTCTTTTACTGTTTTTGCTCCTAGGATAGACCCAAGGTCGGGTGCACATACTACCGGGTACGTTGAAGGGCTGAGTGGCCTACCCACGGTGTTGAGGGAGGCTGCTTCACTTTGGGTATTTTGTGGGTAGTTTGCCGCACCTGTAGGGGTCTAGGGTGGGGTTTGGCTATTCATCGCGACCGTGTAATCCGTCTTTAGTTGCAGGCTCGAATGAAACACGGATTCCTAGCATATCCAATGTGTTCATCTGTGATCTGGAATGGCTATCATTGCATCTGACGAATGTATATGTCTATATATGATATCTAGTAGGCGTTGCGTATATTTTGCATCCGCGCTAGTTCCGCCCCCGCTTTGTCGTTAGTTAAGTAACCAAACGGATAATGACGGGCCCCGTGGCGAATGCGGATGGCATAAGCGTACGTCATATTTTCGTTGTTTTCTGCAATGGTAGGATTAATTGATGGGACGCATTATATTAATGCAAAGAAAAAAAACAAACCTAAAAGACATTGTTGGAACAATTTTCAAAAAGCTGTTATTGCAAATACGTTCTCTTTTGTTTTGCACAGAGGTATTCGGTTATGAATGCCCAGCACCTCATTCGACGAGGCAAGGACTGAGATCCCTTCATCGGGAGTGACCCCTTGGACAAAAGTTTGCGTCAGGGTAATAACTTCACTATAGTCGATTATTCTTGCTTTGCACAGAGGTATTCAGTTATGAATGCCCAGCACCTCATATGACGAGGAAAGAGCCGAGATCTCTTCACAGGGAGTGACCTCTTTAGCAAAAGTTATCATCATTATAATTTTAAAAAAGGGTTATCAGTTTCCTTCAACGATATCAAGTTCATTACGTTAACGGGTTTTTCGCCAAAAATCCAGCCGTAGCCCTCCGTCGTTTCTTATAAGTTATACTTAGTATTCGTGCTGCGGTTGTTGACTGTGTCAAGGCGCAGTGAACGGTAGCTGAGTATTGCTTATGTGCTGGATATAATGTGATTGGTTAGGACAGTCGTGTAACCTTGTTGACTGTGTCAAGGGGTATTCGGGTGGGTTTAATGCAATCAAGATAATAACGGGTTGAACTTGACTAGGACTCTTTGATTTGTTGACTGTTTCAAGGTCACTTGGGTCCTGGGGGCAAAAATCCACATCGGGAGTTTCTAAAGAAACTGAAACTTGCAGATTTAGCATACCTTCCGGGATGTGGTGACTAGAGTGGATTCCATCTAGGTCATCGCACAATGATAGTTGGATCCTGATCCTACTGATGAGTTGGATTACTCTCGGGAGATTATTTCACTTAACAATCAATGCTATAAACCAAGTAGGTGTCTAGAACGGTGTTAGCGGGGATACGCCTCCAAGGAAAATAGGTTATTTAATTAAGGAACTTCGCGAAAGCGTTGGAAAACCTCTCTCGAAGTACCAACACTAGCCTGGCTGAAAGGTTAAGCAAGTATTGTGACGTGCGATTAATCCCGACTAGTTCTTCTTTTAGGGTTTGAAGAAGAATTTGAGGAAACAGTGGGAGCCATCCTGATTAGATAAATTAATAAACCAATTTAATCTTGTAAGAGCGTAGGCTGAGTGTTTCTTTTCTCTCTCTCCAGGTAGCAACCATTTCACGCCCTAATCAAGATAATAAAATGTATCGCTTGACCGATCTGAATTCTTATTCGGGTCTGGGGAACGTTGGCTCGGCTCTAACTTACGACAACAGTCATAAGTATGAGCAAGGGAAAGAGGATTGTATGGATTCCAAGGATACCCAGTCGAAGAAGAAGCATAGTTTTGCATCTACTTCTGGTGTTCTTATAATTGAGAACTGTTTTACGATCAGCCCTACCTCCTGGGTACTTGATTCCAGATCAGGATCTCATATCTGTAATCTATTGCAGGGACTGAGAAAAAGTAGGAAAGTTATACCTGGTGATATGTCGCTCAGGGTAGCGAACGGAGCACAAGTTATGCTGCAGCCGTCAGTGAATATCACCTAGTGTTGCCAAACGGAAATATTATGATTTTGAACGATTTTGAACGATTGCTACTATGTACATTCCATGGTTTGCAACATCATATCAGTTTCTTTACTCAATAAAGATGGATATAACTTTGTTCTTGATAGAAATATCATGAACATCTACCTTCATAAGGTACTGGTTGCAGAAGGTACACTGTGTAATGGTATCTACGTTCTAAATCAGAATACAGTTCTCAATGTACAAAACACACGCAAGAGGAAGAATTCAGATACGAATGAATCCTACTTATGGCATTGTAGACTTGGTCATATCGGAGAGAAAAGACTAAGTAAGTTGCATAAAGATGGACTCTTGAATACGTTCGAGTTTTCATCTTATGAAACTTGTCAGTCTTGTCTCAAAGGAAAGATGACCAAATCTCCGTTCACCGGACATGGAGAAAGAGCAACAGAGCTCTTGGGACTCATACATAGTGATGTATGTGGTCCAATGTCTATACATGCAAGGGGTGGGTTCTCGTACTTCATCACATTCACTGACGATCTCTCTAGGTTCGGATATGTGTATCTGATGAAAAACAAATCTGAAGCTTTTGAGAAATTCAAGGAATTCAGAAACGAAGTAGAGAACCAGACTGGCAAAAGTATCAAGATCCTCCGGTCTGATAGAGGAGGGGAGTACTTAAGCACGGAATTCCTAGATTACTTAAAAAAGAATGGTATTCTCTCTCAGGTTACTCCTTCTTATACACCACAGCACAACGGTGTATCGGAATGGAGGAATCGCACCCTATTGGATATGGTTCGCTCCATGATGAGTAGTGCTGACTTGCCTCTTTCATTCTGGGGATATGCACTTCAAACAGCAGCACATCAATTGAATCAAGTTCCATCCAAATCCGTGCCTAAGACTCCGTATGAAATATGGAGTGGTAAGAGTTTGTATCTTAAACGTATTAAGATTTGGGGTTGCCCAGCTTATGTCAAAAAGCAGAACCCAGACAAACTTAAGGCACGGGCAGTTTTATTTAAGTTTGTAGGATAAACAAAAGATTCTAGTAGGTATCTATTCTACCATGCAGAGGAACAGAAGATAATTGTTTCCAGGAATGCCACATTTTTGGAAAAAGAATTTCTTGTTAAAAATATTGGTGGCAGCAAGGTAGAACTGGATGAAATTCCAGAAACAAAAACTTTAACTAAAGATTTGGAGGAACCGCTAGATTCAGTTACACCCAACGAACCTCAGCCACTCCGCAAATTGGTAGGATTTCTCATCCGCCCGAGAGATACTACGGTTTTCTCTTAGACGGGGATCGAGAGGATTGCATATTGGAAGAAGATGACCCTACCAGTTTCAGGCAGGCCATTATTAGTAGGGACTCTGATAAAAGGCTGGAAGCAATGAAATATGAAATGGAGTCCATGTACGCCAATAAAGTGTAGACCTTGGATATTGCTCCACCTGGGGTAAAACCCGTTGGATGCAAATGGATCTATAAAAGGAAACTTGGTGTAGATGGGCAGGTGGAAACCTATAAGGCTAGACTCGTTGCAAAAGGTTTTCGTCAAAGACCTGGTGTGGACTATGATGAAACTTTTTCTCCAGTGGCTATGCTCAAATCCATTCGGATCCTACTTGCCATAGCTGCCTTCATGACTATGAAATCTGGCAGATGGACGTTAAAACGGCTTTTCTAAACGGTTGTTTGGAAGAGTGCGTTTATATGGATCAGCCAGAAGGTTTCGTAGACAGTAGGAGCAACGGGAAGGTGTGCAAGTTGCTTAAATCCATTTATAGATTAAAGAAGGCATCGCGGAGCTGGAACATCTGTTTTGATGAGGCAATCAAGGAATTTGATTTCATCAAGAACGAAGATGAACCTTGTGTCTATAAGAAGATTGTAGGACAAACTGTCGTGTTCCTAGTCTTGTACGTGGACGACATTCTTTTGATAGGAAATGACATTCCTATGCTACAATCAGTCAAGCTATTCTTGTCACAACGGTTCTCCATGAAGGACCTGGGTGATGCCTCGTACATTCTAGGGATCAAGGTCAACAGAGATAGATCCAAGAGACTAATGGGAATTTCGCAGTCCAAGTACATAGAGACCGTACTAAAGAGATTTAGTATGGAAGATTCCAAGCGCGGTAATGTACCCGCATTGCACGACATCACCCTCTCCAAGAAGATGTCTCCTAAGACTGACGAGGAGAGGATTCGCATGAGCACTGTACCCAACGCTTCAGCGGTAGGATCTATAATGTATGCGATCCTATGTACAAGACCAGATGTAGCTTACGCGCTGAGCGTGGTGAGCCGGTATCAGTCTGACCGAGGTGAAGACCACTGGACGGCAGTGAAGAACATTCTCAAGTTCCTGAGAAGGACTAAGGAGATGTTCCTGGTTTACGGTAATGGAGACCTCAGGGTCGAGTCCTTTACCGATCATGCTTCCAGAGTGAAAAAGATGACAGCAAGTCTGTCTCGGGTTTTGTGTTTATCCTCAATGGAAGGGCGGTGTGTTGGAGGAGTTCCAAACAGGATACCGTCGCAGACTCGACGATAGAGGCTGAATACATTGCTGCAAGCGATGCCGCAAAAGAGGCGGTCTGGATGAAGAAGTTCATTAGTGAACTTTAGGTGGTTCCGTCCATTGTTGACCCAATACCTTTGTATTGCGATAACAATAGGGCTATAGCTTTAGCGAAGGAACCAAGGTCCCATCAGAAATCCAGACACATCTTAAGGTTGTATCACCTGATCAGGGAGATCATTGATCGCCAGGAGATCGAGGTACGAAGAGTGGACACAAAAGACAACACGGCGGATCCATTCACAAAGGCCCTCCCTCAAACATAGTTCGAGCGACTTTTTTAGTTATTTGGTATGCGGTACGCTAGCAGCTGTCCTTAGTGCAGACGTTGGGTATGCGGTACACCAATTACTGGCCTTTAGTGCAAGTGGGAGATTGTTGAATATGTTTGCCCTAGAGGCCATTATTGTATAGTACTAGTTTGTATAATACATTTTGGAGGCTTGGGATATATATACGGGTTTACGACAGTCTTGCTCGATATAGTCGTATGCTACTTGGTTTGTTTCTATCTTAATATGTGTATATGTTTCTTTTAACATATCGATAATACATATTGATGGAGCCCTTAGGATCTTTGCTTGACTACCGGCGTTGTGATGGCGATCACAGTAGTGGGGGCTGGGTAGTCTATAAGCACATCCTTATTTTGGTCCCTCGTCGTAGGATTATCGAGACAGGGCATCGATACTCCAGAGTAGACTGGTGCACACGCTTCTCGTCCCAGCAGGGGAGATGGTCTGTCCCATAGCCATCAGTACGTCGTACTGGAGATAGTATGCAGGTGCTCATTAGGTTATGAGTACACTGGACAGGATTCGTCGGGAACTGTTGGTTGGTATTATACCTATCGTCAGTTAATAGTTCCCAGGTGACATGAGTACAGCTTAGTCCGCTGACTTGACACTGTCACTTCGCCTCGAGTGTGTTCCCACTGTTCTTAGATTACTACCCTACCACGGCTCTACTGAGTCGTGCAAACAGGTAGTAGTTGGCTGTAGTTCCGAAGCACTTGGTGGCAGTGACGGTTAGACAGGAATCGTCTCTCCCGATATTGGGAGTTGATATCGCGCTGTGTCTAGGAGAGCCATTACACATTGTCGTCCCTGGCCAGAGCAAGCGAGAATTGCTGGTAGGTTTTCCAGTAGATTCTCAGGGTGTTTTGGGCTACACTCCGACACGACTTGTACCGTTATTAGGGGTCTGACGTTTACCGCCTCCTAGGCCGCCATACGATATTCTCAGACGAACAGACCGGACTGTACGGAGATTGTCACATTCAGGCTCAGTAGGAGTTCGGATGGGTTCACATCATCAGTCTTCTTGTCGGCATCTACCTGGGGACCGTTACGTACAGCTAGTACCGCTTGCGGCCTGTGGTTAAACCCACTGCCAGCGTAGTGTCGAGCCTTTATAGTCCCACATAGAGGGTTACTCGCCTTTGGGCAAAATAGAGTAGAGGTCACATGGTTTTACGACGGGGTTCGTTCACATCCGCGCACTTATGCACGTTTAGTGTCCGGGAAGTTAGTAGTAGCGAGCTTTGGTTTAAGCCAGATCCTAGTATTCGTTTTGGGATTGGTTTTGTCTCAGTGTATTCGTGTTCTTCGGAACACGAATGCGGGTGTGTATGCACAGTTGACAGAGGCAGAGGCAGAGGGTTCTCATTAGGGTTGTTGACCATTTGACTTTGGTTGACTGGTTGACCGTTGACTTTTTATAAACCCTAATGAGAATGAGAAATATGATTAATAATATTAATTAAGGATTATTATGCCATGGTTGAGTTGAACATTTGAATTTTGTTGACTTGTTGACTTTGTTTACCGGTTGACCATTGTGGACTTATTGACCATCATCATTTAATTTCTATGACTTTTGTTTACTTGTTGTTCTTTACAAAATCCATTAAATGCATGAAATGATAATGGTCATTGAAACTAACCATCACAATTCTTAATTATTATTATCATCACCGTTATTTTTGCTTTTGTGAGCATGGTTGCAATATGAGAGCTCATTCTATCATTTTCTTTCTCTCTCTTAGAAAGAAAGCTCTCCCTCTTTCTCTCTCAAGGTTCAAGTATTCCATGAGTTGGAAATCATGAACCTTTGAGACAAAACCACCATAACTCTTCTCTACACATTCTAAGGTTCCAGGTTTAGCAAACCAAGCACCTTAGTTATCTCTAGGTTGAGATAGGAGCTCAAGTTCGAGGCCCTCGGATGGATCCATCTACGGCAACGAGAAGACGACGAGGAGGAGCCGTTCAAGCCACTACAAGGAGCAAGCAAGGAGGAGAACCACCAAAAGAAGAGAAGGAGTTCAAGACCTAGGTATAACCATTCTACATAGTAGTTAGAACTTGTAGTTTAATTGTTAGTTTTTGTTTAGCAGAGATCCTTCATAAATGGTCCATGTTACCGAGTGAGGAAAAATTTGATTTTTACCTATTCCGCCTCCCCGAAAGAACCGGGGTGGGTAACATGGACCTAACAATTAGCGTCCCATTCCACCAATATATATGTATATGCATATATAACAGCGTCCCATTCCACTGTTTTTATATAGTGCATAATTTGAATGATTCCAAATATCCCTCTCTAGAAGAAGGTATATACGTATTAAATCAACATTAGGTTTTCAATGTCTAGAACACACTTAATAGAAAGTCTCCAGAATTAAATAAGGCTTTCTTATGACATTGTAGACTTGGTAACATCAATAAAACACGGTTGACGAAGTTACATAGAGAGGGATATTTGGATCCATTCAAATATCAGTCTTATACAACTTTTCAATCTTGTCTCATAGGAAAGATGACAAAGACTCCGTTCACTGAACATGTAGTAAGAACAAGCGAGCTGTTGGGACTCATACACAGCGACGTGTGTGGTGCAATGTCTACACATTCAAGAAGTTGTTATTCCTATTCCATTACTTTTACGGTTGATTTCTCTAGGTATGGACATGTATTCTTGATGAAACATAAATCCGAGGCCTTTGAGAAATTCCGAGAATTTTAGAATGAAGTGGAAAAACAAACTGGCAAAAGTATCAAGACACTGAGATCTGATTGAGGTGGTGAATACTTAAGTGCCGAGTTCCTGGATTATTTAAAAGAGAATGGAATTCTCTCTCAGCTTACTCCTCTATACACACCACAACACAACAGTGTATCGGAAAAGAGGAACAGAACCCTATTGGATATGGTACGTTCCATGATGAGTAACGCTAAGTTACTGCGATCCATTTGAGGTTATGCACTAGAATCAGCTGCATATCTTTTGAACAAGGTTCCTACCAAGACTGTGCCTACCACACCATATCATATGTGGAGTGGGAAGAAACCTTATCTTCAGTATCTGAAGATATGGGGATGTCCAACTTTTGTAAAAAAGCAGCATGCGTACAAGCTCGAGGCACGCTCAGAACTATGTGAGTTTGTTGGATACCCAAAGAACTCCAGGGGGTATCTTTTCTATTACGCTGAGGAAGAAAAGGTTTTTGTTCCTCGTCATGCCCACTTTTTTGAAAATTTAATTTTTGGAAAAAGAAACTAGAGGGAGCGCAATAGAACTGGAAGAAATTCCAGAATCATAAGCTATTACTGAAAGCATGATAAAACCAGAGGTTTTGAAAGAACAGGACATCCCCCCGCCACTCCGCAGGACAAGTAGGCTGTCACATCCGCCCGAGAGATACAACGGTTTTCTCATAGACGAGGATAGAGAGGAATGCATCATTGACAATGATGAGCCAATTAGCTTCCAGCAAGCCATTCAGAGCGGTGACTCGGTAAAATGGCTGGATGCAATGCGGACAGAGATGGAGTCCATGTACACCAATAAAGTATGGACTTTGGATGTTGCTCTAGAAAGGGTAAAACCGGTTGGCTGCAAATGGATTTTCAGAAAGAAGATTGGTGTAGATGGACAAGTTGAAACCTATAAGGCTATACTGTTAGCTATAGTGCCCTGAAGGCAATTATCGTAGTCGTAAGCAGGTGATTATGATAATTGAGAGAGGACCTATACCGGTAGAACAGTCTTACTCGAGATGATAGTATGCTATTTGGTTTTTCTTTATCATCATGACATTACATGTTGATAGAGCCCATAGGATTTATGCTTGACTACCAGCATCATGATGGCGATCAGATATGTGGGAGCTGGGGGTCTATAAGCACATCCTTAAATATCCCTAGTCATGGGAGTATCGAGACTGGGCATCGATACTCCAGTGTAGACTAGTGTATAGTGATCGAGACCCCGATGAGGTGAGGTTGCCAGGTCTCACAAGCCATTGGTGTTAGTTTGTTCACCTAAGATAGTATACAGGTGCTCATTGCGTTATGAGTACACTGGACGGACTCGCCGGGAACCTGCTAGTTTGTATTATACCTATTGTTAGATAGCAGTTCCCAGGTGATATGTATATAGGTTAGTCTGTCGACCTTAGATCGTCATTTGTCTCGTGTGAGTTCCCACTGTACTTTGATTACTACCCTACCACGGCTCAAAGGAGTCGTGCAAACAGCTTTTAGTTGGGTACAGTCCCGAACCACATGGAGGCAGTGATCGTATCGTCGGGGATTCGTCTCTCTCGGTATTAGGGGTTGATGTCGCGCGGTGCACGGGTGACCATCACCAGAATCCTTGGCCAAGGTAGACGAGAATTACCGATCCAGGATCGATTGTTTCATAAGTGGTGATGGGTTTCATGCCGACACTGAATGTCGCGTTGTTAGGGGTCTGACTTTATCCAACCCCTAGACTCGATATGCGATACTCTTAGACAAACAGACCAGACTGTACGGATATTGTCACTGTCAGGCTCAGTAGGGGTTTGGATGAGTTTGCTCATCGGTCTTCCTTTCGCTCAATACCTGGGTAGCCGTTACGTACAACTAGTGCCGCTTACGTGCTTATGGTTAAACCCACTACCAGCGTATTGACGAGTCATTAGAGTCCGACACAGAGGTTTTTCACGGTTCAGGCGATATGATGTAGATGACGTATGTTGGTACATACAGGTGTCCGATTAAATATGTGTACAGGCTGCACAGACTTTAATCGGACGGTTGATAATACCAGCGGCTTAGGATTAAGCCGGATTATTAAATCAGGTTTTGATTTAATAATTTATATATGTATTTAAATATATGTATTCTAGTATAATTGTTCACTATTCATTTTCTCTTTTGACTATTCGTATTTTTGTACGAATACGCGTATATGTATTTCGATACGTATACCGGGTTGCATTCCGTATTTATACGGAATAGCTTCTAGAAGTGGACACCTCATTTGTATGATTTTCCTTTTTGAAAATTCATTTGTTTTACAAATGAGGTAGAGTTGTGAGGTGGCATGAGCATGGCTTGAGCATGTAGATAGGTATGGGCATTGCTTTGTTTATTAAAAAATGGGGAGATATTTTTTGTGTGAATGATTGAGAGAAAAAGAGAGGCATCCAAATTCTTTAGTTGCCTTGCCCATTTTTTTCTACACTTGATTCTTCACTTGGTCTCTTCACTCATTCATTCTCACTTGGAGAAAACACTTAGCACATTTCATTAGTAGCTCATGCCACATGTTTCCTGACCTCCACTTCATCTTCTTGAGTTTCTCATGGAGCATTTGTGATGAGAGAAAATAGATAGTGACACATTCCTGCACCTCCACTCTCCATTGCTAGCAACCTTAGAGCGTCGGTTGCCTCGCATGGCGAGGCTGAAGCTTGTGCCGTTTCCCTCAGGTGGATTATCGCGGATGGTGGAAGGCCGGCAACCAAACTCAATCCAGACGACCATTAGGATCTTGGAATGAATGATGAAGACCGAACGACACGGATCAACTCGGTATAACCCTTCCTAACTCTTTTATTAGCTTGCTAGTTTAGGGTTTAGGGTAGATCCGGGTATCGGGTAACGGTAGTGTCATTTTAAAAATTTTTGTTCCGCATTTGCCCACGGTTTGATGGCCGGGGCACTGCCGTGACCCAACATGGTATCAGAGCCAACCCGTAAACCTTTAGCTAGCTTGTTTAGACGATGTTAAAGTATCAAAACCGAAACAACTACGGAACAGTGCACTGCACATTCCAGTCTCTGTCGATTTTTTAAAGTCTTCAATAAAATTTTAAGCAACTGCAGAAGACTACATATATGACCACTAGAACATACCCCAAATACGAATCCGTTCCACCCGTTTTGACCCGACGACATGTCTCAAATTTCCGAGCTGGCCGGTCTTTCTTCTGAGTTTGGGCTTTGTATTTTGGGTGTGGTCTGGTATCTGGAATATTGGTGCAGTGGTATTATTTGTTTAGCCTATTTTTGATATTGAGTTATCTATTGTTCAGGAGCAATTCGGGGTGTTTCGAAGTCGATATTTTAGCACTGTTTAAATGTTTACAGTACATGCATTTCTATCTGCGACCGTGAATGTCATTAGAGCGGTACAACTCGTTTAATTGCTATATGTTCATTTAAACGAGTTTGCGAACGTGTCATTCACGTTGATGTTCTGTGTTGTGTTGTGTTGTGGTTGGATCATCGTGATGGATAGCTTGGGTGCAATGTTAGTACAGTTTAGTTTCATTTGTACATTTGATTTTGTGGGCAGAGCGTCCGACATGTTGACTTATGTCTCTGCCAGTTTGTATATTATTTATTTGGGGCAGACCGGGTGAGGTCGATGTCACCCTTATATATTATTTTATTTTCTGTACTAGAATTACCCCACGGTGGATTGCATGAATAGCCGAGTTCTAGAGGGCAACGGGTCCGCATCTCATGGCGTTGAGATGGAGGTAAACTCACTCTAGAATTGGCGGGCTATTCGCCGCACTCGTAAGGGCTATAGGTTGACCCACGGAGGGGTGCTCAAGTTACCGGATTCCGTGAAGTGCTGGGTGGCCCATTCAAGTTATTGAAGGGGGTTGCCTCACTTCTGGTTTTGGTGGGTAACTTGCCGCGTTCATAGGGGTCTAGGTTTTCGTTGCATAGGCTATCCATACGACAGGGGAACGTTGGGTCTCATTTGCGGCTCAAGTAAAACCCGGGGCTCCCAGATTATCCACCATTCTGTGTCGCTTCTATGATGTTGTTTTTGTTAGATATATGTATGCCCTAGAGGCCATTATATATATAGTGGATGCTTGGACATGTATATATGGATTTAGATGACTTTCTCGCTCAACATGATAATATGCTATCTGGTTTACTTTATCTTGACATGTTGATTTGATCATGTTTTTATTCATTTGCACATGTTGATAAAGCCCTCAGGATATTTGCTTGACTACTGTGACTATGATGCGGATCATACTAGTGGGGCATGTGTAGTTTATAAACATATCCTTGAACTGTTCCTAGTAGTGGGTGTATCGAGACGGGGCATCGATATTCCAGAGTAGACTAGTGTGTACTATTCTTGTCCCATATTATGGGCGATGGATGATCCCATATCCATCTGGTGAGGTGACACCAAAGATTGTATGCGGGTGCTCAGTGGAGACTGGGGACACTGAACAGACTCACAGAGAACTCCTATGTGGTATTATATCTATCGTCGAATAGCAGTTCTCAGGTGACACTGGTACAGGTTAGTCTGTAGACCCAAGATCGTCATAGAGTCTTGTGTGTCCTCCCACTGTACTTTGTTATCCGCCCTACCATGGCTCTACTGAGTCATGCAAACAGGTGGACTTTGGGTACAGTCACGAGGCACATGGAGGCGATGAGAGATAGGAGGGGTTTCGTCTCTCCCGGTATGGGAGTTGATGTTTTGCTATGCTCGATTGGCTATAATAGGAAGTCCCTGGCCAGGGCTACTGAGATTGACTGATAAGTGTTATCAGTAATTTTCTCGATCTGTTATGAGCCATACACCAGCATGACTTATTGAGTTATTAGGGTCGACGATTCCATCCCTAGACTCGATATGCAACATATCTGACGAGGAGACCGGACTGTACGGTAAGTGTTGCCAGTTGGCAAGACGGGTGTTTTGACAGCTTCGCTAGTTTTCTTCTGATCGCTCAATACCCGGGTGGCCGTTACGTTTAGCTGACCGCTTGCGGCTTGTAGGTATTTGATATGATCATTACCTACTTCCGGCGTATTACGAGTCTTAGAGTCCCACAATGAAGTTTTCTGGCTCAGGCGAAAAGATGTGGTGTGCATATGAGATATGCGCGGGGACCCGATTAAATACGAATATTGATACCGTACATTAATCGGGCATTTTCTATTGGTCGGGTCGTATGTGATATGGCCGGTTTGCAAAATCAAGTGTTTGTTTAACAAATGACTTTTAGATTAATTCTTTAATTAAACCCTTTTTCTATTTTTGTATGCATGCATGTATGCACATGATGATGTGTATGGACACATACATACATACATTGTCTCATGGTTGTTGATACATATTTGGTGGCAATGCAAGAATCATATTGTAGTAATTATCTATTTATTTTTCATTTTGAATAAAGGAAAGGATAATTCACACATAGTTAATGTTTATCATCTTTGACCATACTTCAACTACTTTTTAACCTTGAGTTAATTATCCTTTTGCCTTTTTAACTCAATGATAAAGATCTAGATGATTACTAAACTTGGTTGAAGTGAGAAGGATTAATATAGATTATTCTTTCTCATTTTAATTATTCACTCATATCATTATCATTTGACCTCAAGCTTAGCCACCATCTTCTTTTCCTCTCTTGAAATTTTCTTTGAGTGAAGTTGATAAAAAGAAAGGGTTTTTAATATAGAATACAAACCACATCATCATACTACACACATTTAGCCCATTTGTGTAGGGTGTTTGCTCTACTTCATTCACATATCAAGTAAAGCAAGGAGCTTTGGGCAAAGGGACTTCGGGTGGATCTTCGTGGACTAGGAAGGCTTCCATCGATCCGTTCCAAACTCTCAAAATGCCAAAGAGTCACCAAGGGAGGTCTACAAAGGTTGTAATCTCTACCTTTAGTGATAGTTTTTCTTTTGCATGTGATACTTAGTCAAATGAAACCCTAAATTTCTAGTTATGATTCTTGTCATGTTCACTTAGCACCTTCAAAATTTGATTTTGGCATATGTGATGCTTCTAAACCCTTGATGAGGTGCTAGGTAAACCTAACAATGGTATCAGAGCTACTAGGCATTGGATGTCGACCTATGGGGGGTTCTTACTGTGTGACAGTGTGGCGAAGCATAGGCTCTTACCCCCAGGGTGTCCCGAGACCGGAAGGTGTTCTGGCGGGTTGTAGTCCTCGCGAGGGGGCATGCATAAAAAGTAGCTGCTGAGGGACCCGTTGGTGCCATGGTGAACCCATTGGATGGGGTGGCTGCCTGCCCAACAATGGTATCAGAGCCAAGCTAGAGCTTTAGGCGAAGTTAAAACTCCGATCAAAACACGAAATACCAAATTAGACCCCTCTCTGGACAATTTTTAAAACTGTGATTTTTTCCGAGTAAAAAATACTTAAAAAATCCAGCAGGGAAATATAAGCATCACTGTAATAAACGAGGCTATAATCCGTACAATCCGCCACGGAACCGCGGCCATACTTTGCTTAGGCCGCGGATCCGCGACCGTACAGAAGTAATATTGCATCGTTTTTGCACAGCAATGTCCGTAGCTGCTTGTACATATTGTTGGATATTTTTAATCTGACTCAAGTGTTGTGTGTTCTGCGGATTATTTTGAATTCGTTGATTCGATCGGAAAATTTAATTTCGTGCTTTTTCGGGCAATTTAGAACGTATTAAAATGTTCGAATGGATATCATTAACTCACTTTTTCCCGGCATGAAAATACTTTCAAGTGTTGATTTTTTCTCGAGTTTAAATCTTTCGGAAAAACGTGCAAGTAACGTGGTGGACCTTCTAGAAGAACACAAATCTTAACTCGATTATGTGACCGCCTGAACCGCCTCTAAATCTTAGGGTTTGGGGCAGTACGGCATGCTACATGTGAGGCGTTGGCTTGACCCTTCTACGGCTGGACCACTGCTGCTGTGACATGTTCTGGGATTTTTGAACTCCGCTCAAGTGTTGAGCTATTTAGGAAATCTTAGGTATTTGATTATTCGATCGGAAAGATTAATACTGTCTATTTATCTGGAATGAGATACAATATGTGGAATTCATATAGTTAGGCATGAAATGCGAAGTATGTGATATTTCTGATTTATGATGTCTAAAGAGATTGTGGATTCCAAATGTTGTAGTTTTACACTTTTTTTCCGTGACCGTAAGCGTAGTATGTGGGGTATCGCCGGCTTCGTTGCTATACATCAACGACAATCAGGATACACATACTTGCTTACGTTGATGATATGAGATATTATGTGTTGCTGAGATATGATGTGCAGGATTGTCGCGATTGAATAGCCGGGGGTTTTATGTGAGATGAGGGTTTTATTTTCATTCATGTATAAATCAATTGTATGTAATATTCTTTTATTTGGGGCACTTTCGGGCTGAGGAAGATGTTTCCATCATTGTATATTATTTACTTTTCCGCATTAGGATAGTCCCAAGGAGGGGAGCACAAGTGACCAGGTTCTATGGTTCAGTGGGAGGCCTTCTCGAGGAGTCGAGACCGGGTCTCCTAAACTCTAGAATTGGCAGGATCACTTGCTGCTCTGGTAGGGGTCTAGGGGTGTGGGCTTGGCTATTCATCGCGACCGTGGAATCCGTATTTTCTATTATTGGTTAAATACAAAATACGGACATCCTAGATATCCTTTTATTTTCATATGTGCTTCTGCTGTTGATATTCTTTAATGTGATTACTTAGTATCTGAGAAGAATGGATTATTATTATATATATGATATATAATAAACGTTACTTATGTTTTACACCCGCACTAGTCCCGCCATGCTATGCCGTTAGTTAAGTAACCTAACGGTGCATAACGGGACACTGTGGCGAATGCGGATGGCATAAGTGTACGTTCTATTTTCGATTCTTCTCTGTGATGGCTTAGGAACTTAAAATATGGGATTACATTAATGAGATTAATGTAAAGAAAAAGAAACCTAAAAGATGTTGTAGAATCAGATTTGAAACCCACTCGGCCTTTTTATGAAAAATGCAAGTTTCAAAAGATACGGAGCTTAAGCCACTCCTTTTCTAAAACTGTTTTGATTCTACAACGAGATCAAGTTCAAAACGTTAAAGGTTTTCATAAAAACCATCGGCAACCCTCCGTCATTGTAGGAAGTAGAGTACTTAGTATTCGTGTTGCGTATTTTGATCATAGTCAAGGCGTAGTATACGGTAGCTAATTGATGTCTTCCTACAAAGCATATGATGCGATCAATTAGGACATTCATGTGATTATGTTGATCATAGTCAAGGGTCATATGGGTGGGTCAACTTGATCTCGAAATGATGGGTAGAATTTGACTGGTACTTATGATATTTTGGCCATAGCCAAGGTCATAAGTAACTAGGGGTAAAAACCACATCGAGAGTTTCAAGAGTTGAAATTTGCAAAGAGATTGCATACCATCTATATGATAGTTGGATCCCGATCCCACTGTGAGTAAGTGTTACTTCCAGGAGAATTTTACACTTTACAATTAGCTGATCCAGCAAGTGTCTAGTAAGGTGTTAACGGGGTTTGACCTCTGGGAAAACGAGGTTTATTTTAATTAGGTCCGTGCGAAAGCACGGGGAACCTCCCTCAAGTACCGACACTGGCCTGGCCGACCGGTTAGCGAAACTGTAGAATGTAATTAATCCTGGCTAGTTTTCTTTTCAGGTTTTGAAAGAAAATTTGATTAAAGAAGTGGGAGACATCGATTAGATAAGATAATAACCAATCTAATTCTTTGCAAGAGCATTTCGCTGAGCGTATTCTTTTCTCTCTCCTAATGGAAGATACCAATGATGGGACTTAAGCTTCTACTAGAGAAAAATAAACTGACTGGACCGAACTATAAAGAATGGTTGAGGAACTTGAACAGTGCACTTGCATATGTCCTCACAACCCAAGCCCCATCCATCCCAGGACCTGAATCATCTGTCTCGGATAGGGAGATCCGAAAAACTTGGGATACTGATTGTAACACGGCTAAATGCATCGCGCTTGCTTCTATGGACAATATCCATAAGAAGAAACACGAGAATATGGATGTACAATCTATCTTTCTTCACACAAAGGACTTGTATGAAGAGCAATCTCGTACTTTGAGATACGAGGCATCTCGAAAGCTGTTTCAGATGCGAATGGCGCCTGGTACATCAGTAGGAGACCATGTTGTGAAGATGATTGGTCTTATAGAAGAACTTGAGGAACTGGGATGGACCATGGATAATGAGCAGTATACGGATATTGTTCTACAGTCCCTCCCCCCTGCCTTTGCTCCCTTCAAAGTAAATTTCAATATGAACGATTTGGAGAAATCATTGCCTGAACTTCTCAATATGTTGAGAAGTGCAGAGAGCACGTTGAAAACAACGAGCACTCCCGCTCTGCTTGCTGGGCCATCTTCTTCTTCAGTCCCAAAAGCCAAGGCAAAGGGAAAGAAAAAGAAGAAGTCCATCAAACAGAAAGGTGGAGTTAAAAAGGCAAAGGGGAAAGACAAATCCGGGGCTGTGGGAAGCGGGAAAGGAGAATGTTTTTACTGCCACAAGTCAGGACATTGGAAACGCAACTGTGCTGTGTATCTTGCTGATCTCAAGAAGAAGAAGCATGCTGATGCTTCCACTTCAGGTGTGTTTGTAACTGAAAACTGTTTTTCTTTAAACTCTGCATCTTGGGTATTAGATACCTGTTCTGGTTCTCAGATCTGCAATTGTATGCAGGGATTGAGAAACATTAGAATTTTGAAGACAGGTGACTATACTCTGCGGGTTGGAAATGGTTCCAATTTACATGCTGTATCTGTGGGAGATTATCATCTTGGGTTTCCTTCGGGTTGTATTTTGGTTTTGAACCCGTGTTATTTTGTACCTAGTATGCTATGTAATATAATATCCGTTTCTTTGTTGGACAATGAAGAATATCATTTTGTATTACAAAATAATATTATGAACATTAACTTGAATCAAGAGTTGATTGGGTATGCAACATTAAATAACGGTATTTACGTCCTGAACCAACACACAGTTTTCAATATACAACATACTAATAAAAGAAAGTTTTCAGATATAAACGAAGCTTTTCTTTGGCATTGTAGACTTGGTCATATTAATGAAACATGACTAAACAAACTATAGAAAGATGGATATTTAAATCCTTTTGAATATAAATCTTATGTGACTTGTCTGTCTTGTATCAAAGGTAAAATGACCAAAACTCTGTTTACTGGACACGGAGAAAGAGCTGTAGAACTCTTAAGCCTTATACACAGTGATGTATGCGGATCAATGTCTACACATGCTAGAGGTGGTTTTTCATACATCATTACTTTTACTGATGATTTCTTAATATTCAGACACGTGTTTTTGATAAAGCACAAATCCGAAGCTTTCGAGAAATTCAAGGAGTACAAACTTGAAGTAGAAAAACAAATAGGCTTGAGCATCATGAAACTTCGATCAGATCGAGGTGGAGAATATTTATGTACGGAGTTTTTAGACTTATTAAAAGAGAATGTGACTCTCTAAGCTCACTCCTCCTTACACACCACAGCACAATGGTGTGTCAGAATGGAGGAATCGTACCCTATTAGATATGGTACGATCCATGATGTGTGATGCTGAGTTACCGCTTTCCTTTTGGGGGCATACATTAGAGACAGCGATGCATCTATTAAACAGGGTTCCAACCAAGACCGTGTCTACCACTCTATATGAGATATGGAGTGGAAAGAGACCATCTCTTAAAAGTGTTAGGATTTAGGGTTGTCCGGCTTTTGTTAAAAAGCAGAATCAAGACAAACTCGAGACACGATCGGTCATGTGTAAATTTGTGGGGTATCCAAAATATTCGTATGGATATCTATTCGACCACAAGGAGGAACAAAAGGTGTTTGTTGCTCAGCATGCCACATTTTTGGAAAATAAAATCTTTACAGACAGTACTGATGGCAATGAGGTAGAACTAGAAGAGGTTCTTGAGACACAAATTACCCAGGACGAATTGGTTGAAACTGATGTTGCAGTAGAACTTCAAGAACCTCAGCCGCTCCGGAGATCTGGTAGAACTTCTGGCCCACAAGAGACATATTATGGGTTTCTCATTGATGGTGATAGAGAAGATTGCATCATGGATGATGATGACCCTACTAGTTTTCAGCAAGTTATCACGAGTGGTGACTCAGTGAAGTGGCTGGAAGCCATGAGATCCGAAATGGAGTCCATGTATACCAACAAAGTATGGACTTTGGACGTTGCACCTCCTGGGATAAAACCCGTTGGGTGCAAATGGATCTTTAAAAGAAAGATTGGTATAGATGGACAGGTAGCGACCTTTAAAGCAAGGCCAGTAGAGAAAGGTTTTCGTCAATGACCAGGATTGGACTATGATGAAACTTTCCCTCAAGTAGCAATGCTTATATCCATTAGGATCCTACTTGCTATTGCTGCTCACTATGATTATGAAATCTGGCAGATGGACGTTAAAACTGCATTTCTAAATGGTGATTTAGAAGAATGCGTTTTTATGGATCAGCCAGAGGGCTTCATTGATAGTGGGAGCAGCAGGAAATGTTGGAGATAGTGCCCTCAGAGTCAATTATTGGATCACAGGCACGTGATTGCAATGATTGAGGGAGGACCTATCCCGGTAGGACAGTCTTACTCAAGATGATAGTATGCTATCTGGTTTATCTTCATCATCGTGTACTGCTTTAGGTGACCTTATAGGTCACTATTGCGCGTTGATAGAGCCCCTAGGATTCTTGCTTAACTACCAGCAGTATGAGGGCGATCATATACGTGGGAGCTGGGGTCTATAAGCAAATCCTAAAAAGGACCCTAGTCGTGGGAGTTTTCGAGACAGGGCATCGATACTCTAGAGTAGACCAGTGTATACAGTCGAGACCCCGACGAGGGGCGGTAGCCGGTCTCACAAGCCACTGGTGTCAGTTGGTTCACCTAAGATGTATACAGGTGCTCATTGGGTTATGAGTACACCGGACAGGACTCGCCGGGAAGATGCTAGTTGGTCTTATACCAGACGTCAGATAGCAGTTCCCTGGTGACATGTGTACAGGTTAGTTCATCGACCTGAGGGTCGTCATTTGTCTCGTGTGAGTTTCCACTGTACTTTGATTACTACCCTACCACGCTCAAAGGAGACATGCAAACAGGTTTTAGTTGGGTACAGTCCCGAGCCACATGGAGGCAGTGAGCGGATCTTGAGGGGTTCGTCTCTCCCGGTATTGGGGGTGAGGTCGCGCTGTGTCTAGGAGAGCCCTTACACGAAGTCCTTGGCCAAGGCAGGAGATTTACTGGTAGGTATTCCAGTAGTATCTCAGGCTGTTCTGGGCTACACACCGACACGACTTGTACCGCTTTTGGGGGTCTGACTTTTACCAACCCCCTAGGCCCACCATGCGATACTCATAGAAGAACGGACCGGACTGTACGGATATTGTCACTGACAGGCTCAGTAGGGTGTCAGGATGAGTTCGCTCATCGACGTCCCTTTTGGTCAATACCTGGTTGCCCGTTACGTATGGCTAATACCTCTGACGTGCTTGTGGTTAAATCCACAGCCAAATTATTGACGAGACTTTAGAGTCCCCCACAGACCAGTTTCTCAAGTTTCGGGCGAAACGCTGTAGAGGACGTATGGAGATATGGCAGGGTTCGATCAGATACGTGCGGTATAGCACGGATCATGGTCGGACGGATAATACTAGCGGGCTTTGGTTTAAGCCGGATCCTAGTATTGTACAGTGTAGATTTTGTCTCATTGCATTTGTATTCGGTCGGAATACAAATGCGGGTATGTATATATAGTAGCGGGGTTTTCGTGTAATTTATTACGGGATCGTTTTTCTGAAGTTGCCAGTTTGCATTCCGTTTCGGCCATTTTCCTTTGTATCCTTTCTTTGGCTGTAATTTAGTGGAGGGGGTTATTTGCAATTGTGCAATTAACAATTGAGAAGACTTTTGTTTCATGATGGTTGCACCATCATTTGACTCCTTGACTTCATCATTGCTTACTTTATATGATGAGAAGAGTGATGGTTGTTGGAGTGTTGGATTTTGCTTGTGATCATCTCTTCTCATGATCACTCTTTTCTCTCTCTCTTGCATTACTGTGTGGCTCCCTCATTCTTTTCTTTCCACTCTTGGTTTCCTCATGTGTAGGGGCCGGCCACTATGGGGAATGGGGCTGCCCATTTTTGTTGGGGATTTTTGGTTCTCTTCATGCTTGCAAAAATCCCCAAGTTCATCTCTAAAATGCTATCATCTCATTCCTCCACCAAAAAGGCAACTTCTTCAAACCCCATGAGACATAGAGTTCCACACTATTCTACAGCAATCCTTGGGCACGTCGGCTCGCCAACTTCGTGCCCGAGTTGCCTCGGTCCAGATGTGGGAGCCCGTAAAAAAACCCGTCGATGTGGTGCCCTTCCGACGAGGAGTTGAAGACCGGAGTGTAGGGTTCCTAGGCACTCTAATAGAGTCTCACAAGGCATCAAACACGGCCAATTAAAATTTTACAAGTGCCTACAAACCCTAATACGGATCGTTAACTAGATAATGAGGCGATGCAAGCATGTAAACGAATTAAATGCTAAAGGAAAGTGGCTACAACCTTTGTAGATCCGGTCCTCCACCTCCATGGCTCCGCGATGAAGTCTCCTCGCTGTACAAATCGGATCTTGGGCTCTAGCGTCGGCTTCATCGGATTAAAAGCGGGCTAGGTCATCAACGACGATGCTGAAGATGATCTACGTCGAGGCATCGCTAGATCAACCTCCAACTTCACCAAGTCAAGAAAACTTGTGAAGGAAACACCCTATACTACTTGGCAAGAGGTAGAGAATGAAGAAATAGGAAGTGGGTAGGCTTTAGATTTGGATTTCTCACACTTTTTCATCAATCACCATTGATGTAGTAAGCTTTCTTCATGGAAGAAGAAGATGATGGAGGAAAAAAGAATATGATAAGTCTTAAAAAATTAGATAAATAAATCAATACTTATCATATATTAACCCTTGGTTAATTGTAGAGAATGGACCATGGTTAACTTGAATGGTTAGGGTTAAGTATAAGACAAGAGTGGTGACTTAGTCAAGGTTTCAAGAAGCTTCAACTAAAAACAAAACAAGTCCACCATTTACCTTTCTCTTTTCCAAAAAGAAAAAGATAAATAAATAGATAAATGAATAACTAAGTGAAATGAAACCCTAATCATTAACTTAACCATGGTTTAATTCTTTACACTTAACCAAGTAAACATGTATCATCAAACATGATACAATCATGTGCACAAATGTATATCACATATACAACTTGCACAATTCAAGTGAGAAAACCCATCTAAAGTGAACCAATACTAGTTAATGCAAAGTAATATATCAAATATATAATTATACATTAAATCATTAAATCAACACTTGATTCAATGATCCGGTCCTATCGCATATAACCGGCTAGTATCCAATGTATCGTCTTATCGAATCAATCCTTGATTCGATAACTAGGTTATATCACATACAACCATTCGATACATTCATCGCGAGAATGCAATACGGTATCACATACACGCATTATTCTCGGTCCCGCACATATCTCATATGCGCTCCTATTTCGTTTCGCTTGAGCTAGGAAACCTCTGTGTAGGACTCTAAAGACTCGTCAATACGCCGGTAGTAGATGATGATCATATCAAACATCCATAAGCCGCAAGCGGTCTGCTAAACGTAACGGCCACCCGGGTATTGAGCGATCAGAAGATCGATGAGCAAGCCCGCTCACACTCCTGTGAATCCAACCAGTAACACTTACCGTACAGTCCGGTCTGTTCGTCTGATATGTCGCATATCTCGCCTAGGGGTGGTAAGCATCAGACCCCAATAGCTTGATAAGTCATGCCGACGTAAGGTCCATAACATGTGCGAAACTACTGATAACACTTACCAGTAGGTCACTGCAACCCTGGCCAGGGATTTCCTGTTATGGCCAGTCGAGCATAGCGCAACATCAACCCCCAATACCGGGAGAGACGAATCCCCTCCTATCGCTCATTGCCTCCATGTGAATCGGGACTGTACCCAAAAACTACCTGTTTGCACGACTCAGTAGAGCCATGGTAGGGTGGAAATCAAAGCACAGTGGGAGACACACAAGACTCTATGACGATCTCGGGTCAACAGACTAAGCTGTACCAGTGTCACCAGAGAACTGCCATCTGACGTGAAGTATAATACTATCTGGGAGTTCTCGGCGAGTCCGTTCAGTGTACCCAGTCTCCACTGAGCACCCGTATACCATCTCTGATGTCAAACACCAATGGATATGGGATCATCCATCGCCCATCGCATGGGTCGAGAAGATATACGCTAGTCTACTCTGGAATATCGATGCCCCGTCTCGATATTCCCTCGACTAGGAACATTGAAGAATGTACTCATGGATTATCCAGGCCCCACTAGTCTGATCTGCATCACAGTCCTGGAAGTCGAGTACACATCCTAAGGGCTTTATGAACATGTAACAGAGAGACAGAAAGTATACACGTTAAGATAAAGAGCAACCAGATAGCGTACTATCATGTCGAGCAAGAAAGTCCTACCTATATATGTCCCAGCATCCATTACAATATACATCCAATGTACAGTAATGGCCTCTAGGGCATACATATAACTAACAATCTCCCACTTGCACTAGGGCCATCTGTAGCAGTGGTTGCAGTATCACATACTCAACCATCCCCTAAAAGTCTCTTTTTAGGAAAAGGCCTTCGTGAGTGGATCCGCCGTGTTGTCCTCTGAGTCTACTCTCCTAACCTCGATCAACCTGGAGATCAACTATCTCCATGATCAGGTGATGCTGTCTCAGAATATGTCTGGGTCACTGATGGGACCAGGGTTCCAGGGCCAAAACCACACTTCCATTGTCATACAATGGCAGGAACCTAGTTCATCTTATGAACCAATATACACCCAAACTGCCTCTTTGGTAGTATCTTTAATAGCGATGTTACCCGCCTTTATCGTCTAGTTTGTCACGGCATCTAGCTTGGAAATCTTCCAACATACCGTCCCTTTACTAAGGGTAAAGACAATGCCTGTGACTGACATTCAGTCGTCTTTATCACTCTGGAACCCTTCCAGTGATTCTCCCCAGGATCGATTGATACCATCTCACTTCAACTAGTGAGTATCCTAACATCCAATTAGATCTATCTCATAGATCCAAAGCTTAGGATTTAGTAGGTATCACTTTGATCCTATATGGAAAATCATTGTGATAAGCGGAGATTGATCGAGCGTAGCATAGGAAACTCCTTCCCTAACAAGAGTATGTCATCCACGTTCTCTACGAGGATCGTCACCATACTCCCTACTACCTTTTTGTTTATACAAGGTTCATCTACCATTTTGATGATGTCAACTTCTTTGACTAATCCATCAAAACAGATGTTCCAACTCCGCGATGCCTGCTTTATCCTATAAAGCATCTTGCACACGTTTCCGCTGCTCCCACTGTCTACGAGGCCCTCTGGCTGTGTTCTTATAGACGTTCTCTTCTAAATCAATATTTAGAAAAGTAGTCATGGCACTCAACCACCAGATATCGTAGTCATGGTATGTAGCCGTGGCAAGTAGGATCTGGATGGACTTAAACATAGTCCCTGGAAAAGGTTTCATCATTATCCGTGCCTGGTTGATGAAGAAAACCTTTAACAAGTCTAGCTTTGAAAGTCTCAACTTTTCCATGTACACCAAGTAATCTTCTCAAGATATACTTGCTCCTGATGGGGATTTAACCCTTCAGATATAGCAACCAAAGTCCATACTTTGTTGGTGTATAAGGATTCCATCTCAGATCACTAAGCATCCAGCCATTCTTACAGAGTCCCTACTCTCAATGGCCTGCTCGAAACTGGTTGGGTCATCATCTCATGATGCAATCCTCGCTCCCACTGTCATCGAGAAACCGAGGTATCTCTCAGGCAGGCGAGGAACCCTACCAGATCGGCGGAGAGGCTGAGGTTCGTCGGGGACTATAGAATCCTTTGGTTCTGTCAAATCTTCAGCTGTAGTTTCGAATAGCTGGAACCTTTCTAGTTCTACAGAGCTGACCTTGCCTCGATCTTGTCCGGATTTTGCTTTTGACATAGGCCGGACAATCCCAAATCTTAACTTACTTAAGAGATATGATCTTCCCACACCATATCTTATATGGAGTGGTAGGCACTGATTTGATTCGAACCTAATTCAATAGGTATGCAGCTTCTCAAGCGCATAACTCCCAAAAAGGAAATAGGTAACTCAGTAGTACTCATCATAGAGCACACCTTATCATATAGGGTGTGATTGCTCCGCCCCGATATACCATCGTGCTATGGTTTATACGGAGGAGTAATGCTGAGAGAGAATCTCATTTTCTTTTAGAATAGTCCAGGAATGCCATGCACAAGTATTCTCCTCCCTTATCTCATCATAGGACATAATACTTATACCCGGTTATTGGTTCTCTACTTCTAACTTATATTCTGTGAATACCTCAAAAGGTTCGGACTTATGTTTCAACAGGAACGTATGACTGAATCTTGAGAGATTATCAGAGAATATAATGAAGTATAAAGAACCAGTCTTGGCATGTGTAGACTGGAGACCTTACATACATCATCATGCATCAGTCCAAAGAGTTTACTAACTCTTTCTCAGTTTTCAGCAAACGGAGCTATGGTCATCTAATCTTTGTGACATGACCGACAAGTTTCACAAGATGTAAATTCAAACTAATTTAAATATGCATCTAAAATGTAACTTCAGCCAGTCGGGTCGCATTGATGTGACCTAGTCTACAATACCTCAAGAAGAATTTGTTCATTTCTGAACTCTTCCTCTTGTGTGTGTTCAGTATACAAGGAACTGTAGTTTAATTTAGAACGTCAATGCTTTTAGATAACGTGCCTGAACCGATCAACTTTTGATATAGGAAATGTTCAAAAGATTATCCAACAATACAAAATTATATCATTTCTTTACTAATAAAGAGACTGATATGATTTTGTATATCAGGTTCGGTATCTAATAGCATATGTTCAGAATCAATGTATTGGTAATACAGGGTGACAGTGACCAACAGACTTGGCTGCAACACTTGCCCCGTTTTCTGCCTCACGAAACTTATCACCCGTTCTCAGTTTTTCTACCTTTTTTGTAGCCCTATGTAACAGATTACATATCTGGGATCCTGATCCGGTATCATATACCCAGGATGCAGAGGATACTGAGAAACGGTTCTTTGTATTGAACACACCCGAAGGAGATGCATCATATGCACTTTCTTCGTTTGGGCGGCACATGAATTCTGGTATTCCCCAATTTCCTGCTCTGTCTTATAACAATTATAAGTTGGAGCAGGACCAACGTTCCCCAGCTCAGTATAACAAGCGGGTTCGGTCAATACATCCATTTTATTATCTTGATTAAGGCGTGATATGGTCGCTACCAGGAGAGAGAGAGAAGAAAACACTCAGCGTGCGCTCTTGCAAGATCAGATTGGTTATATATTTTATCTAATAAGGATGGCTCCCACTGTTTTTATCAAATCTTCCTTCAAACCTTAAAAGGAAAGACTAGCCGGGATTAATTACACTCTACAAGTTCGCCAATCTTTCAGCCAGGCCAGTGTCGGTACTTTGAGGGAGGTTTCCCGTGCTTTCGCACGGACCTAATTACAGTAAACTTCGTTTTCCCAGAGGCGTAACCTCGTTGACACCTTTCTAGACACCTACTTGATCGGCTAATTGCAAAGTGCAAAACTCTCCCAGGAGTAACAATTACTCGCAGTGGGTATCGGGATCCAACTATCACATAGAAGGTATGCAATCTCATTGCAAATTTCAACACTTGAAACTCCCGATAAAGATTTTTACCCCTAGCACTTATGACCTTAACTATGGTCAACAAATCATAAGTACTAGTCAAGTTCTACCCGTCATTTCGTGATTAATTAGACCCACCCACATGACCCTTAACTAAGGTCAACAAAGTCACGCGACTGTCCTAACTAATCGCATCATATGCGGTGTAGGAAGAGATCACTTAGCTACCGTACACTGTGCCTTAACTATGGTCAACAAACACAGCACGAATACTGAGTACTCTACATCCTAAAATGACGGAGGGTTGCGAATGGTTTTTATGAAAACCTTTAATGCTTTGAACTTGATATCGTTGCGGAATCAAATGGTTTTTAAATGGAATGTTTTTAAGGCTTTTCTAGTTTTGCTAAAGGGGTCACTCCCGGTGAAGGGATCGTCGGCCCTTTCCTCGTCGAATGAGGTGCGGGATATATCATATATATCACTGTGCAAAGCAGAAACTATAGAAGCGATCAAAAGACAAACCGAGTGTGTAGCATCTGCCAGTTATTGCTAAAGGAGTCACTCCCGGTGAAGGGATCTCGGTCCTTTCCCCATCGAATAAGGTGCAGGATGTTCTACAATGAACACCGCGATGCAAAGTAAGAACTGTAGCTACCTGTTTTTATTTTGAAATTCGATTCCACAACATCAATTAGGTTTATTTTCTTTCATTAATCTCATTAATGAATATCCCATCATTTAAGTCCACCTAAGCATCACAGATAAATATAACGTACGCTTATGCCATCCGCATTCGCCTCGATGTCCCGTCTGCACCGTTGGGTTAGGTAACTAACGGCAGAACGAGGCAGGGCTAGCGCGGGTGTAAAACATAAGCAACGTCTATATAATATATCATATATACTATATACAATATCTGTCACAGAACATCACATGATCACATCACAGATAAATCACAGCAGAAGAAACATATGAAATATTGGATATACTAGGACGTCCGTGTTTTCAATACGAGCCAGTATAAAACACGGATTCCACGGTCGTGATGAATAGCCAATCCCACACCCCTAGACCCCAACGAGAGCGGCAAGCAACCCTACCAATTCTAGGGTTAGGAGACCCGGACTCGACTCCTCGAGATGGTCTCCCTCTGGACCCTAGAACCCGGTTACTTGTGCTCCCCTCCTTGGGTCTATCCTAGTGCAGAAAAGTAAATAATATACATCAACGGTGACATCTTCCGCAACCTGGAAGAAAAAGAATATTACATACAAGTTTTTACATGAATGAAAATGAAAAACACTCATCTCACATAAAACCCCCCCGGCTATTCAAACACGACGATCCAATATAACATATCCAGCAACACATAACATCACATGTCATCAACGTAAGCAAACATGCGTATCCCAATTATCGTTGAAATATAGCAACGAAACCAGCGATATCACATATTACACTTACGGTCACAGAAAAGAAAGTGTAAAACTGCAACAGTTGGAATCCGCAACCACCTCAGACATCGCATGCCTGATCAAATGAATTCTTTAGACATCGCATGCCTAACAATTATAAACCCCGCATTTTAGTCTCATTATCAAAAACACTTTTCAATATCAAGTCGGGCAATTCAACAAGATTCCCGACATTTTGATCGAATGTGTAACGTTTTGAAAATCGTTTCGGTGAAATTTCGAAAAAACGGTAAAATAAGGGGGTTTTCTGTAAAAAGTCAAAATGCAAATATCTTTAGTATAAAATTAAATATACATATTCTAGCTATGTAATTACTAGTATTTGGTGTTTATTGAGCCAATGGTGAAATTTTAAATTTTCTGAAAAAAATATTATTTTAATATTATTTTAAGCCGGTAAGAAAATACATTAAATTAGCGATAAATACAAATCTAAATGGGCTAATTTTAATCTTTAAAATCATGTTAATTAAAATCTAGTTGTAATATAAATTTTTAGTATTTTATTTCAAGTTTTAATTGATTTATTTTATGGAAAACAAAAATATAGTTATTTTGAACTAAAACTTGCAAATATGGTATTGTGGGGGGTCTTTTTGCATAGAATTTTTTTGTAAAGTCTCTCACACTCACCCTCACTCCCCTTGGCCGGCCCCACACTATTGTATCAGCCCAAGAATTTTATTTCTCTCTTTTTGACCTTAAATCATGTGAGAAATGGGTTAAAATAAGGTTTTTATATAGTAAAGTAGGTGGGGGTATTATGGTAATTTGGGAGGGGCTTTGACTTGGATTCTTTTCCACAAATCCCCCACACCTCTACCCACTCCCTCCTCAGCCGAAAATCTGCACCACAACAGCCCCCATTTCTTCTCCTCTTTTCTCTTCAAAACTCCATCCAAAATGCTTCAAAAAAATCCCACAAAATCAAATTCTAATCCCTACCCATTTCTTCTTGACCTATTCTAGTGTGGATCATGGATCAAGAGAGCAAATTGGAGGCCAAGATTTTGGTGCTAGGTCTCTAATTTTGTGAGGTATAATCTTAGCATTTTGCATAAGTTATTGTTTGATTACTTCAATCTAGCTATTATGTGTTTAATTAGGAGTTAATTGTGGTTTTGATATTAAATATTTAACTTTCAAGAAAGGGTTTTGAATGCAACTTAGGGTTTTATGATGTGAGATTATGGTTGTGTGATATTTTTGACATGTTAATGTTATGCTAAAGCAAATCTAGTTGTTAGTTGCATTTTTGTTAATTTAAATTGTGTTAATTACGCTAATTTGTAAACTAGGTTTTTAAAATTTATTGCAAATGTTAGACTAAAAATCTAATTAGGTTTTTCATGACTTCATTAACATTATTAAGTGTAGTTTAACACTTTAGTTCATGGAAATCCAACCTAAATTGTGGTTTGTGCATTTTGCTATAAAATTGTTAAAATTTAGGTATTTTGTAAACTCGAATTTTAGGGTTTTTGGAATTTAATGAGATTAAATTATGAGAATTGTTTTTATGACTTATTTAAGTTATTTAATAAGTATTATGTCCGCTAGAATTGTTTGAACATCATGTTTTGTACAAAAATGGCGAATTGTGCTTGCTAGATTTTCGGAAAAATGACTTTTTAAGTGAAATTGGGGTTTTTGTGAATTTTAACCTATTTTATATTAAAATTAGTGTTCGTGAATGTGCAAATGAGTGTATTTGGGTTTTTCTCGATGGTTTGGCGTTTGTACGCCGACGTCGAGGGTTTTTGGGTTGATTTGTGAAAGCAACCATAGGTTTTGACCTATGAGGGATTCGTGCGTCGTTTTGGTCATGAGTCGGATTTTAATACGATACGGTGCGTTATGATATGTAGGTACCCCATGTGGACTTCGAGATGACAAGCAAGCGCATGGCGACATCGGCACCGGCGAACGAGGACCAGGTGAGTAGATTTATATCTACGGGGAGAAGTCGGGTGGATGGCGTATAGCACCCCCGCAGTCCGTCGTGGTGTATACGGATGCGTATACACACCAACAATTATTATATGTTACTTAGGATTAATAACGATGTTTAGGATGGATATTGGTGTGTTGGATTATTTTAGTATTGCGAACCCTAGGGTAGTGTTGCACTACACATACACACATACATACTTGCATGCATTCCTATTTATATGTGCTCATGGGATTCTCTATAGTTTATGTGTTCACATAGGTATGAGACAATGTGTTCATATACTGGATTTGAGAATAGTATTTGGAATTTGAGATGAGTCGATGAGATTGGGCTTGAGGCCAGGAGATCGGTGATGTGATTTGGTTTGTATTGATATACGACATGATGTTTTAGCGGGTCTTTTGCCGTAGTGATTCTTATACCTGCATGCATACTTAGGCGGTATCAGTATTGTACTAGACATAGATCAGTACCCCGATCATGATATTTGATAAAGAGGATACCAGATGAATAGTACGATGAATGTGATTTTGACCCGTACCCAGATTTGGGATGCCGTACGACGGATTTACGTACGAGCTATTTATTGATGATTGATCCGCACTCTTGACTTGGAATGTCTAATTATAGATATGGTATCGGATATGATATTATTGAGGCGGGATCACCGACTAATATATATACAGGTATGTATATATATCGACTCAGATGTTAGGCGGTTTCCTTACCTGTAGTCCAGCTGGTTAGCTTAGCCCTTTAGTTTAGTTTAGTTGTTAGATTAGATTCGATTCTTACCTATTTCAAAAACTAACGAATCGTGGGTATTTTAAAAGACAGCCCAAGGGATCCTACGGATATTTCAAAAGACGTATGTTTTCATAAAAACACCGTAGCCCCTATTTTCAAAACCCCATGATTCGTGTTATTTCAAAAGGCACCATTTGTAGAACTTTTATTAGATTAATGCAGATTAGTTATAGTTGCGTCTAGTTTTCAGCTACCACTTATTATTGTGGTTCTCTTCGCATCGCATACTTATGTTATAATTTCTTATTGAAATGTTGATATCATGCTGTTAGGACACCAGCACCATTACCGATGATGCGTATGTACCACATACACTTACTTGCCGGCTCACACACATCTTCATCGGTAATTGCCATGTCACGTACACCTTAGAAATATTATTGCTTAACTTAGCTTGATAACTCGTAGTTTGACATAATATTAGTGTACTTACCTTATATGCCAGCTTAGATATTATAGTTATTACTTGTCACTTCATGCAAACTGTTATTCATTGTTATGCCGTATTCATGGATTCTCATATTTATATTCATGGTTTTACATGCTATTGATGATTCGGATTCCCATGATATTTTCTGGATTTGGAGGAAAACCGCAAAAACATATATAAACTGCTTTCCCACTTTTTAAATAAAAAAAAATGCGGTTTTCCTATGATGTATGAGTCGTCCACCATGAGTTTGCTGATGGATTTCGAGACCCGATTCGAGGAGTTGGATGAACCGTTTCGGGTACATGGTGGGCCCGGTGCGGTACCCCGCGGGAAGATGAATGTGGTGATGACGTTGAGCCTGGCAGGGGAGCACTACCGACCGGTGATTTTACCTGACGCGTCGGATATCCGGAGGATACCGTCGTGGTCTTGAGATAGATGGTAGGGGCCGGTCTGGACTGACAGCGCCCTAGATATTGTGATTGAGACATTGAGATTTTTGAGATTTTGAGGTACAGAGATTACGACACAGAGATATCGAGATATTTGGATACTTGTTTTGTGTCGATGCTGGGCACTGTTTTATGCTGATTTCATTTATGGTACCTCCTATTTAAAAATAAGGAAATCTCACTAAACTATGAAAACAGTTCTTCATTTACATGTATTCTATTTTCATGCATTCATACCTCATTCATATGATATATTGCTACCTGAGGCACTGACACGGGTACATGAGATTACACTCGGGTTAGATATTTACCCTAGCCTTGTTATAGGGTGCATGTTATATATAATGGAGGATATATTATGATCATTGACCTAGGATTGCGTTATTTATGCGATTTCTGTGCGTAGATGTTTTTCTATTCACGAGTTGGCAACTCACCCCCGTTGTGCCCCAGTTTCTTGCAGGTTTGCCGTACAGGTTTCATTACGGCTTGCGGGCATAGTTTCCTTCGGGTGATTTGCTAGTAGGTGGGTTTACTTGTATCGTACCCCCCATTATATAACTTGTATATTATTATTCAGTTGTATCTAGAAGTTCCATCAACCAAACTTGTATTTATCTCAGATAGAGACCAGTGATGTTTATTCTTTCGACCTTAGAGTCGCGCGTTGTATTTCTGTGGTTTTCTTATGGTTTTGAGTTTCCTTTTGAATTTTGAACCTCGCCGTTGGCGTTGTATATTATATTGCTTGTGTGGTTGTGACCGTCGATTGACGAAGAGCTAGCTCCCGCTTGGGGATGCATTTTTATTGATTTCGTATACTATTCATGTTGTATCCCGTTTGGGGGCCAGTATTTACAAAGGAGACTCTGCCGAAATTTTCAGAAAATACTTGATGTTTTAAAAACGCATAATTCGGCTTATGCTATTAAAACTACTTGTTTTAAATTGGTTTTCCTTCACTCTACTATTTTTCTTGGTTTGGATTTCTGGGTTTTCGGCTTACTTAGATTACGTACGCCTCGAGACGTTTCGTAGTTTAAGTGACGGTCATGTTCCGTTTTTTCGGGTCGTGACAGAATGCTCGTCGCAAACTTTAGTAGACGGTCGCACCCCCGATACCGTCGACGAAGTGCACCAAGGCGGAACACCGCTACCGCGAGCACCCGAACGGATGCTTTCGGCGACGGGGTTCTCCTACAGTCACTTGGTCGGGGCTATGGAGTGAGGCTGTCTATTAAGTTTACCCGGCGAGTATCCGCGTACGCTACGTGATTGCGACGGACTTTTGATCACATCAAAATTCCGTGGCAACCGATCAAATGAGACTAAAGTGCTATGTTTATAACATTCATTCAGTTATCACATAACTTTTGTGAATTCCAATTGTTGTATCACATTCCGGATAAACAGAAAATGGTAAACTTTCCGATTGAACATTCGAACACCCAAGTTTTCCCGAAACAGCTCAACACATGAAATAAGTCTAACAACATTCAGTTCGTGGCTCAGTACCAACGGTCCAGCCGTAGAAGGGTCAAGCCAACGCCTCACATGTGGCACGCCGTACTGCCCCAAACCCGAAGGTTCAAAGGGCAGTTCAAGACGGTCACATAATCGAGTTAAGGTTTGTTGTCTTCTAGAGGGTCCATCGCGTTATTTGCACTACGTAGAACGTCGTTAAACTACGGAAAAATCCAACAATTGGAAATTTCCCGGCAGGGGAAAAAGTGGGTATTTATATCCGGTCGAACTTTTTAACATATTCTAAAATACCCGGAAAAACACACTGACAAAATTAGACAATCCGATCGATACACTGAGTTCCCAATACAACCCAGAAAATAAAACTCTGGAATAAATATTAAAATATTCCTAGGAAAACCAGCACTAAAAGCTAGGAGTTACTGTGAAAATTTAAACAGATGATGGGACAACTTAGCCGCGGAACCGCCGCACAAGCCATGCTTGTGCCGCGGTTCCGCCGCACTCTAGAGGAATCAAGCTCTCGAATTTCACAGTAATTCTTAGGAATACCTGCTGATTTTTCTGCATATTTTTAATTCACAAAAATCCACGAATTTCAAAAATGTCCAGAGAGCATGTTAAAATCGGGGTTTCGGGTCGATCGGACTTCTAACTCTGTCTACGCATCGCCTAAGGCTCTAGCTAGGCTCTGATACCACTGTAGGGTTCCTAGGCACTCTAATGGAGTCTCACAAGGCATCAAACATGGCCAATTAAAATTTTACAAGTGCCTACAAACCCTAATACGGATCGTTAACTAGATAATGAGGCGATGCAAGCATGTAAACGAATTAAATGCTAAAGGAAAGTGGCTACCACCTTTGTAGATCAAGTCCTCCACCTCCATGGCTCCGCGATGAAGTCTCCTCGCTGTACAAATCGGATCTTGGGCTCTAGCATCGGCTTCATCGGAGAAAAAGCGGGCTAGGTCATCGACGACGATGCCGAAGATGATCTACGTCGAGGCATCGCTAGATCAAGCTCCAACTTCACCAAGTCAAGAAAACTTGTGAAGGAAACACCCTATACTACTTGGCAAGAGGTAGAGGATGAAGAAATAGGAAGTGGGTAGACTTTAGATTTGGATTTCTCACACTTTTTCATCAATCACCATTGATGTAGTAAGCTTTCTTCATGGAAGAAGAAGATGATGGAGGAAAAAAGAATACGATAAGTCTTAAAAAATTAGATAAATAAATCAATACTTATCATATATTAACCCTTGGTTAATTGTAGAGAATGGACCATGGTTAACTTGAATGGTTAGGGTTAAGTATAAGACAAGAGTGGTGACTTAGTCAAGGTTTCAAGAAGCTTCAACTAAAAACAAAACAAGTCCACCATTTATCTTTCTCTTTTCCAAAAAGAAAAAGATAAATAAATAGATAAATGAACAAGTAAGTGAAATGAAACCCTAATCATTAACTTAACCATGGTTTAATTCTTTACACTTAACCAAGTAAACATGTATCATCAAACATGATACAATCATGTGCACAAATGTATATCGCATATACAACTTGCACAATTCAAGTGAGAAAACCCATCTAAAGTGAACCAATACTAGTTAATGCAAAGTAATATATCAAATATATAATTATACATTAAATCATTAAATCAACACTTGATTGAATGATCCGGTCATGTCGCATATAACCGGCTAGTATCCAATGTATCGTCTTATCGAATCAATCCTTGATTCGATAACTAGGTTATATCACATACAACCATTCGATACATTCATCGCGAGAATAGAATACGGTATCACATACACGCATTATTCTCGGTCCCGCACATATCTCATATGCGCTCCTATTTCGTTTCGCTTGAGCTAGAAAAACCTCTGTGTAGGACTCTAAAAACTCGTCAATACGCCGGTAGCAGATGATGATCATATCAAACATCCACAAGCCTCAAGCGGTCTGCTAAACGTAACGGCTACCCGGGTATTGAGTGATCAGAAGATCGACGAGCAAGCCCGCTCACACTCCTGTGAATCCAACCAGTAACACTTACCGTACAGTCCGGTCTGTTCGTCTGATATGTCGCATATCTCGCCTAGGGGTGGTAAACGTCAGACCCCAATAGCTTGATAAGTCATGCCGACGTAAGGTCCATAACATGTGTGAAACTACTGATAACACTTACCAGTATGTCACTGCAACCCTGGCCAGGGATTTCTTGTTATGTCCAGTCGAGCATAGCGCAACATCAACCCCCAATACCGGGAGAGACAAATCCCCTCCTATCGCTCATTGCCTCCATGTGAATCGGGACTGTACCCAAAAACCACCTGTTTGCACGACTCAGTAGAGCCGTGGTAGGGTGGAAATCAAAGCGCAGTGGGAGACACACAAGACTCTATGACGATCTCGGGTCAACAGACTAAGCTGTACCAGTGTCACCAGAGAACTGCCATCTGACGTGAGGTATAATACCATCTTGGAGTTCTCGGCGAGTCCGTTCAGTGTACCCAGTCTCCACTGAGCACCCGTATACTATTTATGATGTCAAACACCAATGGATATGGGATCATCCATCGCCCATCGCATGGGTCGAGAAGATATACGCTAGTCTACTCTGGAATATCGATGCCCGTCTCGATATTCCCTCGACTAGGAACATTGAAGGACGTACTCATGGACTATCCAGGCCCCACTAGTATGATCTGCATCACAGTCCTGAAAGTCGAGTACACATCCTAAGGGCTTTATCAACATGTAACAGAGAGACAGAAAGTATACACGTTAAGATAAAGAGCAACCAGATAGCGTACTATCATGTCGAGCAAGAAAGTCCTACCTATATATATCCCAGCATCCATTACAATATACATCCAATGTACAGTAATGGCCTCTAGGGCATACATATAACTAACACGGAGATTCCGCGGGGAGATCGGGACGACGACGAGAAGACCGAAGGACACGGATCGCTCGGTATATCTCTTTACCCCTTCTCTAGTTAGCTAGGATTAGATTAATGGCCCGATCCAGGATTTTTGTGCGCGGTGGTGCCGGTTTCAAAAGTTAAAGTAAAGTATCGTATCCGCATTTTGGCCTCGGATTGACGGTCGTGGCGCCACCGTGCACTTACGCTTGTATTAGAACCACGCCATTAACCTAGTCTAGCTTTGTCTAGTGTGTTTACATTTTCGATCGAACAAAATTCCCAAACAGCATTTTCAAAAGCATCAGTTCTCTGTCGAAATTTTTCAGGCTCGAAAAATTTTTCAGGGTGTTGCAGAAGTATGTGCAGGGATAGTTAAGGGTTCTGTAAAAAATCGGTGAGATGATACTGTATCCCGACCGCGGAACCGCGGCCAAAGCCCTGTTCCGGCCGCGGTTCCGCCGCGACACAGTGCTTTTACTGCACCAATTTTGTGCAGAGCTCTTTAAACAGGGAAATTGGGGTTTTGGAATATTCTTTTTTGGTCCACAATTTCTTTAAGTGCTACAGAAGTTCTTGGGGGCCCACTTAGGAAAATTTGATCGATCGAAAATTTTAAACACATTAGTTCGCAGTATTTACATTATATCTGCGACCGTGAATGTCACTTGATCGGTAAATCCTGTCTAACTGCTATAGCCCGGTTAGAAGGATTTGCGAACATGACATTCACGTTGATGTTCTGTGTTCTGCTGTGTTGTTGCGGATTGGTCGTGGGGTATTTCCTGGATGCAATGTTAGTACAGTTTTGTTGTATATGTACATTTGATATTGCGGGGCGAGCGTCCGACATGTGGACTGCCGTCACTGCCTGTTTGTATTATTCTTTTGGGGCACGACCGGGTCGAGGTCGATGTACCCGTTTTATGTATACTTTACTTTCTGTACTAAGATTACCCCGCCGAGGGGTGCACGGATAGCCGGGTTCTAGAAGGCAACGAGCCCGCATCTCATGGATTTGAGACGGAGGGGGCTTTACTCTAGAATTGGCGGGCTATTCGCCGCACTCATAGGGGTTACAGGTTGACCCAGGAGGGGTACCCAAGTTACCGGATTCCGTGAAGTGCAGGGTGGTCCATTCACGTTGCTGAAAGGGGCTGCCTCGCTTCAGGTTTTGGCGGGAAACTTGCCTCGCCCGTAGGGGTCTACGATTTCATTGCACAGGCTATCCACACGACCAGCGGAACGTCGGGTTTCAGTAGCGGCTCTGTGAAACCCGGGGATCCCAGATATCTGTATTCTTCTGTGATGCTGGTTACATTTCTGTGATGTTGCATTTTATCACGCCTTGAGCGAATATTATATATTGATATATACATACTTGTAGATGTTGTATATGTTTTGCATCCATGCTAGTCCAGTCCCCGCTCTGTCGTCAGTTAACTAACCTAACGGGTAATGACGAGACCCAGTGGCGAATGCGGATGGCATATACGTACATCATTATTTTCGTTTTTTATTGGTGTGATCAATTGATGGGACTGCATTGATTCGGATCAATGCAAGTTAAACAAATCTATTCTGATGTTGTTGGAACAATTTTTCAAAAAGCTGTTATTCCTAGGACGTTCTCTTTTATTTTGCACAGTGATATTCAGTAGGAATATCCTGCACCTCAGTCGACGAGGCAAGGGCCGAGATCCCTTCACCGGGAGTGACCCCTTGGACAGAAGTTTGCTTCAGGGCAATAACTTCACTATAGTCGTTTACTTTTGCTTTGCATCGTGGTATTCAGTTGGAATATCCTGCACCTCATTCTACTGGGAAAGAGCCGAGATCCCTTCACCGGGAGTGACCTCTTTAGCAAAGGTTTTCGTCACTATATTTTTATAAAAGCTATCCGGTTCCTTCAACGATATCAAGTTCATTACGTTAAAGGTCTTTCGCCAAAAACCATTCGTAGCCCTCCGTCGTTTCAGACGGGTAGCACGTAGTATTCATGCTATGTTTGTTAACCTTCGTCAAGGCATAGTGAATGGTAGCTGCTTGTTACCTTTCTGCTGAATAGATAGATGCGTTGGTTTGGGACAGTCGTATAGCCTTGTTGACCTTCGTCAAGGGCCTGTACAGGTGGGTTAAAATTAACCTGGACAATGACGGGTAGAACTTAACATGTGACTTATGATTTTTTGACCTTCGTCAAGGTCATAAGAGCATGGGGCAAAAATCACATCGGGAGTTTCTAAAGAAACTGAAACTTGCCAGATATGCGCATACCTTCTGGAGTATGATAACATGAGCGGATTTCGTCACGTTATCATGCGATGATAGTTGGATCCCGATTACCACTGATGAGTTGGTTTACTCCTCGGGTGATCCCGACTAATTCTTCTTTCAGGTTTGGAGGAGAATTTGACGGTACAGTGGGAGGTTTCCTGATTAGATAAATTGGTAACCATTCTGATCTAGGTTAGAGTGCACGCTGAGTGTTTCTTGCCTCTCTCTCTTTGGCAGTGACCATGACCCGACCCTAGACTATGACTCAATGACAAAAATTAACCGAACCTTCTTAAACACTGGCTTTTGGATTGTCAGACTTGCAAACCTCATTGCCACTCCTACTTTTACCCTTTTCTCCAGGAAACCCCGTATTACTACGAACGTCCAGTTCCATTGGACAAAACCATCATATGGTTATATACGAACTCGAAGGAATTTATTCGAGGATGGTTTCCGGTTCTGGAGAAAACGAATAGGACTATTCAGTTGTCTTCTCCTTTTACCTTCTCTCAGGTTGTGAGTACTCCCTGGTTTAGGAGATACTACACCTATTACGCAAATTGGATGGTCTTCTTCTAAACCATAGGTAGGTCCCGACCGGTAGGAAATGAAGAAAACCAATTAGCCTAACGATGGTGTACAGAAGGTATTATGTAAGGACAAAGAAAGGGATTAGAAGGAGGGAAAAGTAAATTGCGACTGCTATTCACGACCAAACCAAATATTTCATTACCACTCCCACTTCACCTTTGTATTTCTCCAGGACACTCCGTATCACTACGAAGATCCACAGTTATTTGGATAATCCATCGTATGGTTATATACGAACTCGAAAGGAACTTGTTCCAGTTCGGGGATGGATTCTGGTTCAGGAGAAATAGGAATAAGGTTTATTCAGGTGTCTTTTATCTTCACCTTCTCTCGCGTTGCGAGTGCCCCTAATATTGGGACAGTACACCCATTGCGCTTATTGAATAGTCTTCTTCCAAACCATAGGCTGGTGCCGAACGGTTGGGAAGGAAGAAAACCATTTGGCCTAAAAGGGTGTGCAGAAGCTAATGACTAAAGACATATGAAGGGATGTGGAAAGATGGAATAGAAATATACGGTTATAGTTGTGAATCTGGATAATGGAAGAGGCATTACTAGGAATACCCAGATACCCCATCGAAACATTTCAATGTTTCAGTTTCACTGTGTACTGTTATAAGAAAACTGATTTCCCAACTAGCCCTTGCTCCAGGGTATGTATTTACCAAGTATGATTCTCACATCTGTATGGTTTTACAGATGATGAGTGGGAGTAAGTTATTGGGAATTAGGTGATCATCCTCATTATATTGGAATTCGTTGTAATTGGTGATATTTGAGGAAGTCACCTAGGTTGTTTGCCGGTCGGCAAATATTTGGTTTTGAATATCCATTGTTATGCACCAATTTCAAATTGATATATCTGTACGTCTATTTTCATAGAGTGAGATATACCTTTTTGAAATTATGTCTATGACATTTACCTATATCAGTGGATGGTTAGGTAAGGAGCATTGAACAGCGGTGTAATTCTTCTTAACCATAAGTACAGTTTTCAACCTACGACACACAGTGAATGAGTCACTAGACTCTGGGGACTTATACAGAGAATTGTATATTGTCCAGTGTCCATTAGGACAGAGGGGTTGGTCCTCGCACTATATTCTGATCACTTGTGACTTCTCTAGTTCTTAGACATGTGTTTCGTGGAAACACAAGGTCTGTGCTTTGAGAAGTTATAAGTATAAGATTAAAGTAGAGAACCAGGTATTGCAAGTATCGAGATTCTTAAAGGTGATCGAAGATGTAGATACTTGTGTGTGGTATTCAGTTAATAGTAATGATTAAGAGAACTTGCTTCTCTTTCAGGTTACTCATAATTGGAAGCATTCCTAAGTTGAGTAACGCTGATCGGCCTCTTTCCATTTAGTTGACATGCACTGGAGACAGCTGCATGATTTGAATCTGGTTCAATTAAATCAGTGGCTCTATTTCTGTATTGGATATAGAACAGTTCGTATCTTAACGATGTAAAGGTACGGGGAGTTGTCCAGCTTATGCTTAAAACCAGATTCTGGATAACTCAAGGCATGTTTCTGTAATGGCTGTTTGTGGGTTGACCCGGGCTATGACGAGGGTTAACTTTCTACCATCTGGAAGATCAATAGTGATATTGATCTTGACTCGCCACAGTTTTAAAAGAAATGGATTTTTTCAGAAAACAGTAGTGGGAGTATGGTAGAACTGGAAGTGATTCCGGAACCGCAAACGATTACTGAAAATTTGATAAGAGCCTAAAGATTCAATCTGGTTTGACATTCCATTTGCCACTCCACAGATAAGGTGGGTAACCTCAGGCACCTGAGAGGTACTCCGGTAGCCTCAAGGACGGTGGCAGGAAGGTTCTTGTTTACCCAGACTTGCCATTGCTGTTGTTCCAGAATATGAGACCCGGCAGGAGGATGAGTATAGCGTCGTTCTGAACTGGCTTTAGAAGCGTACGAGTAAATGACTCTGCCAGAGCATTTTCGTAGTCAGTGGGAGCAACGGAAGTATTGGTGGACAAGTGGCTTATGTCTATTTATAGACTAAAGCAGATATAGCGGAGATAGATCATCTATTTCGGATGTGACAGTCATAGTTTTGACTTCATCAGAATAGGGGATGGATCTGTTAAGAAGGTAGTAGGGTGTGATGTCCTGGTATTTGGATGACATACACAGAGTAGGAAGTGATATTCCTATACTACGATCGGTTATACTTTAGTTGTCACACAGTGGTTTCTCCACATAGGAATTGGGTATTATATCGGACATTCTGGTTACTAGATCTATGGTTTTAGATCTAGATTTGGGAAGTGTCCCAATCAGGGTACTTAGACAGCATTCTAATGGTGTTTTAGAATGGACGACTCCAGGCACGGTAGTGTACCTACAGGTGGAGTCACCCTCTCTAAAGTTGTCTTATAGACTAAAGGGGATAGGGATGTGCATGCTCGGCAGATCGCTTGCTTAGGCAATTGAGTTGATCATAAGATGTCAAGTACCACACCTGATGTTGTTTTTGCAGTAGATGCAATAAGTTAATATTGATCCAATCCTGGAGAAACGGTCGGAAGCAGTTTTAGAACATAAGTGGATGTTCTAGGGATATGATAACGACGGCCTCATTCGGGAGACAGTTATCATTCCAGGCTTCCAAGGTGACCTGCATGACAGAGAGGTTGTCAGAGTTATAGTTTTCCTTCTGACGAGGGGCTGTATTTTAGACAGGTGGTCCAAGGGGATACTGAGGGAGGCATGCCGCAGGATACTGATTAAGTTCAGTTGACGATACAGTCTAAGAAGTTTGGATTTGGAGTTCATTTATGAGCTAGGTCCCATCAGACATCCAGACACATTCTAAGACAGGTATTGCTCATTTCGGGAGATGGCTTTCTCCGTGAACTTGAGATATAGAGAAACATAGAAAGAATCATCAAAGCGGATCCACTCACTGTGGCTATTCATCGAACGCAAAAGTTTCGCAAACGGGTTTTGTGAGACTGATTAGTAGAGGAGTTGGGTGTTCGGTATCACACAGGCTGTGAGTATGCGACATCGCAATAATTAGCCTTGAGTGCAAGTGGGGGATTATTGGAGATAGTGCCCTCAGAGTCAATTATTGGATCACAGGCACGTGATTGCAATGATTGAGGGAGGACCTATCCCAGTAGGACAGTCTTACTCAAGATGATAGTATGCTATCTGGTTTATCTTTATCATCGTGTACTGCTTTAGGTGACCTTACAGGTCACTATTGCACGCTGATAGAGCCCCTAGGATTCTTGCTTGACTGCCAGCAGTATGAGGGCGATCATATACGTGGGAGCTGGGGTCTATAAGCAAATCCTTAAAAGGTCCCTAGTCGTGGGTGTTTTCGAGACAGGGCATCGATACTCTAGAGTAGACTAGTGTATACAGTCGAGACCCCGACGAGGGGCAGTGGCCGGTCTCACAAGCCACTGGTGTCAGTTGGTTCACCTAAGATGCATACAGGTGCTCATTGGGTTATGAGTACACCGGACAGGACTAGCCGGGAACATGCTAGTTGGTCTTATACCAGACGTCAGATAGCAGTTCTCTGGTGACATGTGTACAGGTTAGTTCATCGACCTGAGGGTAGTCATTTGTCTCGTGTGAGTTCCCATTGTACTTTGATTACTACCCTACCACGCTCAAAGGAGACATGCAAACAGGTTTTAGTTCGGTACAGTCCCGAGCCACATGGAGGCAGTGAGCGGATCTTCAGGGGTTCGTCTCTCCCGGTATTGGGGGTGAGGTCGCGCTGTGTCTAGGAGAGCCCTTACACGAAGTCCTTGGCCAAGACAGGAGATTTACTGGTAGGTATTCCAGTAGTATCTCAGGGTGTTCTGGGCTACACTCCGACACGACTTGTACCGCTTTTGACGGTCTGACTTTTACCAACCCCCTAGGCCCGCCATGCGATACTCATAGACGAATGGACGGGACTGTACGGATATTGTCACTGACAGGCTTAGTAGGGTGTCGGGATGAGTTCGCTCATCGACGTCCCTTTTGGTCAATACCTGGTAGCCCGTTACATATGGCTAATACCTCTGACGTGCTTGTGGTTAAATCCACAGCCAAAGTATTGACGAGTCTTTAGAGTCCCCAACAGACCAGTTTCTCAAGTTTCGGGCGAAACGTTGTAGAGGCCGTATAGAGATATGGCAGGGTTCGATCAGATACGTGCGGTATTGCACGGATCATGTTCGGACGGATAATACTAGCGGGCTTTGGTTAAAGCCGGATCCTAGTATTGTACAGTGTAGATTTTGTCTCATTGCATTTGTATTCGGTCGGAATACAAATGCGGGTATATATATACAGAAGCGGGGTTTTCGTGTAATTTATTACGGGTTCGTTTTTCTGTAGTTGCCAGTTTGCAATCCGTTTCGGCCATTTTCCTTTGTATCCTTTCTGTGGCTGAAATTTGGTGGAGGGGGTTATTTGCAATTGTGCAATTAACCATTGAGAAGACTTTTGTTTCATGATGGTTGCACCATCATTTGACTCCTTGGCTTCATCATTGCTTACTTTATATGATGAGAAGAGTGATGGTTGTTGGAGTGTTGGATTTTGCTTGTGATCATCTGTTCTCATGATCACTCTTTTCTCTCTCTTGCATTATTGTGTGGCTCCCTCATTCTTTTCTCTCCACTCTTGGTTTCCTCATGTATAGGGGCCGGCCACTAAGGGGAAGGGGGCTGCCCATTTTTGTTGGGGATTTTTGGTTCTCTTCATGCTTGCAAAAATCCCCAAGTTGATCTCTAAAATGCTATCATCTCATTCCTCCACCAAAAAGGCAACTTCCTCAAACCCCATGAGACATAGAGTTCCACACTATTCTACAACAATCCTTGGGCATGTCGGCTCGCCAACTTCGTGCCCGAGTTGCCTCGGTCCAGAGGTGGGAGCCCGTAAAAGAACCCGGCGATGTGGTGCCCTTCCGACGAGGAGTTGAAGACCGGAGATTCCGCGGGGAGATCGGGACGACGATGAGAAGACCGAAGGACACGGATCGCTCGGTATATCTCTCTACCCCTTCTCTAGTTAGATAGGATTAGATTAATGGCCCGATCCGGGATTTTTTTGCGCAGTGGTGCCGGTTTCAAAAGTTAAAGTAAAGTATCGTTTCCGCATTTTGGCCTCGAATTGACGGCCGGGGTGCCGCCGTGCACTTACAGGAAAACATGTAGATTGCTTAAATCCATTTATAGATTAAAGCAGGCCTCACGGAGCTGGAACATCTGCTTTGATGATACAATCAAAGAGTTTGATTTTATCAAAAATATAGATGAACCATGCATTTATAAGAAGATTGTAGGGAGTACTGTCACATTTCTCGTATTGTACGTAGATGACATTCTCCTAATAGGAAATGATATTCCTATACTGCAATCAGTCAAACTATTCTTATCACAAAGGTTCTCCATGAAGGACCTGGGTGATGCCTCATGCATTTAGGGCATAAGGATCTATAGAGATAGTTCCAAGAGGTTATTGGGATTGTCCCAATCAAAGTACATAGACACCATCCTAAAAAAGTTTAGTATGGAAGATTCCAAGCGTGGTGCCTTGCCTACTTTTTATGGAATCACTTTATCCAAAGACTTCTGTCCGAAAACTGATGAAGAGAGAGCTCGCATGAGCGTTATACCCTACGCTTCAGCCGTAGGACCTATAATGTATGCAATGTTATGTACTCGCCCTGATGTAGCTTATACACTAGCTGTAGTAAGTAGGTATCTATCCAACCCAGGGGAGAAACAATGGATAGCAGTGAAGAACATTCTTAAATACTTGCGAAGGACTAAAGAATTGTTCTTGGTATATGGTAACGGGGATCTCCAGATGGTGGCCTTTACCGATTCTAGCTCCCAATGTGATAAGGATGACAGAAAATCTATCTCAGGGTTTGTATTTACCCTCAACGGAGGGGCGGTTAGTTAGAAGAGTTCCAAACATGATACCGTTGCAGACTCTACGATGGAAGCTGAGTATATTGCTGCAAATGATGCTGCCAAGGAAGCCGTCTTGATGAGGAAGTTCATCGCGTAACTAGGAGTAGTTCCAACCATTGTTGATCCAATACCATTGTATTGTGATAATAATGGAGCTATGGCGTTAGCCAAAGAAGCAAGGTCCCATCAGAAATCCAGACACATCCTGAGGCGATATCATTTGATCCGGGAGATAGTAGATCGCCAGGAGATCGAGATTCGGAGAGTAGATACGAAGGATAACACAGCGGATCCACTAACCAAAGCCCTTCCGCAGGCGCAACATGAGCGACTTTTTGAGATGTTGGGTATGAGATAGGCCAATAACTGGCCTTAGTGCAAGTGGGAGATTGTTAGATATATGTATGCCCTAGAGGCCATTATATGTATAGTGGATGCTTGGACATGTATATATGGATTTAGATGACTTTCTCGCTCAACATGATAGTATGCTATCCGGTTTACTTTTTCCGACATGTTGATTTGATCATGCTTTTATTCATTTGCACATGTTGATAAAGCCCTCGGGATATTTGCTTGACTACTGTGACTATGATGCGGATCATACTAGTGGGGCATGTGTAGTTTATAAACATATCCTTGAACTGTTCCTAGTCATGGGTGTATCGAGACGGGGCATCGATATTCCAGAGTAGACTAGCGTGTACTATTCTTGTCCCATATGATGGGCGATGGATGATCCCATATCCATCTGGTGTGGTGACACCAAAGATTGTATGCGGGTGCTCAGTGGAGACTGGGTACACTGAACGGACTCACAGAGAAATCCTATGTGGTATTATATCTATCGTCGGATAGCAATTCTTAGGTGACACTGGTACAGATTAGTCTGTAGTCCCAAGATCGTCATAGAATCTTGTGTGTCCTCCCACTGTAATTTGATATCCACCCTACCACGGCTCTACTGAGTCGTACAAACAGGTAGACTTGGGGTACAGTCCCGAGGTACATGGAGGCGATGAGCGATTGGAAGGGTTTTGTCTCTCCCGGTATTGGGAGTTGATGTTGTGCTATGCTCGATTGGCTATAACAGGAAGTCCCTGGCCAGGGCTACTGAGATTGACTGATAAGTGTTATCAGTAGTTTTCTCGATCTGTTATGAGCCATACACCAGCATGACTTATTGAGTTATTGGGATCGACGATTCCAACCCTAGACTCGATATGCAACATCTCTGATGAGGAGACCGGACTGTACGGTATGTGTTGCCAGTTGGCTCGACGGGAGTTTTGACAGCTTCGCTGGTTTTCTTCTGATCGCTCAATACCCTGGTGGCCGTTATGTTTAGCTGACCGCTTGCGGCTTGTAGGTATTTGATATGATCATTAGCTACTACCGGCGTATGGACGAGTCTTAGAGTCCCACAATGAAGTTTCCTGGCTCAGGAGAAAAGTTGTGGTGTGCATATGGGATATGCGCGGGGACCCGATTAAATACGGATATGTGATACCGTATATTAATCGGGTATTTTCTAATGGTCAGGTCGTATGTGATATGACCGGTTTGCAAAATCAAGTGCTGATTTAACAAATGACTTTTAGATTAATTCTTTAATTAAACCATTTTACTATTTTTGTATGCATGCATGTATGCACATGATGATGTGCATGGACACATACATACATACATTGTTTTATGGTTGTTGATACATATTTGGTGGCAATGCAAGACTCATATTGTAGTAATTATCTATTTATTTATCATTTTGAATAAAGGAAAGGATAATTCACACATGGTTAATGTTTATCATCTTTGACCAAACTTCAACTACTTTTTAACCTTGAGTTAATTATCCTTTTGCCTTTTTAACTCAATGATAAAGATCTAGATGATTACTAACCATGGTTGAAGTGAGAAGGATTAATTTAGATTATTCTTTCTTATTTCAATTATTCACTCATATCATTATCCTTTGAGCTTAAGCTTAGCCATCATCTTCTTCTTCCTCTCTTGAAATTTTCTTTGAGTCAAGTTGATAAAAAGAAAGGGTTTTTATTATAGAATACAAACCACATCATCATACTTGTTGGAGATAGTGCCCTCAGAGTCAATTATTGGATCACAGGCACGTGATTGCAATGATTGAGGGAGGATTTATGCCGGTAGGACAGTCTTACTCAAGATGATAGTATGGTATATGGTTTATCTTTATCATCGTGTACTGCTTTAGGTGACCTTACAGGTCACTATTGCGCGTTGATAGAGCCTTTAGGATACTTGCTTGACGGCCAGCAGTATGACGACGATCATATTGTTAGTTATATGTATGCCCTAGAGGCTATTACTGTTCATATGATGTATATTGTAATGGATGCTTGGACATATATAGGGAAAACTTTCTTGCTCGACATGATAGTATGCTATTTGGTTGTACTTTATCTTAACATGTACTCTGATTTTCTCTATGTTACATGTTGATAAAGCCCTTAGGATATGTACTCGACTACTGGGACTATGATGAGATCATACCAGTGGGGCCACGGTAGTCGACGAGTACATCCTATAACTGTTCCTAGTCGAGGGTATATCGAGACAGGGCATCGATACACCAGAGTAGACTAGCGTATACGCATCTTAACCCATATGATGGGCGATGGATGATCCCATATCCATCGGTGTTTGACATCAAGGATGGTGTACGGTTGCTCAGTGGAGACTGGGTACACTGGACGGACTCGTCGAGAACTCCCAGATGGTATTACACCTCACGTCAGATGGCAGTTCTCCGGTGACACTGGTACAGAGTAGTCTGTTGACCCGAGATCGTCATAGAGTCTTGTGTGATTCCCACTGTGCTTTGATTTCCATCATACCACTTCCAAGAGGGCGTGCAAAAAGGTTTCTTTTGGGTACAGTCCCGAATCACATGGAGGCAATGAGCGATAGGAGGGGATTCGTCTCTCCCGGTGTAGGGAGTTAATGTTGCGCTGTTTTCGATTGGCTATAACTGGAAATACCTGGCCAGGGTTGCTGAGATTTACTCGTAACTGTTATCTGTAGTTTCTCAAACTGTTATAGACCTCATATCGACACGACTTATCGAGCTTCTGGGGTCTGACGTTTACCACCCATAGGCGAGATATGCGACATATTAGACGACGAGACCGGACTGTACGGGAGTGTTACTGATTAGATTCACAGGAGAATGTACAGGCTTGCTTGTTGATCTTCTGAGCGCTCAATACCTGGGTGGCTGTTACGTTTAGCTGACCGCTTGCAGCTTGTGGGTGTTTGATATGATCATCACCTACTGCCGGCGTATTGACGATTCTTTAGAGTCCTACACAGAGGTTTCTTGACTTAGGCAAAACAGAGTAGGAGCACATATGTGATATGTGCAAGACCGAGGATAATGCGATATGTGATACCGTATTGGATTCTCGCGATATGAGATATCGGCCGGGTATATGTGATATAGCCGGGTCGTCGAATTAGTTGGTTATATGCGATATAGCCGGATTGTCGGATCAAGTGTTGATTCGATAATTTAGTGTATCATAATATATATGATATATTAAATTACATTAACTAATATTAGCTCACTAAAAGATTCTTTTTCTCACTCGGGTAATACATTGATATATATGTTTTATATGTTAAATGTATTATTTTATTTTGTTACGATAAATATTATATATGTGATATATAATATTATAACATGATATGATTACTAATGCAACATGTTTAGTGGAGATTAAATAAGATTAGGGTTTGATGTGGGTTAGTGCATTCATGAACCTTCTAGAATGTTTTCTTTTGTTTTTGCAAAGATATTTTCAAATGACTCATGCTTTAACCCAACCCAAACCCTAGCCCTAGTTAATTCTCTACATGGGTTTAGTTGACCATGGTTGCATTATTCAACATATTTATCTTTTCATTATTCATCACAAAAGGTTTCAAATCATTATTCATCTTCTTCTTGCTTGATTTCTTGCTTTGATTTTGTGATGAAAAATGAGTGAGAAAAAGATTATAAATGAGATCAAAAATCCTACTTCATCATCCTCATCTACCCTTGCCCTTTAGATGAGAGTGTTCACTTCATTTAGTGAGTGTTAGCTTGTGTTAATGAAATTTCAAGGTAGATCATCTTTGTTATCGAAGATCGGAAGTAAGACTGCATCTTTCTTTTCGTGGAGCCTCTCGAGAGTCCGGAACACGATGATCGCAGCGAAGGGACCTCAACACGGAGCTTAAGAAGTGAAGGACCGGATCTACAAAGGTTGTAATCCCTCTCACTTAGTGTTAAAGTGTTTAACATGCTTAGTTTCGCATAAACTCTAGTTTAAAGATCCGGCTTTGGGTTGTTCGGCAGGGCTAAAATTTTAATCGGGCATGGTTGATGCCTCGTAGACCCTTGTGAGCGTGCCTAGCAACCCTGCACATATACGTGGGAGCTGGGGTCTATAAGCACATCCTTAAAAGGTCCCTAGTCATGGGAGTTTTCGAGACAGGGAATCGAAACTCCAGAGTAGACTAGTGTATACAGTCGAGACCCCGACGAGGGGCGGTGGCCGGTCTCACAAGCCACTGGTGTCAGTTGATTCACCTAAGATATATACAGGTGCTCATTGGGTTATGAGTACACCGGACAGGACTCGACGGGGACATGATAGTTGGTATTATACCTAACGTCAGATGGCAGTGTAGGGTTGCTAGGCACGCGCACAAGGGTCTACGAGGCATCAACCATGCCCGATTAAAAATTTAGCCGTGCCGAACAACCCGAATACGGAACTTTAAACTAGAGATTAGGCGAAAACAAGTATGCTAAACACTTTAACACTAAGTGAGAGGGATTACAACCTTTGTAGATCTGGTCCTTCACTTCATATGCTCCGTGTTGTGGTCCCTTCGCTGCGATCATCGGGATCCGGACTCTCGAGAGGTTCCACGAAGAGAAAGACGCAACCTTTGCTTCCGATCTTCGATACTAAGATGATCTACCTTGAAGTTCCGTTAACACAAGCTAACACTCATGAAATGATGTGAACACCCTCATCTAAATGGCAAGGGAAGATGAGGATGATGAAGTAGGATTTTTGCTCTCTTTATTTATCTTTTTCTCATATTTATTCATCACTTTGGAAAAATCAAGCAAGCTTTTTCATGAAAAAATGAAGGAAGAAGAAGAATAGTGATCCATTTCCTTTTGTGATGAATAATGAAAGGATTAATATGACAAATAATGCAACCATGGTTGACTTAACCATTGTAGAGAATTGACTAGGGTTGGGGTTTGGGTTGGGTTAAAGCATGAGTCACTTACAAATATCTTTTCCAAAACAAAAAGAAAACCTTCTAGAAACATCTAGAAATCCAAACCCTAATCCAAACCCTAATCATGTTTAAACTCCACTAAACAAGTTGCATTAGTTATCATATCATGTTACAATATTATATATCACATATATAATATTTATCGTAACAAAATAAAATAATACAATTAACATATATCGCATATATATCAATGTATTACCCGAGTGAGAAAAAGAATCTTTTAGTGAGCTAATATTAGTTAATGTAATTTAATATATCATATATATTATTATACATTAAATTATCGAATCAACACTTGATCCGACAATCCGGCTATATCGCATATAACCGACTAATATTTATCCGTACCGATTCATCGAATCAACACTTGATCCGATGACCCGGCTGATATCAAATATCACGATAATAGAATACGGTATCCCATATCGCATTATCCTCGGTCCCGCACATATCACATATGTGCCCCTACTCCGTTTTGCCTGAGCCAAGAAACCTCTGTGTAGGACTCTAAAGAATCGTCAATACGCCGGTAGTAGGTGATGATCATATCAAACACCCACAAGCTGCAAGCGGTCAGCTAAACGTAACAGCTACCCAGGTATTGAGCGCTCAGAAGATCAACAAGCAAGCCTGTAACATCTCCCATGAATCCAAACAGTAACACTCCCGTACAGTCCGGTCTCGTCGTCTGATATGTTGCATATCTCGCCTAGGGGTGGTAAACGTCAGACCCCAGTAGCTCGATAAGTCGTGTCGATATGAGGTCTATAACAGTTCGAGAAACTACTGATAACACTTGCCAGTAAATCTCAGCAACCCTGGCCAGGGATTTCCGGTTATAGCCAATCGAACACAGCACAACATCAACTCCCTATACCGGGAGAGACGAATCCCCTCCTATTGCTCATTGCCTCCATGTGATTCGGGACTGTACCCAAAAGCCACCTTTTTGCACGCCCTCTTGGACGTGGTATGATGGAAATTAAAGCACAGTGGGAACCACACAAGACTCTATGACGATCTCGGGTCAACAGACTACTCTGTACCAGTGTCACCGGAGAACTGCCATCTGACGTATGGTATAATACCATCTGGGAGTTCTCGGCGAGTCCGTCCAGTGTACCCAGACTCCACTGAGCACCCGTACACCATCCTTGATGTCAAACACCGATGGACATGGGATCATCCATCGCCCATCATATGGGTCAAGATGCGTATACGCTAGTCTACACTGGTGTATCGATGCCCTATCTCGATACACCCTCGACTAGGAATAGTTATAGGATGTACTCATCGACTACCGTGGCCACACTAGTATGATCTCATCATAGTCCCAGTAGTCGAGTACATATCCTAAGGGCTTTATCAACATGTAACATAGAGACAATCTGAGTACATGTTAAGATAAAGTACAACCAGATAGCATACTATCATGTCGAGCAAGAAAGTCCTACCTATATATGTCCTAGCGTCCACTACAATATACATCGTATGTACAGTAATGGCCTCTAGGGCATACATATAACTAACAGGTAGTTCCCTGGTGATATGTGTACAGGTTAGTTCATAGACCTGAGATCGTCATTTGTCTCGTGTGAGTTCCCACTGTACTTTGATTACTACCCTACCACGGCTCAAAGGAGTCGTGCAAATAGGTTTTAATTGGGTACAGTCCCGAGCCATATGGAGGTTGTGAGCGGATTGGCAGGGGTTCGTCTCTCCCGGTATTGGGGGTGAGGTTGCGTTGTGTCTGGGAGAGCCATTACATGAAGTCCTTGGCCAAGGCAGGAGATTTACTTGTAGGTATTCCAGTAGTATCTCAGGGTGTTCTGGGTTACACTCCGACATGACTTGTACCGCTTTTGGGGGTCTGACTTTTACCAACCCCCTAGGCCCGCCATGCGATGCTCATAGACGAACGGACCGGATTATACGGATATTGTCACTGACAGGATCAGTAGGGTGTCAGGATGAGTTCGCTCTTCGACGTCCCTTTTGGTCAATAGCTGGTAGCCCGTCACGTATGGCTAATACCTCTGACGTGCTAGTGGTTAAATCCATAGCCAAAGTATTGACGAGTCTTTAGAGTCCCCGACAGACAGTTTCTCAAGTTTCGGGCGAAACACTGTAGAGGCCGTATGGATATATGGTAGGGTTCGATCTTATACCTGCGGTATTGCACGGATCATGATTGGACGGATAATACTAGCGGGCTTTGGTTTAAGCCGGATCCTAGTATTGTACTGTGTAGATTTTTTCTCATTGCATTTATATTCGGTCAGAATACGAATGCGGGTATGTATGTACAGTCGCGGGGTTTTACTGTAATTTATTCCGGGATCGTTTTTCTGAAGTTGCCAGTTTGCATTCCGTTTCGGCCATTTTTCTTTTGTTCCTTCTTTGGCTGAAAATTGGTGTGGAGGGGTTATTTGCGATTGTGCAATTTATTGTGGAGAAGACTTTTTGTGGCACATGGTTGGTTCATCATAATTCTAGACTTCCTTTTGTTCATCATTGCTTGCTTGATATGATGGGATTAGGTTTTCACATGGTTGTGATGATTATTTCATCATCATCACCTTTTCTCTCTCTTGCATGATTTTTGATCCACTCTCTCTTTTCCTCTCTTTTTGGTGAGGCCGGCCACAATTTTGAAGGGAGGGGATTCATTTTGTGTGTGGAAATTTCATCTCTTTTGGCTCACACAAAATTATATAGCCATCTCCAAATTTCACATCTCCTTCCCCACTTCCAAATGGCAACTTCTTATAACCCCACGAGATATAGAGTTCTACACTTAGCCTACAGCATTCTTGGACACGTCGGCTCGCCAACTTCTTGCCCGAGTTGCCTCGGTCCAGAGGTGGGAGCCCGTAAAAGAACCCGGCGACGTGGTGCCCTTTCCGACGAGGAGATGAAGACTAGAGATTTCGCGAGGAGATCGGGATGGAGGCCGAAGACCGAAGGACACTGATGCTCGATATAGTTCTCTACCCTTTCTCTAGTTCGCTAGCATTAGGTTAATGGCCCGATCTGGGCTTATAGTCCGCGGTAGCGCCGGTTTCTGTTTAAAGAAAAGTTTTTCGTTTTCCGCATTTTGGCTTCGTTCAGACGGCCGGGCGCTGCCGTGCACTTACACTGGTATCAGAGCCAGGCCATTAGCCTGGTCTAGCTTGCTCTAACATGTTTACATGTTCGATCGAATGGATTTTCCAAAAACCATGTTTCCATGTCATGTTTCTTTCGAATTTTTCCAATGCTCTAAAAATTATTTGGTACATTGTAAAAATACGTGCAGGGTTTTTTATGCATTCTGTGAAAATTTGGTAGCTTGATGGCATTGTTCCACCGCGGAACCGCGGCCAAACCCACGCAATGGCCGCGGTTCCGCCACCATTTAAACTGTTCACAGCACCAAATTTTTACAGTGGGCTTCTGACTTGGAAATAGTGTTTTTGTTATGTTCTGTTTGGGCCCAGATTTATTTTGAGTGCTACAGCTGTGCTTGGGGCCCACTTCGGGAAATTTAGTCGATCGAAAATTTTAAACATGTTAGTTCACAGTATTTACATTATATATACGACCGTGAATGTCATTTGATCGGTAAATCCTGTCTAACTGCTATAGCCCTTTTACACGGATTTGCGAACGTGACATTCACGTTGATGTTCTGTGTTGTGCTGTGATGTTACGAATTGTCGTAGTGGATAGCCTGGATGCAATGTTAGTACAGTTTGGTATTTTATGTACATTTGATATTGCGGGGCGAGCGTCCGACATGTGGACTGCCGTCACTGCCTGTTTGTATATTATTCTTTTGTGGCACGACCGGGCTGAGGTCGATGTTCCTGTTGTATATTTTACTTTCTGTACTAGGATAACCCCGTGTATGGGTGAACGGATAGCCGGATTCTAGAAGGCAACGATCCCGCATCTCAATGCGTTGAGACGGAGGGGGCTTCACTCATGAATTGGCAGGCTATTCGCCACACTCGTAGGGGGTACAGGTTGACCCAAGGAGGGGTGCTCAAGTTACCGGATTCCGTGAAGTACTGGGTGGTCCATTCACGTTGTTGAAAGGGGCTGCCTCACTTCAGGTTTTGGCGGGTAACTTGTCGCGCCCGTAGGGGTCTAGGATTTCATTGCACAGGCTATCCACACGACCAGGGGAACGTCTTGTTTCAGTAGCGGATCTGTGAAACCCGGGGATCCCAAATATCTGTATTGTTCTGTGATGCTTATTACATTTATGTGATGTTGCATTTTATCATGCCTTGAGCGATTATTATATATTGATATATATACTAGTAGATGTTGTATATGTTTTGCATCCGCGCTAGCCCAGTCCCCGCTCTGTCGTTAGTTAAGTAACTTAACGGGTGATGACGGGACCCAGTGGCGAATGCGGATGGCATATACGTACATCATTATTTTCATTCTTTATTGGTGTGATCAATTGATTGGACTGCATTGATTCGGATCAATGCAAGCTAAACAAACCTATTCTGATGTTGTTGGAACAATTTTTCAAAAAGCTGTTATTCCAAAGATGTTCTCTTTTGTTTTGCACAGTGGTTTTCGGTTATGAATATCCAGCACCTCAGTCGACGAGGCAAGGGCCGAGATCCCTTCACCGGGAGTGACCCCATGGACAGAAGTTTGCGTCAAGGTAATAACTTCACTATAGCCGATTGCCTTTTGCTTTGCATCGTGGTATTCAGTTGGAATATCCTATACCTCATTCTACGGGGAAAGAGCCGAGATCCCTTCACCGGGAGTGACCTCTTTAGCAAAGGTTTTCGTCACTATATTTTTATAAAAAGCTATCCGGTTCCGTCAACGATATCAAGTTCATTATGTTAAAGGTTTTTCGCCAAAAACCATTCGTAGCCCTCCGTCATTTCAGACGGGTAGCACAGAGTATTCATGCTATGTTTGTTGGCCTTCGTCAAGGTATAGTGTATGGTAGCTGCTTGTTACTTTTCTGCTTCATAGATAGATGCGTTGGTTTGGAACAGTCGTACTGCCTTATTGGCCAAAGTCAAGGGTAGGTATGGGTGGGTTCAAATCAACCTGGATAATGACGGGTAGAACTTGACATGTGACTTATGATTTGTTGGCCTTCGTCAAGGTAATAAGAGCATGGGGTAAAAATCACATCGGGAATTTCTAAAGAAACTGAAACTTGCCAGATATGCGCATACCTTCTGGTGTGTGATAACGTGAGTGGATTCCATCACATTATCATGCGATGATAGTTGGATCCCGATTCCCACTGATGAGTTGGTTTACTCCTCGGGTGATCCCGACTAATTCTTCTTTCAGGTTTGGAGGAGAATTTGACGTTACAGTGGGAGGTTTCCTGATTAGATAATGCGACAACCATTCTGATCTAGGTTAGAGTGCACGCTGAGTGTTTCTTTTCTCCCTCTCTTTGGCAGCGACCATGACCCGACCCTTGACTATGACTCAGTGAACAAAATTAACCGAACCTTCTTAACAACTGGCTTTTGAATTGTCAGAGTTACATACCTCATTGCCACTCCTACTTTTACCCTTTTCTCTAGGACACCTCGTATAACTACGAACGTCCACTTCCATTGGATAAAACCATCGTATGGTTATATACGAACTCAAAGGAACAGATTCGAGGATGGTTTCCGGTTCTGGAAAAAACGAATAGGACTATTCAGTTGCCTTTTCCTTTTACCTTCTCTCGCGTTGCGAGTGCTCCTTGGATTAGGACAGTACACCTATTACGCAAATTGGATAGTCTTCTTCCAAACCTTAGGCTGGTGTCGAACGGTAGGGAATGAAGAAAGCCAATTAGCCTAAGTGTGGTGTATAGAAGGTATTAAGTAAAGACAAATAAAGGGATTAGAAGAAGGGCAAAGTAAATTGCGACTGCTATTCACGACCAAACCAAGTATTTCATTACCACTCCCACTTCACCTTTGTATTTCTCCAGGACACTCCGTATCACTACGAAGATCCACAGTTTATTGGATACTCCATCGTATGGTTATATACAAACTCGAAAGGAACTTGTTCCAGTTCGGGGATGGATTCTGGTTCAGGAGAAATAGGAATAAGGTTTATTCAGGTGTCTTTTATCTTTACCTTCTCTCGTTTTACGAGTGCTCCTAGGATTAGGACAGTACACCTATTATGCTTATTGGATAGTCTTCTTCCAAACCATAGGCTGGTGCCGAACGGTAGGGAAGGAAGAAAACCATTTGGCCTAAAGGGGTGTACAGAAGGTAATGACTAAAGACATATGAAGGGATTTGGAGAGATGGCAAAGAAATATACGGTTACAGTTGTGAATCTGGATAACGGAAGAGACATTACTAGGAATACCCGGATACCCCAACGAAACATTTCAATGTTTCATTTTTCACTGTATATTGTTAAAAGAAAACTGATTTCCCAATTAGCCCTTGCTCCAGGGTATGTATTTACCAGGTGTGACTCTCAGATCTGTATGGTTTTACAGATTATGAGTGGGAGTAAGTTATTGGGAATCAGGTGATCATCCTCATTATATCGGAATTTGTTGTAATTGGTGATATTTCAGGAAATCGCCTGGGTTGTTTGCCGGACGGTAAATATTTTGTTTTGAATATCCGCCGTTATGCATCAATTTCAAATTGATATATCTGTACGTCTATTTTTATAGAGTGAGATACACCTTTTTGAAATTATGTCTATGACATTTACCTATATCAGTGGATGGTTAGGTAAGGAGCATTAAACAGCGGTGTAATTCTTCTTAACCACAAGTACAGTTTTAAACCTACGACACACAGGGAATGAGTTATTAGACTCAGGGGTCTTATACAGAGTATTGTATATCGTCCAATGTCCATTAGGACATAGGGGTTGGTACTCGTACTATATTCAGTTTACTTGTGACTTCTCTAGTTTTTAGACATGTGTTTCGTTGAAATGCAAGGTCTAAGTTTTGAGAAGTTATAGGTATAAGAATAAAGTAGAGAACCAGGCATTGCAAGTATCGGGATTCTTCAAGATGATCGAAGATGTAGATACTTGTGTATGGTATTCAGTTGATAGTAATGATTAAGAGAACTTGCTTCTCTTTCAGGCTACTCATAATTGGAAGCATTCCTAAGTTGAGTAATGCTGATCGGCCTCCTTCCATTTAGTTTACATGCACTGGAGACAGCTGCATGATTTGAATCTGGTTTAATTAAATCAGTGCCACTGTTTCTATATTGGATATAGAATAGTTCATATCTTGATATTGTTAAGGTACGGGGAGTTGTCCAGCTTATGCTTAAAACCAGACTCTGGATAACTCAAGGCATATTTCTGTAATGGCTGTTTGTGGGTTGACTCGGGCTATGACGAGGGTTAACTTTCTACCATCTGGAAGATCAATAGTGATATTGATCTTGACTCGCCACAGTTTTAAAAGAAATGGATTTTTTCAGAAAATAGTAGTGGGAGTATGGTAGAACTGGAAGTGATTTCGGAACCGCAAACGATTACTGAAAATTTGATAAGAACCTAAAGATTCAATCTGGTTTGACATTCCATTTGCCACTCCACAGATAAGGTGGGTAACCTCAGGCACCCGAGAGGTACTCCGGTAGCCTCAAGGACGGTGGCAGAGAGGTTCTTGTTTACCCAGACTTGCCATTGCTGTTGTTCCAGAATATGAGACCCGGCAGGAGGATGAGTATTGCGTCATTCTGAACTGGCTTTAGAAGCGTACGAGTACATGACTCTGCCAGTGGGTTGTCGTAGTCAGTAGGAGCAACGAAAGTATTGGTGGACAAGTGGCTTATGTCTATTTATAGACTAAAGCAGATATAGCGGAGATAGATCATCTATTTCTGATGTGACAGTCATAAGTTTGACTTCATCAGAATAGGGGATGGATCTGTTAAGAAGGTAGTAGGGTGTGATGTCCTGGTATTTGGATGACATACACAGAGTAGGAAGTGATATTCCTATACTACGATCGGTTATACTTTGGTTGTCACAAAGTGGTTTCTCCACATAGGATATAGATATCATATCAGACATTCTGGTTACTGGATCTATGGTTTTAGATCTAGATTTCGGAAGTGTCCCAATCAGGGTACTTAGACAGAATTCTAAAGGTGTTTTAGAATGGGCGACTCCTGGCATGGTAGTGTACCTGCAGGTGATGGAGTCACCCTCTCTGAAGGTGTCTTACAGACTAAAGGGGAGAAGGATGTGCGTGATTGGCAGATCACTTGCTTAGGCAATTGAGTCGATCATGAGATGTCAAGTACCACACCAGATATTGTTTTAGCAGTAGATGCAATAAGTTGATATTGATCCAATCCTGGAGGAACATTCGGAACCAGTTTTAGAACATAAGTGGATGTTCTAGGGATATGATAACGACAGCATCATTCGGGAGACAGTTATCATTCCAGACTTCCAAGGTGACCTGGATGACAGAGTGACTGTCAGAGTTATAGTTTTCCCTCTGACGAGGGGCAGTGTTTGGACAGGTTATCCAAGTGGACACTGAGGGATGCATGGCGCAGGATACTGATTAAGTTCAGTCGACGATACAGTCTAAGAAGTTTGGATTTGGAGTTCATTTATGAACTAGGTCCCATCCGATATCCAGACATATTCTAAGACAGGTATTGCTCATTTTCGGGAGATGGGTTTCTCCGCAAACTTGATATAAAGAGAGACAAAGAAAGAAACATGAGGGCGGATCCACTCACTGAGGCTATTCCTCGAACGCAATAGTTTCGCAAACGGGTTTTGTGAGACTGATTTGTAGAGGAGTTGGGTGTTCGGTATCATACGGGCTGTGAGTATGCGACATCGCAATAATTAGCCTTGAGTGCAAGTGGGAGATTGTTGGAGATAGTGCCCTCAGAGTCAATTATTGGATCACAGGCACGTGATTGCAATGATTGAGGGAGGACCTATGCCGGTAGGACAGTCTTACTCAAGATGATAGTATGCTATCTGGTTTATCTTTATCATCGTGTACTGCATTAGGTGACCTTACAGGTCACTATTGCGCGTTGATAGAGCCCTTAGGATTCTTGCTTGACGGCCAGCAGTATGATAGCGATCATATACGTGGGAGCTGGGGTTTATAAGCACATACTTAAAAGGACCCTAGTCGTGGGAGTTTTCGAGACAGGGCATCGATACTCCAGAGTAGACTAGTGTATACAGTCGAGACCCCGACGAGGGGCGGTGGCCGGTCTCACAAGCCACTGGTGTCAGTTGGTTCACCTAAGATGTATACAGGAGCTCATTGGGTTATGAGTACACCGGACAGGACTCGCCGGGAACATGCTAGTTGGTATTATACCTAACGTCAGATGGCAGTTCCCTGATGACATGTGTACATATTAGTTCATCGACCTGAGATCGTCATTTGTCTCGTGTGAGTTCCCACTGTACTTTGATTACTACCCTACCACGGCTCAAAGGAGTCTTGCAAACAGGTTTTAGTTGGGTACAGTCCCGAGCCACATGGAGGCAGTGAGCGGATCGGCAGGGGTTCGTCTCTCCCGGTATTGGGGGTGAGGTCGCGCTGTGTCTAGGAGAGCCATTACACGAAGTCCTTGGCCATGGCAAGAGATTTACTGGTAGGTATTCTAGTAGTATCTCAGGGTGTTCTGGGTTACACTCCGACACGACTTGTACTTCTTTTGGGGGTCTGACTTTTACCAACCTCCTAGGCCCGCCATGCAATGCTCAAAGACGAACGGACCGGACTGTACGGAAATTGTCACTGAAAGGCTCAGTAAGGTGTCAGGATGAGTTCGCTCATCGACGTCCCTTTTGGTCAATAGCTGGTAGCCCGTCACGTATGGCTAATACCTCTGACTTGCTAGTGGTTAAATCCACAGCCAAAGTAGTGACGAGTCTTTAGAGTCCCCCACAGACAGTTTCTCAAGTTTCGAGCGAAACACTGTAGAGGCCGTATGGATATATGGCAGGGTTCGATCATATACGTGCGGTATTGCATGGATCATGATCGGACGGATAATACTAGCGGGCTTTGGTTTAAGCTGGATCCTAGTATTGTACTGTGTAGATTTTGTCTCATTGCATTTGTGTTCGATCGGAATATAAATGCGGGTCTGTATATACAGTCGTGGGGTTTTCCTGTAATTTATTACAGGATCGTTTTTCTGAAGTCGCCAGTTTGCATTCCGTTTCGGCCATTTTTCTTTTGTTCCTTCTTTGGCTGAAAATTGGTGTGGAGGGGGTTATTTGCAATTGTGCAATTTATTGTGGAGAAGACTTTTTGTGGCACATGGTTGGTTCATCATGATTCTGGCTTCCATTGTCTTCCTTTTGTTCATCATTGCTTACTTGATATGATGGGATTAGGTTTTGACATGGTTGTGATGATTATTTCATCATCATCACCTTTCCTCTCTCTTGCATGATTTTTGATCCACTCTCTCTCTTCCTCTCTTTTTGGTGAGGCCGGCAACATTTTTGAAGGGAGGGAATTCATTTTGTGTGTGGAAATTTCATTTCTTTTGGCTCACACAAAATGATATAGCCATCTCCAAAGTTCACATCTCCTTCCCCACTTCCAAATGGCAACTTCTTATAACCCCATGAGACATAGAGTTCTACACTTAGCCTACAGCATTCTTGGACATGTCGGCTCGCCAACTTCGTGCCCGAGTTGCCTCGGTCCAGAGGTGGAAGCCCGTAAAAGAACCCGGCGACGTGGTGCCCTTTCCGACGAGGAGATGAAGACCGGAGATTTCGCGAGGAGATCGGTATGGAGGCCGAAGACCGAAGGACATAGATCGCTCGGTATAGCTCTCTACCTTTTCTCTAGTTCGCTAGCATTAGGTTAATGGACCGATCCGGGTTTATAGTCCGCGGTAGCGCCAGTTTCTGTTTAAAGAAAAGTTTTTTGTTTTCCGCATTTTGGCCTCGTTCAGACGGCCAGGGCGCTGCCGTGCACTTACAATACTACACACATCTAGCCCATTTGTGTAGGGTGTTTGCTCTACTTCATTCACATATCAAGTAAAGTAAGGAGCTTTGGGCAAAGGGATTTCGGGTGGATCTTCGTGGACTAGGAAGGCTTCCATCGATCCGTTCCAAACTCTAAAAGTGCCAAGGAGTCACCAAGGGAGGTCTACAAAGGTTGTAATCTCTACCCTTAGTGATAGTTTTTCTTTTGCATGTGATGCTTAGTCAAATGAAACCCTAAATTTCTAGTTATGATTCTTGTCATGTTCAGTTAGCACCTTGAAAATTTGATTTTGGCATATATGATGCTTCTAAACCCTTGATGAGGTGCTAGGTAAACCCAACAGTTTTATATCATGCATGGGACGATTGTTATATATATTTATATATATATAAACTAGTAGATGGTGTATATGTTTTGCACCCGCGCTAGTCGAGTCCCCGCTTTGTCGTCAGTTAAGTATCCTAACGGGTGATGACGGGACCTAGTGGCGAATGCGAATGGAATATACGTACATCATATATTTTCGTGCTTTTTTGGTGTGATTAATTGATGGGACTGCGTTGATTCTGATCAATACAAGGACGAAACAAACCTATTTGATGTTGTTGGAACCAAGCTTTTAAAAAACTGATATTACAGACATTCTCTTTCGCTTTGCACTGTGGTATTCGGTTATGAATATCCAGCACCTCATTCGACAAGGCATGGGCTGAGATCCCTTCATCGGGAGTGATCCCTTGGGCAGAAGTTTGCGTCAACGTAATAACTTCACTATAGTCAATTCTTTTTCTTTTCGTCGTCGTATTCAGTTTGGAATATCCTGCACCTAATTCGACAAGAAAAGAGCCAAGATCCCTTCACCGTGAGTGACCTCTTTAGAAAAAGTTTCGCCACTATATATATTTTTAAAAACCACTCGGTTCCTTCAACGAGATCAAGTTCATTACCTTAAAGGTCTTTCGCCAAAAACATCCGTAGCCCTCCGTCGTTTCAGATAGGTATCTCGTAGTATTCGTACTATGTACGTTGGTCTCTATCAAGGCATAGTGTACGGTAGCTGCGCGATACGTGTCTGTCGCATGGATATGCGATTATCTATGATAGCCTCATAGTCACGTTGGTCTCTATCAAGGGCTTGTGCGGGTGGGTTTAGATCAATCTTGGATAATGATGGGTTGAACTTGACTACCGACTTATGGCATGTTGGTCTATATCAAGGCAATGAAGTTGTTAGGGGTAAAAATCACATCGGGAGTTTCAAACATAAAGGAAAATTGTCAGGCATGCGCATACCATCTGGAGTGTGGTGACTTGAGTAGCTTCCATCAAGTTATCATGCGATGATAGTTGGATCCCGATTCCCACAGATGAGTAGGATTACTCCTCGGGTGATTTTAGATGATCCCGACTAATTCTCTTTTAGGGTTTGGTGGAGAATTCGAGGATACAGTGGGAGCAATCCGGATTAGATAAAGTGATTAACTATTCTGATGTAGGTTCGAATGCATGCTGAGTGTTTCTTTTCTTTCTCTCTCTCCGGCAGCGACCATGACTTGGCCCGAAACTAAAACTCCTGAACCCAGTTAACCGAACCTTCTTAAAACACATTGCTTTTTAGAATGTCATGGAGTCGCATATATCTTTGCCACTTCTACATCACCTTTGCATTTCTCCAGAACACCCCGTATTACTACGAACATCCACTCCTAATGGATAAATCCATTGTATAGTTACTTACGAACTCGAAGGAACTTATTCCAGATTCGAGGACGGATTCTGGTTCTGGAGAGATTGAATAGGATTATTCGGTTGTCTTTTCTTTTTACCTTCTCTAAGCTTGTGAGGGCTCCTAGGATTAGGAGAGGGTATACCTATTCTGCTTATTGGATAGTCTTCTTCCAAACCATAGGCAGGTGCCGAAAGGTAGGGAAAGAAGAAAACCAATTAGCCCAAAGGTGGTGTACAAAAGGTAATGAGTAAAGACATATAAAGGGATTAGAATAACGGCAAAGAAAGTTGCGACTGCTATCATTCACGACGAAACCAGGTATACCCCTGCCACTCCTACATCCACTTTGGATTTCTCCAGAACACTCCGTATCACTACGGATATTCACTCCTATTGGATATGCCATCATATAATTACATACGAACTCGAATGAACTTGTTCCATATTCGAGAATGGTTTCCGGTTCAGGAGAAATAAGAATAGGATATTCAGGTGTCTTTTCCCAATACATTCTCTCAGGTTGCGAGGGCTCCTAGGATTAGGAGAGTACACCTATTACGCTTATTGAATAGTCTTGTTCCAAACCATAGGCTTGTGCCAAAGAGTACGGAAGGAAGAAAACCAATTAGCTTAAAGGAGGTCTACAGAAGGTAATAAGTAAAGACATAATAAAGGGATTGGAGTGAGGGCATGGAACTATACGGTTACAGTCATGAATTAGGTTAGTGGAAGAGGCGTTACTTGGAATACCAGATTACCCCTTTGAAAATTTTTCATGTTTCTGTTGCACTTTGCGATGTTAATTGAGAACTGTTTTCCCAGTTGGAATCTATCTTCAGGGTATGTATTTACCAAATCAGTTTCTCATATCTGTATATTATTACATGTGAGTGGGAGTAAGATATTGGGAATTGGATGATTAGATCCTCATTATATCGGAATCCATTGTAATTGGTGATAATTGAGGAAATCTACAACATTTCAAAAAAAAATATTATTTTTGGAAATTTTTATAATTAAATAATGAAATATTGAATATTTTAATAAGGCGGTATAAATAAATACCGATAAATTGGAAAAAAAATTTGGAAAATTATGGAAATTACTAAAAAGAGGGTATTTTAAGTGAATTATGCAAATTATAAGTTTTTATGATTAATTATACGCTATTTAGTGCTATTCGCGATTAAATATGGCTAATCGCGCATTAAGCTTGTTTTGTGCAAAACATGCACATGTCTTTTTAGCACTTGTTACATTTTTCTTTCATGCTTTCTTCTTTTTATCATGCATGGTTATAAATTAAAGAGAAGAAAAGAAAAGGAAAAGGAAAGAAAAGAAAAGGGATATGAATAAAGAAGTAAGGTATGGGCAAGTGAGAGAGTGAGAGGTAAGGGGTCTCCCATTGACCAAGACCCTTGTTTTCTTTCTCATCTTCATCAATCTCTCTTCTCCACTCACTTGGACTGCTGCCCTCTTCTTCCCCCATCTCAAAATCCCCACAACTCCATGAAAAATTCATCAAAACCACATCTCCATTTCATAAAAAATGTGCATGAGCTCACGAGCTACACTTTGGACAAAGAAAGCAGCATTTTGGACACTTGGGGCAACTCAGGAAAATTCTTGAGTTGCCAAATGAGGTATTCTATTTACCATTAGCCTAGTATTTCTATTGCTTTTACATCCATGTTTGTTTTGAACCGATTTTTTGTCGTTTAGTAAGATTTGGAAATTTCTAGTTAAGGTTTATGGAATTCTTGAGTTGTGATGTGTGATTGAGCTTAGTAGAGGCCACACAAACCCCTAGTGCTAGAATTCAGACCCAAACCAGAGACTAGAACCCCGGAATATGACCTTAGAAACCCGATATCGGAGGAATTGTGGATTCTGCGAGTGTAAAAGAAATCTACTATCACCCGGAGCCTCTGAAAATTATTTAGCAAGTACAGAGGAGTGTACAAGCACCTAGGAAGCTAACCCCAAGACCCCAGCCCCTGACTCCACCTTTTGGCCACAAATATAATATTTCTGTCCGCAAATTGCGGCAAGACCTGGTCCAAATGGGTTCGTGTTTGGTCTGTAGCTCCATCTTCTGTAAACTAGACCCTTGGCAGATGCAAAATTGACCAATTTGACCTAGCGTAAAATCTGGGACCATTTTCAAGAGTTGATGTTTTGATTCGGGGTTTCGTTTTGCGTATTTAGAATTCTGGAATTTTGTGATTTGTGTTATATTCGATCACTTGACGTTTGTAAGTCGAAATCGAGTGTTATTTGGTGGTTTTGAAAGCGTAGTCCATAGGTTCTAACCTATTGGCTTTAAGCGTGTCCTTTTGGTTTTGAATTGGGTTTTAATGCGACACGAAACGATATGATGTGTAGGTACCCCCATGAAGATTTCAAGAGGGCAAGCAAGTGCGTGGCGACGTCGGCAACGGAAAGCGAAAAGCAAGGTGAGTAGATTATATCTACGGGGGAAGTCGGGTGGATGGCGTATAGTACCCCCGCAGTTCGTAACATAGTATATAGTATTATATTTATATGGATATATTTATATGGTATTGTGGGGTTATGATTATCTAGATAGACTTTGGGAGTCATGGATAACATTAGTGTAATTGGATGATGGTGTCACTAGTTAGTTTAGTCGTGAGCCCTAGAATAAGGTTTACACTCACACGCACACACATGCTTACTTGTTATACTTGTGCATATATGGGACTATGTATATATATACGTATACATACACATGGATGATGATGATTGTATATGATATTTGGAGATGAGTCAATGAGATTGGGCATGGTGCCATGAGATCGGTGATATGATATGGTTCGTATTATAAGATACGACATGAGATTTTAGCGGGCCTTTGGACGTGTGTTTTACACACGCATTTATATTTATATAGATGGTATCAGTTGTACTAGACTTAGATCAGTACCCCAGTTCATGAGATATGATGATAAGATACCAGATAATTGATGAGATAATTGTGAGATTCGACGCGTACCCAGATTTGGGATGTCGTACGACGGATTTACATACGAGCTATAGATCCACACTCTTGACTTGAGGATGTCATAATATATATTGTGTCGTATGTGATACTATTGAGGTGGGATCACCGACTATTATATTTATATGTATCGACTCAGATTTAGGTGGCTTCCTTACCTTTCGATTAGTCCTGTAGTTTACTTATAGATGTTAGACTAAACTTGAGTCATACCTATTTCAAAACTAACGAATCGTGAGTATTTTAAAGAAAGGCCAAGGGATTCTAGGGATATTTCAAAAGACGTAGCTCTTTTCTTAAAAACACCGTAACCCCTATTTTTCCAAAACACCACGATTTGTGTGATTTTAAATGACAAACTGTATGACTCGTATAACTAATGTAAATTCCATATTGTTGCATTTACTTTCCATTTCCATATATTGATGTGGTTATTCGCGCATTGCATGGTTATATACTTGTGAGTTATATTATACTAAGCCTATGCTGTCAGGACACCAGCACCATTATCGATGATGCGTATGCTCCACGTACACCTGCTTTCCGGCTCACACACTTCATCATCGATAATTGCCATTTCACTACACAGTAGGATTGTTGCATCAGGATATGACCCCTTTCATGACATACTTGTGTACATACATATTGTACACTCATACTTGCATACACATGTTGTACACCCATACTTGCATACATACGTATTTGCACATACATAGATGATTCTGGCTTTATTTTGGAGATTTGGGAACCGCAAGATATATTTTAAAACTGGGTTCATTTTAAAAGAGCGATTTTCCCTCGATATGTGCAGATTACTGTTCCATGTTGCATGATATATGGATATGCTTACATTTCTGTTATATGTCGCATACATCATGCTTTACGCTTTTACGCATTGAGATATGCTGTTTTCATGAGATTTCTGGATTTGAGAACCGTGGTCATTTTAAAAAGAAAGTTTGTATTGCTTTAAAAACCCGGTTTCTCTTGATATGATATTTCAGTGCGTCCACCATGCGTTTTCTCTGTTCTGAGACGTGTGACAATGATACCCGATTCGAGGAGCTGGATGAGGCCGATTGCGGGTACATTGTGGACTCGGTATGGTACCCCGGGGCGAGAACGGATTGCTGTGCTGCAGACGGTGAGCCTGGCAGTGGGACTACTACCTACCGGTGATAGTATTTGGGCTCGGCGGATATCCGGAGGATACCGACCGGAGTCGAAAGATGATATGGGCCGATCCGGACCGACGGAGCCTGTGGGCCGATCCGGACTGATGGAGCCCTATATATATATGAGGATTTACGTGCCGATGCTGGGCACAGGTTTCATGATATTTTCGAGTGTCGATACTGGACACTCAGGTTCCATGATTTTGATGTGTCGCGAGGGACACACGTTGATTTATATTCTCATACTTCCATGCATATGCTTTATGATATTTACATGCATGTTGTTTTGTGTCATTGGTTGACGCGTGGACGAGATCCACATGCATACAGACATTGATTATATAGTTGGATGATATCCACATACTTATAGACTTCATGATATAGTTGACATTAATTCAGGTTGATTACATTGATCATACCTCATATTTATAATATGTTGCTACCTGAGGCACTAACACGAGCACTTGGTATTACACTGATGTATAGATGTTTACCCTTGCCACCTTATCATGCTTCAGACTTTATCATTTTGAGGACATATATTATTACTGATCGTTTGACCTAGGATTGAGTCATACATACGATTTCTGCTCTATGATGTTTTCTACTCACGAGTTGGCAACTCACCCCGGTTGTGCCACAGTTCTTGCAGGTTTTGCCGTACAGGTTTCATTACGGTTTCTGGCACACTACTTCCTTTCTGGGTGATTTCTTTGGTAGGTGGGTTCACTCGCATTGTGATCACCATTGTACTTATTTATTTTCAGTTGTATCTAGTAAAATTCCATCAACCAGACTTGTATATTTATTTCCAACATAGAAACCAGTTGTGTATTATTTCGACCTTAGAGTCGCGCGTTGTAGTATTATGATTTTCTTGATGATTTTGAGTTTCCTTTCGTATTTTGATCATCGCCCTTCGGCGTTGTATATTATATTGCTTGCATGGTTGTGACCTTCGATTGACGAAGAGCTAGCTCCCGCTTGGGGATGCCTTTTATCATTATACATATATCATTCATGTTGTACCCCATTCGGGGCCAGTATTTACAAAGAAAACTCAGCCGAAATTTTCAGAAAAGACTTGGGATTTTTAAAATGCATATTCGGCTTATGTTATTTAAAACACTTGTTTTAAAACTTGTTTTCTTTACTTCTTCCTTAAAATGGTTTTAGATTTCTGGGCTTTTGGCTTACTTGAATTAGATGAGGTCCTATAGACTTCATATGATTCAAGGGCCAGTCATGTGCTATTTCGGGTCGTGACAATTTTGGTTTAAGAGCGCTAGGTTAACCTTGGTTCGAGTCTAAGTTTGACTATTCGGAGCCTAGAGCGTTTGTATTTATTCGGAACTTAAGCTTGACCTTACGGAACTTAGACTTAGTCGAGGGGGTATTAGACCCGAACTTTCGTCGCATAGGTTGACCTTGGTTGATGGAGTAGGTGACTTCAGTAGAGTGACGTACCGTGTGTATGTTCCGTGGCATACTTACGATACACTACTCCACTTAAGGAGACTTAGGATGTACATTTCCTTGCATAGTATTATATTCATTCCTATGATCTATCCTCGTCGATATTGGTTACGATTTTGCTGCCACGATTGCACGGGCAGAGAGAGCTACGGCTAGAGTTGCGTCAGCATAAGCTCTGTAATGTTTTAAAAATAATTAAATAAATAATTAAATGAATAAAATTGTTTAAGTGAATTTTATGAATTTCGGTAAAGTAAAATGTATTTTTCGTAAAATTAAACCGTGATTGTTTTTCATTATAATTTCAAAAATACCTATTTTAATTATGTAATTACTAGTAAATGGTGTTTATTTACCCTCTTATAAATTTTTAGTTTAATTAAATATTTTTCCTAAATTAATTATTTTAAATATTAACATAAGCTTTATTTTTACACTAAATTAGTGTAAATTACAAATTTGAATGATTTTAATTTGTAAAAATGAACCATGGCATATTAGAATTTAGTGTGTATCATGCAAAATTTATTTGCAAATTTTTCCATTTTTCTAGAGCTTTCTTGAGTTGCTATAGTAAAGAAATAAAATAAAATAAATAAATGCATGAAAAGACATAATGAAGTGATATTTTGGTGGAGACTTCTACACAACTTTTGTCACTCTCTTCCTTCTATCCCTCACCTCCAAAAATGGCCGGCCTCACCCCCCATGGTAGCCCCCATTTTCCTCATTTTATTTTGTTCCAAAATTCATCAAAAATCCTTTAAAAATTCAATTAAAAATCCACAAAATCCTATTTATTTCCTACCCTTTATTCCTTGCTCATTTTTATATGGAATTTGGAGATGGAAAGCATGCATTTTGGAGGCTCATTTTCTTGTTTGGATTTCATATTTTGGAGGTATAATTTTCCTTCTTTTGTTTATTTGTTATTAGATGTTTCTTTTAAGCATGTTTAGATTTAATGAATTAATTCTATGTTCAATTTTTTAAATTCAAGTTAGGGGTTGTAAATTCAAGTTTTGATTTTTATTAAATAATTAGGGTTATAATTGTCAGTTTAACACTTTTAGAATTGGAAAATCTTGCATGGTTGTTGAATTGTAAATTTTTCATTTAAAATTATTTAAATTAGGAATTTTGCTAACTAGGTTTCTATAAAACATAATTTTTGGTGAAATAAAATTTCAATTAATATTTGTAACACTAGATTGTGGTCTTAATAAGGGTATTAACTTGTTGGCGGAATGGAAACTTAAATTGATTGCTAGTTTCTATTGATAATTGATAAATTGTGATAAAAATTGCTATTTTGTAAACTAGATTTTAGAAATTCCTAAATAAATGAGATTAAAAATATAATTTATGGTTTCATTAAATCATTATCATCATGAATTATGGTTTAATACATTAATTCATGCAAAATCACGTTTTGTGGTGGAATTGTGGTATTTTGCTTGAAAAATGTTGAAAATTGTTAAAGGTTGCAAACTAGAAATTTCAAATTAATACAAATTTGTGTAATAAAAATATAGTAATGGTTTGTATAGTCTAGTTATGCTATTTAATGAGTTTTATGACCATTGGTTTCATTTAAATGTCAAGTTTTGATGAAAAACGGTAAATTGGAATTTTCGGGTTTTACGAAATTGGACGGTTTGATGGATTTTAGGATTTCGATGGATTTAATCATGTTTTATAATATAAGTAATGTGTTTTAAAACTACGAGTTGTTTGTTGATGTTATCTCGATCCATCGGAGTTTGTACGCCGATATCGAGCGATATTTGGTGCTTTTGCGTGGACGGGACATAGGTTTTAACCTATGCTTGTTCCTTGCGTCGTTTTGACTTTTGTATGTGATTCAGTTTACGATGTTATTTATATGTTTGCGTTTACGTAACCCTCACGCGGACTGCGGGCGATGAAGAGGAGGATGGAGACACCGTCTTCGGCAGACATGGACCAGGTGAGTAGATGCATATCTACGGGGGGAAGTCGGGTGGATGGCGTTTAGCACCCCCGCAACGTAGAATAGGAATAGTACTTATTGACATTAGGAAAGCAGATGTGACCCTAGATTCTTAATGAGTAGGACCCTAGTAATGACCCTAGGCTGGACTAGACTGATTTAGGAAAACCATATCAGAGGATGAGTACCTTGGAAGAGGTTCGTAGGTTTCAGGTAGAAACACACACTGAAACTCGACATGGTGTATACGTGCATGTATATATACATATAGGACGAGGTATAGGTATATATATATACAACACGTACATGGGATACATTGATGTGATATGATATCCGAGATATGATGAAACAGTGTAACTGGGCGTGATGTCGTGATTCTTGGCTATACAGTCGTATTAAGTGTTAGCGGATCATTAGAGAATGAGATAATGAACATGTATACTTAAATTATAATGGGTGGTGATGATATTGAGGTACATGGGACTCTAAAATAGTACCCGGACTGTAACTTGTGACTGATCACGATATGATATATGTATGACTTGATTACGACTTCATATAGGTGTGACCTGATGTCGATATCATAGAGGTGTGACTTGAGGACGATATGATACATATGACATGATATTTCCGAGGATAAACTAATGATGCATATTATGATGGCAATGATATATGATTGATGTATGCGATTACAGTTTAGCACCTTGATCATGAGATGTGTTGATGATGACATTATACGAATGATGAGACACCTAGGAGACACTTGACCCGTACCCCGATATTGGGATGACGTACGATGGATTTTACCGTACGAGGCATATATATGATGATTGATCGGCACTCTTGTTTTGAGGAAGTCGTACTATGTACGTGACGCTATTGAGGCAGGATCGCCGACTATTAGAGATATGGACTCAGGCGTTAGGTGTACTTTTATCGACCAGTTCTTAGGTTTAGTTTTCCTTAGGAGGGTTAGATGAACATTAGGTTAGGTTTGAGCCATATAGTGGTAGTGGTATTTGTATATCAAATGAGTGGATAACACACATCCATCTTTATTTTTTCACAGTAATCATAATGTTGCATGTTCATACATATGTTGCTATAATCAGTTTAAACTTTACCTGTTAGGACACCAGCACCATTACCGATGATGTGCATATTCCACGCACACTCATTTGCCGGCTCACACACATCATCATCGGTAATTGCTATGTCACGTACACTTTAGATCATATTATCTTTTATTGATAGAATCAGTTAACAACTAGACCGATATAATATTGTGATTACTTTCTGATGTTAGTATAGACATGATATTTATCACTTAGACATTCATGCATTCATATTTTCATGTTATCATGCAGTATCATGGGCATATGCCGACACTTATCATATACTTACTCATGATTTTAAGATTTGGATTTCTATGAGATTTCTGGATTTTTGGGGAAAACCGCAAGAATATATAAAACTTCTCTCTCTCTCTTTTTCTCTTTTTAAAATGAGATGCGGTTTTCTCGTGATGTATGTGTCGTCCACCATGAGATTTCATGTTTTCTGTTGGATTTCGAGACCCGATTCGAGGAGTGGATGAACCGTCTCGGGTACATGGTGGGCCCGGTATGGTACCCCGGGGCAAGAAGATCGAGTTGTAGACGATGAGCCTGGCAGGGGAAGGCTACCTACCGGTGATGTCTGGCGCGGCGGATATCCGGAGGATACCGACCGTTGTTGTGAGATTTGATGATATGGGCCGATCCGGACTGACGGAGCCCGAGGTATTGAGACTATGAGACTTGAGATTTACATGTTTGCGTCGATGCTTGACACGGATTTCCATGGATTTTATTGTTGAGATTTCAGATTCCTATACACATTTTACTATAATAACAGTTAAAGATTTCTTATACAGATATATCTGGATTTCAGGATTGATTATTTTATATTCATGGTGCATGCATATCCATTCATATGGCATAGTATTATATGAGGCACTGACACGAGCACGGAGTATCTGCATTTACACGTAGTTTTACCCTGCTATTACTAGATGATTGGGATATAATAGTGTATTATTATGACCTAGGATAGCGTCGTGCATTCGATTTCTTTTCGTAGATGTCTTCTACTCACGAGTTGGCAACTCACCCCCGTTGTGCCAAATTTTATTACAGGTTCGATGTACAGGTTTCCCTTGGCAGTTGCCGGCACATCATTTTCATTTCGGGTGATTTGCACGGTAGATTGGTTCATTTGTATCTGAACCGCCGTTGTATTTTTATTATTTCATTTGTATCTAGAAAGCTCCATCAACCAAACTTGTATTATTTGATAGTTTATTGGGCCAGTCTTTTATTTCGACCTTAGAGTCGCGCATGTATTATTCTGACCTGGTGGTTTTGTTTTCTTTTGAGTTTTGAGCCTCCCCCTTTGGCGTTGTATATTATTGTGCTTGTTGTGGTTGTTTCCTCCTGTTGGCGTTGAGCTAGCTCCCGTTTGGGGATGCTTTTTACTGTTTATGTATATTATACTTGTCGTACCCGTTTGGGGGCCAGTTTTTATAGAGGAGACTCTGCCGAAATTTTTGAGAAAATTTGCTGATGATTTTAAACTTGTTTCCTTCATGTTTCTTTTACTTCTTCTTCTTCTTTTATGGTTTAGATTTCTGGGCTTCGGCTTACTTAGGTTACGTTGCGCCTCTAAACGTTCCGTAATCTATGTGTCGGTCACGTTCCGTACTTTAGGGTCGTGACAAGCTCGTCAGAGACGAGGACTGACCAGGGCGTGATTCCAGGGACATACGTTGCATAGAGGCGTCGTTTTATTGTGTTTTCGCGCCATGAGCATTGACGGATCGCTTTTACGAGATTTCTCGGACATGCAGATCAGCACTAAAGGATTGAGACACTGATAGAGGCCAGCCAGAATGTTATGACCGTTGATATATCACTTATTCATCATGATTGAGGCACTGTTCAGCGTGCAGACGAATGAAACCATTGTTATTGCGAACGACAAGATATTGCCCCAGATGTTGGAGCTATTGCAGTACGAGTTGTACTTAGAGATATGATTGAAGGTCGCTAGTCACCCGAGGATGAATGACTAGGACATGTGGTTCGTTCACTTACCCCGATACAAGTTCATTAGATAGATTGATTCCAGCTAGAGACGACTTTACGCAGGTACGTTGAGAGTCGATGGAGACGATCGAATGTCACGAGCCAATTTTCCAAGTTTAAAGAATTCAGAGACAAATGCAAGTAATGCTATGGGCCCTCTAGAAGAATGAAACCCTAACTCGACGTAATGACTATGGAACACCTTTGAACCTTAGGGTTTGCGGTTGTTCAGTGGTGCCATTTGTGAGGCTTGGGTTTGCCCTTCTACGGTTGGTCCACAGGTGCCGTGGCATCTACTGGAGTACTATTAAACTGTACCTAACATGTTTAGCTCTTGGGGGAATTATGGAACCTTGACGAATCGATCGAAAGGTTGAACATCTTTCGAATATCATGTGATGGGATGCATTGCTTGGAAGACTCCAGATATGTGTATAGCCGTCGGAGCACAGTCCATGCAGCCACGAAGAGACGAGTCCGAAACAGTCGACATTAGAGAAAAAGTGGAGTAAGGAGTTCGCACGAGATTTCGACGAGATGATGTTCCACTCCGCCGACATCAGAGATGTGATACGCATGCAGAGGCGTTGATTATCGATATATCCTTCAGAAGGAGTCGCGATGAGAATGCAGCCGTTCTGGAACAAGAAACATATATAGTAAAGGGTGGTAACTTCCGTGCAATTCGGCAGAAACGAGATTTGAGAGAGACCTCGACAGGACCTTTCTGTAATACTATAGGAGAAGACTTGGATCCAGGAGCGGTCATATTGCGCACACCTAGTAGGCCAGAGTTCGGCATCGTCGACTAGATAGTTGGCAAGAGATCTGTAGAGGATGTGCCACAACGGGACTGTTTCCGTCGTCATTCCATATTTGGCCGTTGAGCCGAGGAGCTATATATCTAGCAATGCACAGTGAGAAATAAGAGCCTAAAAGCACCAGGCACCAGACCATGAACAGAAAGCAAGTAGATATCTTCCTATGCTAGCATTGGATGCACCGACACCTTCTCGACTTTGAAGGAGCAAATATCGACGACGGTATTTATGATTTGTGATTTGGCGATTCAATTATCACTCATCCGTCACCTTGGATTTTGGTATGTTGGGCTATCTATTCGCATGATTTAGTCTTGATGACTGAGTTTCATGATATTTGTTTTCGTGCACCATAGTTGCACCTACTCGGTATTCATATTTTGTGCATAGTTATTACCCTAGAGATATTCTTTATACACCGTTGTGTTGATTTATGATTTGTGCAATTGCACTTAATATCGTTTTGTGCCTTGGTCGCACATGTTTATGATTTCATGGATTTCATACAGTTAGGTTGATTTTGTGCACATGGTACACTCGGTGTTGCTATTTATGCATTTGAGTTATTGTTTGGTATTTTGTGCACAGAATGCAATGTATTGGTATTTTTTGCACTAGATGCACTGGATTGGTATTTAGTGCACAAGATGCACTGTATTGGTATTTTGTACACAGGATGCACTGGATTTGTATTTTGTGCACAGGATGCACTGTATTTATATTTCTTGCACAGGATGCATAGGATTTGTGTTCCGTGCAGTTGTTGCACTAGATTTTCGTCTCGTGCGTCTGTCGCAGCAGATTTATATTTCGTGCGTTTTTTGCACCAGATTTATATTTCGTGCATTTGTTGCACCGGATTTATATTTCGTGCGTTTGTTGCCTTGGGTTTACATTTTGTGCACCACGGTTGCACCTGACTTCGGTTTGATGTCATTCTATATGTTGATTTTGCTTTCATGCCTATGTTATGCATGTGATTTGATGTAACATTTCAGAAAATATAAAATATTATCTTTGAGAATTTAATATTAAAATAATATATTTCCCGAAAACTGCCGATTTGCGTAATTGGGGTTTTTGAAAAAGGGTATAAATATATACCAGTAATTTTGAAATAAATATAAATTAAAATGATTTATTCATTTAATTATATATTTAAAGGATTTGGCAATTTTAAAATTTATTATATGCAGTTTCGATAAAACCCCGATTAGTACACTGCTAATCGCGATTAAGCCAAATCCGCATTTCTACAGTTTTTCATGGTTAGTGCACCATGACATGTTTCATTTTGTTACATGTTTCATTTCTTTTGTGTTATGCTTTATTGGTAGAGAGAAAAGAAAAAGAAAAAAAGAAAAGGTCAAAGGTGACAAAATGATCAGGTTAGGTGGGCTTTTGGAGTGAGAGAGAGAGTGTGAATTGGTGAGAAAGAGGGAGGGGGTTGCTGCCCTTTTCATTTCCCCTATCTTTTTTCCTTCTCTCCTTTATCTCCCTCAAGCCACAACCCTCCACTAAAATCCCTAGATTTATCTCCTAACAATCCCCAAAACCCTACACACCTTTCACAAATATTAATCCCCACTTCAACCTCTATACATGGGACAAAGAAAAATTCAGTTTTGATGATCTTAGGGATTCATGGGTGCTATATGAGGTAATCCCTTCACTAATTTGGGTAGTTTTTCATTTACTTTAGTATTCATATGTGTTTAGATGTAATATTGTGAAGATTAGTGAACATTGGGAAACCCTAGTGAAGGTTTGAGTGTTATTTGAAATAGGTGATGTTAGAGGCTGTTAACTAGACTTGGATGCTATTTAAGGACCTGGACCAGACCTTAGAAACCCTAAAATACGGATTTAGAAACCCCGACATCGGATAAATGTGTGATTTTAGAGGGTATTTTGGAATCTGGAGCAACCCGAGGACACTAGAAATGATTTTAGGATTACTGGGAGTCGTGCAGGCACCTAGGAAGCTACCAACAAGACCTGAGCCCCAAACCCTAACCCGTGGCCACAGATTTAATCATTCTGGCCACAATTTACGGCCAGAGTAGGGTAGAATTGTTCCAATTTTGTTCCATGGCTCCTTTTGCACTAACTTAGACCCCTCCTATATGCAGTTTTGGCTAATTATCACCTGGGGAAAATCTGGGAGCATTTTGGTGTGTTTTAGGCTATGTATTCGGTATTTTAAAATGCACTTTCTTGATATTTGGATTTGTATTGGGTTTTTGGATGTTTGTACATCGACAACAGGGGTTGTTTGACTGTTTTTGCACGTGTAGGCCATAGGTTCTAACCTATGAGCGCACCGTGCGCTATATCGGTTTTCCGGATTGGATTTTAATACGCATTGCGACTGTTGATTATTGTAGGTACCTTCATGTGGATTCCGAGGCAACAGAGCGTGGCGTCATCGACTTCGGCAAGCAAGAAGCAAGGTGAGTAGATCTATATCTACCGGGGAAGTCGGGAGGATGGCGTATAGCAACCCCGCAAACTTTTGATGGAAAACTGATTATAGAATATGGTTAGGAAACCTAGATTACGAAACTAGGGTTATAGTAAAGGATAGTTAGTGATACTATATTAGAAACTAGAGGATAGTTAGAAGCGATATGTTACTACTGTCGTAGCATGACGTTTAACGATATTACCGCTTAGGGTACTGTAGGACTAGATAGTCGATGTAGATGCGTCGTCCGAACCATACCTTTTTCTAAACCAAAGAATCGTATGTATCTTTTAAATGTATATCTTGAGGGATGTTACGGATTTTCAATTGATATCTTCTCCTTAAAAACACCGTAACCCCTGTTTTCAAAACTACGATTCACTTTTCTTAAAATCTGATTGTATGGTTCGGGTGCGTTTGTTAGATTAGATACTTAAACATAGTAGAGATAGCATGTTTATGTAAACTCGACATGATATGATACATAAATGCGATGAAAGAATACAAAATGAATTTGATGGTATGATGAGATGATGATATGATATGATGGTATACGGATGCGAGTCGATCGAGATGATTTATGCCTTGCCGGTCCCCTGATATGAGATTATTACAGATGCGACCTGGGACATAGGTATATAGGGTTATATATATATATAATGTTGTGAATCATGGATGATAGGCCGTAGTTGATATTAGGCCGTACCCTCATTTGTCGTATAGATGATAGGATCCCTTTTAGTATAATGCCGCCGCACGGTGACATTCCGTGCGTGATGAGTTTGACTTGATGGTTGATCCTTACCCTTGACTAGAGGTTGCCGTACGATGGATTATACTGTACACGATGTTATTGGGCTAGATGCCGATTGATAGATTCATCGACTCGGACATATGATAGTTACGTATACCTTATAGCTCTTAGCTGATGATTTACCTTGTGCTACATTCATGATATTATTATTGCATCGCATTTACCTGTGATAGTACACCTGCATCATTATCGATGATATGTATGTTACACGTACACATATTTGTTGGCTCACACACTTCATCATCGATAATTGTCATGCACTACACTGTAGGGTTGTTGAATCATGACATATACATTGATACACTGATACTTGTGTACATAAACATTGTATATTCATATTTGTGCACACATACATTGGTACATCTATACTTGCGCATATACATATTGTACCTACATAGATAACTGGCGTTATTATAAAATTGGGAACCGCATGTTATATTTTAAAAACTGGAATCACTTTAAAAGTGCGGTTTTCCCTTAATATGTCATATCAGTATTCCACGTTGCATGATACATGATATGCTTACATTTCTATTATATGTCGCATGCATCATGCTCTATTAATGTACGCTTTGAGATATGTTATTTTCATGAGATTTCTGGATTTGAGAACCGTGGACATTTTAAAAGAGATTATGTGTTGTTTTAAAAACCCGGTTTCTCTTGATATGATATTTCAGTGCGTCCACCATGTGTTTTCTCGGTTCTGAGAGCGACATGTGAAACCCGATTCGAGGAGGCGGATGATTCCATTTGCGGGTACATGGTGGACCCGGTATGGTTCCCCGGGGCGAGAAATGTTTTTCGTGGAGTAGATGATGAGCCTGGCAGGGTGGCGAGTACCTACCGTTGATAGTATTTGGGCTCGGCGGATATCCGGAGGATACCAACCGGAGTCGAGAGATGACGTGGGCCGATCCGGACGGACGGAGCCCGATATATGAGGATTTACGTGCCGATGCTGGGCACGGTTTTCATGATGCTTTTGAGTGTCGATGCTAGGCACTCAGGTTCCATGATTTTGATGTGACGGGAGGGACACCGTTGATATATATCCTCATACTTTCATGCACACTCCTTTATGATATTTACGTGCATACAGACATTGATTATAAGGGTGGTCGAGATCCACATGCATACATAGCTTGATTATGGTTGGGCGAGATCCATATACATGCATTGATTATTACTGTTGGATGTTATCCACTTGCATATAGGTTTTGACTACCTTGTTGGCACATATACGACCCGGTCACCCTAGATATCATAGTATTACCTTTTGATATAGTTGACCTAGGAGTCGTTGTTTATTCGATTTCTACTTGTAGATATTTTTCTATTCACGAGTTGGCAACTCACCCCCGTTGTGCCACAGTTCTGGCAGGTTGACCACATGGATCAGTAGCGGCATCGCTGGCACATAGTTTTCTTTGGGTGTTTTGTAGTGGTAGGTGGGACATTTGTATCGTACCCACTCTTGTATTATATTTCATATTGTATCTAGTTAACTCCATCAATCAATCAAAATTAGAATTTGTATAAGTAATGAGACTTAGTGGGATTGTGGTTGCGAGACTTAGAGCGAGGGGTTTTCCGCTACTTGTGATTTTTATGTCTTGCTTTTCTTTTATTCTTTTGTGGTGAACTTCGCCGTTGGGCTTCGTATACTTGTTTTTATGTTATCTTGCGTGGTTGTGATCCGCTGGTTGGTGAAGAGCTAGCTCCTGCTTAGGGATGCCATTATTCTTATTATTTACTTGTGGTTTTGGATCAAAATATACAACGGAGGTGCTGCCGAAATTTTTAAAAGACGAAATATGTTTTTCAACTAGTAAATTTCACTTGCATCATACATATTCTTTTCCTATGCATTAAGAAAACTTGATCTCATTATACCTTTATTTCAAAACTTCACCTCCTTTATTTTCTAAAAGGTTTAGATTTCTGGGTATCATCTTACTTGAATTCCGTTACGCCTTTAGACGTTGTGTGATTCAAGTGCTGGTCATGAGCTAATATTTCGGGTCGTGACATTTGAATTATGCTTTCAGCATAGTTTTCATGCACTTTTAATGTTTTGATTTGATTTGTGCATGCTGATGCACATGGTTGTGAGATTATATACCGCGGTATACCTGATTTGGATTGAGCTATATTATATACCGTCGATTTCGATTCTGATATTGATGTTGATTTCGTCACTCTGTGCATTTGATTTGGATTCTTGCGCATATTTTGCGCGCTTGGATTGGATTTTGCGCTTCTTCGGCGCTTGATATTTGGATTTCATGATTTCGTGCATGTTGGATGCACCTGATTTATATTTTATTCGTGCTTGATGGATGCACCTGATTTGGATTTTCATGCACGTTGGGCGATGTTATGAGATGCGATTTTGGTGCACACAAGATGCACTAAATCGAGATTCTTCATGCATATCAGATGCACCTAAGTTTGTTGTCAGGCACACACGTTGTCTTTGACAGGTGTTTCGTGCACACCCATTGCACTTAGATGTTGTTTCTGTGCACATGTATGGCACATATATGGATTTTGATTTCCGTGCGCACCAGACGCATGTAGTATTCATATGCACATTTTGGGATTGATTTCTTATGGAGCAGTACGTTTTTATGATATTTGCTATTTGTTTTCGTACTGAGCAGGACTAGTTAGAGGACAGTACCTGGATATATTTTGCATGCATTGATAGTTATCGAAGGGATTTCTAAAAAGGGAGCTATAGTCTCAGTATTTACCTACGTGTCTGATATAACACGAAACGTTTAAAACAAGGAAACCCTTCTAAATTGTTTTCAAAACAGCGGAACGTACATATTAAACAAAAGTTATATACATATATGGTTATTTTCTTACAATAGTCGTCTGCCACTGTGCAGGGTTATGCGCATCGGAAACGTACATAGGAAACCCTTCTAAAAAAGTTTGGCATGAATTTCCTTCAGATATTTACATGTATAAAAATTTGATGTTTGCATGTATATCACGTTGGGTTTCGTATTGGATTTGACATGGGTGTCTTCATCATGACTCTGATGATTGCGGGATGCTTGACGAAGTTTTGATTTTGAGTTATCTGCTCATTGTTCATGCCCAAGCTTTGCGCTATGATGCATTTTATGTATTGATGATTTCGGAGCCCCAACGACTTGGACTTTTTACTGAAATGTTTTAGTATTGAAGTGTTTAAATTTAAATTCGGGGACCGAATTTCTTTAAGGGGGGAAGATTGTAACATTTCAAAAAAATAAAATATTATTTTTGGGAATTTTTATAATTAAATAATAAAATATTGAATATTTTAATAAGGCGGTATAATTAAATACCGATAAATTGGAAAAAAAAATTGGAAAATTATGGAAATTACTAAAAAGAGGGTGTTTTATGTGAATCATGCAAATTATAAATTTTTATGATTAATTATACGCTATTTAGTGCTAATCGCGATTAAATATCGCTAATCGCGCATTAAGCCTGTTCTGTGCAAAACATGCACATGTCTTTTTAGCACTTGTTACATTTTTCTTTTATGCTTTCTTCTTTTTATCATGCATGGTTATAAATTAAAGAGAAGAAAAGAAAAGGAAAAGAAAAGAAAAGAAAAGGGATATGAATAAAGAAGTAAGGTACGGGCAAGTGAGAGAGTGAGAGGTAAGGGGTCTCCCATTGACCAAGACCCTTGTTTTCTTTCTCATCTTCATCATTCTCTCTTCTCCTCTCACTTGGGCTGCTGCCCTCTCCCGCCATCTCAAATCCCCACAACTACATGAAAAATTCATCAAAACCTCATCTCCATTTCATAAAAAATGTGCATGAGCTTACTAGCCACACTTTGGACCAAGAAAGCTTGCATTTTTGACACTTGGGGCAACTCAAGAAAATTATTGAGTTGCCAAATGAGATATTCTCTTAACCATTAGTCTAGTATTTCCATTGATTTTACATCCATGTTTGTTTAGAACCGATTTGGTGTCGTTTAGTGAGATTTGGAAGTTTCTAGTTAGGCTTTATAGAATTCTTGAGTTGTGATGTGTAATTGAACTTAGTAGAGGCCACACAAACCCCCTAGTGCTAGATTTCAGACCCAAACCAGAGACTAGTGTAAGTCTAAAGTAGCGCCCCGGCCGTCTGTCTAAGGGCAAAATGCTGAAACGAAAACTTTTTCAACTAGCAACTAGAGAAAGGTTAGAAAAGCTATACCGATCGATTCGTGTCTTTCGGTCTTTAGCCACCATCGCTAGCTCCTCGTGGCATCTCTGATCTCCGGTCTCCTCGTCGGAAAGGGCACCACATCTTCGAGTCTTTTTGCGGGCTCCCGCTTTGTCCGAAGCAACTCGGACACGAAGTTTGCTGGCCGACGTGTCTAATGGGATGTAGAGAATGTGTATGAACACTTTGTATCAAGCATCCATTGATTCTCAACACATGAGAGTGTATGGATGAAGGTTGAAGATGAAGACATCAATGGAGGTTCTGAGCTAGAGGAAGAAGAAGAAAAAGAAGAAGCATTTTTTTTCTTGTGTGTTGTGTGTTAAAATGAGAGAGAGAGTATGAAAAATACAAGACCAAACTCTTCATATGGCAGCCCCCCCCTCTCTCTCTCTCTCTCATTTCAACACTCAAATCCATCAAAAATATGACACATGCACAAAGAAAGAGACCATGAGTCTTCACTTGTGCATGTGTCACAATTAATGCTCTTCATGATGACTAAAGCTCACAATTTCCATTTGTAAACATTAACCCAAATGTTTACAACAATAAAAAGATACGGCAACATCTGAAGTAATCTCGTGACGGATCTCAAGGATGCCCCTCACCTGTATATACATACCTGCATCCGCATTCGGACTGAATGCGAATGCGATGAGACTAAAGTAATCCAACAAATCTAATAATAGGATCCGGCTTAAACCAAAGCACACTAGTACGATCCGCCCGATCATGATCCGTGCACTACTGCACGTATATGATCGAACCCTGCCATATATCATACGGCCTCTACGATGTTTCGTCTGAAACTTGAGAAACTGTCTGTGGGGGACTCTAAAGACTCGTCAATACTTTGGCCGTGAATTTAACCACTAGCACGTCAGAGGTACTAGCCGTACGTAATGGGCTACTAGGTATTGACCAAATGGGAGGTCGATGAGCGAACTCATCCTGACACCCTACTGTGCCTGTCAGTGAAAATATCCTTACAGTCCGGTCCATTCGTCTAAGAGCATTGCATGTCGAGCCTATGGGGTTGGTAAAAGTCAGACCCCCAAATGCTGTACAAGTCGTGTCGGAGTGCAGCCCAGAACACCCTGAGATACTACTGGAATACCTACCAGTAAATCTCCTGCCTTGGCCAAGGACTTCGTGTAATTGCTCTCCTAGACACAGCGCGATCCCACCCCTCATACCGGGAGAGACGAAAGCCCTGCCGATCCGCTCACTGCCTCCATGTGGCTCGGGACTGTACCCAACTAAAACCTGCTTGCATGACTCCTTTGAGCCGTGGTAGGGTAGTAATCAAAGCACAGTGGGAACTCACACGAGACAAATGACGATCTCAGGTTGATGAACTAACCTGTACACATGTCACCAGTGAACTATTATCTGACGTCTGGTATAATACCAACTAGCATGTTCCCGGCGAGTCCTGTCCGGTGTACCAATAACCCAATAAGCACCTGTATACATCTTAGGTGATCCAACTGACTCCAATAGCTTGTGAGACCGGCCACCGCCCCTCGTCGGGGTCTCGACTGTATACACTAGTCTACTAATGGAGTATCGATGCCCAGTCTCGAAACTCCTACGGCTAAGGACCTTTTAAGAATGTGCTTATAGACCCCAGCTGCCACGTATATGATCGCCATCATACTGCCGGTAGTCAAGCAAGAATCCTAAGGGCTCTATCAATGTGTAATAGCGACCTATAAGGTCACCTAAAGAAGTGCACAATGATAAAGATAAACCAGATGGCATACTATCATCTTTAGTAAGACTGTCCTACCGGTATAGGTGCTCCCTCAATCATTGCAATCACGTGCCTGTGATCCAATAATTGAATCTGAGGGCACTATATCCAACAATCTCCCACTTGCACTGAAGGCTAATTATTGCGATGTCGCATGCTCACAGCCCGTGTGATACCGAACACCCAACTCCTCTACTAATCAGTTTCACAAAGCCCGTTTGCGAAACTATTGCATTCGAGGAATAGCCTCAGTGAGTGGATCCGCCCTGATGTTTCTTTCTATGTCTCTCTTTTTCTCAAGTTCGTGGAAAAAGCCATCTCCCGAAATGAGCAATACCTGTCTTAGAATATGTTTGGATATCTGATGGGACCTAGTTCATAAATGAACTCAAAATCCAAACTTCTTAGATTGTATCGTCAACTGAATTTAATCAGTATCCTGTGTCATGCCTCCCTCAGTGTCCTCTTGGTTCACCTGTCCAAACCACTGCCCCTCGTTAGAGGGAAAACTATAACTCTGACAGTCACTCTGTCATCCAGGTCACCTGGGATGCCTGGAATGATAACTGTCTCCTAAAAGAGGCTGTTGTTATCATATCCCTAGAACATCCACTTATGTTCTAAAACTTCTTCCGAACGTTTCTCCACGATAGGATTAATATCAGCTTATTGCATCTAGTGCAAAAACAACGCCAGGTGTGGTACATGACAACTCATGATTGACTCAATTGCCTAAACAAGTGATCTGCCAATCATGCACATCCCTCTCCCCTTTAGTCTGTAAGACACCTTAAGAGAGGGTGACTCCATCACTTGCAGGTACACTACCATGCCAGGGGTCGTCCATTTTAAAACACCTTTAGAATGCTGTCTGAGTACCCAGATTGGGAAACTATCCAAATCTAGATCTAAAACCATAGATCTAGTAACCAGAATTTCATATATTATATTTATATCCTTTATGCGGAGAAACCACTTTGTTACAACCAAAATATAACCGATCGTAGTATAGGAAATTTTATTTCCAACATTGTGTATGTCATCCAAATACCAGGACATCACACCCTACCACCTTCTTAACAGATCCATCCCCTATTCTGATGAAGTCAAACTTATGACTGTCATATCAGAAATAGATTATCTATCTCCTCTATATCTTTTTTAGTCTATAAATAGACATAACGTACTTGTCCACTTTGCTTCCGCTGCTCCCACTGACTACGACAACCCTCTGGCAGAGTCATATACACGTACGCTTCTAAACCTAATTTAGAACGACGCTATACTCATCCTCCTGTCGGGTCTCACTGTCTGGAACAACACCAATGGCAAGTCTGGGTAAACAAGAACCTCCCTGTCACCGTCCTTGAGGATACCGGAGTACCTCTTGGGTGCTTGAGGTTACCCTATATTTCTGTGGAGTGGTTAAAGGAATGTCAGTCCAGATTGAATCTTTAGGCCCTATTAAATTTTCAGTAATCGTTTGCGGTTCTGGAATCACTTCCAGTTCTACCATACTCCCAGTACTGTTTTCTGAAAAAATCCATTTTTATCAAAACAGTGGCGGGTCAAGAACAATATCACTATTGATCATCCAGATGGTAGAAAGTCAAGCCTCGTCATAGCCCGGGTCAACCCACAAACAGCCATTACAGAAATGCACCTTGAGTTATCCAGAGTTTTGTTTTAAGCATAAGTCGGACAACTCCCCGTACCTTAACATTGTTAAGATATGAACTATTCTATATCCAATATAGAAATAGAGGCACTGATTTAATTGGAACCAGATTCAAATCATGCAGCTATCTCCAGAGCATGTCAACTAAATGGAGAGAGGCCTATCAGCATTATTCAACTTAGGAATACATCCAGATATGAATAACCTGAAAGAGAAGCAAGTTCTCATAATCATTACTTTCAACTGAATACCATACACAAGTATCTACATCTTCGATTATCTTGAAGAATCCTGATACTTGCAACACGTGGTTCTCTACTTTACTCTTATACCTATAGCTTCTCAAAACATAGACCTTGCATTTCAATGAAACACTTGTCTAAGAACTTGAGAAGTCACAAGTAAATAGAATATAGTACGAGTACAAACCCCTCTGTCCTCATGGACACAGGACAACATAAAATACTCTGTATAAGTCCCCTGAATCTAATAACTCATTCCCTGTGTGTCGTAGGTTGAAAACTGTACTTATGGTAAAGAAGACTTACACCGCTGTTTAATAATCCTTACCTAACCATCCACTGATATAGGTAAATGTCATAGACATAATTTCAAAAAGATATATCTCACTTTATAAAAATAAACGTACAGATATATCAATTTGAAATTGGTGCATAACAACGGATATTCAAAACCAAATATTTGTCATCCTGCAAACAACCCGGGCGATTTCCTCAAATATCACCAATTACAACGAATCCCGATATAATGAGGATGATCACCCAATTCCCAATAACTTATGCCACTCATCATCTGTAAAATCTGTAGGGTTCCTAAGCACACTATAGAGGTCTCACAAGGCATCGAACATGCCAATTTAAAATTTTATGGGTGCCGAGAAACCCTAATACGGATCGTCGGCTAGATTTATAGGCGAAACTATAAACTAGTTAACACTTTAACTAAAAGTTAGATGCTACAACCTTTGTAGATCAGGATATCCACTTCTTTAGCTCCACGTGGGTGTCCTCTCGCTGTCCATCATGAATCCCGAACCCAATCGTCGGCTTCATCGGAGAAACGGGCGAGCTAGGTCGTCGGCTTCGTGTCAAAGACGATCTACGTCGAGGTTGCACTAGTTCAAGCTCCGACTTCACAAAGTTATGAAACTTGTGAAGAAAACACCCAAAACAACTTGGCAAGAGGTAGAGGGTGATGAAATAGGAGGTGGGTTTACTTTAGAATTGGATTTCTCTCACTAGAACTCAAGTTGCCATTAAAGTAGCAAGCTTTTTTCTTTTAGAAGAAGAAGATGATGAAGCTAGTTATGATAAGTTCTATTTTAAAATGAAAAGAAAATACAAACTTATCATAACTTTAACTAGGGTTAAGTGTAGAGAATAAACCATGGTCATTTGAGTGGGTTAGGGTTAAGCATGAAGACAAGAATGGTTAGCAAAGTCAAAGCTTCATGAAGCTTCAATATGAAACAAAAATTGCCACCATTTTCATCTTAAAGTTTATCCAAATAAATGAATAAACAAATAAATGAATAAATGCATAATCAAAACCCTAATCTCAAGTTAACTATGGTTTAATTCTATACACTTAACCATATGATCAAGTATCACCAAACATGATACAAATATGTGCACAAAAGTATATCACATATACAATGTGTAAATCAAGTGAGAAAAATCCGTTTAAAATGAACCAGTACTAGTTAATGCAAAGTAATATATCAAATATATAATTATACATTAAATCATTAAATCAACACTTGATTCAATGATCCGGTCATGTCGCACATAACCGACTAGTATTCAATGCATCGATTTATCGAATCAATGATTCGATAACTAGGTCATATCTTATACAAACAATCGAAACATTAATCGCGAGAATCAAATACGGTATAACATACACGCATTATTCTCGGTCCCGCACATATCTCATATGCACTCCTATTTCGTTTCGCTTGAGCTAGGAAACCTCTGTGTAGGACTCTAAAGACTCGTCAATACGCCGGTAGCAGATGATGATCATATCAAGCACCCACAAGCCGCAAGCGGTCTGCTAAACGTAACGGCCACCCGGGTATTGAGCGATCAGAAGATCGACGAGCTAGTCCGCTCACACTCCTGCGAATCCGACCAGTAACACTTACCGTACAGTCCGGTCTCTTCGTCTGATATGTCGCATATCAAGTCTAGGGTGGTAAACGTCAGACCCCAATAACCGATAAGTCGTGCCGATGTGAGGCTCATAACGGGTCGAGAAACTACTGGTAACACTTACCAGCAAATCTCTGATCAGCCCTGGCCAGGGACTTCCCTGTTACGGCCAATCGAGCACAGCGCAACATCAACTCCCAATACCGGGAGAGACGAAACCCCTCCTATTGCTCATTGCCTCCATATGACTCGGGACTGTACCCAAAGACCACCGTTTTGCACGCCCTCATGGACGTGGTAAGGTGGAGATCAAAGCACAGTGGGAATCATACAAGACTCTATGACGATCTCGGGTCTACAGACTAACCTGTACAAGTGTCACCTGAGAACTGCCATCTGACGTGAGGTATAATACCATCTGGGAGTTCTCGGCGAGTCCGTCCAGTGTACCCAGTCTCCACTGAGCACCCGTACACCATCTCTGATGTCAAACACCAATGGATATGGGATCATCCATCGCCCATCTCATGGGTCGAGAAGCGTATACGCTAGTCTACACTGGTATATCGATGCCCCGTCTCGATACACCCACGACTAGGGACCATGAAGGATGTACTTATGGACTACCATGTCCCCACTAGTATGATCTGCATCATAGTCCAGGTAGTCAAGTACACATCCTAAGGGCTTTACCAACATGTAACTATAAGACAATTTAAAGAGACTAGTGTACATGTTAAGATAAAGAGTAACCAGATAGCATACTATCATATCGAGCAAGAAAGTCATCTCTATATATGTCCAAGCATCCAATATAATATACATCATCTGTACAATACTGGCCTCTAGGGCATACATACAACTAACAATCTCCCACTTGCACTAGGGCCAGCTGCTGTAGTATCGCATACCGAGCATCCCGAAGAGTCTCTCAAACTGTATCTGGGGAATGGCCTTCGTGAGTGGATCCGCCGTGTTGTTCTTCGTGTCAACCCTCCTGACCTTAATCTCCCGGCGATCAACTATCTCCCGGATCAGGTGATACCGCCTCAGAATATGCCTGGATCGCTGATGGGACCTGGGTTCCTTGGCTAAAGCCACCGCTCCATTGTTATCGCAATACAAAGGTATTGGATGCTCAATGGATGGAACCACTCCAAGTTCAGTAATGAACTTCTTGATCCAGACAGCCTCTTTGGCAGCATCGTTGGCAGCGATGTATTCAGCCTCCATCGTCGAGACTGCCACGGTTTCCTGCTTGGAACTCTTCCAGCTAACCGCCCCTCCGTAAAGGGTAAAGACAAAGGCCGACTGCGACTTAGAGTCGTCCTTATCACTCTGGGAGCTCGAATCGGTAAAGGACTCCACTTGGAGTTCTCCGTTACCATACACCAAGAATATATCTCTAGTCCTTCGCAAGTACTTAAGAATGCTCTTCACAGCTGTCCAGTGATTCTCTCCAGGATCGGCTTGATACCTGCTCACTACACTTAGTGAGTATGCTACATCGGGTCTGGTACATAGCATCGCATACATGATAGAGCCTACTGCCGAAGAATAGGGTATCCCTTGCATGCGAGCTCTCTCCAAATCAGTCTTGGGAGACATCTCTTTGGAGAGAGTGACTCCAGAGATCGTGGGCAAGTTCCCACGCTTGGACTCTTCCATACTAAACCTCTTTAGTATGGTGTCAATATACCTGGATTGGGACAATCCCAAAATCCTTTTGGATCTATCTCTATAGATCCTGATTCCCAATATGCAGGAGGCATCACCAAGATCTTTCATTGAGAATCTTTGTGATAAGAAGAGCTTGACCGCTTGCAGCATAGGAATATCATTTCCTATCAAGAGTATGTCGTCCACGTACAATACGAGGAAGACAACCTTACTCTCTGCCACCTTCTTGTAGATACAAGGTTCATCTGGATTTTTGACGAAATCAAACTCTTTGATAACGACATCAAAGCAGATGTTCCAAATCCGCGATACTTGCTTTAATCCATAAATGGATTTAAGCAGCTTGCACACCTTCCCGCTGCTCCCACTGTCTACGAAGCCCTCTGGCTGAGTCATGTACACGCACTCTTCTAAATCACCATTTAGAAAGGCGGTCTTAACATCCATTTGCCAGATTTCATAGTCATGAAAGGCAGCAATAGCAAGCATGATCCGGATGGATTTAAGCATAGCAACTGGAGAAAAGGTTTCGTCATAGTCCACACCTGGTCTCTGACGAAAACCCTTTGCTATAAGTCTAGCTTTGAAAGTCTCCACTTTCCCATCTACACCAAGTTTCTTCTTGAAGATCCACTTGCTCCCAATGGGTTTTACCCCTTCAGGAGCAACTTCCAAAGTCCATACTTTGTTGGTGTATATGGATTCCATCTCGGACCGCATAGCATCCAGCCATTTCACTGAGTCCCTACTCGTGATGGCCTACTCGAAGCTAGTTGGGTCATCATCATCCATGATGCAATCCTCGCTTCCACCATCAATGAGAAAACCGTAGTATCTCTCAGGTTGATGAGAAACCCTACTAGATCGGCGGAGAGGCTGGGGTTCATCGGGAACTACGGAATCCTCTGGTTCAACCAAATCTTCTGTTGTAGTCTGTGTCGCTAGAACCTCTTCCAGTTCTACCTCAATGCCACTTATCTGTTTCATAAGAAAACTTTTTTCTAAGAGAGTGGCATGTCGAGAAACAAACTCCTTTTGTTCCTCGGGGTGGTAGAAGATATACCCTTGTGAATTTTTGGGATATCCTACAAACTTACATAAGACAGATCTTGCCTCGAGTTTGTCCGGATTTTGTCTTTTGACATAGGCTGGACAACCCCATATCTTAATATAATTAAGATGTGGTCTCTTCCCTTTCCATATCTCATATGGAGTGGTAGGCACCGATTTGGTAAGAACTCTATTCAATAGGTCCATGGCTGTCTCAAGCGCATATCACCAGAAGGAAATAGGTAACTCAGCTGTACTCATCATTGAGCGCACCATATCTAATAGGGTGCGGTTTCTCCGTTCAGATACACCGTTGTGCTGTGGTGTATATGGAGGAGTCAGCTGAGAGAGAATCCCATTCTCTTTTAGGAAGTCCAGGAATTCATTGCTCAAGTATTCCCCTCCTCGATCAGATCGTAGGATTTTAATACTTTTTCCGGTTTGGTTCTCAACTTCTTGTTTATATTCCCTAAATTTCTCAAAAGCTTCTGATTTGTGTTTCATCAGGAACACATATCCGAATCTAGAGAGATCGTCAGTGAATGTAATGAAGTACGAAGAACCATCCCTGGCATGTGTAGACATGGGAACGCATACATCACTATGTATCAGTCCCAAGAGTTCGGTAACTCTTTCTCCGTGTCCCGTAAACGGAGTTTTGGTCATCTTGCCTTTGAGACATGACTGGCAAGTGTCATACGATGAAAATTCAAACGGATTTAAATATCCATCCTTATGCAACTTAGCCAGTCGTGTCGCATTGATGTGACCCAGTCTACAATGCCACAAGAAGGATTCATTCAGTTCAGAACTCTTCCTCTTGTGTGTGTTTGTTATGCTCAGAACTGTTGATTGGTTTAGAACATAAATGCCATTGCACAACGTGCCTGATCCAACCAACTTTTGGTTACGGAAAATGTTCATAACATTATCCTGTAATACAAAATTATATCCCTCTTTACTCAATAAAGAAACCGATATAATGTTGCATATCAGGTTCGGCATGTAATAGCATTCGTTCAGAACCAATGTATTACCAGTTGGTAATGCAAGGTGATATTCCCCGACAGTCTTAGCTGCAACAATTGCACCATTTCCAACTCTAATGTCTTTATCACCTTCTCCAAGTTCTCTACCTTTCCTAAGCCCATATAACTGATTACATATATGGGATCCTGACCCGGTATCTAATACCCAGGACGTAGAGCAAATAGAGAAACAGTTCTCTGTAACGAACACACCCGAAGAAAATGCATCAACATGTACTTTCTTCATTCGGGTGGCATGGGAATCCTGGTATTCCCCTATTTCCTGTTCATTCCTATAACTCTTATAAGAAGGAACGGAACCAACGTTCCCCAGCACAGTATAACATGCGGGTTCGGTCAATACATCCATATTATTATCTTGATTAAGGCATGAAATGGTCGCTACCTGGAGAGAGAGAGAAGAAAACACTTTAGCGTAAGCTCGTGCAAGATCAGATTGGTTATTATCTTATCTAATCAGGATGGCTCCCACTGCTTTTTATCAAATCTTCCTTCAAACCCTAAAAGGAAAGACTAGCCGGGATTAATTACACACTACAAGTTCGCCAATCATTCAGCCAGGCCAGTGTCGGTACTTTGAGGGAGGTCCCCCGTGCTTTCCCACGAACCTAATTAATGTAAACCTCATTTTCCCAGAGGCGTAACCTCGTTAACACCTTTCTAGACACCTACTTGATCGGCTAATTGTAATGTGTAAAACTCTCCCAGAAGTAACTCTTACTCACAGTGGGTATCGGATCCAACTATCTCATAGAAGGTATGCAATCTCATTGCAAATTTCAACACTTGAAATTCCCGATAATCTTTTGCCCCTAGCGTGCTATGACCTTGACGCATGCCAAACAACCCATAGTCCGCTAGTCAAGTTCAACCCGTCATTTCCTGATTGAATTAAACCCACCCGCACGACCCTTGATGCATGCCAAACAACGCCGTCCGAATACCCTAATCCAATCTGCATCATATGCATAAGCAGATAAATACTAGTTAGCTACCGTACACTACGCCTTGACGCATGCCAAACAACCGCAGTACGAATACTAAATAGTACTTATCTGAAATGACGGAGGGCTACGACAGGTTTTTCTGAAAACCTATTGCGTAATGAACTTGATATCGTTGTAGAATCAAATGGAGTTTTGAAATGGAGTGATTTTGAGGCTTTTCTAGTTTTGCTAAAGGGGTCACTCCCGGTGAAGGGATCGTCGGCCCTTTCCTCGTCGAATGAGGTGCGGGATATATCATATATATCACTGTGCAAAGCAAAAACTCAAAAGCAATCAAGAGCAAACCGAGTGTGTAGCATCTGCCAGTTATTGCTAAAGGAGTCACTCCCGGTGAAGGGATCTCGATCCTTTCCTCATCGAATAAGGTGCAGGGTATATCATATATACCGCTATGCAAAGCAAGAACTGTAGCTACCTGTTTTGTTTAAAATCTGATTCTACAACATCTTAGGTTTCTTTTCTTTCATTAATCACATTAATGAAGTCCCATCATTTAAATACCTAAACATCACAGATAGATATGACGTACACTTATGCCATCCGCATTCGCCTCGATGTCCCCTCGTGCACCGTTAGGTTAGGTAACTAACGACAGAGCAGGGCAGGGCTAGCGCGGGTGTAAAACATAAGTAACGTCTATATAATATATCATATATACTATATACTATATCCATCATAGAACATCACATGATCACATCACAGATATCGCAGCAGAAGAAACATATGAAACATTGGATATTCTAGGACGTCCGTGTTTTCAATACGAGCCAGTATAAAACACGGATTCCACGGTCGTGATGAATAGCCAATCCCACACCCCTAGACCCCTACGAGAGCGGCAAGCAACCCTGCCAATTCTAAGGTTAGGAGACCCGGACTCGACTCCTCGAGTTGGTCTCCCACTGGACCCCAGAACCCGGTTACTTGTGCTCCCCTCCTTGGGTCTATCCTAATGCGGAAAAGTAAATAATATACAAAAGGTGACAACTTCCGCTACCTGGAAGTGCCCCAAATAAAAGAATATTACATACAAGTTTTTACATGAATGAAAATGAAAGACACTCATCTCACATAAAAACCCCCGGCTATTCGAACACGACGATCCAATATAACATATCCAGCAACACATAACATCACATGCCATCAACGTAAGTAAGTATGCATACCCCAATTGTCGTTGACGTATAGCAACGAAACTGGCGATATGAACATACTACACTTACGGTCACAGAAAAGAAAGTGTAAAACTACAACAATTGGAATCCGCAACTTCTTTAGACATCACATGCCTAATCAAATGAAATACTTAGACATCACATGCCTAACAGTTATAAACCCCGCATTTTAGTCTCATTATCGAAAACACTTTTCAATATAAAGTGAAACTAAACCGCTAGATTTATAACATTCATTCAATTATCACATAACTGTTTGTGAATTCCAATTATTGTATCACATTGCAGATAAACAGAAAATGTTAAACTTTCCGATCGAACATCCGAATGCCCAAGTTTTCCCGATACAGCTCAACACATGAAATAAATCTAACAACATTCAGTTCGTGCCTCAGTACCGACGGTCCAGCCGTAGAAGGGTCAAGCCAACGCCTCACATGTGGCACGCCGTACTGCCCCAAACCCGAAGGTTCAAAAGGCAGTTCAAGACGGTCACATAATCGAGTTAAGGTTTGTTGTCTTCTAGAGGGTCCATCGCGTTACTTGCACTACTTAGAACGTCATTAAACTACGGAAAAATCCAACACTTGGAAATTTCCCGACAGGGGAAAAATTGGGTATTTATATCCGGCCGAACTTTTTAACATATTCTGAAAATTATCCGGAAATACACAAAAGACGAAATTTGATAATCCGATCGAAATACCGAATCCCCAAAACAACCCTGGAAAATTCAACTCTTGAATAAATATTAAAAATTCCCAGGAAAACCACCACAGAAAAATGAGAATTACTGTGAAAATAAAAATGCACAAAACGACAAAAGCGCCGCGCATCCGCCGCACGAGCCATGCTCGTGCCGCGGATCCGCGGCTCTTTGATGGAATTACTCCATCGAAATTCACAGTAACTCTTAGATTAGCCTGCTGATTTTTCTGCATATTTTTAATGTGGAAAAATCCCCGATTTTAGAAAAAGGACAGAGAGCATGTTTGGTTTGGGGTTTCGGGTTCGTTCGGGCTTCAAATTGAGTCTAGACTTCGCCTAAGGCTCTAGCTAGTCTCTGATACGACTGTAGGGTTCCTAGGCACACTATAGAGGTCTCACAAGGCATCGAACATGCCAATATAAAATTTTATGGGTGCCGAGAAACCCTAATACGGATCGTCGGCTAGATTTCTAGGCGAAACTATAAACTAGTTAACACTTTAATTAAAAGTTAGACGCTACAACCTTTGTAGATCCGGATATCCACTTCCTTAGCTCCACGTGGGTGTCCTCTCGCTGTCCATCATGAATCCCGAACCCAATCGTCGGCTTCATCGGAGAAACGGGCGAGCTAGGTCGTCGGCTTCGTGTCAAAGACGATCTACGTCGAGGTTGCACTAGTTCAAGCTCAGACTTCACAAAGTTGTGAAACTTGTGAAGAAAACACCCAAAACAACTTGGCAAGAGGTAGAGGGTGAAGAAATAGGAGTTGGGTTCACTTTAGAATTGGATTTCTCTCACTAGAACTCAAGTTGCCATTAAAGTAGCAAGCTTTTTTCTTTTAGAAGAAGAAGATGATGAAGCTAGTTATGATAAGTTCTATTTTAAAATGAAAAGAAAATACAAACTTATCATAACTTTAACTAGGGTTAAGTGTCGAGAATAATCCATGGTCATTTGAGTGGGTTAGGGTTAAGCATGAAGACAAGAATGGTTAGCAAAGTCAAAGCTTCATGAAGCTTCAATATGAAACAAAAATTGCCACCATTTTCATCTTAAAGTTTATCCAAATAAATGAATAAACAAATAAATGAATAAATGCATAATCAAAACCCTAATCTCAAGTTAACTATGGTTTAATTCTATACACTTAACCATATGATCAAGTATCATCAAACATGATACAAATATGTGCACAAAAAGTATATCACATATACAATGTGTAAATCAAGTGAGAAAAATCCGTTTAAAATGAACCAGTACTAGTTAATGCAAAGTAATATATCAAATATATAATTATACATTAAATCATTAAATCAACACTTGATTCAATGATCCGGTCATGTCGCACATAACCGACTAGTATTCAATATATCGATTTATTGAATCAATGATTCGATAACTAGGTCATATCTCATACAACCAATCGAAACATTAATCGCGAGAATCAAATACGGTATCACATACACGCATTATTCTCGGTCCCGCACATATCTCATATGCACTCCTATTTCGTTTCGCTTGAGCTAGGAAACCTCTGCGTAGGACTCTAAAGACTCGTCAATACGCCGGTAGCAGATGATGATCATATCAAGCACCCACAAGACGCAAGCGGTCTGCTAAACGTAACGGCCACCCGGGTATTGAGCGATCAGAAGATCGACGAGCTAGTCCGCTCACACTCCTGCGAATCCGACCAGTAACACTTACCGTACAGTCCGGTCTCTTCGTCTGATATGTCGCATATCAAGTCTAGGGGTGGTAAACGTCAGACCCCAATAACCGATAAGTCGTGCCGATGTGAGGCTCATAACGGGTCGAGAAACTACTTGTAACACTGACCAGCAAATCTCTGATCAGCCCTGGCCAGGGACTACCCTGTTACGGCCAATCGAGCACAGCGCAACATCAACTCCCAATACCGGGAGAGACGAAACCCCTCCTATCGCTCATTGCCTCCATGTGACTCGGGACTGTACCCAAAGACCACCGTTTTGCACGCCCTCATGGACGTGGTAAGGTGGAGATCAAAGCACAGTGCGAATCACACAAGACTCTATGACGATCTCGGGTCTACAGACTAACCTGTACAAGTGTCACCTGAGAACTGCCATCTGACGTGAGGTATAATACCATCTGGGAGTTCTCGGCGAGTCCGTCCAGTGTACCCAGTCTCCACTGAGCACCCGTACACCATCTCTGATGTCAAACACCAATGGATATGGGATCATCCATCGCCCATCTCATGGGTCGAGAAGCATATACGCTAGTCTACACTGGTATATCGATGCCCCGTCTCGATACACCCACGACTAGGGACCATGAAGGATGTACTTATGGACTACCATGTCCCCACTAGTATGATCTGCATCATAGTCCAGGTAGTCAAGTACACATCCTAAGGGCTTTACCAACATGTAACTATAAGACAGTTTAAAGAGACTAGTGTACATATTAAGATAAAGAGTAACCAGATAGCATACTATCATATCGAGCAAGAAAGTCATCTCTATATATGTCCAAGCATCCAATATAATATACATCATCTGTACAATACTGGCCTCTAGGGCATACATACAACTAACAAAACCATACGGTTGTGTGAATCAAACCTAGTAAATACATACCGTGGAGCAAGGGCTAATTGGGAAATCAGTTTTCTTTTAACAATACACAGTGAAACTGAAACATGTAAATGTTTCGGAGGGGTATCCGGGTATTCCTAGTAATGCCTCTTCCATTATCAGATTCATAACTATAACCGTATATTTCTTTGTCATCTCTCCAAATCCCTTTATATGTTTTTAGTCATTACCTTCTGTACACCACTTTAGGCTAAATGGTTTTCTTCCTTCCCTACCGTTCGGCACCAGCCTATGGTTTGGAAGAAGACTATCCAATAAGCATAATGGGTGTACTCTCCTAATCCTAGGAGTACTCGTAACCCGAGAGAAGGTGAAGATTAAAGACAACTGAATAAACCTTATTCCTATTTGTCCTGAACCAGAAACCATTCCCGAACTGGAACAAGTTCCTTCGAGTTCGTATATAACTATACGATGGAGTATCCAATAAACTGTGGATCTTCGTACTGATATGGATTGTTCTGGAGAAATACAAAGGTGATGTAGGATTGACGAAGAAGTACTTGGTTTGGTCGTGAATAGCAGTCGCAATTTACTTTGCCCTCTTTCTAATCCCTTTATTTGTCTTAACTTATTACCTTCTGTACACCATCGTTAGGCTAATTGGTTTTCTTCATTCCTTACCGTTCGGCACCAGCCTATGGTTCGGAAGAAGACTATCTAATTAGCGTAATAGGGGTAATGTCCTAAACCAAGGAGCACTCGCAACCTGAGAGAAGGTAAAAGGAAAGACAACTGAATAGTCCTATTCATTTTCTCCAGAACCGGAAACCATCCTCGAATCTGTAAAAAGTTTCTTCGAGTTCGTATGTAACCATATGATGGTTTGATCTAATAGAAGTGGACGTTTGTAGTAATACAGGGTGTTCTGGAGAAAAGGGTAAAAGTTGGAGTGGCAATGAGGTATGCAACTCAGACAATCCAAAAGCCAGTGTTTTAAGAAACTTCGTTTAACTTGGTCACTGAGTCATAGTCAAGGGTCGGGTCATGGTCGCTGCCAAAGAGAGAAAGAATAGAAACACTCAGCATGCACTCTCACCTAGATCAGAATGGTTATCAATTTATCTAATCAGGAAACCTCTCACTGTATCGTCAAATTCTCCTCCAAACCTGAAAGAAGAATTAGTCGGGATCACCTGAGGAGTAAACCAACTCATCAGTAGGAATCAGGATCCAACTATCATCGCATGATAATGTGATGGAATCCACTCACGTTATCACACTCAAGAAGGTATGCGCATATCTGGCAAGTTTCAGTTTCTTTAGAAACTCCCGATGTGATTTTTACCCCTAGGACCCAAGTGAGCTTGACGAATAATCAACAAATCAAAAGGTCCTAGTCAAGTTCAACCCGTCATCATCTTGATTGCGTTAAACCCACCCGTAGGACCGTTGATGAATAATCAACAAAGTCGTACGACCGTCCTAACCACTCCACATATCCATGCGATAGAAAAGCACAACAGAGCTACCGCACACTACGTCTCGGCGAATAGCAATGACAAACGTAGCGCGAATACTAAAAAATTCTAATCTGAAACGACGGAGGGCTACGGCTGGTTTTTGGCAAAAAAACTTTAACTTAATGAACTTGATATCGTTGAAGGAACCGGATAGCTTTTTATAAAAATATAGTGGCGAAAACCTTTGCTAAAGAGGTCACTCCCGGTGAAGGGATCTCGGCTCTTTCCCCGTAGAATGAGGTGCAGGATATTCCAACTGAATACCACGATGCAAAGCAAAAATAATCGGCTATAGTGAAGTTATTACCCTGAAGCAAACTTCTGTCCAAGGGGTCACTCCCGGTGAAGGGATCACGGCCCTTGCCTCGTCGACTGAGATGCTGGATATTCATAACCGAATACCACTGTGCAAAACAAAAGTGAACGCCTTTGCAATAACAGCTTTTTGAAAAATGTTCTAACAATATCAGAATAGGTTTGTTTAGCTTGCATTGATCCGAATCAATGCAGTCCCATCAATTAATCACACCACAAAAGAACGAAAATATTATGTACGTATATGCCATCCGCATTCGCCACTGGGTCCCGTCATCACCCGTGAGGTTACTTAAGTAACGACAGAGCGGGGACTGGACTAGCGCGGGGGTAAAACATATACAATATCTACTAGTATATATTTCAATATATAATATTCGTTCAAGGTGTGATAAAATGTAACATCACAGAAATGTAATAAGCACAGAACAATACAGATAATCTAGGATCCCCGGGTTTCATAGAGCCGCTACTGAAACCCGACGTTCCCTTGGTCGTGTGGATAGCCTGTGCAATGAAATCCTAGACCCCTACGGGCGCGGCAAGTTATCCGCCAAAACCTGAAGCGAGGTAGCCCCCTACAGCAAAGTGAATGGAGCACCCAGCACTTCACGGAATCCGGTAACTTGAGCACCCCTCCTTGGGTTAACCTATACCCCCTACGAATGCGGCGAATGGCCCGCCAATTCTAGAGTAAATCCCCCTCCGTCTCAAAGCCATGAGATGCGAGCTCGTTGCCCTCTAGAACCCGGCTATCCGTGCACCCGACCGCTGGGTAATCCTAGTACAGAAAGTAAAATATAAAACGAGTACATCGACCTCAGCCCGGTCCTGCCCCAAAAGAATAATATACAAACAGGCAGTGACGACAGTCAACATGTCGGACGCTTGCCCCACAATATCAAATGTACAAATACAACCAAACTGTACTACCATTGCATCCAAGCTATCCACCATAACAAATCCGCAACATCACAGCACAACACAGAACATCAATGTGAATGTCACGTTCGCAAATCAGTCTAAAAGGGCTATAGCAATTAGACAAGATTTACCGATCAAATGACATTCAGAGTCGCAGATATAAAGTAAGCACTGTGAACTAACATATTTAAAATTTTCGATCGACGAAATTTCCCGAAGTGGGCCCCAAGCACAAATTCCCAGTACTCAAAATAATCTGGGCTAAAACTAAAAATACCAGAAACCCCAATTCCGGTCAGAGACCACTGCAGAAAATTTGGTGCATTGTTGCTACAGTGGTTCGGCGGAACCGCGGCCAAAACAAGGGTAATGCCGTGGTTTCGCGATGCTATAGTGACATCATGCTACGAAATTTCTATAGTGGTCTTAGAAATGCCTGCCTGATTTTCTGACGTACTAAAAAAAAATTTTAGACGACAAAAAAAATTCGACAGAAACTGCACAAATTAGAATCGCAGTTTTGGAAATTTCGTTTGATCGAAGTTCTAAACACGTTAGAGCAAGCTAGTAAAGGTTAATGGCGTGGCTCTGATACCATGAAAGTCTACGGTAGCGCCCCGGCCGTCTGTCCGAGGCCAAAATGCGGAAACGAAAACATTTTCAAAACTTGAAACCGGCGCTATCGCAGACTTTAATCCTGGATCGAACCATTAACCTATAACAAGCAACTAGAGAAAATTTAGAAAAGCTATACTGATCGATCCGTGTCCTTCGGTCTTTAGCCACCATCCCTAGCTCCTCGTGGCATCTTCGATCTCCGGTCTCCTCATCAGAAAGGGCACTACATCTTCGAGTATTTTTGCGGGCTCCCGCTTCATCCGAAGCAACTCGGATAAGAAGTTTGCTGGCTGACGTGTCCAAGGCGATGTAGAGAATGTGTGTGATCACTTTATCTCAAGCATCCATTGATTCTCAACACATGAGAGTGTATGGATGGAGGTTGAAGATGAAGCCATCAATGGAGGTTGTGAGCTAGAGGAAGAAGAAGAAGAAGAAGCTTTTTTTTCTTGTGTGTTGTGCGTTAAAATGAGAGAGTTAGTATGAAAAATACAAGACAAACTCTTCATATGGCAGCCCTCTCTCTCTCTCCCTCTCATTTCAACACTCAAATCCATCAATAATGTGACGCATGCACAAAGAAAGAGACCATGAGTCATCACTTGTGCATGTGTCACAATTAATGCTCTTCATGACGACTAAAGCTCACAATTTCCATTTGTAAACATTAACCCAAATGTTTACAACAATAAAAAGATACGGCAACATCTAAAGTAAACTCGTGACGGATCACAAGGATACCCCTCACCTGTATATACATATCTGCATCCGCATTCCGACTGAATGCGAATGCGATGAGACTAAAGTAATCCAACAAATCTAATATTAGGATCCGGCTTAAACCAAAGCCCAGTAATCTGATCCGCCCGATCATGATCCGTGCACTACTGCACGTATATCATCGAACCCTGCCAGATATCATACGACATCTACAACGTTTCGCCCAAAACATAAGAAACTGTCTGTGGGGGACTCTAAAGACTCGACAATATTTTGGTTGTGGATTTAACCACTAGCACGTCAGAGGCACTAGCCGTACGTAACGGGCTACCAGGTATTTACCAAAAGGGAGGTCGATGAGCGAACTCATCCTGACACCCTACTGAGCCTGTCAGTGACAATATCCTTACAGTCCGGTCCGTTCGTCTATGAGCATCGCATGTCGGTCCTAGGGTTTGGTAAAAGTCAAACCCCCAAAAGCGGTACAAGTCGTGTCGGAGTGCAGCCCAGAACACCCTGAGATACTACTGGAATACCTGCCAGTAAATCTCCTACCTTGGCCAAGGACTTCGCGTAATAGCTCTCCTAGACACAGCGCGATCTCACCCCCAATACCGGGAGAGACGAAACCCCTACCGATCCGCTCACTGCCTCCATATGGCTTGGGACTATACCGAACTAAAACCTGTTTGCACGACTCCTTTGAGACGTGGTAGGGTAGTAATCAAAGCACAGTGGGAACTCACACGAGACAAATGACGATCTCAGGTCGATGAACTAACCTGTACATATGTCACCAGGGAACTTCTATCTGACGTCAGGTATAATACTAACTAGCATGTTCCCGGCGAGTCCTGTCCGGTGTACTCATAACCCAATGAGCACCTGTATACAACTTAGGTGATCCAACTGACACCAATGGCTTGTGAGACCGGCCACTGCCCCTCGTCGGGGTCTCGACTATATACACTAGTCTACTAATGGAGTATTATTGCCCAGTCTCGAAACTTCCATGACTAGGGACCTTTTAAGGATGTGCTTATAGACCCCAGCTCCCACGTATATGATCGCCATCATACTGCTGGTAGTCAAGAAAGAATCCTAAGGGCTCTATCAATGTGTAATAGCGACCTATAAGGTCACATAAAGCAGTACACGATGATAAAGATAAACCAGATATCAAACTATCATCTTGAGTAAGACTGTCCAACCGGTATAGGTGCTCCCTCAATCATTGCAATCACGTGCCTGTAATCCAATAATTGACACTGAGGGCACTACATCCAACGACTAGAACCCCGGAATACGAACTTAGAAACCCGATATCGGAGGAATTATGGATTCTTCGAGTGTAAAATGAAATCTGCTATCACCCGGAGCCTCTGAAAATTATTTTGCAAGTACAGAGGAGTGTGCAGGCACCAAGGATGCTAACCCTAAGACCCCAGCCCCTGACTCCACCTTTTGACCGCAAATATAATCTTTCTGGCCGCAAATTGCGGCCAGACCTAGTCCAATTGGGTTCGTGTTTGGTCTGTAGCTCCATCTCCTGTAAACTAGACCCTTGGCATATGCGAAATTGACCAATTTGACCAAGGGTAAAATCTGGGACCATTTTCAAGAGTTGCTGTTTCGATTCAGGGTTTCGTTTTCCGTATTTTGAATTCTATATTTTTGTGATTTGTGTTGTATTCGATCACTTGACATTTGTACGTCGAAATCGAGTGTTATTTGGTGGTTTTGAAAGCGTAGTCCACAGGTTCTAACCTATTGGCTTTAAGCTTGTCGTTTTGTTTTGAATTGGGTTTTAATGCGACACGATACGTTATGTTGTGTAGGTACCCCTAAGAAGACTTTGATACGACAAGCAAGCGCGTTGCGACGTCGGCAACGGAAAGCGAAAAGCAAGGTGAGTATATTATATCTACGGGGGAAGTCGGGTGGATGGCGTATAGCACCCCCGCAGTTCGTAGCATAGTGTATAGTATTATATTTTTATGGATATATTTATATGGTATTGTGTGGTTATGATTATCTAGATAGACTTTGGGAGTCATGGATAACTTTAGTGTAATTGGATGATGGTGTCACTAGTTAGTTTAGTCGCGAGCCCTAGAATAAGGTTTACACTCACACGCACACACAAGCTTACTTGTTATACTTGTGCATATATAGGAATATGTATATATATACGTATACCTACACATGGATGATGAGTATTGTATATGATATTTGTAGATGAGTCGAGGAGATTGGGCATGGTGCCATGAGATCGGTGATATGATGTGGTTCGTATTATGAGATACGGCATGAGATTTTAGCGGGCCTTTGGAGGTGTGTTTTACACACGCATTTATATTTATATAGATGGTATCAGTTGTACTATACTTAGATCAGTACCCTATTTCATGAGCAATGATGATAAGGATACCAAATAATTGATGAGATAACTGTGAGATTCGACCCGTACCCAGATTTGGGATGTCGTACGACGGATTTACATACGAGCTATATATTGATGATAGATCCGCACTCTTTACTCGAGGATGTCATAATATATATTGTGCCGTATGTGATACTATTGAGGCGGGATCACCGACTATTATATTTATATGTATCGACTCTGATTTAGGTGGCTTCCTTACCTTTCGATTAGTCCTGTAGTTTACTTATTGATGTTAGACTAGACTCGAGTCATACCTATTTCAAAACTAACGAATCGTGAGTATTTTAAAGAAAGGCCAAGAGATTCTATAGATATTTCAAAGGATGTACCTCTTTTCTTAAAAACACTGTAACCCCTATTTTTCCAAAACACCACGATTCGTGTGATTTTAAATGGGAAACTGTATGACTCTAATAACTAATCTAGATTCCTTATTGTTTCATTTACATTCCATTTCCATATATTCATGTGGTTATTAGCGCATTGCATGCTTATATACTTGTGAGTTATATTATACTTAACCCATGCTGTCAGGACACCAGCACCATTATCGATGATGCGTATGCTCCACGCACACTTGCTTGCCGGCTCACACACTTCATCATCGATAATTTCCATTTCACTACACAGTAGGATTGTTGTATCAGGATATGACCCCTTGCATGACATATTTGTGTACATACATATTGTACACTCAAACTTGTATACACAAATATTGTACACCCATACTTGGATACATACGTATTTGCACATACATAGATGATTCTGGCTTGATTTTGGAGATTTGGGAACCGCAAGATATATTTCCAAACTGGATTCATTTTAAAAGAGCGGGTTTCCCTCGATATGTGCATATTACTGTTCCATGTTGCATGATATACAGATATGCTTACATTTCTGTTATATGTCACATAAATCATGCATTATGCTTTTACGCATTAAAATATGCTGTTTTCATGAGATTTCTGGATTTGAGAACCGTAGTCATTTTAAAAAGAAAGTATGTTTTGTTTTAAAAACCTGGTTTCTCTTGATATGATATTTCAGTGCGTCCACCATGCGTTTTCTCGGTTCTGAGACATGTGACAGTGATACCCGATTTGAGGAGCTGGATGAGGCCGATTGCGGGTACATGGTGGACCCGGTATAGTCCTCCGCGGAGAGAACGGATTGCTGTGCTGCAGACGGTGAGCCTGGCAGTGGGACTACTACATACCGGTGATAGTATTTGGGCTCAACAGATATCTAGAGGATACCGACCGGAGTCGAAAGATGATATGGGCCGATACGCACTGACAAAGCCCTATATATATATATGAGGATTTACGTGCCGATGCTGGGCACAGGTTTCATGATTTTTCGAGTGTCGATGCTGGACACTCAGGTTCCATGATTTTGATGTGTCGCGAGGGACACACGTTGATTTATATCCTCATACTTCCTTGCATATGCTTTATGATATTTACATGCATGATGTTTTTTGTCATTGGTTGATGCGTGGACGAGATCCATATGCATACAGACATTGATTACATAGTTGGATGATATCCACATACTTATAGACTTCTTGATATAGTTGACATTGGTTCAGGTTGATTACATTGATCATACATCATATTTATGATATGTTGCTACCTGAGATACTGACACGAGCACTTGGTATTACACTGATGTGTTGATATTTATCCTTGCCACCTTGTTATGCTTCAGACTTTATCATTTTGAGGATATATATTTTTACTGATCGTTTGACCTAGGATTGAGCCATACATACGATTTCTGCTCTGCGATGTATTCTACTCACGAGTTGGCAACTCACCCCCGTTGTGCCACAGTTCTTGCAGGTTTTGCCGTACAGGTTTCATTACGGTTTCTCACACACTACTTCCTTTCTGGGTGATTACTTTGGTAGGTGGGTTAACTCGCATCGTGACCACTATTGTACTTATTTATTTTCAGTCGTATCTAGTAAAATTCCATCAACCAGACTTGTCTATTTATTTTATACTTAGAAACCAGTTGTGTATTATTTCGATCTTAGAGTCGCGCGTTGTAGTATCATGGTTTTCTTGATGATTTTGAGTTTCCTTTCGAGTTTTGATCCTCGCTCTTCGTCGTTGTATATTATATTGCTTCCGTGGTTGTGACCGTCGATTGACAAAGAGCTAGCTCCCGCTTGGGGATACCTTTTATCATTGTACATATATCATTCATGTTGTACCCCGTTGGGGGCCAGTATTTACAAAGGAAAGTCTGCCGAAATTCTCAGAAAAGACATGGGATTTTTAAAATGCATATTCTGCTTATGTTATTTAAAAACACTTGTTTTAAAACTAGTTTTCTAACTTCTTCCTTAAAATGGTTTTAGATTTCTGGGCTTTTGGCTTACTCGAATTAGATGAGGTCCTATAGACTTCTTATGATTCAAGGGCCAGTCACGTGCTATTTCGGGTCGTGACAAAATCATCTGGTTTTTTACGTACGGCAAATATTTACTTTGAATATCCGTCGTTATGCACCAATTTCAAACTGATATATCTGTATGCTTATTTTATAAAGTGAGATATAATTTATTGAAATTATGTCTATGACATTTACCTATATCAATGGTGATTAGGTAAGGTGCATTCAACAGCGGTGTAATTCTTCTTAACCATAGTACAGTTTTCAACCTATGACACACAGGGTCTTAAGTTATTGAACTCAGGGGACTTCTAGAAAGTATTGTATGTTGTCGAGTGTCCCTTAGGACAAAGGGGTTGGTACTCATACTATATTCTATTTACTCATAACTTCTCTAGTTCTAGACAAGTATTTCAATGAAATACAAGGTTCAGTTTTTGAGAAGTTATAGATATAAGAATAAAGTAGAGAACTATTTGTTGGAAGTATCAGGATTCTTCAAGGTAGTTGAAGATGTAGATACTTGTGTTTGGTGTTCCGTTGAAAGTAATGGTTTTTGAGAACTTTCTTCTCTTTCAGATTACTCATATATGTATGCACTCCTAGTTGAGTAATGTTGATTGGCCTCAATCCATTTGGTTGATATGCACTGGAGACAGCTGAATGATTTTGAACCTGGTTCCAATTAAATTAGTGCTTTTGGTTCGATATTGGATATATATAGAAATAATTTATATCTTAACGATGTTAAGGTATAGGGAGTTGTCGGCTGATGCTTAAAACCAGAATCCAGATAAACTCGAGACACGTTTCAGTAATGGCAGTTTGTAGGTTATTCCGGGCTTTGATGAGGGTTAACTTTCTACCATCAGGAAGGTCAATAGTGATATTGTTCTTGACTCGCCACAGTTTTAGTAAAATGGATTTTTTTCAGAAAACAGAAGTGGGAGTATGGTAGAACTGGAAGTGATTCCAGAGCCATAAATGATCATTGAAGATTTAATAGAGCCTAAGGATTCAATTGGATTTGATATTCCATTAGCCACTCCGCAGATTTGGTGGGTAACCTCAGGCAGCCGAGAGGTACTTCGGTCTTCTCAGATACGGTGATAGGGAGGTTCTTGTTTACCCGGACTTGTCAATGCTGATGTTCTAGACTATGAGACCCGGCAGGAGGATGAGTATAGCGTCGTTCTAAACTAGCTTTAGAAGTGCACGTGTTTATGACTCTGCCAGAGGGTTGTTCTAGTCAGTGGGAGCAGTGGAAGCATAGTGGGCAAGTAGCTTATGTCTATTTATAGACTAAAACAAGTATAGAGGAGATATATTATCTATTTTTTATGTGACAGTCATAGGACTTGACCTCTTCAAAATAGGAGATGGATCTGGTGAGAAGGTAGTAGAGAGTGATGCCTAGGTATTTGGGATGACATGCACTTGATAAGAAGAGATATTCCTATACTAAGATCGGTTATACTATGGTTGTCACAAGGTGGTTTCTCCAAATAGAATATGGATATAATATCAGGGATTCTGGTGACTAGATCTATGGTTTTAGATCCAGATTTGGGAGGTGTCCCAATTTGTGTACTTGACACTATTCTAAAGTGTTTTAGAATGGATGACTCCTGGCATAGTGGTGTGCCTGCAGGTGATGCTGTCACCCACTCTAAAGGTGTCTTACAGACTAAATGGGAGAAGGATCTGCATGATTAGCATATTACTTGCTTAGGCAATTGAGTTAATCATGAAATGTCAAGTACCACACCAGATGTTGTTTTTGCACTAGCTGCAGTAAACATATATTAATCCAATCCTAGAGAAACATTGGGAAGCAGTTATGAACATAAATGGATGTTCCAGGGATACAGTAACGGCAGCCTCCTTCAGGAGACGGTTATCATTTCAGACTTCCAAAGTGACCTGGTGTAACGCCTTGAAAAGTCGTTTTGGTGTTTTCTTGAAAATCGGTGAAAATTCGGTATTTTTCCGAAAACCGTCCTTTTTGTTATTTTACAGTTTAGGACTAATTATACCTAAAATGGATAGGTAATTGCTTGTTTTTAGTAGCTAATGAGTTAATTATGAAATTCTGGTCGTTTAAAATTTTTCCCTAATTTTTTCAATTTTTAATATTATTTTAAGCCGGTAAGAAAATACATTAAATTAGCGATAAATACAAATTTAAATGGGCTAAATTTAAGCTTTAAAATCATGTTAATTAAAATCTAGTTGTAACATAAATTTTTAGTATTTTATATCAAGTTTTAACTAATTTTTATATTGGAAAACGGAATTTATTGAATTTTAGCTTAAACTTGCAATTTTGGACTTGTAGGGGGGTCTTTTTGCATGGGATTCTTTTTGTAACCTCTCACACTCATCCTCACTCCATCATGGCCGGCCCCACCTTGGCAGCAACCCATTCCCCCCCCCCTCTTTTTGACTTTAACTATTGTGATTGAATGGTTTTGAATAGGATTAAAATATAGTAATTTGGGTATGGGTTTTTAGTGAGATATGAGGGCTTTGACTTTGGATTTTTCTCTCACAATTTCTTCACAACTCCCCACTTCTCTCCTCTGGCCGAGAGCTTCCCAGGTGCTGTCCCGAATTTCCCTTCTATTTTTCCTTCCAAAATTCATCACAATTCCATCAAAATTCAACAAAAATACATAGATTTCTTCACAAATTCAACACAAAACCCTATTCTATCCCTTCTCAAGCCCAAATTGGTTTAAATTTTGGAGAAAAGAGGCAACTTTGGAGGCTAAGTGCAAGAGGTTCAAAGCATGTGAGGTGAAAATTCTAATCTAATTGTTATTTGTAGTTAAAGGGTGCTAATTTAGGACTTGCATGTTGTGTTATTGTTTAAATTATAGCTAAATCCTAATCTAGTTTTTTCTAGTTCTTGGTTTGAAATTAAATTAGGGTTTAGAACACCATTATGAGATTAATTAAGTTATTTTATTATCTAGTTATTATACAAACCTAATTTAAGAGATTACTTTGCTTATGTGGGCATCGATATGTGTTAATTTATGTTGTTCAAGTGTGAAATTGGATTTAATTGCTAATTACAAAAAAAATCAAGAAAGGATTGTTTATGGAAAAATATGATTTGAAGCATTGTAATGTGTTATATTTAAAGTGACTGTGGTTAACTAGTTATGCGGTTACTTGTTATGCTAGGTTGTAATCCCTTTTGTCGCAAAACGGCGATGTTGCGCCGATTTGTGGAATGTTGGTGCTTGCTTGTCTTACTAAAATTTTGTAGTGATGTATGTGCGACATCGTGATGTTATATTTTTGGCATATCCTATGACTTTTAGGATGTGTGAGGGCGGATTTTTGAGTGTTCGGGTTTTAGTTTTTCCGGGCGACCATATCGACGTTTTAGTTAGTTTTTGCGATTTTCGCGTGTGTTCCGCGCACCTTGTGCACGTTGTACCTAGCTTGTGAACGTTAGTATTTTCGTTAGGGATTTGCGTCATTCTTGGTATGTGATCTTATGTTTGGTATTGATGTAAATTCCAGGTTCGGTCGCGGAGACGTCAGACGCGGCACGAAAGGGGAAAGCGGTGATTGGACGTGACTAGCTAGAGATTCCGGTGAGTAGATGTAACATCTACAGGGGACTATCGTTGGATGGCGCAAGTCACCCGATAGTTTTAGTAGCTTAAAAAGATTCTTAGTAATGTTAGTAATTAGGGGTGTAATACTTGTATGATTATTTCCTACATTCATGCCTTATATTGACATACATAAACGAACCCATTCTATAGGACACATGCACCATTGCCCAGGGTTTTTATATGCAGCACGAGCACTATTCATGCTCACACACACACCCTGGTAATTGCCATGCCACCACACTAGATAACCTTTAAATTGAAACCTTTTACTATAATTGATACTTAAACTTGCGCTATTGCTTTAATTCCTTAAAATGAAATCGTAGGATTGCTATTCATGTGCATGTACTTCATCATATTATTTGTTCATGCCTAATCTATTAATCACACATCGCAACTTGATTATTGATACCATATGCATTCATTATCATTGACATATGCACTTATGAGGATTTCTTGAGATTTTATGATATTTCTGGATTTCAAGGGAAAGCCGCAAAATTTCTAAACTTATTATATTTCTAAAATATGTAAATTGCGGTATTCTAATGATGTAAGTGTCGTCCACCATGAGTTTGCTGTGGTTTTCGAGATCCATGTCGAGGAGTGGAGGAACCGTCACGGGTACATGGTGGGCCCGGTAAGGTACCCCGGGGCAAGAGGAATGTGGTGTTGACGTTGAGCCTGGCAGGGGACGGATTACCTACCGGTGACTGTTTGGGACGGCGGATATCCAGAGGATACCGACCGTGGCCGCGAGATGATGAGATATTGATATTTGAGATGGGTCAGCCGGACGGCTGAGGCCAGAGATACATTGATATGAGATTTGAGATAGTTTTGAGGTGTCGATGCTGGACACAGATTCTTGTTGATTCTATTGGTATTGTGCTGGTATTCAAAAAGAGATTCCTAAAGGAAAAACATGATTCTTATACTTACACATTCAGATCATGAGTTGATTCGTATTGTATTCATACCTGCTAGTATATTCATATTGCATACATACCTGCTATTATGTCCTGCCTTACCTGTATTTGAGATGCTAGGATGCTTGTGTGCATGCATTCGATAGCCTGTGTAGATGTTATTTATTACTCACGAGTTGGCAACTCACCCCCGTTGTGCCACAGCCTTTTTCAGGTCCGCTCCGTCAGTACAGTAGCGGCGGGCGCACTTGCTTCTTTTGCCTGGACTCGAGGTTTTGCTCTTAGGTGGGTTATATTATTATTTTTGCACCACCTTGTATATTCTTTGTATCTAGTGTACTCTATCTACTGTTTCTACCAGTATTGTTGTATATTGACCTAGAGAGCAGACTGTGAGATTTGTGGACTTTTTATGCTGTATTTTGGGGGCGAGCTCACTTGAGTCGACATACTGTTTTTCTTATGCTTCTTTATGATTATTTTGCATGTTATTGTTTTATATTGCGTGGGATTTGTGACCTCCTTGTGGCGAAGAGCTAGCTCCCGCTTGGGGATGCCATATTTGTTGGATTCATATATATTCTTGTTGTACCCATTTTGGGGGCCAGTATTTACAAAGGAGACTCTGCCGAAATTTTCGGAAAAATTGATATTATTTTTAAAAAAGGCTTGATGTGACTCATTTGATAAACTCGCTTTCAATTGATTAGTTTTCCTTCATTCTTTTGCTTATTTGGTTTTGGTTTCTGGGCTTTGGATTGCTTATTTACGGATGTCTTGAGACGTTTCGAAACTTAAGTGCCAATCACGTTCCGTACCCTGCGGGTCGTGACAAAGTTGGTATCAGAGCGATAGGTTTTACCTTTTTGAGTGTAGGATGACCCTTGGTAGATGGAGTAAGTGACTTAAGTAGGGTAACGTAGCGTGTGTATGTCCGCGGCATACTTGCGATACGGTACTCCGCCTAAGTGACTTTAGGATATACTTGCTTGAAAATTCCTTCTTCAATTCCGTGTATCCTATGATCCTATTGCACTGTTCTTATTATCCGTTTTCCTGTAACAGCCACTATGCCGCCGAAGGCTACGAGGGCACAGAGGGCTGCCGCCCGAGACGAGATTCGAGCTGGCACGTCCGAGACTAGGACTGAGCAGGGTGGTATGCCTACGCCGCAGGGACAGACCGATCCACCTTCCCCAGGCCGTATGGATAGGCTCGAGACTGGTATGGAGGAGTTGCGACAGATGATGGGGAGCATGCAGGAGCTATGTCAGATGGTAGGATCGCTAGTTGCAGCCAGTCGTACACCGAGGCCGGATGACGCACCTACTACATCCCAAACTGCTATGATACCTGCTCCTACTACTACCGCCGTGACCATCCCGGTTTCACTACAGGATTTCATGAGGCTGAGACCTCCAGTATTCACCGGCACCGAGGCAGCGGAGGACCCACAGACGTTCCTTGACAGTTTAGCCAGGATCTGCCGTTCGCTGAGATGATCGGATGATCGATGGGTAGAGCTTGCGAGTTTCCGACTAGAGGGTCTCGCGCAGACATGGTGGGAGTCAGTCTTGAGAGGTCGAGCTGCAGGTCTACCGCCTATGACGTGGGCCGAGTTTACAGCGGTCTTTCTAGCTCGTTTCCTCCCAGAAAGCGTTCGTGACGCCAGAGCTCATAGCTTCGAGGCCTTAGTCAAGACACCTGGGATGATGGTGTCTGAGTATGACATCCAGTTTACACAGTTATCCCGATATGCTCCGTATTTGGTGGATACCGAAGAGAAGATGGTGAAGAGGTTCGTACAGGGACTTGATGCCCAGCTATATCTTGCCATTGGCGCCCAGCACTACGACACTTATTCCGCTGCTATGGATACGGCATTACGGATGGAGGCACGCATATCACAGACTTCGGCCGTTTCTGGGCCGAAGAGGATTCACACCGATGTACCGTCTCAGAGGCAGCGCGCCAGATTCTTTCCGAGAGATAGGCCTGGCAGAGGATTTGGTCGGGGACAGTTATATGGTTCATATCCCCAGGGACAGCAGCCGTCGCCAGGGTGTTTTGGGTGCGGGAGTCCGCACTATCTTGTCAGAGACTGTCCGGCGAGACGACAGGGAGCAACGACAGTTCCACATGTGACCCTACCACCATCACCACCCCCTCATCAGAGAGACCTACTTCCTACCACCGGTGATGCTCCATGCCAGTTAGGTGCACCCAGAGGCCGTGGACACGGCGGTCCTGTTCTGAAAGGACGAGGAGGCAGAGGCCGAGGTCGAGGTCAGCCCGCTATCGGTGGAGGACAGGCCCGAGTTTTTTCTTTGACACCGCAGGATGCGCAGGCATCCAATGCCGTTGTGACAGGTACCTTGCCAGTTTGTTCTTTCAACGCTCGGGTATTATTTGACCCAGGTTCCACACATTCGTACGTCTCTACACACTTTGCACTGATGTTGGGCCGTGAGTCGTCGTCGTTAGATCATTCGCTTGTTGTTGTAACTCCGGTAGGCGAGTCGTTTGTCGCTCGTTTTGTTTTTCGATTGTGTTCCGTTCGTATCGGGGAGAGGGATTCATCAGTTGATTTAATTCTCCTCGATATGTTGGACTTTGATGTGCTTCTGGGCATGGATTGGCTAGCCACTTGTTATGCTTCGGTGGACTACCGCGAGAAGGCAGTCATATTTAGCTTTCCGGGAGAGCCAGTCCTTGTTATTCAGGGAGACCGCAGCGTCACCCTTCCCAGCTTGATTTCGTCTCTTCACACTGGTCAGCTCTTGCGGAAGGGATGTCAGGGATTCTTAGCATATATTTGTGATACTCGAGCTGCAGAGGTTCCGTTGGACTGGGTCCCGGTTGTTTATGAGTTCCCTGATGTTTTCCCTGATGAGCTACCCGGGCTACCGCCCGAGCGCGATGTTGAGTTCTGCATTGATTTGATTCCCGGCTCGGGACCTATTTCTATACCGCCTTATCGGATGGCCCCGGCAGAGCTTCGGGAGCTGAAGGATCAGTTGCAGGATTTGTTAGATAAGGGGCTTATTCAACCTAGTGTTTCTCCGTGGGGTGCTCCGGTCCTGTTTGTCAAGAAGAAGGATGGAAGTTTGCGCTTATGCATCGACTACCGCCAGCTGAACAAAGTTACCGTTCGTAACAGATATCCTTTGCCACGCATTGATGATTTGTTCGACCAGCTTCAGGGTGCGGGGTATTTTTCGAGGATCGACTTACGATCAGGATACTACCAGCTGCGAGTCGAACAGGAGGATATACCGAAGACAGCCTTCCGTACACGCTATGGCCACTACGAGTTTTTGGTGATGTCGTTCGGACTCACCAACGCCCCAGCAGCATTCATGGATTTGATGAACTGTACATTCAGGCCGTATCTTGACTTGTTCATCATCGTGTTTATCGACGATATCTTGGTGTACTCCCGGAGCAGAGAGGAGCACGAGCAGCACTTGCAGATTACGTTACAGACTCTGAGGGAGCACCAGCTGTTCGCAAAGTTCTCCAAGTGTGCATTCTGGCTGGACAGTGTCGAATTCTTGGGTCACGTGGTTTTGAGAGACGGCATATGTGTGGACCCGAAGAAGATTGAGGCTGTTCAGCAGTGGCCCCAACCTACATCGGTTACTGAGATCCGTAGTTTTCTAGGCCTGGCAGGCTACTACAGGCGTTTTGTTCAGGACTTCTCCCGTATAGCTGCACCTTTGACCGGTTTGACCCGGAAGGGAGTTCCTTTCGTTTGGACAGAGGAGTGCGAGCGCAGTTTTCAGCAGCTACGGACTTGTTTGACTACGGCGCCGGTATTATCTTTGCCTCGGGATCAGGCGGATTTGTGGTCTACTGTGATGCTTCGCGAGTGGGGTTAGGATGCGTATTGATGCAGCATGGCCGGGTGATCGCGTATGCTTCGCGGCAGTTGAAGAAGCATGAACAGAACTACCCCACTCACGATTTGGAGATGGCTGCAGTGGTGTTTGTACTGAAGATTTGGCGACATTACCTATATGGAGAGTCGTGCCAAATATTCACAGACCACAAGAGCTTAAAGTACATATTTCAGCAGCGAGACCTGAACCTCAGACAGCGTCGTTGGATGGAGTTGGTGAAAGACTACGACTGCGAGATCCTATATCACCCAGGCAAGGAGAATGTGGTGGCAGATGCGTTGAGTAGGAGGCCCGGGGGTACTCTATCCTTTTTGCGCAGTGCAGAGGTAGTCGTCGGCAGATTGGCAGATGTTATGCGACAGCCGAGTTGAGTTCGAGTTCACTCAGACAGGGGGACAGCTCGCGCATGTTCGTGCACGCCCACAGTTGCTTGACCGTATATATGAGGCACAGCGCAGTGACGACCGTTGCTCAGAGATCATGGCACAGATGGGACAGGGCAGATTTTCCGAGTTCGTGATTGACGATCAGGGGATTTTACGCTATGGATCTAGACTGTGCGTACCAGATGCTGATGGATTACGGCGCGACATTCTTGAGGAGGCACACCGATCAGTGTATAGTGTCCACCCCGGTTCCACCAAGATGTACCATGATATGAGAGAGACCTACTGGTGGGACGGGATGAAGAGGGACATTGCGGAGTTTGTATCGAGATGCCTGACTTGTCAGCAAGTCAAGGCCGAGCACCAGAGGCCCGCGGGAGAGCTACAGCCGTTACCCATTCCGGAGTGGAAATGGGAGCAGATTTCGATGGATTTCGTTGTGGGTCTACCCAGGACCAGTCGGGGGTATGACTCCATCTGGGTGATCGTAGATCAATTGACGAAAGCGGCTCACTTCCTGCCAGTGAAGACGACTTTCAGCTTCGCTCAGTATGCCCAGCTTTACATCGACGAGATCGTGCGGTTGCATGGCGTACCGACTTGTATCGTGTCAGATCGAGGCACCCAGTTCACCAGCCGACTTTGGCAGAGACTTCAGGAGGCTTTGGGCACTCGTTTGAGCTTCAGCACAGCGTTTCATCCGCAGACCGACGGACAGTCAGAGCGGACCATTTAGACTCTCGAGGACATGCTCAGAGCTTGCGTTTTAGACTTCGGCGGTAGCTGGGATCGTCATTTACCTCTAGTGGAGTTCTCCTACAACAACAGCTTCCAAGATACTATTCAGATGGCACCTTTCGAGGCATTGTATGGGAGGAGATGCAGATCGCCCGTCTGTTGGACAGAGCTCAGCGAGAGCAGCATTTTGGGGCCGCAGCTTGTTGAGGAGACGACAGCGAAGATACAGTTGATCCGAGACCGGATGAGAGCGGCTCAGAGCAGGCAGAAGTCGTATGCAAACAGGCGCCGTCGCAGATTAGAGTTCACAGTTGGCGACCATGTTTTCCTGAGGGTCTCTCCGATGAAGGGCGTGATGCGATTTGGGCGAAAAGGAAAGCTTAGCCCTATATTCGTAGGTCCCTTCGAGATCCTTGAGCGTGTCGGCGCTGTTGCATATCGTTTGGCCCTTCTACCCAGCTTTCCCGATGTTCACCCCGTCTTCCATGTTTCGATGCTCCGCAAGTACCTTCACGACCTTTCGCATGCGATTCAGCACCCGACAGTCTAGCTAGAGCGCGGCCTTTCTTTTGCAGAGCAGCCGGTGGCCATCCTGGATCGGCAGGTGAAGAAGTTGAGATCGAAGATTATACCAACCGTCAAGGTCCTTTGGCGTGGCCCGAGCAGCGAGGAGATCACCTGGGAGACCGAGAGCGAGATGAGGAAGAAATATCCCCATCTCTTTGAAGGTACGCGTAGTTATATTTTTAAATTCGGCGACCGAATTTCTTTAAGGGGGGAAGATTGTAACGCCTTTAAAAGTCGTTTTGGTGTTTTCCTGAAAATCGGTGAAAATTCGGTATTTTTCCGAAAACCGTCCTTTTTGTTATTTTGCAGTTTAGGACTAATTATACCTAAAATGGATAGGTAATTGCTTGTTTTTAGTAGCTAATGAGTTAATTAAGAAATTATGGTCGTTTAAAATTTTTCCCTAATTTTTTCAATTTTTAATATTATTTTAAGCCGGTAAGAAAATACATTAAACTAGCGATAAATACAAATTTAAATGGGCTAAATTTATGCTTTAAAATCTTGTTAAGTAAAATCTAGTTGTAACATAAATTTTTAGTATTTTATTTCAAGTTTTAACTAATTTTTATATTGGAAAACGGAATTTATTGAATTTAAGCTTAAACTTGCAATTTTGGACTTGTAGGGGGGTCTTTTTGCATGGGATTCTTTTTGTAACCTCTCACACTCATCCTCACTCCATCATGGCTGGCCCCACCTTGGAAGCAGCCCATTCCCCCCCTCTTTTTGACTTTAACTATTGTGATTGAATGGTTTTGAATAGGATTAAAATATAGTAATTTGGGTATGGGTTTTTAGTGAGATATGAGGGCTTTGACTTTGGATTTTTCTCTCACAATTTCCTCACAACTCCCTACTTCTCTCCTCTGGCCGAGAGCTTCCCAGGTGCTGTCCCCAATTTCCTTTCTCTTTATCCTTCCAAAATTCATCACAATTCCATCAAAATTCAACAAAAATCCATAGATTTCTTCACAAATTCAACACAAAACCCTATTCTATCCCTTCTCAAGCCCAAATTGGTTTAAATTTTGGAGAAAAGAGGCAACTTTGGAGGCTAAGTGCAAGAGGTTCAAAGCATGTGAGGTGAAAATTCTAATCTAATTGTTATTTGTAGTTAAAGGGTGCTAATTGAGGACTTGCATGTTGTGTTATTGTTTAAATTATAGCTAAATCCTAATCTAGTTTTTTCTAGTTCTTAGTTTGAAATTAAATTAGGATTTAGAACACCATTATGAGATTAATTAAGTTATTTTGTTATCTAGTTATTATACAAACCTAATTTAAGAGATTACTTTGCTTATGTGGGCATCGATATGTGTTAATTTATGTTGTTCAAGTGTGAAATTGGATTTAATTGCTAATTACAAAAAAGATCAAGAAAGAATTGTTTATGGAAAAATATGATTTGAAGCATTGTAATGTGTTATATTTAAAGTGACTGTGGTTAACTAGTTATGCGGTTACTTGTTATGCTAGGTTGTAATCCCTTTTATCGCAAAACGGCGATGTTGCGCCGATTTGTGGAATGCTGGTGCTTGCTTGTCTTACTAAAATTTTGTAGTGATGTATGTGCGACATCGTGATGTTATATTTTTGGCATATCCTATGACTTTTAGGATGTGTAAGTGCGGATTTTTGAGTGTTCGGGTTTTAGATTTTCCGGGCGACCAAATCGACGTTTTAGTTAGTTTTTGCGATTTTCGCGTGTGTTCCGCGCACCTTGTGCACGTTGTACCTAGCTTGTGAACGTTAGTATTTTTGTTAGGGATTTGCGTCGTTCTTGGTATGTGACCTTATGTTTGGTATTGATTTAAATTCCAGGTTCGGTCGCGGAGACGTCAGACGCGGCACGAAAGGGGAAAGCGGTGATTGGACGTGACTAGCTAGAGATTCCGGTGAGTAGATGTAACATCTATGGGGGACTATCGTTGGATGGTGCAAGTCGCCCGATAGTTTTAGTAGCTTAAAAAGATTTTTAGTAATGTTAGTAATTAGGGGTGTAATACTTGTATGATTATTTGCTACATTCATACCTTATATTGACATACATATACGAACCCATTCTATAGGACACCTGCACCATTGCCCGGGGTTTTTATATGCAGCACGAGAACTATTCATGCTTACACACACACCCTGGTAATTGCCATGCCACCACAGTAGATAACCTTTAAATTGAAAACTTTTACTCTAATTGATACTTAAACTTGTACTCTAATTGATACTTAAACTTGCGCTATTGCTTTAATTCCTTAAAATGAAATCGTAGGATTGCTATTCATGTGCATGTACTTCATCATATTATTTGTTCATGCCTAATCTATTAATCACACATCGCAACTTGATTATTGATACCATATGCATTCATTATCATTGACATATGCACTTTTGAGGATTTCTTGAGATTTTATGATATTTCTGGATTTCGGGGGAAAGCCGCAAAATTTCTAAACTTATTATATTTTTAAAATATGTAAATTGCGGTTTTCTAATGATGTAAGTGTCGTCCACTATGAGTTTGCTGTGGTTTTCGAGATCCGTGTCGAGGAGTGGAGGAACCGTCACGGGTACATGGTGGGCCCGGTAAGGTACCCCGGGGCAAGAGGAATGTGGCGTTGACGTTGAGCCTGGCAGGGGATGGATTACCTACCGGTGACTTTTTGGGACGGCGGATATCCAGAGGATATCGACCGTGGCCGCGAGATGATGAGATATTGATATTTGAGAAGGGTCAGCCGGACGGCTGAGGCCAGAGATACATTGATATGAGATTTGAGACAGTTTTGAGGTGTCGATGCTGGACACAGATTCTTGTTGATTCTATTGGTATTGTGCTTGTATTTCAAAAGAGATTCCTAAAGGAAAAACATGATTCTTATACTTACACATTCAGATCATGAGTTGATTCGCATTGCATTCATACCTGCTAGTATATTCATATTGCATACATACCTGCTATTATGTCCTGCCTTACCTGTATTTGAGATGCTAGGATGCTTGTGTGCATGCATTCGATAGCCTGTGTAGATGTTATTTATTACTCACGAGTTGGCAACACCCCCCCGTTGTGCCACAGCCTTTTTTAGGTCCGCTCCGTCGGTACAGTAGCGGCGGGCGCACTTGCTTCTTTTGCCTGGACTCGAGGTTTTGCTCTTAGGTGGGTTATATTATTATTTTTGCACCACCTTGTATATTCTTTGTTTCTAGTGTACTCCATCTACTGTTTCTACCAGTATTGTTGTATATTGACCTAGAGAGGAGACTGTGAGATTTGTGGACTTTTTATGCTGTATTTTGGGGTCGAGCTCACTTGAGTCGACATACTGTTTTTCTCATGCTTCTTTATGATTATTTTGCATGTTGTTGTTTTATATTGCGTGGGATTTGTGACCGCATTGTGGCGAAGAGATAGCTCCCGCTTGGGGATGCCATATTTGTTGGATTCATATATATTCTTGTTGTACCTATTTTGGGGGCCAGTATTTACAAAGGAGACTCTGCCGAAATTTTCGGAAAAATTGATATTGTTTTTAAAAAAGGCTTGTTGTGGCTCATTTGATAAACTCGCTTTCAATTGATTGGTTTTGCTTCATTCTTTTGCTTATTTGGTTTTGGTTTCTGGGCTTTGGATTACTTATTTACGGATGTCTTGAGACGTTTCGTAACTTAAGTGCCAGTCACGTTCCGTACCCAGCGGGTCGTGACACCTGGATGACAGAGTGGCTTTCAGAGTTATAGTTTTTCTCTCTTCTGAGAGACAGTATGTTGGACAGGTGGTCCAAGCGGATACTGAAGGAAGGCATGGCGCAGGATACTGATTAAATTCAGTGGACGATACAGTCTAAGAAGTTTGCTGAATTTGGAGTTCATTTGGGAACTGAGTCCCATCAAATATCCAGACAAATTCTAAGACATGTATTGCTGATTTCGGGAGATAGGTTTCTCCACGAAGTTGAGATATAGAGAGATACAGAAAAAAACATTGGAGCGGATCTTCTCACTGAGGCTATTTCTCGAACGCAATAGTTTCGCAAATGGGCTTTACGAAACTGGTTAGTAGAGAAGTTGGGTGTTCGGTATCACACGGGCTATGAATATGCGACACCGCAATAATTGGACTTAAGTGCAAGTGGGAGATTGTTGGCTATAGTGCCCTCAAGGCAATTATCGTAGTCGTAAGCGGGTGATTATGATAATTGAGAGAGGACCTATACCGGTAGAACATTCTTACTCGAGATGATAGTATGCTATCTGGTTTATCTTTATCATCATGCTATTACATATTAATAGAGCCCATAGGATTTATGCTTAACTACCGGCATTATGATGGCGATCATATACGTGGGAGCTGGGGGTCTATAAGCACATGCTTAAATGTCCCTGGTCGTGGGAGTATTGAGACTGGGCATAGATACTCCAGTGTAGACTAGTGTATACTGATCGAGACCCCAACGAGGGGCGGTGGCCAGGTCTCACAAGCTATTGGTGTTAGTTTGATCACCTTAGATAGTATACAGGTGCTCATTGCGTTATGAGTACACTGGACGGACTCACCGGGAACCTACTAGTTGGTATTATACCTATTGTCAGATAGCAGTTCCCAGGTGAAATGTGTACAGGTTAGTCTGTCGATCTGAGATCATCATTTGCCTCGTGTGAGTTCCCACTTGTCACGTCCCAAAATTCGTCCCGTGACCGGCACTTGACCACGTAACGTCTACAGGCTTAACGCGATTAAGTAAGCCGAAACCCAGAAATCAAAACCATTAAAAGTAGTGAGTGATGAAAACATTAGTGTAAAACATTTAGAAAACTCGAGTAAAAATATTTAAAGTTTAAGTTATTTTCTTAAAAATTTCGGCAGCTCCTCCATTGTAAAAATTAGCCCCGAAATGGGTACAAGACATGATACAAGTAAAATGACATATAATATGTTGGATATAGTGCCCTCAATGTCAATTATTGGATCGCAGGCACGTGATTGCAATGATTGAGGGAGGACCTATGCCGGTAGGACAGTCTAACTCAAGATGATAGTATGCTATCTGGTTTATCTTTATCATCGTGTACAGTTTTAGGTGACCTTACAGATCACTATTACACATTGATAGAGCCCTTAGGATTGTTGCTTTACTACCAGCAATATGATGGCGATCATATACGTGAGACTTGGGTAGTCTATAAGCACATCCTTAAAGTGGTCCCTAGTCGTGGGAGTTTCGAGACTGGGCATCGATACTCCATTAGTAGACTACTGTATACAGTCCAGACCCCGACGATGGGCGATGGCCGGTCTCACAAGCTATTGGTGTCAGTTAGATCACCTAAGATGTATACAGGTGCTCATTGGGTTATGAGTACACCGGACAGGACTCGCGAGGAACATGCTAGTTGGTACTATACCTGACGTCAGATAGCAGTTCCCTGGTGACATTTGTATTGGTTAGTTCATCGACATGAGATCGTCATTTGTCTCATGTGAGTTCCCACTATACTTTGATTACTACCCTACCACGGCTCAAAGGAGTCGTGCAAACAGGTTTTAGTTGGGTACAGTCCCGAGCCACATGGAGGCAGTGAGCGGATCGGCAGGGGGTTTGGTCTCTCTCGAGATTGAGGGTGAGATTGCGCTGTGTCTAGGAGAGCCATTACACGAAGTCCTTGGCCAAGGCAGGAGATTTACTTGTAGGTATTCCAGTAGTATCTCAGGGAGTTCTTGGCTAGACTCCGACACGACTTGTACTGCTTTTGGGGGTCTGGCTTTTACCAACCCCCTAGGACCGACATGCGATGCTCATAGAGGAACGGACCGGACTGTACGGATATTGTCCCTGATAGGCTCAATAGGGTGTCTGGATGAGTTCGCTTATCAGCCTTCCTTTTGGTCAATACCTGGTAGCCCGTTACGTACAGCTAGTACCACTAACATGCTAGTGGTTAAATCCACAGCCAAAGTATTGACGAGTCTTTAGAGCCCCCACAGACAGTTTCTCAAGTTTTGGGCGAAATGTTGTATAGGTCGTATGGTATTATGGCAGGGTTCGATCATATATGTGCACTTGTGCACGGTCATGAGCGGATGGATCATACTAGTGGGCTTTGGTTTAAGCCGGATCCTAGTATTAGATTTGTTGGATTACATTCATCTCATCGCATTCGCATTCAGTCGGAATGCGGATGCAGGTATGTACATACAGGTGAGGGGTATCCTTATGATCCGTCACGAGTTTACTTTAGATGTTGACGTATCTTTTTGTTGTTGTAAACATTTGGATTAATGTCTACTTGTGGAAATTGTGAGTGGATTTCATGATGAGGTGCATTTATTGTGACACGGACATGTTTAGTGACTCATGGTCTCTTTATTTGTGCTAATGTCACATTAGGATTTGTTTATTGTGTTGAATTGATGGATGGAGAGAGAGAGGGCAGCCATATGCTTGTGGTTGGCTCTTGGCTTTTCCTTCTAGAGCTCACAACAATAATTTAACACAATAACAAAGCAAGCCTCTTCTTCTTTCTTCCTCTAGAACACATCTTCCACCAATGGCATCATCTCCAACCTCCATCCATACACTCTCATGTGTTGAGAATCATTAGATGTCAAGAGACAAAGTTATCATACACATTCTCTACTTCATCTTGGACACGTCGGCTAGCAAACTTCATGTCCGAGTTGCTTTGGATGAAGCGGGAGCCCGTAAAAAGACTCATTGATGTGGTGCCCTTCCGACGAGGAGACCGGAGATCGGAGATGCCGCGAGGAGCTTGGGATGGTGGCCAAAGACCGAAGGACATGGATCGATCGGTATAGCCACTCTCACTTCTTAGTAGTTAGCTAGTTTAGCGTTAATGGTTCGATCCGGGTGAAAGACAACGATAGCGCCGGTTTTCTAAAAAGTTTTTGTTTCCGCATTTGGCCTCGGATTGACGGCTGGGGCGCTACCGTAGACTTACAGGGTATCAGAGCCACGCCATTAACCTTTACTAGCTTGTTCTAACTTGTTTAAAACATCGATCAGACGAAATTTCCAAAACCGCAACTCCATTTTCAATGTTTCTGCCGAATTTTAAAAGTCGTCGAAAAATTATTTTCAGTATATCAGAAAATCGTGCAGGCTTCTTTAATACACTGGAAGAAATTTGGAAGCACGATCCTACCATGAGACTGCGGAACCGCTGTGAAACTGGCATGTTTGCCGCGGTTGCGCGGCGGAATGATGGGAACAGTGCACCATTTTTCTTCGTGGGGTTTTTCATATGGAATTGTGGTTTCATGATTTTTTTGTTTGGGCCCAGATTTGTTACAGTACTGGATTTGTGCATGGGGCCCACTTCGGGAAATTTTGTTGATCGAATATTTTAAATAAATTAGTTCACAGTGCTTCCATTATATCTGTGACCGTGAATGTCATTTGATCGGTAAATCTTGTCTAATCGCTATAGCCCTTTTAGACGGATTTGCGAACGTGACAATCACGTTGATGTTCTGTATTATGCTGTGATGTTGCGGATTTTTCGTAGTGGATAGCCTGGATGCAATGGTAGTACAGTTTGGTATTATTTGTACATTTGATATTGCGTGGCGAGCGTCCGACATGTGCACTGCCGTCACTGCCTGTTTGTATATTATTCTTTTGGGAAACGACCGTGTTGAGGTCGATGTACTCGTTGTATATATTTTATTTTCTGTACTAGGATTACCCCGCGGTAGGGTGCATGGATAGCCGGGTTCTAGAGGGCAACAGGCCCGCATCTCATGGTTTTGAGACGGAGGGGGCTTCACTCTAGAATTGGCGGGCTATTCGCCGCACTCGTAGGGGGTATAGGTTAACCCAAGGAGGGGTGCTCGAGTTACAGGATTCCGTGAAGTGCTGGGTGGTCCATTCACTTTGTTGAAGGGGGCTGTCTCGCTTCAGCTTTTGGCGGGTAACTTGCCGCACCCTTAAGGGTCTAAGATTTCATTGCACAGGCTATCCACACGACCAGGAGAACGTCGGGTTTCAGTTGCGGCTCAAAGGAAACCCGGGGTTCCCAGATTATCAGTACTGTTCTGTGAAGCTTATTACATTTCTGTGATATTGCATTTATCACGCCATGAGCGATTATTATATATTGATATATATATACACTAGTAGATGTTGTATATGTTTTGCATCCGTGCTAGTCCAGTCCCCGCTCTGTCGTTAGTTAAGTAACCTAACGGGTGATGACGGGAGCTAGTGGCGAATGCGGATGGCATATACATACATCATATTTTCGTTCTTTATTGGTGTGATCAATTGATGGGACTGCGTTGATTCGGATCAATGCAAGCTAAACAAACTTGTTTGATGTTGTTGGAACAATTTTTCAAAAAGCTGTAATTACAGAAATGTTCTCTTTTGTTTTGCACAGTGGTATTCGGTTATGAATATCCAGCACCTCAGTCGACGAGGAAAGGGCCGAGATCCCTTCACCGGGAGTGACCCCTTGGACAGAAGTTTGCGTCAGGGTAATAACTTTACTATAGTCGATCACTTTTTTCTTTGCATCGCGGTATTCGTTGGAATATCCTGCACCTCATTCTATGGGGAAAGAGCCAAGATCCTTCACCGGGGGTGACCTCTTTAGCAATGGTTTTTGCCACTATATTTTTATAAAAAGCTATCTCGTTCCTTCAACGATATCAAGTTCATTACGTTAAAGGTTTTTCGCCAAAAACCATTCGTAGCCCTCCGTCATTTCAGACGGGTAGCACATAGTATTCATGCTATGTTTGTTGACCTTCGTCAAGGCATAGTGTATGGTAGCTTCTTTTTACCTTTCTGTTGCATAGATAGATGCGTTGGTTTAGGATAGTCGTACAGCCTTGTTGGCCTTCGTCAAGGGCTTGTACAGGTGGGTTCAAATTAACCTGGAAAATGATGGGTAGAACTTGGCATGTGACTTATGATTTGTTGACCTTCGTCAAGGTCATAAGAGCATGGGGTAAAAATCACATCGGGATTTTCTAAAGAAACTGAAACTTGCCACGCATGTGCATACCTTCTGGAGTGTGATAACGTGAGTGGATTCCATCACATTATCATGCGATGATAATTGGATCCCGATTCCCACTGATGAGTTGGTTTACTCCTCCGGTGATCCTGACTAATTCTTCTTTCAGATTTGGAGGAGAATTTGAGGTTACAGTAGGAGGTTTCCTGATTAGATAAATTGATAACCATTCTGATCTTGGTTAGAGTGCACGCAGAGTGTTTCTTTTCGTTTCTCTTTGGCAGCGACCATGGCCCGACCTTAGACTATGACTCTGTGACCAAGATTAACCGAACCTTCTTAAAACACTAGCTTTTGGATTGTCTGAGTTGCATACCTCATTACCACTCCTACTTTTACTCTTTTTCTCCAGATCATTTCGTATCACTTTGAACTTCCACTTCCATTGGATAAAACCATCGTATAGTTATATACAAACTCAAAGGAACTTGTTCCAAATTAGAGGATGGTTTCCGGTTCTGAAGAAAATGAATAGGACAATTCAGTTGTCTTTTCCTTTTACCTTCTCTCAGGTTGCGAGTGCTACTTGCATTAGGACGGTACACCTATTACGCTAATTGGATAGTCTTATTCCAAACCATAGGCAGGTTCCGAACGGTTGGAGCCTAACGATGGTGTACAGAAGATAATAAGTTACGACAAATAAAGGGATTAGAAAGAGGGCAAAAGTAAATTGCGACTGCTATTCACGATCAAACCAAGTATTTCATCGCCACTCCTACTACACCTTTGTATTTCTCCAAGACACCCCGTATCACTACGAAGATCCACAGCTATTTGGATAAATCCATCGTATGGTTATATACGAACTCGAAGGAACTTGTTCCAGTTCGTGGATGGATTCTGGTTCAGGAGAAATAGGAATAAGGTTTATTCAGTTGTCTTTTATCTTTACCTTCTTTCGCATTGCGAGTGCTCCGAGGATTAGGAGAGTACACCCATTATGCTTATTATATAGTCATCTTCCAAACCATAGGCTGGTGCAAAACGGTAGGGAAGGAAGAAAACCATTTGGCCTAAAGGTGGTGTACAGAAGGTAATGACTAAAGGCATATAAAGGGATTTGGAGAGATGGGAAAAAAATACACGGTTACAGTTGTAAATCTAATAATGGAAGAGGCATTACTAGGAATACCAGGATACTCTATCGAAACATTTTCATGTTTCAGTTTCACTGTGTATTGTTAATAGAAAACAGATTTCCCAATTAGACCCTTACTCCAGGGTCTGTATTTACCAGGTTTGATTTTCACGTCTGTATGGTTTTACAGATGTTGAGTGGGAGTAAGTTATTGGGAATTAGGTGATCATCCTCATTATATCAGGATTTGTTGTAATTGGTGATATTTGAGGAAATCGCCTGGGTGTATTGCCGGACGACAAATGTTTGGTTTTGGATATCCGTTGTTATGCACCAATTTCAAATTGATTTATCTATACGTTTATTTTTATAAAGTGAGATATAACTTTTTGAAATTATGTCCATGACATTTACCTATATCAGTGGAAGGTTAGGCAAGGAGCATTAAACAGCAGTGTAATTCTTCATAACCATAGTACAGTTTTCAGCCTACGACGCACAGGTTTTGAGTTATTCAACTCTGGGGACTTATACAGAATATTGTATATCGTCCAGTGTCCATTAGGACAGAGGGGTTGGTACTCGTACTATATTCTGTTTACTTATGACTTCTCTCGTTCTTAGACATGTGTTTCATAGAAATACAAGATCTAAGTTTTGAGAAGTTATAGGTATAAGAATAAAGTAGAGAACTAGGTGTTGCAAGTATCATGATTCTTCAAGGTGATCGAACATGTAGATACTTTTATTCGGTATTCAGTTGATAGTAATGGTTTTGAGAAACTTGTTTCTCTTTCGGGTTACTCATATCTGGATGCATTCCTAAGTTGAGTATTGTTGATCGGCCTCTCTCTATTTAGCTGACATGCACTGGAGACAGTTGCATGATTTGAATCTGGTACCAATTAAATCAGTGCCTCTATTTCTATATTGGATATAGAATAGTTCGTATCTTAACAAAGTTAAGGTACGGGGAGTTGTCCGGCTTATGGTTAAAACCAGACTCTGGATAACTCAAGGCGCGTTTCTGTAATGGCTATTTGTGGGTTAACCCGGGCTATGACGAGGGTTGACTTTCTACCATCTTGAAGATCAATAGTGATATTGTTCTTGACTCTCCAAAGTTTTAATAAAAATGGATTTTTTCATAAAATAGTATTGGGACTATGGTAGAACTGGAAGTGATTCCAGAACCGCAAACGATTACTGAAAATTTGATAAGAACCTAAAGGTTCAATCTGGTTTGACATTCTATTGGCTACTCCGCAGATATGGTGGGTAACCTCAGGCACTCGAGAGGTACTTCGGTATGCTCAAAGACGGTGATAGGGAGGTTCTTGTTTTCCCAGACTTGACACTACTGTTGTTCTAGGCTATGAGACCTGGAAGGAGGATGAGTATAGCATCATTCTAAACTAGCTTTGGAAGTGCACGTGTATATGACTCTGCTAGAGGGTTGTCGTAGTCAGTGGGAGCAGCGGAAGCATAGTGGACAAGTAGCTTATGTCTATTTATGGACTAAAGCAGATATAGCGGAAATAGATCATCTATTTTTTTAATGTGATAGTCATAGACTTTGACTTCGTCTAAATAGGAGGTGGATCTGTTAAGAAGGTAGTAGGGTGTGATGTCCTGGTATATGGATGACATACACACAGTAGGAAGTGAAATTCCTATACTACGATCTGTTATACTTTGATTGTCACACAGTGGTTTCTCCACATAGGATATAGATATAATATAAGACATTCTGGTTACTAGATCTATGGTTTTAGATCTAGATTTGGGAAGTGTCCCAATCTGGGTACTTAGACAGTATTATAAAGGTGTTTTTGAGTGGACGACTTTTGGCATGGTAGTGTGTAAGTCCAGGCCACGCACCCCACGAGCTTGCGGTGAGACGGAATGTATGAACAACAATTATCAAAGCTTCGTAACACGGACTTGAGCACACGGATCGTGTCTAAACCATTACTATCAAACTATGAAAGGTTTAACTACTCTGATTCGAAGTCATACCTCACGTTACATGTCCTTCGGGTCATCATCGCTGTCTTCCACCCCTCGTCGGCTCTATAGAACATGGGCACCTCAACGGCCTCCTCGAGTTAAAGACGATCCACCCGAGAGTCTATAGTACGAGCTCTAATTTCAAATCTGAGATAACTACGGCTTCTAGTTTGCTAATCTAGAAGTCCTAGAGGGTGTAGAGTATTTAGATAGATTACTTAGTCACTTAAACCCTAGGATTCTCAACTTATGAAAGCTTTTAGGGTTTGAGGAAGAAGATGAAGACTTGAGGAGAGAGAGCTTTTGTGATAATGATATGAATAATAACTCATGAAAGAATATAATGAAGCATAAAAATATCTCTTGACCAAATATCTCGAAATATCTTGTGAGCTTCATTTAATACTAAGGGTGAATCACCTCATGAGTTATTAAGCATTTAATGAAAACTTACACCTCATCTCTCCACCTCATTTGTGTTTAATCCAAAAGAAATAAATACAAATGAGTCATCCTCTTCTAGAAGCTTCCCGACAAATAATGAGACTGCCCCTCCCATCCGTATTTACAAAAAACTCGGATAATCTTTGACTGAATAAATCCATCTGTATAATACTAGAATCTGGCTTAAACCAAAGGCCGCTAGTATTGTCTGCCCGATCATAATATGTGCACAAGTGTATGTAAGTGATCGCGGCCCTGCCGTAAAACCATACGGCCTCTACACCTTTTGCCCGGTGTAGGGAAACTCTCTGTGTGGGACTCTAAAGACTCGACACTACGCTGGCAGTGTGTTTAACCACAGGCCACAAGCGGTACTAGATGTACGTAACGGTCCACTGGTAGATTTCGATATGAAGGACAATGAGGAAACCCATCCAAAATCCAACTGAGCCTGATATGACAATCTCCGTACAGTCCGGTCTGTTCGTCTAGGACTATCGCATATCGGGCCTAAGGGGCAGTAAACGTCAGACCCCTAATAGCAGTATAAGTCGTGTCGAAGTGAAGCCCATTACACCTTGAGAAACTACTTGAACCTACCAGTAAATCTCGCTTGCCCTGGCCAGGGACTTTGCGTAATGGCTCTTCATACACAGCGCGATATCAACCACCAATATCGGGAGAGACGAATCCTGTCTAACCGCCACAGCCTCCAAGTGCTTCGGGACTGCACCCAACTACTACATGTTTGCACGACTCCTTTGAGCCGTGGTAAGGTAGTAATCTAAGTACAGTGGGAACACACCCCAGGCGAAGTAGCAGTGTCAAGTCGACGGACAAAGCTGTACTCATGTCACCTGGGAACTGCTATCTGATGATGGGTATAATACCAACCTGCAGTTCCTGGCGAGTCCTGTCCGGTGTATCCGTAACCTAACGAGCACCTGCTTGCTATCTCCAGTACAACGTACTGATGGCTATGGGATAGACCATCTCCCCAACTGGGATGAGAAACGTACACACTAGTCTACTCCGGAGTATCGATGCCCTGTCTCGATAATCCTACGACCAGGGACCTGTATAGGATGTTGCTTATAGACTACCCAGTCCCCACTTGTATGACTGCCATCACAACGCTGGTAATCAAGCAAAGATCCTAAGAGCTCTACTAATATGTATAAGCGATATGTTAAAAGAAACATATGCACATATTAAAGTAGACTCAAACCAAATAGCATACTACCATTTTTAGCAAGACTGTCAATACAACTGTGAATATCCCAAGCTTCCATTAGGTAATATACAAACTAGTATGATACAGTAATGGCCTCTAAGGCATAAACACTAACAATCACCCACTTGCACTAGGGCCATGTACTGGCATATCGCAGACCTATCATCTCGAATAGCCTCTCGAACTGCGTCTGAGGAATGGCCTTTATGAATGGATTGGCAGTGTTATTCTCTGTATGTACTCTCTTTACCTCGGTCTCCCGGCGATCTACGATCTCCCTGATCAGGTGATACCGCCTTAGGATGTGTCTGGACTTCTGATGGGACCTGGGTTCCTTTGCTAAAGCTATAGCGTCGTTGTTGTCGCAATACAGAGGTATTGGATCAACAATGGTAGGAACCACCTGATGTTCTGTGAGGAACTTCTTCATCCAGACAGCTTCTTTTGCGGCATAGCAAGCAGCTATGTACTCCGCTTCCATCGTTGTGTCAGCAACGGTGTCCTGCTTGGAACTCTTCCAACGGACCGCCCCTCCATTGAGGGTAAAGACATAACCCGATATGGACTTGGAGTCATCCTTGTCACTCTGGAAGCTGGAGTCAGCAAAGGCCTCAATCTGGAGGTCTTTTCTGCCATACACCAAGAACATCTCCTTAGTCCTCCTCGGGTACTTGAGAATGTTCTTTACTGCTATCCAGTGCTTTTCCCCTAGGTTTGCCTGATACCGACTTACAACGCTCAATGCATATGCTACATCTGGTCTGGTATATAACATCGCATACATTATAGAGCCTACCGCAGAAGCATAGGGTATAATCGACATGCGATCCTTTTCCAAATCAGTCTTTGTAGACATCTCTTTGGAGAGGTTGATTCCGTGAAAAGCCGGTAGGTTAACGCATTTAGAATCTTCCATACTGAAACTTTTCAATATGGTGTCTATGTACCAGGACTGCGAAAGTCCCAACAGCCTCTTTGATCTATCACGATAGATCTGGATCCCCAGAATGTAGGTGGCATCACCCAGGTCCTTCATGGAGAACTTCTGTGACAAGAATCTTTTGACTGACTGTAGCATAGGAATATCATTTCCTATTAGGAGAATGTCATCCACGTACAAGACGAGGAATACTACAGCTCTCCCTACAATCTTACTGTATATGCATGGTTCATCTGGATTCTTGATAAAGTCGAATTCTTTGACAGTATCATCAAAACAGATGTTCCAACTCAGCGATGCTTGCTTTAGTCCTTAAATGGACTTAAGCAACTTGCACACTTTATCGCTGCTCCCACTCTGAATGAATCCCTTTGGCTAATCCATATAGACGCATTCTTCCAAATTACCATTTAGAAAGGCCGTCTTTACGTCCATCTGCCAGATCTCATAATCGTGGAAGGCAGCAATGGCAAGAAGGACCCGAATGGATTTGAGCATAGCCACTGGAGAAAAGGTTTCGTCATAGTCCAAACCAGGTCTTTAATAAAAACCCTTTGCAACTAGTCCAGTCTTATAGGTTTCAACCTGTCCATCCACACCAATCTTCTTTCTGAAGATCCACTTGCATCCTACGGGTTTTACCCCATCTGGTGCAATGTCCAAAGTCTATACTTTGTTAGTGTACATGGACTCCATTTCGGTCCGCATTGCATCCAACCATTCTACCGAGTCGCCGCTCTGAATGGCTTGCTGGATGCTCGTAGGGTCATCATTATCAATGATGCAATTCTCTTGATCCCTGTCTATGAGAAAACCATAGTATCTCTCAGGCGGATGAGACTGCCTACTACTTCTGCGGATAGGCGCTGGTATGTCCCTTTCTTCTGAAACTTCTGGCTCTACCATACTTTCAGTAACAGCCTGTGGTTCTGGAATTTCTTCCAGTTCTATTGCGCTTCCACTCTTCTGATTTTCTAAAAATTCAGCTTCCAAGAAGTGGGCATGACGAGAAACAAAAACCTTTTGTTCCTCTGCGTAATTGAAATAATACCCCTTGGAGTTCTTTGGATATCCCACAAATTTACACTGTACTGAGCGTGCCTCGAGCTTGTCCGCATGCTGCTTTTTAACAAAAGCTGGACATCCCCATGTCCTAAAGTGTTTAAGACAGGGTTTCTTCCCACTCCACATCTGATATGGTGTGGTAGGCATAGTCTTGGTTGGAACCTGGTTCAAAAGATATGCAGCTGATTCTAGTGCATAATCCCAGAAAGATCGCGGTAACTCAGCCTTACTCATCATGGAACGAACCATATCCAATAGGGTTCGATTCCGCCTTTCTGATACACCATTGTGTTGTGGTGTGTATGGAGGAGTAACCTGAGAGAGAATTCCATTCTCTTTTAAGTATCCCAGGAACTCGGTACTTAAGTATTCACTACCTCGATCAGATCTCAGTGTCTTGATACTTTTGCCTGTCTGTTTTTCAACTTCATTCTTGTATTCTCGGAATATCTCAAAGGCCTCTGATTTATGCTTCATCAAGAATATATGTCCATACCTAGAGAAATCATCCGTATAAGTAATGAAGTAGGAATAACCACCTCACGCATGTGTATACATTGGACCACACACATCGCTGTGTATGAGTCCCAAGAGCTCGCTCGCTCTTACTCCGGGTCCAGTAAACGGAGACTTTGTCATCTTTCCTATGAGGCAAGATTCACAAGTAGCTGTCACGACCCGAAATTGGCCCGTGACGGCCCAAGTACTACGCAACGCCCTAAAACGTAACGTAGTAAAAGAAAGCCAAAACCCAGAAATCTAAACCATAAAAATACGGGAAAGATAATATAAGTTTTTGAAACATTTGAAATCGCAACCCAAATTCTTTAAAAGTCCTAATTTCTTTCTTTAAAATTTTGGCAACACCCCCTTTTGTAAAAACTAGCCAAGATGAATACAATATAAATATACGACGCCGTAGCGAAGAAATAAGGACAATAGAGAGAAAGCTTTACATAAAAGACAACAAAACCACAAATAATATACAATATCGTCCTCACCAAGTCTCTAAGTCAACAACATAATAGTAGATGGAGAATACAAGATGCAACGAATGTACAATACAAAATACAGATAACCACCAAAACCCACCTAAGGAAAATAGTACTGTGAGCTGATGTGGTATCTGTAGCAAAAGATGATAGCTGAATAGCGGAATAGCCTGCCTCGACTACTCTGGGGAACAACCTGAAACACCTGTGGCACAACGGGGGTGAGTTGCCAACTCGTGAATAGTAGATAACATATGCAGGTAATCGCAGGAATGTACGTACAGCATGAATCTAAGGTATGCGATTACAGAAATAACATGTCATGCAAATGCAAAATAATGGAAAGTACTCTAGCAGGTACAATCAATATGTGAAGCAATAGTAACATGACAATAGTATGCAATAACCATGCAATAAGGATATGTGAATGTAGGTATGCAACTATCATAAGGGGACACTAACAGGTACTACCAATATATGAAACTGTGCATAACATAGATAAGTGTGAGGTGTGGGGTAAAATATGTCATTCTACGGGAACCTGACATCGTGGTAGGATCACAATCCATCAAGACACTCAAATCCCAATTCCTCAAATCAGCCCCCACATTGGGCACTCACATCATATAAGTCTCACATCTTCTTAATGTACAATATCGAGTAATCTCCTATATCCCGAATGTACAATCAACAATCTCTTTCATATCCAATATCCAATCTCAATGAATCACCTATATCCCAAGTAAGTTTCTAACATCCTAAACGTATATATATATATTTGCAGAAATAAATATGATGGGGGCAATACACATATATTAGCGTCCCATTCCACTAATATTGGTGTAAGGGTATATATAACAACGGCTAATCCCCTGTTATATATACAAATGTGTTTAAAAGAAATATCATGAAAACAATGTGCCAAGCATCGACACAGAAATCCTGATAGGTACGTATCATACGCTGTCCCGAAAGCACGAGTGCCTAGCTCTGACCCTCGCCTTTCGACGTATGCATATGTGCATGACTGCCAACGGTGTCTCCATGACCCCCACCGAGTCATTAGTACTGTCACCGGTAGGTACTAGCCCACTTCCAGGCTCAATCGGCAACATCCATCGATCTTCTTGCCGAGGGGAACCATACCGGGCCACACCATGTACCCTCATACGGCAATCACACCTCGTATAGAGTATATAATCAGAACCGATAAATCTCAAGGTGGCTGCGCAAATATCATATCAAGGAAACCGGGTTTTTCAATGTATGCATAATTTCATGAACTCCCGCGGTTCCCAAATCCAGAAATCATCATGTGAAATCGAAATAACAATGCTCAAATCCGGAAATAAATATATGCTATATATCTGAAATGCGAGCATATAAATGAGAATATGTAGCTGAAACCAGATGTATATGAAACCAATAAGGTACAACTAAGTAACATCAGTAAAGGTAAATATATGATTGCATCTGAATATGTGTGTAACATACAGGTGTAGCAATGTATAGGTATCTACCTATACGAACTGATGTCGTATACCCCCATGGGTATAAGAAAAAATATGAGTAAGATATACCTGTAGATGTATCGTAAAGGGTATGTGTACCTATCACTAATGGTACGATACTCTATAGGTATATAGGTATGATAATGTCATATGTGACAAGCAGTATGAATCAATGTCACAAGGTCCCTAACCAAGCAATATAATGTCTATAATGGTTTGTGTGTGACATGGCAATTATTGACGGTGTGTGTGTAGCATACAATCCATGCTCGTGCAACATGAACCGTCAATAATATGTGCAGTGTCCTACGGCTTCTAGTCACAGTATAATTGTATCAAGGAAATAAAATAAAGGCGCAATTCTAACAATGACGTAGAATATGCGACAAGTATTAGAATCCTAGCCCAGACGCATAACGCCATGCGGGCGATTCCCCTGTTGATGTTAAATCTACTCACCTACACTCCATGCTAGGTGAATCCTACCATCTGCTCCCCCCTGTAGCAGTGTCCGTAGTCCCTGCCTGCAAACCAGCAAATAAGACAAGGAAATCACATATAAGCCAAATATTCCGCAAAACGCGATATCGAACCAAAATGAGAAACTCGCGTCGCGAATTAAACGCGCGTGTGCACGATACGCTAAAACGTGTGTGTACGCGTCTAAAACCATCGCGACACGCCGCGATATGCTGGATCAAAGAACCCTCTCACGTATCGCGCGTATCGCGCAAACACAACGAACATCAAATACGATATATAGTCCAAGATTTTCCTACAGATCAAAACTTACAAAACTAAACATGCCAAAACACTACAATACACTGCAGACTACCCTACACAAAACCCCAGCATCCAACTCACCTTCCTAGCCGCAATTTGCGGCCGGATTGAATTAATTGGCGGCCTGAGTAGGGAGAAGGTGGCTCGTGTTCTTGTGGTGGTATCTAGACCTAGGTAGCATATTCCAGTTTCCTCAATTTTGTTCTGTAGGGTCCGGATCAAAAGCAGATTACAAATACCCAGTATATCACTTTAAAAACACTAATTTAGCACAAAAGCAAAACCTATGGTATTTTAGTGTAATCTAGGATATTTCTCATCTGAAGTGACCCTGTTAACACTAAAATAGGCTAGGTTTACCCACTCAATCATCACTTAATCAAATTTCCACACAAAACACCATAATTAGCACTAAACTAGCTAATTAACACTAACTGACACCAATTAACACATAAGCTAGGCAACTAGGGGATTGGGTTCAGAAATATACCCTAAAGAACCCTAGAGAGCAGGTGAAGAAGTAGAGAAGAGCTGCTATAGGTTGCTGGAGCTCCTGCTACTGCTGTTGCTGCTTGCTGCTCCTGCTGTTGCTGCTGTGATGATGATGCTGCTGTTGCTGCTGATGATGCTGCTGCTGCTGCTACTAGTTGATGCTGCTGCTGCTGATGCTTCTTCTGCTGCTGTGGCTGCTGAGTGTCTCTGTGTGTGTGTGAGAGAGTGAGAGAATGAGAGCAAGGAAAATGAGTGTGAGGATGAGAATGAGAGGAATTCAAACTGTAAGTGCACGGCGGCGCCCCGGCCGTCAATCCGACGCCGGAATGCGGAAGCGGTGAATAACTTAAATTTTGCGGACTTAGCAAACCGGCACCACCGCGCACTAAACCCGGATCGAACCATTAACTAGTCTAAGCTAACTAGAAGATAGGTTAGAGATATACCGACGATCCAAGTCCTCCGGTCTTCTCGTCATGGTCCCGATCTCCTGCGGAAAAGTCCCGTCTCCTCCTCGTCGCCGGAAGTGCACCACATCGCCTACTTTGTTTACGGGCTCCCATCTCAATGCCGAGGCAACTCGGGCACGAAGCCGGCTACTCGACGTGCCCAAGATTCGCTGTAGAATGTGTGAAGAACCATGTCTCATTTTTGGGGATTGTGGAATTGCCATTGGTGAAGGAAAAGAGAGCTTGGAGAGAGGTGGGGAAAATGTAGCATACTAAAGAATGAGTGTATCATATTTTTCTCCACTCCATGAAAATGAAAATCCCCTCTCACACAAGGAATGGCCGGCCCCCCCCATATTGGTGTGATTGGAGAGAGAGAGAGAATGGCTTGAACAATAATGCAAAGAAAATGATGGCTTGAAAAGTCCAACACTCAACAACCATCTCTTCTCCCATCATCACAACCAAAGTCAAGAAATCATGAAAACCAAGTCAAGAAGTCAAGGTAAGGTCAAGGTATGGTGAGTCATCATGACACAAGGAAATATGCAAAGACCCCCTCCACAAATGCCTATTTGCAACAATGCAAATAAACCCTCCTCCACCAATCTTCGGCCAATGAACGGAACAATGGAAATTGGCCGAAACGGAAAGCAAACTGGCAACTCCAGAAAACTGGTCCCGTAATAAATTACAGGAAAACCCCGATGCTGTGCATACACACCCGCATCTGTATTTCGACCGAAATACAAATGCAATGAGACAAAGTCTACACTGTACTATACTAAGATCCGGCTTAAACCAAAGCCGGCTAGTAATATCTGTTCGATCCTGATCTGTACAATACCGTACGTATCTGATCGAACCCTGCCATATAACCATACGGCCTATAGTACAATCTGTCCGATCCTGATCCGTGCAATACCGCACGTATCTGATCGGACCTTGCCATATCTCCATACGGCCTCTACAACCTTTCGCCCGAAAGCTGAGTAACTGAATGTGGGGGACTCTAAAGACTCATCAACACCTTGGTTGTGGATTTAACCACTAGCACGTCAGAGGTATAAGCCAATACGTAACGGGCTACCAGGTACTGACTAAAAGGGATGTCTGTGAGCGAACTCAGCCTGACAACCCTACTGAGCCTGTCAGTGACAATATCCGTACAGTCCGGTCCGTTCGTCTATGAGTATCGCATGGCGGGCCTAGGGGGTTGGTAAAAGTCAGACCCCCAAAAGCGGTACAAGTCGTGTCGGAGTGTAGCCCAGAACACCCTGAGATACTACTGGAATACCTACCAGTAAATCTCCTTGCCTTGGCCAAGGACTTTGTGTAATGGCTCTCCTAGACACAGCACGACCTCACCCCCAATACCGGGAGAGACGAACCCCTGAAGATACGCTCACTGCCTCCATGTGGCTCGGGACTGTACCCAACTAAAACCTGTTTGCACGACTCCTTTGAGCCGTGGTAGGGTAGTAATCAAAGTACAGTGGGAACTCACACGAGACAAATGACGATCCCCAGGTCGATGAACTAACCTGCACACATGTCACCAGGGAACTGCCATCTGACGTCTGGTATATGACCAACTAGCATGTTCCCGGCGAGTCCTGTCCGGTGTACTCATAACCCAATGAGCACCTGTATACATCTTAGATGATCCAACTGACACCAGTGGCTTGTGAGACCGGCCACCGCCCCTCGTCGGGGTCTCGACTGTATACACTAGTCTACTAATGGAGTATCGATGCCCGGTCTCGAAACTCCCACGACTAGGGACCTTTTAAGGATATGCTTGTAGACCCCCAGCTCCCACTTATATGATCGCCCTCATACTGCTGGTGGTCAAGCAAGAATTCTAGGGGCTCTATCAACGTGTAATAGCGACGTGTCAGGTCACCTAAAACAGTACACGATGATAAAGGTAAACCAGATAGTATACTATCATCTCGAGTAAGACTGTCCTACCGGATAGGTCCTCCCTCAATCATTACAATCACGTACCTGTGACCTAATAATTGACTCTGAGGGCACTATCTCCAACACAAACACCCCCTCTTCTCACTCTCTCTCTCTCTTCATTAAAGAAGCATGGCACAAGCCATGTTGTCCCATGCCCTCTCTCTCCCAAAGTCAACACTTCAACCATAATTTTAAATCCCTTATTATTTTTAACAACCATAACTATTAAACCCAAAACACTTAAACAATATTAAAACTAGATTATAGAAATGGTTAAACCCCAAAATAGAACCCTAGTTATCATGCACAAGTGTGTGTGTGCCTAGGAAAATTCTAATAAAATACTCAATAAATAGGATAAAATATTTAAAAACCAATTTTTTAAACTTTTTATTAAAAACCATACATTAAAATTTAATTAGCAACAAAACACATGCTAAGGTGTTACAATCTCCCCTCCTTAAAAGAAATGCGTCCCCGAATTTAAGAATATACTGTTACTCGTACCTTCAAAGAGAAGATTACAACTCTCAAATCTAGCTCGCAGCCTCCCAAGTGATTACCTCACTATACGTCTACGTCCAAGAAAACCCTTCACTGATGGCAAGACCCTTAACCGACGTTTCTCCGCCTGCCGAGCCATTAATACCATTGGCTGCTGGTGAACGAAAGATCGCGTCCAAGCTACATGGTCTGGTGCTAAATCATGTGAGAAAGGTCAAGAAGGTAATTGTAAAGTATCATCACAAGGAATACGGGGTGAAAATTCAATAATCTGAGCGGAAGTGCCAAATTAAAGGCAACGAAACTAACTCGCTTATAGGATCTCGAAAGGACCTACAATCATGGGACAAGCTTCCCAAAATCCAACAAGTCGTTCATCGGAAAAATCCGCAGGAATACATTGTTTGCCACTGCGCACTTAAGTCTACGACCAACACAGTCGGCACAAGACCTCTATTTGCGCTGGGCTACTCTCATCCTGACCTGAACAACCAGATCATCTCCGAAGTCTCTAGACTAGCCGGGGTCCAAAATCCTACTTACGCAGAGTCAGAAAAACAACAGACTGGTGATCGACACGACCTAACCCCTAAGCCTAAAGGTTGCCAATTGGAGTGTCTCCTGATAACAACTATCGAAGGAGAACCCTAACAATGGCGAGTGACGATCCCAAACTGCTGACAACAATCAAAACAAACACACAACTTAACAAGAAACAATTGAGCACATTGAGTATAACCGGACGATAAGAATCCGAATGGAGTCACACCCTGACTAAACTTGGGTAGAAACCACAACGAAATTCGTGGAGATCTGCTTCCACTCCTACTTCGGAACGATAAAAGGTTGCAACTCTCCAGCCGGCCTCAGATGCTCGACCCAAGCACACAACAAGACAGACACCTTGAAACGAAACCTGAAACTTCTCTTTACATCCCTTTCCACCCGTAACTATCTCATAAGTCACGTTAAATGTTGGTGGAACTTGAATGCATACAGAGAGTTGACAGATGTGCATGTTCTAGGATTACACGTCTCTACCCGATAACATCAAGTACACAAACGCGTCCCAAACACAGCACACCCTTTCACAAATCAAGGACTCCGAATCATTACCCAGCCGAGTATGCTCAAGTATCTCTAACGAACGTGTATCGGCGGGCAGTGTCTCGCGAAAACGATTTAAGGAAAGTGGCCGGGCACGGACATGAGCAAGCTGTCCCCTCCGTAGAGACGAACTTAAGCTGTACTCAACGATCACACAAGAATTGTAAATCTGCAGAAGACTATCACAACAATCAAAATCCACTGCAGGAAGATGTACATTAAGCTCCGGTGGTCCGTGAAAATCTGACATGACTCTCGAACAGATAGTGTCTCCAAATCTCCAACACAAAACCACCACGGCCATCTCCAGATCATGAATGGAATATCCTTCTCGTACTTCCTCCAAATGTAGGGAAGCAAAAGCGATAACTCTATAGTGTCACCTCAGTACACACTCGAGCCCCACTCAAGAAACATTACAGTTAAACAACAAGGTCGCACGAACCAAAGGCAAAGAAAGAACTGATGCAGTTGTTAACAGAATCTTCAACTGCCGAAAACTCCGCACACAAGCCTCAGTTCACAAAAAGAAACCTCTTTTTCGGTCAATTCAGTCGACGGTGCAATACTACTCAAGCAATCCTGCAAGAAACGGCGGTAAGAACCTGCTAAGCCCAAAAATCTGCGGATCTCCGTCCTGCACACAAGTATGGAGCTAAGCTGTACGGCCACGATCTCCCTCGGGACCATACAAAACCGTCTCCCGTGACTACAAGACCTAGGAGTCAACACAAAACAAGCCTGAAGAAATACTCCGAGAATTTAGCAAACTGCTGGTGCTCTCCCAGTATCTGCATAACAAATCCTCAAGTGCAACTACTGTTCCTCAAGACACATTAAATAGACCAGAATGTCGTATATAACACAACAAAAACTGGTCGAGGAACGGCCTGAAGAAATCTGGTTCATCACATTTACAAATGCTGCCAGGGCATCAGTGAATCCAACGACTCACAAAAACACACAAGCCCGTAGCACGCACAAAGCAGTCTTCGGAATGCCATCACTCCGAATCCGCAATAATGATGACCTGATCCCAAGCAAACTTAGAAAATGTCTCGCACTCTAGAGCTGATCGAAGAAATCGTCACGGCTAGGTGAAGGATAACTATCCGCACCGTAAGCCGGTTCAATTAATGATCCGTCGATATGCAACCCTAAACTGCCGTCTTTCTCCTTGACGAACAGAAATAGGAGCTCCCTAATGCGAAGCACTCAGACATACAAAACTCCCCAAACCACAACTCTGCAGCTGATCTTTAAGCTCCCCAAGCTTTGCCGGCTTATCCGGAACAACGTCGGAAAAAATCTAGCACGAAAGTTACCCGGTCCAACAATCCAACTGTGGCTCCAGTATCACGAATGAACGCCAAGAATCCACGACATCTCCTAAGTAGCCGACTAGTGAAAAAGGCTGAATTCAAGCTGTGAAAGCCGACACAACTATCCACCTGGATAACAAGAAATGACTTGCCGGGAAAACATACTTGACTGTTTCCACACGGTAGTCCACAGACGCCTAGCACGTAGTTAACCAGTCCGTGCCCAGGAGAACGTCAAACCCAACATCTCTAGAAGGATCAAAACGACGGACGAATCTCTATCTCCTATCCGATTGGCACACAACTGAATACGTGTCGCGCAACAAAAGAATCACTGACAGAAGTTAACACAACTACGACTAATCTACCCAACCACGGTACAAGCATGAAGAACAAACAAATACATCAAAGAACATACGAAATAAGGATACCTGAAGACTCTGCATTGGGCGTCTGCGCGTCCCGATGAGTGGAAGCAAACTCCTGTGTCTGCCCTCTACTCGCAGCTGGATGAACTCCTCTGGTAGACTGAGCCCTCTGAGCAAATCTTCCACGTCCACGGCCTCTCAGAGTACGATCCTGACGCCGTGCTGAGGAACAATCCCTGACGAAGTGCTGAAAGCTCCCGCATCGAAAACATCCATGCGCTGACTGCTGACCATCCTGGGGATGAAAGCTGAACGACTGTCCTCGTCCTAAGCCTCTGCTACTCCCGCGACGGCCACGAAATCTGTCTCGATGACCAAACCTCTGTCTATGGGATGGTACACTGGTACGAATCCTCCACTGTCCTGGAACTCTCTGAGCCTCTGAAATATGCGCCTCATCAACTGGAGCTGCAACCACTGGTGCTATGTAGGTGACGGACTGCTACATGCTGATCGCAAGTGACAACTGAGTAACAGGGGTGACAACCTCCTGTCGTAGCTCCCGAACGACATCAACCAATGAACTCATAGTCTGGCGGAAGTCCTGCATCTCTGCCAAAAGTCTATCAATAGTATAGGTCGTAGGCTGATCCGTCTGCACCTGTGCAACTAGAGTGCCATCCTGGTCAGTACTCGTCTCACCCAAGCCAATTCTGACCTCGGCCCTCGCTGCATCACTCTGAGTCCCCATAGTCATCGGCGGCAAGGCTATAAATAGATATAAGATTCGATGAGAATAAGGAATCGAATCTCAAGGATATGAATCATCAAGGAAGGAATTTCAAGCAAATTTGTACTTAGGTCACTTAATGCAAGGTACCGCATCGTGGGTATGCTGCAGACATACACATACTACGTTACTCTGCTTAAGCTACCTACTCCATCATACTAAGGTCATCCTACACTCCGAAAGGTAAAACCTAGCACTCTGATACCAACTTTGTCACGACCCGAAATTGGCCCGTGACGGCCCTAGTACTACGCAACGCCCTAAGACGTAACGTATTAAAAGAAAGCCAAAACCCAGAAATCTAAACCATAAAAATACGGAAAAGATAATATAAGTTTTTGAAACATTTGAAATCGCAACACAAATTCTTTAAAAGTCCTAATTTCTTTCTTTAAAATTTTGGCAACACCCCCTTTTGTAAAAACTAGCCAAGATGAATACAATACAAATATACGACGCCGTAGCGAAGAAATAAAGACAATAGAGAGAAAGCTGTATATAAAAGACAACAAAACCATAAATAATATACAATATCGTCCTCACCAAGTCTCTAAGTCAACAACATAATAGTAGATGGAGAGTACAAGATACAACGAATGTACAATACAAAATACAGATAACCACCAAAACCCACCTAAGCAAAATAGTACTGTGAGCTGATGCGGTATCTGTAGCAAAAGATGATAGCTGAATAGCGGAATAGCCTGCCTCGACTACTCTGGGGAACAACCTGAAACACCTGTGGCACAACGGGGGTGAGTTGCCAACTCGTGAATAGTAGATAACATATGCAGGTAATCGCAGGAATGTACGCACAACATGAATCTAAGGTATGCGATTACAGTAATAACATGTCATGCAAATGCAAAATAATGGAAAGTACTCTAACAGGTACAATCAATATGTGAAGCAATAGTAACATGACAATAGTATGCAATAACCATACAATAGGGATATGTGAATGTAGGTATGCAACTATCATAAGAGTACACTAACAGGTAGTACCAATATATGAAACTGTGCATAACATAGATAAGTGTGAGGTATGGGGTAAAATATGTCATTCCACGGAAACCTGACATCGTGGTAGGATCACAATCCATCAAGACACTCAAATCCCAATTCCTTAAATCAGCCCCTACATTAGGCACTCACATCATATAAGTCTCACATCTTCTCAATGTACAATATCGAGTAATCTCCTATATCCCGAATGTACAATCAACAATCTTTTTCATATCCAATATCCAATCTCAATGAATCACCTATATCCCAAGTAAGTTTCTAACATCCTAAAGGTATGTATATATATATATATATATATATATATATATATATATATATATATATTTGCAGAAATAAATATGATGGGGGCAATACACATATATTAGCGTCCCATTCCACTAATATTGGTGTAAGAGTATATATAACAACGGCTAATCCCCTGTTATATATACAAATGTGTTTAAAAGAAATATCATGAAAACAATGTGCCAAGTATCGACACAGAAATCCTGATAGGTACGTATCATACGCTGTCCCGAAAGCACGAGTGCCTAGCTCTGACCCTCGCCTTTCGACGTATGCATACGTGCATGACTGCCAACGGTGTCTCCATGACCCCCACCGAGTCATTAGTATTGTCACCGGTAGGTACTAGCCCGCCTCCAGGCTCAATCGGCAACATCCATCGATCTTCTTGCCGAGGGGAACCATAACGGGCCCCACCATGTACCCTCATATGGCAACCACACCTCGTATGGAGTATATAATTAGAACCGATAAATCCCATGGTGGCTGCGCAAATATCATATCGAGGAAACCGGATTTTTCAATGTATGCATAATTTCATGAACTCCCGCGGTTCCCAAATCCAGAAATCATCATGTGAAATCCAAATAACAATACACAAATCCAGGAATAAATATATGAGATATATCTGAAATGCGAGCATATAAATGAGAATATGTAGCTGAAACCAGATGTATGCGAAACCAATAAGTTACAACTATGTAACATCAGTAAGGGTAAATATATGATTGCATCTGAATATGTGTGTAACTTACAGGTGTAGCAATGTATAGGTATCTACTTATAGGAACTGATGTCGTATACCCCCCATGGGTATAAGAAAAAATATGAGTAAGATATACCTGTAGATGTATCGTAAAGAGTATGTGTACCAATCACTAATGGTACGATACTCTATAGGTTTATAGGTATGGTTATGTCATATGTGACAAGCAGTACGAATCAATATCACAAGGTCCCTAACCAAGCAATATAATGTCTATAATGGTTTGTATGTGACATGGCAATTATTGACGGTGTGTGTGTAGCATACAATCCGTGCTCGCCCAACATGAACCGTCAATAATATGTGCAGTGTCCTACGGTTGCTAGTCACAGTATAACTATATCAAGGAAATAAAATAAAGGCGCAATTCTAACAATGACAAAGAATATGCGACAAGTTTTAGAATCCTAGCCCAGACGCATAACGCCATGCGGGCGATTCCTCTGTAGATGTTAAATCTACTCACCTACACTCCACGCTAGGTGAATCCTACCATCTGCTCTCCCCAATAGCAGTGTCCGTAGACCCTGCTTGCAAACCTGCAAATAAGACAAGGAAATCACATATAAGCCAAATATTCCGCAAAACGCAATATCGAACCAAAACGAGAAACTCGCGTCGCGAATTAAACGCGCGTGTGCACGATACGCTAAAACGTGTATGTACGCGTCTAAAACCATCGCGACACGCCGCGATACGCTGGATCACAGAACCCTCTCACGTATCGCGCGTATCGCGCAAACACAACGAACATCAAATACGATACATAGTCCCAGATTTTCCTACAGATCAAAACTTAAAAAACTAGACATGCCAAAACACTACAATACACTGCAGACTACCCTAAACAAAACCACAGCATCCAACTCACCTTCCTGGCCACAATTTGCGGCCAGATTGAATTAATTGGCGGCCTGGGTAGGGAGAAGGTGGCTCGTGTTCTTGTGGTGGTATCTAGACCTAGGTAGCATATTCCAGTTTCCTCAATTTTGTTCTGTAGGGTCCGGATCAAAAGCAGATTACAAATACCCAGTATGTCACTTTAAAAACACTAATTTAGCACAAAAGCAAAACCTATGGTATTTTAGTGTAATCTGGGATATTTCTCAGTTGATATGACCCTGTTAACACTAAAATAGGCTAGGTTTACCCACTCAATCATCACTTAATCAAATTTCCACACAAAACACCATAATTAGCACTAAACTAGCTAATTAACACTAACCGACACCAATTAACACATAAGCTAAGCAACTAGGGGATTGGGTTCAGAAATATACCCTATAGAACCCTAAAGAGCAGGTGAAGAAGTGGACAAGAGCTGCTATAGGTTGCTGGAGCTCCTGCTACTGCTGTTGCTGCCTGTTGCTCCTGCTGCTGCTGATGATGATGAAGATGCTGTTGCTGATGATGATGATGCTGTTGCTGATGATGATGCTGCTGCTGCTGCTACTAGTTGCTGCTGCTGCTGAAGCTTCTTCTGCTGCTATGGCTGCTGAGTGTGTGTGTGTATGTGTGTGTGTGAGAGTGAGAGAATGAGAGCAAGGAAAATGAGTGTGAGGATGAGAATGAGAGGAATTCAAACACCCCCTCTTCTCACACTCTCTCACTCTTCATTAAAGAAGCATGGCACAAGCCATGTTGTCCCATGCCCTCTCTCTCCCAAAGTCAACACTTCAACCATAATTTTAAATCCCTTATTATTTTTATCAACCATAACTATTAAACCCAAAACACTTAAACAATATTAAAACTAGATTATAGAAATGGTTAAAACCCAAAATACAACCCTAGTTATCATGCACAAGTGTGTGTGTGCCTAGGAAAATTCTAATAAAGTACTCAATAAATAGGATAAAATATTTAAAAACCAATTTGGTAAAATTTTTATTAAAAACCATACATTAAAATATAATTAGCTACAAAACACATTCTAAGGTGTTACAGTAGCATAAGATTGATATTCGAACGGATTCAAATATCCTTCTCTATGTAACACAGATAATCGTGTTTCATTGATATGACCTAGTCTACAATGCCATAAGAAAGCCTGATTTATTTCTGAAGACTTTCTTTTAAGTGTGTTCTTGACATTGAAAACCTGAGCTTGATTCAATACTTATATACCGTTATCTAATATACCGGACCCAATCAGAACTTGATTTAGGTGGATGTTTACTACATCGCTTACGAATGTAAAATCATATCCCTCTCTCGAAAGTGAGGACACTGATATGATATTACAAGTCAAACTTAGTACACATAAATAGTTATATAGAATCAATATCTGCCCACTTGTCAAACCTAGGCGATATTCTCCCACGGATTCCGCGTCCACGATCAATCCGTTTGCAACTCTGAGAGACAAAATCACCTACCCTGATAACTCTACGGTTTCTCAAAGCATGTAATGAATTACAGATATGAGATCCTGCTCCGGTATCTACTACCCAGGAAGTAGAGTTAATAGAGAAACAGTTCTCAATTACATACACACTCGAGGCCGAAGCCACAACATGCTTCGAATCCTGGCTACTGGCTTCCAAAGCCTTGCAATCCTTCTGCCAATGCCTGTTCCCATAACAATAGGAACATCCCTCCTTACCTACTCCAAGTCCCGAAACTTTTGCTCTTCTCTTTCCTTCTACTTTACTGACACCGTATATCGACTTTGTGGAGGTTTTCCTCTTTTCACCCTTTGCTTTCGCACTGGATGCAGAAGAATAAGGTCCCCCATTAAGCAGAACGGGTGTCTCCCTGGTTTCTTTCAGGGTGTAAGTAGAGGGTAGGGACTGTGGAAATAAGTCAGTACATGACCTGTTTCCCAACATAGTCTCCAGATCCTTGAGCTTATTAATATAGCTAGTCATCGTAAGGACATCGTCCCCTACAGATGACCCGACAGCCAACCTCGCTTGAAATAATTCGTTCGAGATCTCATATCTTGTGATACGAGATTGGTCTCCATATAAATCTTTGTTATGGTGAAAATGGAAACTAAGTCCATCTTCTCGTGCTGCTTCTGGTATACACCATCAACTAAAGCCAACATGAGGCACTTGGCATTCTCACTATCCTTTTCCCTTGTCTAACAGATATCCATATCCGCGACGGTGGAAATTGGACCTGGGACGGTAGGGGCTTGAGTAGTAATAGGGTGGTCCAGCTTGTCATTGGCAATGGACTTCTGGACAGATCTTTGCCAATCATAAAAGTTAGATTCAGTCATTTTGTTATCTAGATGTAACTTAGTCATGGTCACATGGTCGCTGCACAGAGAGAGAGAGGGAATAATTTAGCATGATGCTCTTGCAAGTTTAGATTGGTTTTTAGTTTATCTAAACTGGATGGCTCCCACTATTTCTCGAATCCTTCCTCAAACCATAAAAGAAGAATTAGTCAGGACTGATCTCACCGTACAATACTTACTTAACCGTTCTGCCAGGCTAGTGTCGGTACTTTGAGGGAGGCTTTACGATGCTTTCGCGAAGTTCCTTAATTAAATAACCTCTTTTCTCTGGAGGCGTAGCCCCGCTGACACTATTCTAGACACCTGCTCGGTTTATAGCATTGATCGTTAAGTGACGAATCTCTTGATGAGTAGCGGATACTCACAGTAGGATCGGGATCCAAATATCATCGTGTGATAATGCTGAAGGAATCCTACCAACATTCATCAAACTCCAAATGGTATGCAACACTGGCAAGTTTCAGTTTCTTTAGAAACTCCCGATGTGGATTTTTGCCCCATGCACTTATGACCTTGACTAACGGCCAACAAATCATAAGTCACATGTCAAGTTCTATCCATCATTATTTTGTTAATTTGAACCCAACCGTACATACCCCTGACGTTGGCCAAATGGCAGTACGACTGTCCCAAACCAACTCATCTATCTATGCTACATGTGAACACCCCAGCAGCTACCAATCATTTGTTAGTTATATGTATGCCCTAGAGGCTATTACTGTACATTGGATGTATATTGTAGTGGATGCTGGGACATATATAGGTAGGACTTTCTTGCTCGACATGATAGTACGCTATCTGGTTGCTCTTTATCTTAACATGTATACTTTCTGTCTCTCTGATTACATGTTGATAAAGCCCTTAGGATGTGTACTCGACTTCCAGGACTATGATGCAGATCATACTAGTGGGGCCTGGGTAGTCAATGAGTACATCCTTCATTGTTCCTAGTCGTGGGAATATCGAGACGGGGCATCGATATTCCAGAGTAGACTAGCGCATATCTTCTCGACCCATGCGATGGGCGATGGATGATCCCATATCCATTGGTGTTTGACATCGAAGATGGTATGCGGGTGCTCAGTGGAGACTGGGTACACTGAACGGACTCGCCGAGAACTCCCAGATGGTATTATACCTCACGTCAGATGGCAGTTCTCTGGTGACACTGGTACAGCTTAGTCTGTTGACCCGAGATCGTCATAGAGTCTTTTGTGTCTCGCACTGTGCTTTGATTTCCACCCTACTATGGCTCTACTGAGTCGTGCAAACAGGTGGTTTTTGGGTACAGTCCCGATTCACATGGAGGCAATGAGCGATAGGAGGGGATTCGTCTCTCCCGGTATTGGGGGTTGATGTTGCGCAATGCACGACTGGCCATAACAGGAAATCCCTGGCCAGGGTTGCAGTGATATACTGGTAAGAGTTATTAGTAGTTTCACGAATGTTATGGACCTCAAGTCGGCATGACTTATCGAGCTATTGGGGTCTGACGTTTACCACCCCTAGGCGAGATATGCGACATATCAGACGATCAGACCGGACTGTACGGTAAGTGTTACTGGTTGGATTCACAGGAGTGTGAGCGGGCTTGCTCGTCGATCTTCTGATCGCTCAATACCCGGGTGGCCGTTACGTTTAGCAGACCGCTTGCGGCTTGTGGGTGTTTGATATTATCATCATCTGCTGCCGGCGTATTGACGAGTCTTTAGAGTCCTACACAGAGGTTTCCTGGCTCAAGCGAAACGAAATAAGAGCGCATATGAGATATGTGCGGGACCGAGAATAATGCGTGTATGTGATACCGTATTCCATTCTCGCGATGAATGTATCGATTGGTTATATGCGATATAACCTGGTTATCGAATCAAGGATTGATTCGAGAAGCCGATACATTGGATACTAGCCGGTTATATGCGATATGACCGGATCATTGAATCAAGTGTTGATTTAATGATTTATTGTATAATTATATATTTGATAAATTACTTTGCATTAACTAGTATTGGTTCACTTTAAATGGATTTTCTCACTTGAATTGTGCAAGTTGTATATGTGATATACTTTTGTGCACATGATTGTATCATGTTTGATGATACATGCTTATTTGGTTAAGTGTAAAGAATTAAACTATGGTTGAGTTAATGATTAGGGTTTTGTTTACTTAATTACTTATTCATTTATCTTATTTATTTATATCCATTTTGGAAAATGAAAAAGATAAATGAATGGTTGCTTGTTTTGTTTTTAGTTGAAGATTCTTGAAGTTTTGACTTAGTCTCCATTCTTGTCTTATACTTAACCCTAACCATTTAAACTAACCCTAATTCATTCTCTACACTTAACTAAGGTTAGATTATGATAAGTATTATATTTATTTTCTATTCTAAAAATACTTATCATATCTTTTTCATCTTCTTCTTCATGAGCAAGAAGAAGAAAAGCTTTCTACACCAATGGCAACTTGAGAAATCAAGTGAGAAATCCAATTCTAAAGTCTACCCACTTCCTATTTCTTCATCCTCTACCTCTTGCCAAGTTGTATAGGGTGTTTACTTCACAAGTTTTCAAAGCTTGGTGAAGTTGGAGCTTGTTCTTGTGATGCCTCGACGTAGATCATCTTCGGCATCGAACCGACGATCAAGCCCGCCCATTCTTCGATGATGCCAATGCTAGAGTCAAGGGTTCGATTTGGACAGCGGCGGGAGATCATCGCGGAGCTTAGGAAGTGGTGGACCGGATCTACAAAGGTTGTAGTCACTTTCCTTTAGCTATATTTCCGTTTACATGCTTGCTTCGCCTATTTATCTAGTTAACGACCCATATTAGGGTTTCTCGGCACCGTAATTTTTAGAAATTGGCATGTTTGATCACTTGTGAGACTCCATTAGAGTGCCTAGGAACCCTACAGTGGTATCAAAGCCTAGCTAGAGCCTTAGGCGAAGTCCCGACGGAATCAGAAGTCTGATCGACCCAAAACCCGACTTGAAAAATGCTCTCTGGACTTTTTTGAAAAACGTGGTTTTTTGTAGATTAAAAATATTCAGAAAAATCAGCAGGATAATCTAAGAGTTACTGTGGATTTCGGTGGACTAATTCCATCAATGAGCCGCGGATCCGCGGCACGAGCATGGCTCGTGCGGCGGTTCCGCGGCCATTTTGTCGTTTTGTGTATTTAATTTTTCACAGTAATTCTCAGTTTTCTGTTCTGGTTTTCCTGGGAATTTTTAATATTTATTCAAGAGTTGAATTTTCTGGGGTTGTTTTGGGGATTCGGTGTTTCGATCGGAGTATCAGATTTTGTCTATGTGGCTTTCCGGATAAATTTTAGAATATGTTAAAAAGTTCGACCGGATATAAATACCCAATTTTTCCCCTGCCGGGAAATTTCCAATTGTTGGATTTTTCCGTAGTTTAACGACGTTCTAAGTAGTGCAAGTAACGCGATGGTCCCTCTAGAAGACAAAAAACCTTAACTCGATTATGTGACCGTCTTGAACTGCCCTTTGAACCTTCGGGTTTGGGGCAGTACGGCGTGCCACATGTGAGGCGTTGGCTTAACCCTTCTACGGCTGGACCGTTGGTACTGAGGCACGAACTGAATGTTGTTAGACTTATTTCATGTGTTGAGCTGTTTCGGGAAAACTTGGGTGTTCGATTGTTCGATCGAAAAGTTTAGCATTTTCTATTTATCCGGAATGTGATACAATACATGGAATTCGCAAATAGTTATGAGATGACTGGATGAATGTTATAAACATAGCAGTTTAGTCTCACTTGATCGGTTGCCACGGAATTTTGATATGATCAAAATTCCGTCGCAATCACGTAGCGTACGCGGATACTCGCCGGGTAAACTTAATAGACAGCCTCACTCCATAGCCCCGACCAAGTGACTGTAGGAGAACCCCGTCGCCGAAAGCATCCGTTCGGGTGCTCGCGGTAGCGGTGTTCCGCCTTGGTGCACTTTGTCGACGGCGTCGGGGGTGCGGCCGTCTACTGAAGTTTGCGACGAGCATTCGATCAGAATGTCGGGAATCCTGTTGAATTGCCCGACTTGATATTGAAAAGAGTTTTCGATAATGAGAATAAAATGCGGGGTTTATAATTGTTAGGCATGCGATGTCTAAAGAATTCATTTGGTCAGGCATGCGATGTCTGAGGAGGTTGCGGATTCCAACTGTTGTAATTTTACACTTTCTTTTCTATGACCGTAAGCGTAATATGTGATATCGCCGGTTTCGTTGCTATATGTCAACGACAATTGGGATGCGCATATTTACTTACGTTGATGACATGTGATGTTATGTGTTGCTGGATATGTTATATTGGATCGTCGTGTTTGAATAGCCGGGGGTTTTTATGTGAGATGAGTGTTTTTCATTTTCATTCATGTAAAAACTTGTATGTAATATTCTTTTATTGGGGCGCTTCCAGGTTGCGGAAGATGTCACCGTTGATGTATATTATTTACGTTTCCGCATTAGGATAGACCCAAGGAGGGGAGCACAGGTAACCGGGTTCTGGGGTCCAGTGGGAGACCATCTCGAGGAGTCGAGTCCGGGTCTCCTAACCCTAGAATTGGTAGGGTTGCTTGCCGCTCTCGTAGGGGTCTAGGGGTGTGGGATTGGCTATTCATCACGACCGTGGAATCCGTGTTTTATACTGGCTCATATTGAAAACACGGACGTCCTAGTATATCCAATATTTCATATGTTTCTTCTGCTGTGATTTATCTGTGATGAGATCATGTGATGTTTTGTGACAGATATTATATATAGTATATATGATATATTATATAGACGTTGCTTATGTTTCACACCCGCGCTAGCCCTGCCCCGCTCTGCCGTTAATTACCTAACCTAACGGTGCAGACAGGACATCGAGGCGAATGCGGATGGCATAAGCGTACGTTATATTTATCTGTGATGATTAGGTGGACTTAAATGATGGGATATTCATTAATGAGATTAATGAAAGATAATAAACCTAACTGATGTTGTGGAATCGAATTTCAAAATAAAAACAGGTAGCTACAGTTCTTGCTTTGCATCGCGGTGTTCATTATAGAACATCCTGCACCTTATTCGATGAGGAAAGGACCGAGATCCCTTCACCGGGAGTGATTCCTTTAGCAATAACTGGCAGATGCTACAACCCTCGGTTTGTCTTTTGATCGCTTCTATAGTTTCTGCTTTGCACAGTGATATATATGATATATCCCGCACCTCATTCGACGAGGAAAGGGCCGACGATCCCTTCACCGGGAGTGACCCCTTTAGCAAAACTAGAAAAGCCTCGAAAAAATTCCATTTAAAAACCATTTGATTCCGCAACGAGATCAAGTTCAAAGCGTTAAAGGTTTTCACAAAAACCAGCTGCAACCCTCCGTCATTTTAGGAAGTAGAGTACTTAGTATTCATGCTGTGTTTGTTGACCATAGTCAAGGCACAGTGTACGGTAGCTAAGTGATGTCTTCCTACACCGCATATGATGCGATTAGTTAGGACAGTCGCGTGACTTTGTTGACCTTAGTTAAGGGTCATGTGGGTGGGTCTAATTAATCACGAAATGACGGGTAGAACTTGACTAGTACTTATGATTTGTTGACCATAGTTAAGGTCATAGGTGCTAGGGGTAAAACCTTTATCGGGAGTTTCAAGTGTTGAAATTTGCAATGAGATTTCATACCTTCTATATGATAGTTGGATCCCGATACCCACTGCGAGTAATTGTTACTCCTGGGAGAGTTTTGCACTTTGCAATTAGCCGATCAAGTAGGTGTCTAGAAAGGTGTCAACGGGGTTACGCCTCTGGGAAAACGAGGTTTACTGTAATTAGGTCCGTGCGAAAGCACGGGGAACCTCCCTCAAAGTACCGACACTGGCCTGGCTGAAAGATTGGCGAACATGTAGAGTGTAATTAATCCCGGCTAGTCTTTCCTTTTAGGGTTTGAAGGAAGATTTGATAAAAACAGTGGGAGCCATCCTGATTAGATAAAATACATAACCAATCTAATCTTGCAAGAGCGCACGCAGAGTGTTTTCTTCTCTCTCTCTCCTGGTAGCGACCATATCACGCCTTAATCAAGATAATAATACGGGAGTTTGACCGAACCCGCTTGTTATACTGAGCTGGGGAACTTTGGTCCCGCTCCAACTTATAAATGTTATAAGACAGAGCAGGAAATTGGGGAATACCAGAATTCCTATGCCGCCCAAACGAAGAAAGTGCATATGATGCATCTCCTTCGGGTGTGTTCATTACAAAGAACTGTTTCTCAGTATCCTCTGCATCCTGGGTATATGATACCGGATCAGGATCCCAGATATGTAATCTGTTACATAGGGCTACAAAAGGGTAGAAAAACTGAGAACGGGTGATAAGTTTCATGAGACAGAAAACGGGGCAAGTGTTGCAGCCAAGTCTGTTGGTCACTGTCACCCTGTATTACGAATACATTGATTCTGAACAAATGCTATTAGATACCAAACCTGATATACAAAATCATATCAGTCTCTTTATTAGTAAAGAAAGGATATAATTTTGTATTGATGGATAATGTTTTGAACACTTCCTATATCAAAAGTTGATCGGTTCAGGCACGCTATCTAAAAGTATTAACGTTCTAAATCAAACTACAGTTCCTAGTATACTGAACAAACACAAGAAGAAGAGTTCAGAAATGAACGAATTCTTCTTGAGGCATTGTACACTAGGTCATATCAATGCGACCCGACTGGCTGAAGTTACATTTAGATGTATATTTAAATCAGTTTGAATTTACATCTTGTGAAACTTGCCAGTCATGTCACAAAGATAATATGACCATAGCTCTGTTTATTGGAAACAGAGAAAGAGTTAATGAACTCTTGGGACTGATGTATGATGATGTATGTAAGGTCTCCTGTCTACACATGCCAGGACTGGTTCTTTATACTTCATTATATTCTCTGATGATCTCTCAAGATTCAGTCATATATTCCTGTTGAAATATAAGTCCGAACCTTTTGAGGTATTCACAGAATATAAGTAGGAAGTAGAGAACCAAAATACGGGTATAAGTATTATGTCCTATGATGAGATCAGGGAGGAGAATACTTGTGCATAGCATTCCTGGACTATTCTAAAAGAAAATGAGATTCTCTCTCAGCATTACTCCTCCGTACAAACCATAGCACGATGGTATATCGGGGCGGAGCAATCACACCCTATATGATAAGGTGTGCTCTATGATGAGTACGACTGAGTTAGCTATTTCCTTTTTGGGAGTTATGCGCTTGATAAGCTGCATACCTATTGAATAGGGTTCCAATCAAATCAGTTGCCTACCGCTTCATATGTGATATGGAAAGGGCAGAGCCCATGTCTTAAGCTAGTTAAGATTTGGGGTTGACCGGCCTATGTCTAAAAGCAAAATCCGGACAAGCTCGAGGCAAGGTCTGTAATGTAGAACTGGAAAGGTTCCAGCTATACAAACTACAGCAGATGATTTGACAGAACCAAAGAATTCTATAGTCCCCGACGAACCTCAGCCTCTCCGCCGATCTGGTAGGGTTCCTCGCCTGGCTGAGAGATACCTCGGTTTCTCGATGACAGTGGGAGCAAGGATTGCATCATAAGATGATGACCCAACTAGATTCGAGCAAGCCATCAAGAGTAGGGACTCTGTAAGAATGGCTGGATGCTTAGCGATCTGAGATGGAATCCATATACACCAGCAAAGTATGGACTTTGGTTGCGATATCTGAAGGGTTAAATCCCCATCAGGAGCAAGTATATCTTGAGAAGATTACTTGGTGTAGATGGACAAGTTGAGACTTTCAAAGCTAGACTTGTTAAAGGTTTTCGTCATCGACCAGGCACGGATAATGATGAAACCTTTTCCAGGGACTATGCTTAAGTCCATCCAGATCCTACTTGCCACGGCTACATACCATGACTACGATATCTGGTGGTTGGGTGCCATGACTACTTTTCTAAATATTGATTTAGAAGAGAACGTCTATAAGAACACAGCCAGAGTTCCTCATAGACAGTTGGAGCAGCGGAAACGTGTGCAAGATGCTTTATAGGATAAAGCAGGCATCACGGAGTTGGAACATCTGTTTTGATGGATTAGTCAAAGAAGTTGACATCATCAAAATGGTAGATGAACCTTAAATAAACAAAAAGGTAGTAGGGAGTATGGTGTCGATCCTCGTAGAGTACGTGGATGACATACTCTTGTTAGGGAAGGAGTTTCCTATGCTACGCTCGATCAATCTCCGCTTATCACAATGATTTTCCATATAGGATCAAAATGATACATACTAAATCCTAAGCTTTGGATCTATGACATAGATTTAATTGGATGTTAGGATACTCACTAGTTGTAGTGAGATGGTATCAATCGATCCTGGGGAGAATCACTGGAAGAGTTCCAGGGTGATAAAGACGACTGAATGTCAGTCACAGGCGTTGTCTTTACCCTTAGTAAAGGGACGGTATATTGGAAGAGTTCCAAGCAAGATACCGTGGCAAACTAGACGATAAAGGCTTGTAACATCGCTATTAAAGATACTACCAAAGAGGCAGTTTGGGTGTATATTGGTTCATAGGATGAACTAGGTTCCTACCATTGTGTGACAATGGAAGTGTGGCTTCGGCCCTGGAACCCTGGTCCCATCATTGACCCAGACAAATTCTGAGGCAGCATCACCTGATCATGGAGATAGTTGATCTCCAGGATGATCGAGGTAAGGAGAGTAGACTCAGAGGAGAACACGGCGGATCCACTCACGAAGGCCTTTTCCCAAAGAGAGACTTTATGGGATGGTTGAGTATGTGATACTGCAACCACTGCTACAGATGGCCCTAGTGCAAGTGGGAGATTGTTAGTTATATGTATGCCCTAGAGGCCATTACTGTACATTGGATGTATATTGTAGTGGATGCTGGGACATAAATAGGTAGGACTTTCTTGCTCGACATGATAGTACGCTATCTGGTTGCTCTTTATCTTAACATGTATACTTTCTGTCTCTCTGATTACATGTTGATAAAGCCCTTAGGATGTGTACTCGACTTCCAGGACTATGATGCAGATCATACTAGTGGGGCCTGGTTAGTTAATGAGTACATCCTTCATTGTTCCTAGTCATGGGAATATCGAGACGGGGCATCGATATTCCAGAGTAGACTAGCGCATATCTTCTCGACCCATGCGATGGGCGATGGATGATCCCATATCCATTGGTGTTTGACATCGAAGATGGTATGCGGGTGCTCAGTGGAGACTGGGTACACTGAACGGACTCGGCGAGAACTCCCAGATGGTATTATACCTCACGTCAGATGGCAGTTCTCTGGTGACACTGGTACAGCTTAGTCTGTTGACCCGAGATCGTCATAGAGTCTTGTGTGTCTCCCACTGTGCTTTGATTTCCACCCTACCACGGATCTACTGAGTCGTGCAAACAGGTGGTTTTTGGGTACAGTCCAGATTCACATGGAGGCAATGAGCGATAGGAGGGGATTCGTCTCTCCCGGTATTGGGGGTTGATGTTGCGCAATGCACGACTGGCCATAACAGGAAATCCCTGGCCAGGGTTGCAGTGATATACTGGTAAGAGTTATCAGTAGTTTCACGAATGTTTTGGACCTCAAGTCGGCATGACTTATCGAGCTATTGGGGTCTGACGTTTACCACCCCTAGGTGAGATATGCGACATATCAGACGATCAGACCGGACTGTACGGTAAGTGTTACTGGTTGGATTCACAGGAGTGTGAGCGGGCTTGCTCGTCGATCTTCTGATCGCTCAATACCCGGGTGGCCGTTACGTTTAGCAGACCGCTTGCGGCTTGTGGGTGTTTGATATGATCATCATCTGCTGCCGGCGTATTGACGAGTCTTTAGAGTCCTACACAGAGGTTTCCTGGCTCAAGCGAAACGAAATAGGAGCGCATATGAGATATGTGTGGGACCGAGAATAATGCGTGTATGTGACGCCGTATTCCATTCTCGCGATGAATGTATCGATTGGTTATATGCGATATAACCTGGTTATCGAATCAAGGATTGATTCGAGAAGCCGATATATTGGATACTAGCCGGTTATATGCGATATGACCGGATCATTGAATCAAGTGTTGATTTAATGATTTATTGTATAATTATATATTTGATATATTACTTTGCATTAACTAGTATTGGTTCACTTTAAATGGATTTTCTCACTTGAATTGTGCAAGTTGTATATGTGATATACTTTTGTGCACATGATTGTATCATGTTTGATGATACATGCTTATTTGGTTAAGTGTAAAGAATTAAACTATGGTAGAGTTAATGATTAGGGTTTTGTTTACTTAATTACTTATTCATTTATCTTATTTATTTATATTCATTTTGGAAAATGAAAAAGATAAATGAATGGTTGCTTGTTTTGTTTTTATTTGAAGATTCTTGAAGTTTTGACTTAGTCTCCATTCTTGTCTTATACTTAACCCTAACCATTTAAACTAACCCTAATTCATTCTCTACACTTAACTAAGGTTAGATTATGATAAGTATTATATTTATTTTCTATTCTAAAAATACTTATCATATCTTTTTCATCTTCTTCTTCATGAGCAAGAAGAAGAAATGCTTTCTACACCAATAGCAACTTGAGAAATCAAGTGAGAAATCCAATTCTAAAGTCTACCCACTTCCTATTTCTTCATCCTCTACCTCTTGCCAAGTTGTATAGGGTGTTTACTTCACAAGTTTTCAAAGTTTGGTGAAGTTGGAGCTTGTTCTTGTGATGCCTCGACGTAGATCATCTTCGGCATCGAACCGACGATCAAGCCCGCCCATTCTTCGATGATGCCAAAGATAGAGTCAAGGGTTCGATTTGGACAGCGGAGGGAGATCATCGCGGAGCTTAGGAAGTGGTGGACCGGATCTACAAAGGTTGTAGTCACTTTCCTTTAGCTATATTTCCGTTTAAATGCTTGCTTCGCCTATTTATCTAGTTAACGATCCGTAGTAGGGTTTCTCGGCACCGTAATTTTTAGAAATTGGCATGTTTGATCACTTGTGAGACTCCATTAGAGTGCCTAGGAACCCTACATCATTATGTCTTGACTAAGGGCCAAACAAACATAGCTTGAATACTAGTGACCATTCGTATAAAATGACGGAGGGCCACCACTGGTTTTGGCGAAACAGTGAACGTAGTGAATTTGATATAATCGAAGGAACCTAATAGCCTTTTAAAAGGAGTGGTTAAAGCTCTGCAATTAAAAATTCAGCTCTTTTAAAATAACCGAGTGGTTACTTTTAAATTTATTCCAACGATTCAACTTTGGTTTATTTTCTTTGCATTAATATAATGTGTCCCATCATTTAACCTATCATTGCAGAAAACAACGAAAATACAACGTCGTCTTATCCCATCCACATTCGCCACCGGGTCCCGTCATTCACCCGTTAGGTTACTTAACTAATGACAGAGCGGGGGCTGGGCTAGCGCGGGTGTAAAACATAAGTAACGCCTAATAGATATCATATATAGATATTGTACATTCATTAGACGCAATAATAGGCATTGCAGATCACAGATGAACATTATTGGATATACAAGCAATCCGCGTTTCCTTTGAGCCTGCAACGAAAGACGGATTACACAGTTGTGATGAATAGCCATTACCCGACCCTAGACCCCTATGGATACGGCAAACTACCCGCCAAGTACCCAAAGTGAAGCGGTCTCCCTCAACAACGTGAGTAGGCCACTAAACACTACAATGTACCCGGTCGTTTGTGTACCCCATCTTGGGTCTATCCTAGGAGCAAAAAACAGTAAATGAAATAATACAACAGTGGCTACAACCTCAGCCCGGATGTGCCCCGCAAAAGAATATTAAATCATATTACAATTAACATCGAATGAATGAATATAAAAACTCATTTCAAACCCCGGCTAATCATCACAACGATCCAATGAAGTTCATATACACAAACCAGTAAAAACCATTACTGAAATGAGCAACCCCCTGCTAACCGACATACTAGCAATTAGGGGAGGTTTACGAACACATTAAACTTCACAGATAAAACTTGATTAGCAAATAACTTAAAATTTCGATCGACAACCTTTTTCCGAGTCTACCCCAAATGCAAGCCAGCACTGAAATAACTTGGGCAGAAAGAGAATATACAGGGAAATAAAACACCACAAAATAAGAGTTATTGTGCAAATACGAGTCAACTCTGAGTTGACTCAGCCGCGGATCTGCGGCGGATCGCACAAATCCGCCGCGCTTCCACGGCAGTCTAAACGAGTTAGCTCCTCGTATTTCTCCAGTATTCTTAGAATTCCCTGCTGTGAATCTTCATACCTATCAAATAATTTTTTCGACACGTTTAAAATTGACAGAAACATGAGGGGTCCGGGGTTATGTTTTCCCATTTGTCCGACGATCGAAATTCTAATTAGTTGCTAACAAGCTGGTAAAGGTTTAGTAGGCTCTGATACCACTGTAAGTCCATGCCACGCACCCCATGAGCTTGCGGGGAGGCGGAATATATGAAAAACAATTATCAAAGCTTCGTAACACGGACTTGAGCACACGGATCGTGTCTAAACCATTACTAGCAAACTACGAAAGGTTTAACTACTCTGATTCGAAGTTATACCTTATGTTACTTGTCCTTCGGGGCTTCATCGTTGTCCTCCACCCCTCGTCGGCTCTATGGAACATGGGCACCTCAACGGCCTCCTCGAGTCAAAGACGATCCACCCGAGAGTCTATAGTCCGAGCTCTAATCTCAAATCTGAGATAACTACGGCTTCTACTTTGATAATCTAAAAGTCCTAGACGGTATAGAGTATTTAGATGAATTACTTAGTCAATTAAACCCTAGGATTCTCAACTCATGAGAGCTTTTAGGGTTTGAGGAAGAAGATGAAGACTTGAGGTGAGAGAAAGCTTTTGTGATAATGATATGAATAATAACTCATGAAAGAATATAATGAAGCATACAAATATCTCTTGATCAAATATCTAGAAATATCTTGTGAGCTTCATTTAATACTAAGGGTGAATCACCTCATGAGTCATTAAGCATTTAATGAAAACTTACACCTCATCTCTCCACCTCATTTGTGTTTAATCAAAATGAAATAAATACAAATGAGTCATCCTTTTCTAGAAGCTTCCCGACAAATTACGAGACTGTCCCTCCCATCCATATTTCCGAAAAACACGGATAATCTTTGACTGAATAAATCCATCTGTATAGTACTAGAATCTGGCTTAAACCAAAGGCCGTTAGTATTATCTGCCCGATCATAATACGTGCACAAGTGGACGTAAGTGATCGCGGCCCTACCGTAAAACCATACGGCCTGTACACCTTTTGCCCGGTGCATGGAAACTCTCTGTGTGGGACTCTAAAGACTCGACACTACGCTAGCAGTGGGTTTAACCATAGGCCACAAGCGGTACTAGCTGTACGTAACGGTCCCCAGGTAGATATCGATAGAAGGATGATGAGGAAACCCATCCGAACTCCAACTGAGCCTGATGTGACAATCTCCGTACAGTCCGGTCTGTTCGTCTAGGACTATCGCAAATCGGGGCTAGGGGGCGGTAAACGTCAGACCCCTAATAGCGGTATAATTCGTGTCGGAGTGAAGCCCATTACACCTCGAGAAACTACTGGAACCTACCAGTAAATCTCGCTTGCCCTGGCCAGGGACTTTGCCTAATGGCTCTCCATACACAGCGCGATATCAACCCCAAATACCGTGAGAGACGAATCCTGTCTAACCGCCACTGCCTCCAAGTACTTCAGGACTGCACCCAACTACTACCTGTTTGCACGACTCCTTTGAGCCATGGTAGGGTAGTAATCTATGTAAAGTAGGAACACACTCGAGGCGAAGTAGCAGTGTCAAGTCGACGGACTAAGCTGTACTCATGTCACCTGGGAACTGCTATCTGATGATGGGTATAATACCAACCTGCAGTTCCAGGCGAGTCTTGTCCGGTGTACCCGTAACCTAACGAGCACCAGCATACTATCTCCAGTACAACGTACTGATGGCTGTGGGACAGACCATCTCCCCAACTGGGATGAGAAGCGGACACACTAGTCTACTCCGGAGTATCGATGCCCTGTGTCGATAATCCTATGACCAGGGACTTATATAGTATGTTGCTTATAGACTACCCAGCCCTCACTAGTGTGACTGCCATCACAACGCTGGTAATCAAGCAAAGATCCTAAGGGCTCTACTAATATTTATAAGCGATATGTTAAAAGAAACATATACACATATTAAAGTAGACTCAAACCAAGTAGCATACTACCATTTTAGCATGACTGTCAATACAACTGTGAATATCCCAAGCTTCCATTAAGTAATATACAAACTAGTATGATAAAGTAATGGCCTCTAGGGCATAAACACTAACATGATGTACCTGCAGGTGATTGAGTCACCCTCTCTAAAGGTGTCTTACGGACTAAAGGGGAGAGAGATGCGGATGATTAGCACATCACTTACTTAGGCAATTGAGTCAATCATGACATGTCAAGTACCACACCAGATGTTGTTTTTGCACTAGATGCAATAAGTTATGATATTAATCCAATCCCGGAGAAACGTTCGGAAGCAGTTTAGAACATAAGTGGATGTTCTAGGGATATGATAACAACAACCTCTTTTGGGAGACGGTTATCATTCCAGGCTTCCAAGGTGACCTGGATGACAGAGTGACTGTCAGAGTTATAGTTTTCCCTCTGACGAGGGGCAATAGTTTGGACAGGTGGTCCAAGCGGATACTGAGGGAGGCATGGCGCAGGATACTGATTAAGTTCAGTTCACGATACAGTCTAAGAAGTTTGGATTTGGAGTTCATTTATGAACTAGGTCCCATCAGATATCTAGACATATTCTAAGAAAGATATTGCTCATTTCGGGAGATGGCTTTCTCCGCAAACTTGATATAAAGAGATACTTTGAAAGAAACATCAGGGCGGATCCACTCACTGAGGCTATTCCTCGAACGCAATAGTTTCTCAAACGGGCTTTGTGAGACTGATCAGTAGAGGAGTTGGGTGTTCGGTATCATACGGGCTGTGAGTATGCGACATCGCAATAATTAGCCTCGAGTGATAGTAGGAGATTGTTGGATATACTGCCCTCAAAGTCAATTATTGGATCGCAGGCACGTGATTGCAATGATTGAGGGATGCCCTATGCCGGTAGGACAGTCTTACTCAAGATGATAATATGCTATCTTGTTTATCTTTATCATCGTGTACAGCTTTAGGTGACCTTACAGATCAGTATTACACATTGATAGAGCCCATAGGATTCTTGCTTTACTACCAGCAGTATGATGGCGATCATATACGTGAGAGTTGGGTAGTCTATAAACACATCCTTAAAGTGGTCCCTAGTCGTAGGAGTTTCGAGACTGGGCATCGATACTCCATTAGTAGACTAGTGTATACAGTCCAGACCCCGACGAGGGGCGATGGCCGGTCTCACAAGCCATTGGTGTCAGTTGGATTAGCTAAGATGTATACAGGTGCTTATTGGGTTATGAGTACACCGGACAGGACTCGCCGGGAACATGCTAGTTGGTATTATACCTGACGTCAGATAGCAGTTCCCTGGTGACATGTGTACAAGTTAGTTAATCGACCTGAGATAGTCATTTATTTCATGCGAGTTCCCACTTTGCTTTGATTACTATCCTATCACGGCTCAAAGGAGGCGTGCAAACAGGTTTTAGCTGGGTACAGTCCCGAGCTATATGGAGGCAGTGAGCGTATCGGCAGGGGTTTCGTCTCTCACGGTATTGGGGGTGAGATCGCGCTGTGTTTTGGAGAGCCATTACACGGAGTCCTTAGCCAAGGCAGGAGATTTACTGTTAGGTATTCCAGTAGTATCTCAGGGTGTTCTGGGCTACACTCCGACACGACTTGTACCGCTTTTGGGGGTCTGACTTTTACCAAACCCCTAGGCCCGACATGCGAGGCTCATAGACGAAGGGACCAGACTGTACAGATATTGTCACTGACAGGCTCATTAGGGTGTCTGGATGAGTTCGCTTATTAGCCTCCTTTTTGGTCAATACTTGGTAGCCCGTTACGTACAGCTAGTACCATTGACGTGCTAATGGTTAAATCCACAGCCAAAGTTTTGACATGTCTTTAGAGCCCCTACAGACCGTTTCTCAAGTTTCGGGCTGAACGTTGTAGAGGCCGTATTGTATTATGGCAGGGTTCGATCATATACGTGCACTTGTGCACGGATCATGATCGGACAGATCATACTAGTGGGCTTTGGTTTAAGCCAGATCCTAGTATTAGATTTGTTGGATTACTTTTGTCTCATCGCATTCACATTCAGTCGGAATGCGGATGCAGTTATGTATATACAGGTGAGGGGTATCTATGTGATCCGTCACGAGTTTACTTTAAATGTTGCTATATCTTTTTGTTGTTGTAAACATTTGGATTAATGTTTACTTGTGGAAATTGTGAGTCGATTTCATGATGAGGTGCATTTAATATGACATGGACATGTTTAGTGACTCATGCTCTCTTTATTTGTGCTAATGTCACATTAGGATTTGTTTATTGTGTTGAATTGATGGATGGAGAGTGAGAGGGCAGCCATATGCTTAGGGTTGGCTCTTGGGTTTTCCTTCTAGAGCTCACAACAATAATTCAACACAATAACAAAGCAAGCCTCTTCTTCTTCTTCTTCCTCTAGCTCACAACTTCCACCAATGGCATCATCTCCAACCTCCATCCATACACTCTCATGTGTTGAGAATCAATGGATGTCAAAAGACAAAGTTATCACACACATTCTCTACTTCACCTTGGACACGTCGGCTAGCAAACTTCGTGTCCGAGTTGCTTCTGATGAAGCGGGAGCCCATTAAAAGACTCATTGATGTGGTGCCCTTCCGACGAGGAGACCGGAGATCGGAGATGCCGCTAGGTGCTTGGGATGGTGGCCAAAGACCGAAGGACACGAATCGATCGGTATAGCCACTCTCATTTCTTAGTAGTTAGCTAGTTTAGCATTACTGGTTCGATCCGGGTGAAAGACTACGATAGCTCCGGTTTCCTAAAACGTTTTTGTTTCCGCATTTGGCCTCGGATTGAAGGCCGGGGCGCTACCGTAGACATACATAATATAGATAGGGCATCCCCAAACGGGGGCAATCACGCCCAACGGCGGAAACAATCACCACAAGAATAATATACGACGCCGTAGGGAAGAAATGAGCAATATAAGTGAAAAATAGCATAAAAGATAAAACTGCATAACAAAGTCGGCTCACATGAGCTCGACATCCAGAATACAAAATAATATACAAGATCGTCCTCTCAAATGGTCTTTAAGTCAATATATGAAAAGGTAGATGGAGAGTACTAGATACAATAGTGTGTACAATTGGTTAATAAACGGATACCGCAAAACCCACCTATAAGCAAACGGCTCACACGCCAACTGCAGTGGTATCCATAGCAAAAGATACAAAGAGGTAGCCCTGCCGCAACTACTTTGAGGGTCGACCTGCAAACACTGTGGCACAACGGGGGTGAGTTGCAAACTGATGAATAGTAAATAACATATAAAGGTAATCGCGAGTATGCACGTACTGACATGTGCAACCTGATAACATTTATATGATGAACTGGGTATGAAATAATCATGCATAACATGTGCAATCTGATAACATCAATATGAATCTGGGTATGCAATAATCATGCATAACATGTGCAATCTGATAACATCAATATGATAATCTGGGAATGCAATAATCATACACATTACTCTATCAAGTAATACAAGTACAGGATGCAATATATATCAATGACTGAGCCTGGGGTAGAATATCATCTACACGAATCTTCATCGTGGAAAAACCCGGTGTCTACCAAATACACCCCAAATCCCAAAACTCAGGCGCCGTCAATCTAATCGGCTCTCAAATCCAATAAATCTCGTAGAAACATGAGTGCCCAACATCGGCACTCGAAAATATCTTGAAATACTCGTGTCTAACATCGACACACAAATCTTTATATATCGGGCTCCATCAGTCCGGATCATCCCACGGGCTCCGTCTGCGGAATTGGCCCTCGGGCCCCGGCAGTACAGGTCGGCCCATATCCATCTCTCGACTCTGGTCAGTATCCTCCGGATAACCGCCAAGTCCAACCAATCACCGGTAGGTAGTAGTCCCTCTGCCAGGCTCATCGTCTACAGCACAACAATCTGTTCTTGCCCTGGGGTACCATACCGGGTCTACCATGTACCCGCAATCAGCCTCATCCATCTCCTCGAATCGGGTTTCACATGTCACACGTCTCAGAACCGAGAAAACGCATGGGGGACTTACTAAAATATCATATCAAGAGAAACCGGGTATTTAAAACAGTATATGCTTTCTTTTGAAATAACCACGGTTCTCAAATCCAGAAATCTCTTGAAAACAGCATATCTCAATGCCACTACTACAAATAAGGGTTGCCCCTACGGATTTATCGGTAGGGGCAACCCACTGCCCCTATGGATATGTGCGTAGGGGCGAAAAAAGACCCCGTAGGTGCAAAGGCCGCAGGTGCAAGTTGAGGCCCTGAACTTGCCTCTACGGGCAAATTCTTGCCCCTACGGCTATATTTGTAGGTGTTCGAGCCCCTACGGAGTACTCCGTAGGGGTAATCAAATCATATATGTATTTTTTTTGAATATATTGTATATACCTACGGATAAATCCGTAGGTCCTTTTTATACCCCTACGGACATAAAAAGACAAAGTTATCACACACATTCTCTACTTCATCTTGGACACGTCGGCTAGCAAACTTCGTGTCCGAGTTGCTTCGGATGAAGCGGGAGCCCATAAAAAGACTCATTGATGTGGTGCCCTTCCGACGAGGAGACCGGAGATCGGAGATGCCGCGAGGTGCTTGGGATGGTGGCCAAAGACCGAAGGACACGAATCGATCGGTATAGCCACTCTCATTTCTTAGTAGTTAGCTAGTTTAGCGTTACTGGTTCGATCCGGGTGAAAGACTACGATAGCTCCGGTTTCCTAAAACGTTTTTGTTTCCGCATTTGGCCTCGGATTGAAGGCCGGGGCGCTACCGTAGACATACATAATATAGATAAGGCATCCCCAAACGGGGGCAATCACGCCCAACGGCGGAAACAATCACCACGAGAATATTATACGACGCCGTAGGGAAGAAATGATCAATATAAGTGAAAAATAGCATAAAAGATAAAACTGCATAATAAAGTCGGCTCACATGAGCTCGACATCTAGAATACAAAATAATATACAAGATCGTCCTCTCAAATGGTCTCTAAGTCAATATATGAAAAGGTAGATGGAGAGTACTAGATACAATAGTGTGTACAATTGGTTAATAAACGGATACCGCAAAACCCACCTATAAGCAAACGGCTCAAACGCCAACTGCAGTGGTATCCATAGCAAAAGATACAAAGAGGTAGCCCTGCCGCAACTACTTTGAGGGTCGATCTGCAAACACTGTGGCACAACGGGGGTGAGTTGCCAACTGATGAATAGTAAATAACATATAAAGGTAATCGCGAGTATGCACGTACTGACAAGTGCAACCTGATAACATTTATATGATGAACTGTGTATGAAATAATCATGCATAACATGTGCAATCTGATAACATCAATATGAATCTGGGTATGCAATAATCATGCATAACATGTGCAATCTGATAACATCAATATAATAATCTGGGTATGCAATAATCATACACATTACTCTATCAAGTAATACAAGTACAGGATGCAATATATATCAATGACTGAGCCTGGGGTAGAATATCATCTACATGAATCTTCATCGTGGAAAAACCCGGTGTCTACCAAATGCACCCCAAATCCCAAAACTCAGGCGCCGTCAATCTAATCGGCTCTCAAATCCTATAAATCTCGTAGAAATATGAGTGCCCAACATCGGCACTCGAAAATGTCTTGAAATACTCGTGTCTAATATCGACACACAAATCTTTATGTATCGGGCTCCATCAGTCCGGATCATCCCACGGGCTCCGTCTGCGGAATTGGCCCTCGGGCCTCGGCATTACAGGTCGGCCCATATCCATCTCTCGACTCTGGTCAGTATCCTCCGGATAACCGCCAAGTCCAACCAATCACCGGTAGGTAGTAGTCCCTCTGCCAGGCTCATCGTCTACAGCACAACAATCTGTTCTTGCCCCGGGGTACCATACCGGGTCCACCATGTACCCGCAATCAGCCTCATCCATCTCCTCGAATCGGGTTTCACATGTCACACGTCTCAGTACCGAGAAAACGCATGGGGGACTTACTAAAATATCATATCAAGAGAAACCCGGTATTTAAAACAGTATATGCTTTCTTTTGAAATAACCACGGTTCTCAAATCCAGAAATCTCTTAAAAACAGCATATCTCAATGCATGCGTAAAATCATAAAGTATGATGTATGCGACATATGATAAAAATGTATGCATATCCGAATATCATGCAACATGGAACAGTGATATGACATATTAAGGGAAAACCCGCTCTTTTAAATGGATCCAGTTTTGAAAATATCTCATGCGGTCCCCAATTTTCCAAAACCAAAGCCAGCATCATCTATGTATGTAGTTATAGATGCACAAGTGGTATATACGCATGTATGAGTGTACAATATGTATGTGCACCAATATGGATGTACAAGTGGTATATACACAAGTATGAGTGTGCAATATGTATATGCACCAATATGGATGTATAAGTGGTATATACGCAAGTATGAGTGTACAATATGTATGTGTGTTAATATGGATGTACAAGGGGTATATACGCAAGCATGAGTGTGCAATATGTATATGCACGAATATGGATGTACAAGTGGTATATACGCAAGTATGAGTGCACAATATGTATGTGCGCCAATATGGATGTACAAGTGGTATATAAACAGGTATGAATGCACAATATGTATGTGCGCCAATATAGATGTACAAGTGGTATATACGCAAGCATGAGTGTGCATTATGTATTTGCACCAATATGGATGTACAAGTGGTATATACACAAGTATGAGTGTACAATATGTATGTGCGCCGATATGGATGTACAAGTGGTATATACGCAAGCATGAGTGTGCAATATGCATATGCGCCAATATGGATGTACAAGTGGTATATACGCAAGCATGAGTGTGCAATATGCATATGCGACAATATGGATGTACAACTGGTATATACGCAAGCATGAGTGTGCAATATATATATGCGCCAATATGGATGTACAAGTGGTATATAGGCATGTATGAGTGTACAATATGTATGTGTGCCAATATGGATGTATAAATGGTATATACGCAAGTATGAGTGTACAATATGTATGTTTGTCAATATGGATGTACAAGTGGTATATACGCAAGCATGAGTGTGCAATATTTATATGCACCAATAAGAATGTACAAGTGGTATATACGCAAGTATGAGCGTACAATATGTATGCATACAATGGAACGGAATCATGTCTATTCATCAAGGATGAGGTAAGCTAAACGATGAATGGTTCATAGCAATTCTATAGTGCGAGTGTCATGGAAATTACCAACGGTGTGTGTGGAACATACAATTAGTGCTCGTGCAGCATGAACCGTTAGTAACAATACGGTGTCTCATAACTACTATGTCCATATAAAACAAGAGAGGGGTATGCAACTATGGTACAAATGCATAACCTATAAATATATGAATATGACATGTGGCTACAACATCCTATCAAGCCCTGACGCTTAACGCGATACGGGCGATTTCCCCGTAGATGTTAAATCTACTCACCACGATCCCGATCTACGTGTATTAGACCACATGCTTCCCCTTCTTCACTGCGTCTGAAGTCCCCACCTGCGACCCTAGAATTTACTCAAAGCGACACACATAAGGCTAAAATCCTGCAAAAATGCGATATCAAAACCAAACGAGAAACTCGCGCCGCAAGCTAAACGCGTGAGCATCCGATACAACAAAACGTATGTACAAGCGTCAGAAACCATCCTGACACGTTGCGACACACAGCAACCACCAAACCCACTCACAAAATGTACGTGTCGCGCAAACTTAAAAGCACTAAAACAAGCAAATAGGTTCCAGATTTTGATACGAGCTGAATTAAGAAAAAATGCACATACCAAACACCTTTAATATACAGCTGACTCCCGTAGCCCAAACCCCGACACCAACCACCACCATCTGGCCGCAATTTGTGGCCAGAACGAATTAATTTGCGGCCTCGACAAAGAATAAGGGTCTCGTGCTTTGTGTGTGTGGTCTAGGTCTAGTGAACATGCTCCAGTAAACTCAACTTTTTCCTGAAATATCGGGAGTGAAAGCAGATCCCAAAACGGCTAAAATTCTTAACTAAAATGCTAAAATACGATATCGGCACTAAAACTAACACTTTATGGTTCTAAACAGGAACTACAAGACACTACAACATATTAACTAGCTAATTAACAGTAAGAAGAGAACTACCTTCCCAAACTTGCTCAAAATGCTAACTTTCCTGGCTCCAAGTGATCTCCATGGGCTTTGGCTTAAGTTTAGAGAAAGGTGAAATGAATTTTGGTGAGGGGTAGTGAAGATTTTGAAGATTTGGGTTGGGGTTTGTGAAGGGGCAGAAAATGCTTCAGTTTTGGGGAAAGAGAGGAGGAAAAATATGAGGGAAAGAAAATAGGGTTTCAAAGAATAGAGAAAGAGTGAGAGGGGGGTATGGGAGCAAGCATGGCACATTTTCTCTCCTCATTTAATGCTAAGCATGCTTGTCTCCCATGCTTAAGCATCGTCATTCTCCCTCTCTCTCTCTCTTCCTCCTTCTCCAAGTCAACCTAAAAGAATAACATTAGTTAAAATATGTTTGTTTTGAAAACTTATTTACTTAATTAATTACATTTTACCCTAATGGAATAGTTAATGCACCATTGCTACTTAAGCATGGTTTAACCCCAAATTATCCCCAGGGTATCATGACCTGTGTGTGCAAGCCCAAATAAAATTCTAATAAAATATTCATTAATTTTTATAAAATATTTAAAAACCATTTTGGTAAACTTTTTACTAAAACCCATATTTTCACATAATCAACCTCTAATTGCATTTCAAAGTGTTAGAATCTTCCCCCTTAAAGAAATTCATCCCCGAATTTAAAAAAAAATTACTAGGCTTACTTTTAAAGAGATGAGGGAATTTCTTCCGCATCTCGCCCTCGGCCTCCCAAGTGGCCTCTTCACCATTCGGGCTGCGCCAAAAACCTTCACAGATGGCAAGACTTTCGATCGATGTTTCTTCACCTGCCGGTCCTAATCACTACTGGCTGCTCGGTGAATGAAAGATCGTGCTCAAGCTGAAAGGTCTGGTGCTGAATCATGTGAGAAGGGCCATGAAGGTATCTGCGAACCATTGACACGTAGAATACGGGGTGAACATCCGGAAAGTCGGGTGGAAGAGCCAAACGACATGCAACTGCGCCGACACGCTCGAGGATCTTGAAGGGACCTTTAAATCTGGGGCTAAGCTTCCCCTTCTGCCAAAATCTCATCACGCCATTCATCTGTGAGACCCTTAGAAAAACAAGATTGCCAACGGCGAACTCGAGTCCGCGACGGCGTATGTCAGCATACAAATTCTGCCTACTCTAAGCTGTCCACATCCTATCTCGAATCAACTTTATCTTCTCGGTCGTTTTCTGTATGATCTGCTGTAACGTTTCCAAAATAATAAAATATTATTTTCGGGAATTTTTATAATTTAATATTATTTTAATGAATATTTTAATATTCCGGTATAATTAAATACAAATAAATGGAGAAAATTTTGGAAAATTCTAAAAATAGGGTATTTTATGGAATTATTCCATTTTAAAGTTTTTAAGATTAGTTATATGCTAATATAGTGCTAATCGTGATTAAAAATCGCTAATTGGATTTTTAGCTTTTTTGTGCAAAAATGTGCACATATCATTTTCCACACTTGTTACACTTGTGTTACATTTCTTTTGCCATGGTTGTTCTTTTGGGTTCACTATTGGAGTGAGAAGGAAAAGAAAAGAAAAGGAAAAAGGTAAGTGATGATGAGAGAGAGAGAGAGAGTAGGTTGCTTTTGACTTTTGACCCTTTCCTCCATCATTTCCCCATCTAATTTCCCTCTCCCCCTCCATGAGCTGCTGCTGCTCCTGCCCTTTCCCTCTCCTCCTCCCTCTTCAAACCCTAGATCCACCATAAAACCAACCCCAAAACCCTATTCCCACTTCACAAAAAGTGTTCCCGAGCTCACTAGCTACACATTGAACCTAGCAAGATTGGATTTGGAGAACTTTGAGCAACTCAAGAATTTTCTTGAGTTGCCAAAGGAGGTAATTTCTGCACCTTGATGTAGTATTTCAATTTCCTTGTGCATCAATTCTAGTTTCATATCGATATTGTGTCGTTTCGTGGACTTTGGAGAATTCAAGTTAGGGTTTAGGGTAAAACTGAAATCAAAGATGAATTTGAGGATGGTGGTGACCTTAGAAACCCTGGTGTGATGTTAGTTTAGACCCAAACCTGAAATTGAAACCAGAATACGGAATTACGGAATCGATATCGGGGAAAACTGTAAATCTGGGAGTGTTTTGTGTAATCTGCTATCACCCCGAGACCCCAAAAATGAAACTGAGTTGACAGTGAGATGTGCAGGCACCATGAAACCACCACACCAAATCCTAGCCCCCAACTCCAAAGCGAGGCCGCCAATTTATTCCATCTGGCCGCAAATTGCTGCCAGAGCAGGAGGGATCTGTCTCGATTTTTGTGCATGGCCCTAATTCCTCAAGTATTGACCCTGGGTATGTTTAGTTTTGACTGATTCCATCTAGGGTAAAATATGGGTTGATTTTCCTATGTTGCTGCATGGTTTACGACTTGTTTCAGCATGGATTTTGGTATTTGGTGTTTCGTTCCTGTCGTGTGGCGTTTGGACGTCAACGACAAGCGGATATTGAACGTGTTTACATGCGAGACGATAGGTTTTTACCTATGTGAGTAGCGTGTACTATTTTGGTTTCCGATGTGATTTTCATGTGCTTTAGCGTTGTGATATACTTGTAGGTACTCTACGTGATGTTGAGGCAAAGAAGATGAAGATTGCAACATCGGCATTGGCACACGAGAAGCAAGGTGAGTAGATTTATATCTACGGGGAGAAGTCGGGTGGATGGCGTATAGCACCCCCGCAGTCCGTGGTGATGTATACGAATACGTATACACACATATAGTTATTATGTGTTGTTAGGATTATTGATGGTAATAATGGTATTATTGGTGATAAGAATGTATTGGTTTTGTATAGTGCGAAACCCTAGAGTAGGGGTTGCACACATACACATACACATATACTTGCATGCATTCTTTCATTTATCTGTGCGTATTTGGAGGTGTATATCTACACATGGGTATGGGACTATGTGTTCATATACGGGATTGAGATGAGTTGATGAGTTTGACTTGAGGTCGTAAGATTCGGCGATATGACAGAGTTCGTATTTGAGGTGCGACATGATAGTTTTAGCGGGCCTTTGGGCATGTGTTTTACCCCGCATCCATTCTTATATAGATGGTGTCGATGGTACTAGACTTAGATTTGTACCCTAGATTGTGTGATATGATGGTAGTGATACCTGATATGTGGTGAGATGAATGTGATATTGACCCGTACCCATCTATTGGGATGCCGTACGACGATTTACCGTATGAGCTTTACATTGATGTTAGATCCGCACTCATGACTCGAGGATGTTATATGACATACCATATCATACGTGATACTATTGAGGCGAGATCACCGACTATTGTATATATATATGCATGTCGACTCAGATGGAGGTGGTTTCATACCCTTCCTGTTTAGATTACTTAATAGACATTAGATTGACCCGAGTCATACCTATTCCAAAATTAACGAATCGGGGGTATTTTAAAGATAGGCAAAAAGGGTTTATACGGATATTTTCAAATGACGCATCTTTTCTCAAAACACCGTAGCCCTTATTTTACCAAAAGCCCTGATTCGCCTTATTTCAAAAGGCAAGGCTGCATGATATATTTATTGAGGCAGGTTCTCTACTGTTGTGTTGATTATTCGATTCCGCATATTCATGCTGTTTGCATTGCATCGCTTATATTGTTGATATATTTCAGTCATGCTGCTAGGACACCAGCATAATTATCGATGATGCGTATGTTCCACGTACACTTGGTTGCCGGCTCACACACTTCACCATCGATAATTGCCATGTCACTACACTGTAGTACTGTTGCATTCAGTGTATGTTGCTTACATTTCTTTACATGTCGCATACGTCATGCTTTCTGATTATACGCATTGAGATATGTTATTTTCTTGATATTTTTGGTTTTTAGGAACTGTGGGTGTTTCAAAAAGAGAATATGGAATTGTTTTAAAACCCGGTTACCCATGATATGATATTTCAGTGCGTCCACCATGTGTTTTCTCGGTGCTGAGAGTGACATGTGAAACCCGATTCGAGGAGGCGGATGAGGCCGATTGCGGGTTCATGGTAGACCCGGTATGGTTCCCCGGGACAAGAAATGTTTTTCGTGGAGTAGACGATGAGCCTGGCAGGGTGGCGAGTACCTCCCGGTGATTGGTTGGACCTGGCGGTTATCCGGAGGATACCGACCAGAGTTGATAGATGGATATGGGTGTACTGCCGGGCCGAGGGCCGATACCGCAGACAGAGCCCGTGGGCCGATCCGGACTGACGGAGCCCGATATATGAGGATTTACGTGCCGATGCTGGGCACAGTTTTCATGATGTTTTCGAGTGCCGATGCTGGGCACTCCGATTCCATGATTTTGACGTGTCGCGAGGGACACAGGTGGTTTATATCCTCATATTTCCATGCATATGCTGATGATATTTGCATGCATGATGGTTATTGTCATTGGGTGACGAGTGGACGGGATCCACGTATATACAGATTTGATTATATTGATCATACCTCACATTCATGATATGCTATTACCTGAGGCACTAGCACGAGCACTTGGCACTACACTCATGTATAGAGATTACATTGCCAGTTTAGCATGCTTCAGCTTTATTCATATTGAGGTTTATTTATATCTGATCGTATTGACCTAGGATGGGTCATGCATTCGATCTCTGCTTGTAGATATTTTTCTATTCACGAGTTGGCAACTCACCCCCGTTGTGCCACAGTTCTTGCAAGTTTTGCTGTAAAGATTCCATAGCGGCATTTCTGGCATACTGCTTCCTTATGGGTGACTTGCTTGGGTAGGTGGGTTCTTTTGTATCAGAACCGCCATTGTTCATGTTTTATTCATTGTATCTAGAATTCCATCAACCAAAACTTATATATTGTTTCAGACTTAGAAAACAGTGTTGTATTATTTCGACCTTAGAGTCGCGCTTGTAATATTACGGTTTTCTGGCTGTTTTGGGTTCTTCTTGGGTTTTGATCCTCGCCCTTTGGCGTTGTATATTATTATTGCTTGAGTGGTTGTGACCGTCGATTGACGAAGAGTTAGCTCCCGCTTGGGGATGCCTTTTATCATTTCACACATATTATTCTTGCTGTACCCCTTTCGGGGCCAGTTTTTACAAAGGAAACTCTGCCGAAATTTTCAGGAAAGGTTACACATTTTAAAAATACATATTCGGCTTAGTTATTTAAAAACTTGGATTTTCGAACACGATTTCTTTACTTCTTAAAACCAGTTTTCCTTATTTACTCATTAAATGGTTTTAGATTTCTGTGCTTTTGCTTTACTTGGATCAGATGGGGTCTTATAGACTTCATATGGTTCAAGGGCCAGTCACGTGCTCTTTCGGGTCATGACAAAGTTGGTATCAGAGCGCTAGGTTGACTTTGGTTCGAGTCTAAGTTTGACTATGTGGAGCCTAGGGCGTTATCTATATACGGAACTTAGGCTTGATCTTACGGAACTTAGACTTAGTCGAGGGGGTATTAGACCCGAACATTCGCCGTGTAGGATGACCCTTGGTTGATGGAATAGGTGACTAAAGTAGAGTGACGTACCGTGGGTATGTTCCGCGGCATACTTACGACACGCCACTCCGCTTAAGAAACCTTAGGTTGTACATTTCCTTGCACCGTATTATATTCCTTCCTATGATCTATCCTCATCGATTCTGGTTATGGTTTTGCTACCGCGATTGCACGGGCAGAGTGAGCTACGGCTCGAGTTGCGTCAGCATGAGCTCGTCGTGGACGAGGACTGACCAGGGCATGATTCCTGAGACATACGATTGCATATTGAGGAGTCGTCTTATTGTGTTTTCGCGATATGAGCGTTGGATTGATCGCTTTTACGAGATTCCCGAATGTGCTGATCGACACCCGAGGATTGAGCCACTGATAGAGGCCAGCCAGGATGTGATGACCGTTGGTATTATCGCTTATCCAGGGTGATTGAGGCGCTGTTTAGCGTATAAACGAATGAGCCTGTCGTTGCTGCTAATGATGAGATATCGCCCAGATGATTGGAGCTACTGCAGCATGAGCATGTTCTTGGAGATATGATAGTGAGTCGCTAGTCACCGAGGATTAATGACTAGGACATGTGGTTCGTTCGCTTACCCCGATGCGAGGTCATCAGATAGATTGATTCCAGCTAGAGGCGACTTCACGCAGATTCGTTGGGAGTCGATTGAGACGATCGAATGTCAGGAAACCATTTTCCAAGTTTAAAGTATTCGGAAAGACATGCAAGCGATTCTATGGACCCTCTAGAAGAATGAAACCCTAACTCGACATAATGACCGTGTGAAAGCCTTTGAACCTTAGGGTTTGCGGCAGTTCCGCGGCGCCATTTATGAGGCTTGGGTTTGCCTTTCTACGGCTGGACCATCGATGCTGTGATATGTACTCGATACTATGAAACTGTACCCGAGATGTTGAGCTCTTGGGGGATTGTGAGGTTCTGACGAGTCGATCGGATGGTTCGACATCTTTCGGATATTGTGATGGGACACTGCTTGGGAGACTCCAGATACGAGCATAGCCGTTGGAGCGCAGTCTGTGTAGCCACGGTGAGATGAGTCCGAATCAGTCGATATTGAAGCAGAGTGGAGTAAAGAGTTCGCATGAGATTTCGACGAGATGACGTTCCACTCTGCCGACATCAGAGATGTGATTTGCACGCTGAGGACGTGTTCGGCTAGATATCTCCTACTGAGCGATGAAGATACCGAGTTCGTGATTTCGAGTCCGTGTGAGAGACTTCGGAGGGACCGTAGCCGAGGACATTGCAGTGCGCAGATAAAGACCCGACGTCAAATGGTCGATGATACAGACAAGCGGGACAAGAAGTTCGTGCGAAATGCAGACGAGCTGGTGCTACACCCCGTTCAGATTAAAGGTCGGATATGCATACAGAGGCACATGGATGCGACCAGCTTCCGAGGAGGTGTTGTACTAAGGGCGCTGACGTCCACAGAGCGAGAAAAGATTATGCCAGAGTACCAGCCCTGTACAGTTTGGCCTAGGCAAAATCAGAAGAGACCTTGAGCAGGGATTCCTTCCAGTACACTTATGCAAGGAGATTTCCACCAGGAGCAAATGCGTGATGTGCATTCAAAGGACCCGAGGTCGACGCCAGAGATGTGTTGCTTTACGAGCGGTCGTGAGGATTGACCGAGAGATGACCTGAAAAGTGCCAGAACGGAATCGTTCCAGTCAGCACCCCTGACCGGGACGATGAGTCGATGGATTGCGAGATTGGTAATCTACAGGAAAGATCAGGAACCAGAGGCAGAGGACGCCAGCCACGAGCAAGAGGCAAGTAGATATCTTGCGCCGCTAGCATCGGATGTACCAGTACCTTCTCGACCTCGAAGGACGATATACCGACGACGGTATTTATGATTTATGATTTGTGATTTGATTATCACGTATCCGTCATCTTGGATTTCGGTATTTTGGGCTTTCTGTCTGCATGATTTAGTCTTGATGACTGAGTTCATGGTATTTGTTTTCTTGCACAATGGTTGCACTTACTGGGTATTCATATTTTGTGAAAAGTTATTATTCTTGAGGTATTGCTTATGATTTCATGCCTATTTTATGCTGGTGATTTGATCTACGCTTCCAGTGTAGTTTTCATGTACTTTTAGTGTTTTGATTTGAGTAGTGCACGCTGATGCACACGGTTGTGAGCTTTCCCATCGCGGTACACCTGATTTTGATTGAGCCGGATTTTATATCGTCGACTTGACCCTGATATTTATGATTTTTGCACTCCGTGCTTTCGATTGGACGTACGCATGTTCGACATTTGCTATTGGATTTTGTGATTCCGTGCATGTTGAGTGCGCAGGGTTTAGATTTCATTCGTGCACGATGGATGCACCGATTTGGATTTTCGCGCATGTTGGGCGCATAATTTGAGATACGATTTTGGTGCACACCCGATGCACTAAATCGAGATTCTTCGTGCATGTCAGATGCACCGGATTTTGGCTGTCAGGCACACACGTTGCCTATGACAGATGCTTCGTGCACACCCGTTGCACCTAAATGTTGTTTTGTGCACCTGTATGGCACATATATGGATTTTGATTTCCGTGCGCACCAGACACACAGGGTGGTGTTATGTGCATTTTTGGGATTTATTCCTTTTGGAGCAGTACCTTTTTATGATATTGGATATTTGTTTTCATACTGAGCAGGACTAGTCAGAGGACAGTACCTGGATATATTTTGCATGCATTGATAGTTCGAAGGGATTTCCAAAGAGCGAGCTATGGTCTCGATATATATATACCTACGTGTCCGATATGACACGAAACATTTAAAAACAAGGAAACCCTTCTAAATTGTTTTCAAAAGGGCGGAACGTACCTATTAAACAAAGGATATATATATATACGTATATTGTTTTTTTTTTCTTATGAAAAACGTCCGCCACTGTGCAGTGTTACGCGCATCGCACAGCGACTTAAAAAGATTTGGCATGTATTTACATCAGCTATTTACATGTATAGATTGGATGTCTACATGCATAGTTCTGATCTATGTCATATTGGTTTTGTATTGGATTTGACATTTGTGTCTTTACCATGACTCCGATGATTGTGGGATGCTTGATCGAGTGTTGCTCTTAAGTTATCTGCTCAGTACTCATGCGCATGCATTGCGCTAGGATACATTTTATGTATTGCTGATTTCGGAGCCCCGTTGACTTGGGATGTGTATAGAAATATTTTAGTATTTGGGTGTTTAAATTTAAATTCGGGGACCGAATTTCTTTAAGGGGGGTAGATTGTAACGTTTCCAAAATAATAAAATATTATTTTCGGGAATTTTTATAATTTAATATTATTTTAATGAATATTTTAATATTCCGGTATAATTAAATACAAATAAATGGAGAAAATTTTGGGAAAATTACGGAAAATTCTAAAAATAGGGTATTTTATGGAATTATGCCATTTTAAAGGTTTTAAGATTAGTTATATGCTAATATAGTGCTAATCGCGATTAAAAATCGCTAATTGGATTTTTAGCTTTTTTGTGCAAAAATGTGCACATATCATTTTCCACACTTGTTACACTTGTGTTACATTTCTTTTGCCATGGTTGTTCTTTTGGGTTCACTATTGGAGTGAGAAGGAAAAGAAAAGAAAAGGAAAAAGGTAAGTGATGATGAGAGAGAGAGAGAGAGTAGGTTGCTTTTGACTTTTGATCCTTTCCTCCATCATTTCCCTATCTCATTTCTCTCTCCCCCTCCATGAGCTGCTGCTGCTCCTGCCCTTTCCCTCTCTTCCTCCCTCTTCAAACCCTAGATCCACCATAAAACCAAACCCAAAACCCTATTCCCACTTCACAAAAAGTGTTCCCGAGCTCACTAGCTACACATTGAACCTAGCAAGATTGGATTTGGAGAACTTTGAGCAACTCAGGAATTTTCTTGAGTTGCCAAAGGAGGTAATTTTTGCACCCTGATGTAGTATTTCAATTTCCTTGTGCATCAATTCTAGTTTCATATCGATATTGTGTCGTTTCGTGGACTTTGGAGAATTCAAGTTAGGGTTTAGGGTAAAACTGAAATCAAAGTTGAATTTGAGGATGGTGGTGACCTTAGAAACCCTGGTGTGATGTTATTTTAGACCCAAACCTGAAATTGAAACCAGAATACGGAATTACGGAATCGATATCGGGGAAAACTGTAAATCTGGGAGTGTTTTGTGTAATCTGCTATCACCCTGAGACCCCAAAAATGAAACTGAGTTGACAGTGAGATGTGCAGGCACCATGAAACCACCACACCAAACCCTAGCCCCCAACTCCAAAGTGAGGCCGCCAATTTATTCCATCTGGCCGCAAATTGCGGCCAGAGCAGGAGGGATCTATCTCGATTTTTGTGCATGGCCCTAATTCCTCTAGTATTGACCCTTGGTATGTCTAGTTTTGACTGATTCCATCTAGGGTAAAATCTGGGTTGATTTTCCTATGTTGGTGCATGATTTACGACTTGTTTTAGCATGGATTTTGGTATTTGGTGTTTCGTTCCTGTCGTGTGCCGTTTGGACGTCAACGACAAGCGGATATTGAACGTGTTTACATGCGAGACGATAGGTTTTTACCTATGTGAGTAGCGTCTGCTATTTTCGTTTCCGATGTGATTTTCATGTGCTTTAGCGTTGTGATATACTTGTAGGTACCCTACGTCATGTTGAGGAAAAGAAGATGAAGATAGCGACATCGGCATTGGCACACGAGAAGTAAGGTGAGTAGATTTATATCTACGGGGAGAAGTCGGGTGGATGGCGTATAGCAACCCCGCAGTCCGTGGTGATGTATACGAATACGTATACACACATATAGTTATTATGTGTTGTTAGGAATATTGATGGTAATAATGGTATTATTGGTGATAAGAATGTATTGGTTTAGTATAGTGCGAAACCCTAGAGTAGGGGTTGCACACATACACATACACATATACTTGCATGCATTCTTTCATTTATCTGTGCGTATTTGGAGGTGTATATCTACACATGGGTATGGGACTATGTGTTCATATACGGGATTGAGATGAGTTGATGAGTTTGACTTGAGGTCGTGAGATTCGGCGATATGACAGAGTTCGTATTTGAGGTGCGACATGATAGTTTTAGCGGGCTTTTGGGCATGTGTTTTACCCCGCATCCATTCTTATATAGATGGTGTCGATGGTACTAGACTTAGATTTGTACCCTAGATTGTGAGATATGATGGTAGTGATACCTGATATGTGGTGAGATGAATGTGATATTGACCCGTACCCATCTATTGGGATGTCGTACGACGATTTACCGTACGAGCTTTACATTGATGTTAGATTCGCACTCATGACTCGAGGATGTTATATGGCATACCATATCATACGTGATACTATTGAGGCGAGATCACCGACTATTGTATATATATGTGCATGTCGACTCAGATGTAGGTGGTTTCATACCCCTCCTGTTTAGATTACTTAATAGACATTAGATTGACTCGAGTCATACCTATTCCAAAACTAACGAATCAGGGGTATTTTAAAGATAGGCAAAAAGGGTTTATACGGATATTTTCAAATGACGCATCTTTTCTTAAAACACCGTAGTCCTTATTTTACCAAAAGCCCTGATTCGTCTTATTTCAAACGGCAAGGCTGCATGATATATTTATTGAGGCAGGTTCTCTACTGTTGCGTTGATTATTCGATTCCGCATATTCATGCTGTTTGCATTTCATCGCTTATATTGTTGATATATTTCAGTCATGCTGCTAGGACACCAGCACAAGTATCGATGATGCGTATGTTCCACGTACACTTGGTTGCCGGCTCACACACATCACCATCGATAATTGCCATGTCACTACACTGTAATACTGTTGCATTCAGTGTATGTTGCTTACATTTCTTTACATGTCGCATACGTCATGCTTTCGGATTATACGCATTGAGATATATGTTATTTCCATGATATTTCTGGTTTTTGGGAACCGTGGGTGTTTCAAAAAGAGAATATGGAATTGTTTTAAAACCCTGTTACCTTTGATATGAAATTTCAGTGCGTCCACCATGTGTTTTCTCGGTGCTGAGAGTGACATGTGAAACCCGATTCGAGGAGGCGGATGAGGCTGATTGCGGGTACATGGTGGACCCGGTATGGTTCCCCGGGGCAAGAAAAGTTTTTCGTGGAGTAGACGATGAGCCTGGCAGGGTGGCGAGTACCTACCGGTGATTGGTTGGACCTGGCGGTTATCTGGAGGATACCGACCAGAGTCGATAGATGGATATGGCGTACTTCCGGGGCCGATACCGCAGACAGAGCCCGTGGGCCGATCCGGACTGACGGAGCCCGATATATGAGGATTTACGTGCCGATGCTGGACACAGTTTTCATGATGTTTTCGAGTGCCGATGCTGGGCACTCCGGTTCCATGATTTTGACGTGTCGCGAGGGACACAGGTGGTTTATATCCTCATATTTCCATGCATATGCTGATGATATTTGCATGCATGATGGTTATTGTCATTGGGTGACGAGTGGACGGGATCCACGTGTATGCAGATTTGATTATATTGATCATACCACACATTCATGATATGCTATTACCTGAGGCACTAGCACGAGCACTTGGCACTACACTCATGTATAGAGATTACATTGCCAGTTTAGCATGCTTCAGCTTTATTCATATTGAGGTTTATTTATATCTGATCGTATTGACCTAGGATGGGTCATGTATTCGATCTCTGCTTGTAGATATTTTTCTATTCACGAGTTGGCAACTCACCCCCGTTGTGCCACAGTTCTTGCAGGTTTTGCCGTACAGATTCCATAGCGGCATTTCTGGCACACTGCTTCCTTATGGGTGACTTGCTTGGGTAGGTGGGTTCTTTTGTATCAGAACCGCCATTGTTCATGTATTATTCATTGTATCTAGAATTCCATCAACCAAAACTTGTATATTGTTTCAGACTTAGAAAACAGTGTTGTATTATTTCGACCTTAAAGTCGCGCTTGTAGTATTACGGTTTTCTGGCTCTTTTGAGTTCTTCTTGGGTTTTGATCCTCACCCTTTGACGTTGTATATTATTATTGCTTGCGTGGTTGTGACCGTCGATTGACGAAGATCTAGCTCCCGCTTGGGGATGCCTTTTATCATTTCACACATATTATTCTTGCTGTACCCCGTTTGGGGCCAGTTTTTACAAAGGAAACTCTGCCGAAATTTTCAGGAAAGGTTACACATTTTAAAAATACATATTCGGCTTAGTTATTTAAAAACTTGGATTTTCGAACACGATTTCTTTACTTCTTAAAACCAGTTTTCCTTATTTACTCTTTAAATGGTTTTAGATTTCTGGGCTTTTGGTTTACTTGGATCAGATAGGGTCCTATAGACTTCATATGGTTCAAGGGCCAGTCACGTGCTCTTTCGGGTCGTGACATCTGCGGCCCCAAAATAATGCTCTCGCTGAGCTCTGTCCAATAAATGGGCGATCGACATCTTCTCCCATATAAGGCCTCGAAAGGTGCCATCTGAATCGTATCCTTAAAGCTATTATTGTAGGAGAACTCTACCAAGGGCAAATGACGATCCCAGCTGCCACCGAAATCTAGAATACAAGCTCGAAGCATGTCCTCAAGAGTCTTAATAGTCCGCACTGACTGGCCGTCGGTCTGGGGATGGAATGCTGTGCTGAAACTCTGGCGGGTGCCCAAAGCCTCTTGAAGTCTCTGCCATAGTCAGCTGGTGAACTGGGTATCTCGGTCGGACACGATACAAGTCGGGATGCCATGCAATCGTACAATCTCATTGATATATATCTGGGCATACTGAGAAAATCCAAAAGTGGTCTTCACTGGCAGAAAGTTAGCCGCTTTCGTCAATCGGTCCACGATCACCCAAATGGAGTCGTACCCTCGACTGGTCCTGGGTAGACCCATAATGAAGTCCATAGAAATCTGCCCCCATTTCCACTCCGGAATGGGCAATGGCTGTAGCACTCCCGCGGGCCTCTGGTGCTCGGCCTTGACTTGCTGACAAGTCAGAAATCTCGAAACGATGTCGATGACGTCCCTCTTCATTCCTTCCCACCAGTAAACATCTCTCGGATCATGGTACATCTTGGTGGAACCTGGATGAACACCGTATACCGATCGATGCGCCTCCTCAAGAATCTCACGCCCCAGTCCCTGAGAATCTGGTACACATGGTCGAGTCCCGAATCGCAGTATCCCCTAATCATCGATCACGAACTCGGAGTCTCTGCCCTATCTAACCTGCTCCATGATCTCTATAAGACGGTCATCACTGGGCTGCGCCTCATGGATATCGTCAAGCAACTGTGGACGTGCACGGATATGTGCAAGCTATCCCCCCAGTCGGAGTAAACTCGAACTGCACTCGACTGTTGCATAAAGTCTGCCAATCTGCCGACGACTGCCTCTGCACTGTGCTCAAACAAGATAGACTACCTCCGGGCCTCCAACTCAAAGCATCCGCCACTACATTCGCCTTGCCCGGATGATAAAGGATCTCGCAATCGTAGTCCTTCACTAGCTCCATCCAACGGCGCTGTCTCAGATTCAGGTCTCGTTGCTGAAATATGTACTTCAAGCACTTGTTGTCCGTGAATACCTGGCACGCCTCGCCGTATAGGTAATGTCTCCAGATCTTGAGTGCAAACACCACTGCAGCCATCTCCAAATCATGAGTGGGGTAGTTCTGTTCGTGTTTCTTCTACTCCCGAGAAGCATACGCGATGACCTTGTCATGCTGCATCAATACACACCCTAGCCCCACTCGAGAAGCATCACAATAAACCATAAATCCGCCCATTCCCGAAGGCAATGATAACACCGGCATCGTAGTGAAATGAGTCTGCAACTGCTCAAAGCTATGCTTGCATGCCTTCGTCCAATCAAAAGGACTCCCTTCCGGGTCAACCCTGTCAACGGTGCAGAGATACGGGAGAAGTCCTGAACAAATCGTCGGTAGTAGCCATCCAGTCCTAGGAAGCTGCGGATCTCCGTAACTGATGCTTGTCGGGGCCAATGCTAAACGGCCTAGATCTTCTTTGGGTCAACACATAAGCCATATCTCGTCACCATGTGACCCATGAAGTCAACACTGTCGAGCCAGAATGCGCACTTGGAGAATTTAGCGAACAACTGATGCTCCCTCAAGGTCTGCAACATAATACGCAAGTGCTGCTCGTGCTCCTCTCGGCTCCGGGAGTACACAAAGATGTCATCGATGAATACAATGATGAACTGATCAAGATTCGGCCTAAAAATGTAGTTCATCAAGTCCATAAACGCTGCTGGGGCATTGGTGAGTCCGAACGACATCACCAAAAACTCATAGTAGCCGTAACACGTGCGAAAAGCCGTCCTCGGAATATCATCCTGCCGAACCCGCAACTGATGGTAGCCTGATCGAAAGTAAATCTTCGAGAAGTGTCCCGCACCTTGAAGCTGGTCGAACAAATCATCGATACGAGGCAAGGGATATTTGTTCCGCACAGTAACCTGGTTCAGCTGACGGTAATCAATACACAAACGCAAACTGCCGTCCTTCTTCTTAACGAACATGACAGGAGCACCCCACGGAGAAACACTCGGACATACAAGTCCCCTATCTAGCAACTCCTGCAACTGATCTTTCAGCTACCTAAGCTCCGCCGGGGCTATCCGGAAAGGCGGTATAGAAATCAGCCCCGTGCCGGGAATCAGATCAATGCAAAACTCTATCTTACGCTACGGCGGAAATCAAGGCAACTCATCGGGAAAGTCATCAGAAAACTCTTTTACGATTGGAACCCGGTCCAACGAATCTACTGTGGCTCCGGTGTCACGAATGGAAGCCAAGAATCCCTCACATCCCCTCCTCAAAAGCCAACTAACGCGAAAGGCTGAAATCAAACTGTGAGTGGCGGCACCACGGTCCCCCAGCACAACAAAAACTGACTCGCCAGGAAAACAAAACCTAACTGTCTTCTCGCGGCAGTCTACAGACGCATAACACGTATCTAACCAGTCCATTCCCAGGAGAACGTCGAAGTCCAATATCTCAAGAAGGATCAAGTCGACGGACAACTCTCTCTCACCAATACGGACAACACACGACCGGGACACGTGTCTCGCAACAAACGACTCTCCAACAGGAGTGGTCTAACTAGCGGCAAATCTAACAAACATGACTCTCTGCCCAAACTCGACACAAAGTGTGTGGAAACGTACGAGTGCGTAGATCCCGGATCAAGCAACATGTGTGCATCAACAGAACATACTAAAAGAGTACCCAAGACCACTGTATTGGATGCCTGCACGTCCCGATGTGTCAAAGAAAAGACCCGTGCCTGGCCTCTACCTACGACCGGCGGTCCTCTACCGGCAACTGGCTATCCTTTGCCGGCAACTGGCTGTCCTCTGCCTCGGCCACCTCGTCCTCTCTGAGCAAACCATCCACGACCACGACCTCTCTGTGCATAAGTCTGACACGGAGCAACAGCATGTACAAGAGGCAACGCTCTCTGGGGTGGAGAAGGTGGTAAAGTAACATGTGGTACGGCTGTCTCGCCCTCACGTGGCCCCGGACAATCTCGAACACGATGATTAATACTCCCGCAACGAAAACATCTAGACGGTGTCTACTGCTGACCGTCCTGGGGATAAGAGCTAAACAATCGGCCTCGCCCCAAGTCTCTGCAACCTTCATGAAGTCTGTCGTGGCGCCTAAACGGCCGTCTCTGTGCTGATGTATCAATACGAATCCTCTTCGGTCCCGGAACTACCGAAGTCTCGGCAAGATGCTCCTCGACTAATAGGGCTGCATCCATGGCTGCTGCATAGGTCTCGTAATGCTGTGCGCTGATCGCAAGAAACAATGAGGTAAGCAGGCCTCGAACAAACCTCTTGACCCGCATCTCCTTAGTAGCTACATATACAGATAGCTCGGTGAACTGCACATCATACTCCGCCACCGTCATATCTGACGTCTGGAGTAATGACTCAAACCTGCACACTCGAGAATCTCTGATACTCTGTGGAAGGAAACGGGCAAGAAACACCGTCACAAACTCAGTCCAGCTCATAGGAGGAAAACCTGCTCCTCTGCCTTTCTCTACCGACTCGCACCACTTCTGCGCATGACCCTCCAGACGAAATCTCGCGAACTCTACAAATTTCGTGACGGAGCATCTCAGTGAACGATATATCCTGGCCATCCGATCAATAAAAGACCGTGGATCTTCGGCTGTATCGGTGGCCGTGAAGACCGAAGGCTTCAACCTCATAAACTCGGATAACGATACTGTGATCACCTCTTTAGATGCAGGTGCAACTGCCCGAACCGTAGTTACCATCACGGTCCCCGCAACAGGTGGAACAACCTCCTGTCTCTGCGCTCAAATGGACTCAACTAACGACCCCATCATCTGGCGCAACTCCTGCATACCGGCCCCTAGCATAGCAATATGGTCTATCGAAGGGGGATCAATCTGCTCTGGTACAACTGCGTACCGCCCGGGTCAGTCCTCATCTCAGACGAGTCAATTCTGATTTCGGCTCTCGCGGCCGCTCTCTGGGCCCTCGTAATCTTCGGCGGCATAATGGCTGGAAATGAAACAAGATTCGATAAGAATACGGAAATTGAATCATAAGAATGTATATAATCACGAAGGAATTTCAACCGATAAGTCCTAAGGTCACTTAGGCGGAGTACCGTGTCGTGAGTATGCCGTGGAACATACACACGCTATGACACTCTGCTTCAGCTACCTACTCCATCATACCAAGATCATTCTACACTCCGAAAGGTAAAACCTATGCTCTGATACCAAATTTGTCACGTCCTAGAATTCGGCACGAGACCGGTACCTGACCACGTAACGTCTACAAGCGTAACGCGATTAAGTAAGCCGAAACACAGAAATCAAAAACATTAAAGGTAGTGAGTAATGAAAATATTAGTTTAAAACATTTAGGAAACTCGAGTAAAAATCTTTAAAGTTTAAGTTATTTTCTTAAAAATTTCGGTAGCACCTCCTTTGTAAAAATTAGCCCCGAAACGGGTACAAGACATGATACAAGTAAAATGACATATAATATAAATAAGGCATCCCCAAACGGGAGCAATCACGCCCAACGGCGGAAACAATCACCACGAGAATAATATACGACACCGTAGCGAAAAAATGAGCAATATAAGTGAAAAACAGCATAAAAGATAAAACTGCATAATAAAGTCGGCTCACTTGAGCACGACATCCAGAATAAAAAATAATATACAACATCGACCTCACAACTGGTCTCTAAGTCAATACATGAAATGGTAGATGGAGAGTACTAGATACAATAGAGTATACAAATGGAAAATAAACAGATACCGCAAAACCCACCTATAAGCAAACGGCTCACACGCCAACTGCAGTGGTATCCGTACCAAAAGATAACAGAGGTAGCCCTGCCGCAACTACTCTGAGGGTCGACCTGCAAACACCGTGGCAAAACGGGGGTGAGTTGCCAACTCGTGAATAGTAAATAACACATAAAGATAATCGCGAGTATGCACGTGCTGTGATACTCTAACATGTCCAATCTGATAACATCTATATGATGAATTGGGTATGCAATTATCATGCATAACATGTGTTGGGGTACGGCGGCGCCCCGGCAGTCAATCCGACGCCAAATGCGGAATAAAAAGTTTTTACAAAACTCGGCGCTACCGCAACCAAATACCCGGACCGTTCCATTAACCATAAACTAGAAAACTGTAAAAGAGTTTACAAAGATTATACCGATCGATCTGTATCCTTAGGTCTTTAATCTCCGCACCAAACACCCGCTGCTGCGCCGATGAAGTCCGCTCCCCGATCTCGCACGTCAAAGCGGCACCACGTCGATGAATCTTTATATGGGCTGCTGCTTCAAGCCGAAGCAACTCGGACATGAAGTTTGCTTGCCGACATGTCCAAGATTGAAGTAGAGAGTGTAGAATATTTTGCCTCAAGGCACACAGGTGTTTGAATGGAGGTAAATTGAAGTTACCATTAGGGAGAACAATGTGAGCATATAAGGAAAAAAAAACTTGTGATGCAAAGGAAATGGGGCTCGACCAAGAGCAAAATGCTCACTGCCAAAATCCAGAATGCTCTCTGTGATTTTGCAATTAGTGAGTGTATAGAATAAATTAATCAATACAACACATCAATTTTCCTTCCTCCAAGTCAAAAGCCAACTCACCATAAACAAAGCCATAAATAAATACCATGCCTCATAAATGAATCCCACTCCAAGCCATGCCCATTTATTGTTCACAAAATTGCCACCTCATAGCAGCCGAAATAGTGCACAACCCAAATAAAGAATGGCCACCAAAAGATTAATACAATCACAAAACTCACATTCAAGTAAATTAAACTTTAAACCAAAAGTTTAATCCGAGAAAAGAAATAGACAACTTCAAAAAGTAATCTTGTAACGGATCACAAGAAAAGCTCTCGTCTGTGTATATACATACACGCATCTGTATTCGACTGAATACGGATGCATCGAGACAAAAAATATTCCAACACAATATAATACTAGTATGCGGCTTAAACCAAAGCTCACTAGTATTATACGTCCGAAACATGACACGTGCACAAGTGCACGTGTATGTTCATACCCTGCCATAAAACCATACAGCCTCTACAACGTTTCGCCCGAACATGGGAAACTGTCTGTGGGGGACTCTAAAGACTCGTGAATACGCTGGCAGTAGCTTTAACTACAAGCCGTCAGTGGTACTAGCTGTACGTAACGGCTGTCCATGTATTGAGCAAAAGAGAAGCCGATGATCGAACTCATCCTGAAACCCTACTGAGCCTATCAGTGACAATATCCGTACAGTTCGGTCTGTTCGTCTATGAGTATCGCATATAGGGCCTAAGGGGCAGGTAAACGTCAGACCCCCAATAGCGGTATAAGTCGTGTCGGAGAGTAGCCCAGAACACCCTGAGAAACTACTGGAATACCTACCAGTAAATCTCGCTTACCCTGGCCAGGGATTTTGTATAATGGCTCTCCTAAATACCGCGCGATCTCACCCCCAATACCAGAAGAGACGAATCCCCGACGATCCGCTCACTGCCTCCGTGTGGCTCTAGACTGTACCCAACTAAAACCTGTTTGCACGATTCCTTTGAGCCGTGGTAGGGTAGTAATCAAAGCATAGTGGAAACTCACACGAGACAAATGACGATCTCAGGTCGACAGACTAACCTGTGCACATGTCACGTGAGAACTGCTATCTGACGATATGTATAATACTGACTAGCATGTTCCCGGCGAGTCCCGTCCGGTGTACTCATAACCCAATGAGCACCTGTATACATCTTAGGTGAACCAACTGACACCAATGGCTTGTGAGACCGGCCACCGCCCCTCGTCGGGGTCTCGACTGTATACACTAGTCTACTCTGGAGTATCGATACCCTGTCTCGAAACTCCCTCGACTAGGGACCATTTAAGGATGTGCTTATAGATCCTAGCTCCCACGTATATGATCGCCATCATACTGTTGGCAGTCAAGCAAGAATCCTATGGGCTCTATCAACATGCAATAGTGAACTAAAGCATGTACACGATGATAAAGACAAACCAGATAGCATATTATCATCTCGAGCAAGACTGTCCTACTGGTATAGGTCCTCCCTCAATCATTGCAATCACGTACCTGCGATCCAATAATTGACTTTGAGAGCACTATATCCAACAATCTCCCACTTGCACTTAAGGCTAATTATTGCGATGTCGCATACTCACAGCCCGTGTGATACCGAACATCCAACTCCTCCACAAATCAGTTTCACAAAGCTCATTTGCAAAACTATTGTGTTCGAGAAATGGCCTCAGTGAGTGGATCCGCCCAGATGTTTCTTTCTATATCTCTCTTTATCTCAAGTTCACGGAGAAAACCATCTCCCGAAATGAGCAATACCTATTTTAGAATATGCCTGGATATCTGATGGGACCCAGTTCACAAATGAACTCCAAATCCAACAAACATCCTAGACTGTATCGTCAACTGAATTTAATCAATATCCTGCACCATGCCTCCTACGGTATCCGCTTGGTCTACCTGTCCAAACTACTGCCCCTCGTCAGAGGGAAATCTATAACTCTGACAGTCACTCTGTCATACGGGTCACCTTGAAAGCCTGGAATGATAACTGTCTCCCGAAGGTGGCTATCGTTATCAAATCCCTAGAACAAGCACTTAAGTTCTAAAACTGCTTTCAAACGTTTCTCTAGGATTGGATTAATATCAACTTATTGCATCTAGTGCAAAAACAACATCTGGTGTGGTACTTGACATCTCATGATCAACTCAATTGCCTAAGCAAATGATCTGCCAATCAGACACATCCCACTCCCCTTTAGTCTATAAGACACCTTTAGAGAGGGTGACTCCATCACCTGCAGGTACACAACCATGCCAAGAGTCGTTCGTTCTAAAATACCTTTAGAATGTTGTCAAAATACCCAGATTGGGAAACTACCCAAATCTATAGATCCAATAACCAGAATGCCTGATATTATATTCATATCCTATGTGGAGAAACTACTGTGTGACAACCACTGTATGACCGATTGTAGTATAGGAATTTCACTTCGTACAATGTGTATGTCATCTAAGTACCAGGACATCATACCCCACTACCTTCTTAACATATCCATCTCCTATTCTGATGAAGTCAAAGCCCATGACTAACACATCAAAAATAGATGATCTATCTCCGCTATATCTGCTATAGACTATAAATATACATAAACTACTTGTCCACTATGCTTCCGCTGCTCCGCTGACCACAACAACCCTCTAACAGAATAATATATACGTGCACTTCTAAAGCTAGTTTAGAACGACGCTATACTCATCCTCCTGCCGGGTCTCATAGTCAGGAACAACAGTAGTGTCAAGTCTGGGTAAACAAGAACCTCCCTGTCACCGTCTTTGAGGCTACCAGAGTACCTCTCGGGTGCCTGAGGTTACCCACCATATCTGCGGTGTGGCTAATGGAATGTCAATCCTGATTGAATCTGCAGGTCCTATTAAATTTTTAGTAATCGTTTGCGGTTTTGGAATCTCTTCCAGTTCTACCATACTCCCACTACTGTTTTCTGAAAAAATCAATTTAACTAAAACTGTGGCGAGTCAAGAACAATATCACTATTGATCTTCCAGATGGTAGAAAATTAACCCTTGTCAAAGCCCGGGTTAATCCACAAACTGCCATTACAGAAACGTGCCTTGAGTTGTCCAGAGTCTGGTTTAAGCATAAACCGGACAACTCCCTGTACCTTAACATCATTAAGATACAAACCATTCTATATACAATACAGAAATAGAGGCACCTATTTAATTGGAACCAGATTCAAATCATGCAGCTGTCTCCAGTGTATGTCAACTAAATGGAGAGAGGGCGATCATCATTACTCAACTTAGGAGTGCATCAAATTATGAGTAACCTGAAAGAGAAACAAGTTTCTCAAAACCATTACTATCAACTGAATACCATTCACAAGTATCTACATCTTCGACCACCTTTAAGAATCCTGATACTTGAAACACATGGTTCTTTACTTTATTCCTGTACCTATAACTTCTCAAACTTGGACCTTGTATTTCTACGAAATACATGCCTAAAACTTGAGAAGTCACAAGTAAACAGAATATAGTATGAAGACCAACCCCTATGTCCTAATGGACAATAGAAAACATACAATACTTTGTATAAATCCCCTGAGTTGAATAACTCAAACCCTGTGCGTCGTAGGTTGAAAACTGTACCCAGACGATTTCCTCAAATATCACCAATTACAATGAATTCTGATATAATTAGGATGATCACCTAATTCCCAATAACTCCCACTCATCATCTGTAAAACCATACAGATGTTAGAATCATACCTGGTAAATACATACCCTGGAGCAAGGGTCTAATTGGGAAATCAGTTTTCTATTAACAATACACAGTGAAACTGAAACATGAATAAGTTTCGAAGGGGTATTCGGGTATTCCTAGTAATGCATCTTCCATTATCAGATTTATGACTATAACCATATATTTCTTTGCCATCTCTCTAAATCCCTTTATTTGTCTTTGGTCGTTAACTTCTGTATACCTTCGTTAGGCTTAAATGGTTTTCTTCCTTCTCTACCTTTAGGCACCAGTCTATGGTTTGGAAGAAGACTATCCAATAAGCATAATACGTGTACTCTCCTAATCCTAGTACTCGCAACTTGAGAGAAGGTAAGGATAAACGACAACTGAATAATCCTTATTCCTATTTCTCCTGGACCAGAATCTATTCTCGAAAAAGTTCCTTCGAGTTCGTATATAACCATACGATGGATTTATCCAATAGGATTGGATGTTCGTTGTGATACGGGGTGTTCTAGAGAAATACAAAGGTGAATTAGGAGTGGCGATGAAATACGTGGTTTGGTCGTGAATGTTAGCAATCGCAATTTACTTTGCCCTCTTTCTAATCCTATTATTTGTCTTTACTTATTACCTTATGTACATCATACTTAGGCTAATTGGTTTTCTTCATTCCCTACCTTTCGGCACCTGCCTATTGTAGGGTTCCTAGGCACCCAAGTGAGGTCTCACAAGGCATCGAACATGCCAATATAAAAATTTATGGGTGCCGAGAGACCCGACTACGGATCGTTTGCTAGAAAACTAGGCGAAAAAGCTAACTAGTTAACACTTAACTACAAGATACGGAAATACAACCTTTGTAGATCCGGTGCTCCACCTCCATAGCTCCGCAACGAAGTCCTCTCCGCTGTCCAAAAAGAATCCGGGCTCTAGCGTCGACTTCATCGTAGAATAAGCGAGCTAGGTCGTCGATGTCCATGCCGAAGATGATCTACGTCGAGGCATCGCTAAATCAAGCTCCGACTTCACCAAGTCAAGAAACTTGTGAAGAAAACACACTCTACTACTTGGCAAGAGGTAGAGGATGAAGAAATAGGAAGTGGGTTCAATTTAGAATTGGATTTCTCACTCTTTATCATCAATCACCATTGATGACCTAAGCTTTTCTTCTTGAGTTCAAGGAAGAAGAAGAAGAAGAAAAAATGATATGATAAGTTAATTGAAAAAGAAAAGAAAATGAATTCTTATCATAAAATTAACCATGGTCAAGTGTAGAGACTAAACTAGGGTTAGTGGGAATGGTTAGGGTTAAGGATGAGATAAGAATGGTTGACTTGATCAAAGCTTCATGAAGCTTCAACTAAAGAACAAATAAAGCCACCATTCTTTTCTCTTTTCCATTTATTTTCCAAAATGTATAAACAAATAAATAAATGAATAAATAAGTAATGGAAAATAAAACTCTAACCACTCTCACAACCATGGTTTAATCTTCACACAAAACACAAGTTAGCATGCATCATCAAACATGATACATACAAGTGCACAAAAATATATCACATATACAATGTGCACAATCCAAGTGAGAAAATCCGTTTAAAGTGAACAAATACTAGTTAGTGCAAAGTAACATATCAAATATATAATTATGCATTAAATCATTAAATCAACACTTGATTCAATGATCCGGTCATGTCGCACACAACCGACTAGTATACAATGTATCGGCTTATCGAATCAACGCTTGAATCGATAACTAGGTTATATCGCATACAACCTTTCCGATACATTCATCGCGAGAATGGAATGCGGCATCACATACACGCATTATTCTCGGTCCCGCACATATCTCATATGCGCTCCTATTTCGTTTCGCTTGAGCCAGGAAACCTCTGTGTAGGACTCTAAAGACTCGTCAATACGCCGGCAGCAGGTGATGATCATATCAAACACCCACAAGCCGCAAGCGGTCTGCTAAACGTAACGGCCACCCGGGTATTGAGCGATCTGAAGATCGACGAGCAAGCCCGCTCACACTCCAGTGAATCCGACCAGTAACACTACCGTACAGTCCGGTCTGATCGTCTGATATGTCGCATATCTTTCCTAGGGGTGGTAAACGTCAGACCCCAATAGCTCAATAAGTCTTGTCGATATGATGTCTATAACTGTTCGAGAAACTACTGGTAACACTTACCAGTAAATCTCAGCAACCCTGGCCAGGGATTTCCTGTTATAGCCAATCGAACACAGCGCAACATCAACTCCCTATACCGGGAGAGACGAATCCCCTCCTATCGCTCATTGCCTCCATGTGACTCGGGACTGTACCCAAAAACCACTGTTTTGCACGCCCTCTTGGACGTGGTAAGATGGAAATCAAAGCACAGTGGGAACCACACAAGACTCTATGACGATCTCGGGTCAACAGACTACTCTGTACCAGTGTCACCAGAGAACTGCCATCTGACGTGAGGTATAATACCATCTGGGAGTTCTCGGCGAGTCCGTCCAGTGTACCCAGTCTCTACTGAGCACCCGTATATCATCTCTGATGTCAAACACCGATGGATATGGGATCATCCATCGCCCATCTGTATGGGTCGAGAAGGTACACGCTAGTCTACTCTGGTATATCGATGCCCCATCTCGATACACCCACGACTAGGGACTTTGAAGGATGTACTTATGGACTACCATGTCCCCACTAGTATGATCCGCATCATAGTCCAGGTAGTCAAGCACACATTCGAAGGGCTTTACCAACATGTAACAGAGAGACAATCAGTATACACGTTAAGGTAAAGTTCAACCAGATTGCATACTATCATGTCGAGCAAGAAAGTCCTCCCTATATATGTCCCAGCATCCACTACAATATACATCCTATGTACAGTAATGGCCTCTAGGGCATACATATAACTAACAATCTCCCACTTGCACTAGGGCCATCTGATAGCAGTGGTTGCAGTATCTCATACTCAACCATCCCATAAAAGTCTTTCTCTGGGAACAGGCCTTTGTGAGTGGATCCGCTGTGTTGTCATCTGAATCTACTCTCCTAACCTCGATCTCCCTGGAGATCAACCATCTCCATGATCAAGTGATACTGCCTTAGAATATGTCTGGATCACTGATGGGACGGACGTTCCTTGGCATAAGCCACAACTCCAATGTCACACAATGGGAGGAACTAAGTTCATCTCATGAACTAATATACACCCAGACAGCCTCTTTGGTAGCATCTTAAGTAGCGATGTATCCAGCCTTTATCGTCTAGTATGCCACGGTATCTTGCTTGGAACTCTTCCAACATACCGTCCCTTTACTGAGGGTAAAGACAATGCCTGCGACTGACATTCAGTCGTCTTTATCACCCTGGAACCCTTCCAGTGATTTTCCACAGGATCGGTTGATACCGTCTCACTACAACTAGTGAGAGTCCTAACATCCAATTAGATCTATCTCATAGATCCAAAACTCAGGATTTAGGAGGTATCATTTTGATCCTATGTGGAGAATCATTGTGATAAGCGGAGATTGATCGAGCGTAGCATAGGAAACTCCTTCCCTATCAAGAGTATGTCATCCACGTACTCTACGAGGATCGTCACCATACTCCCTACTACCTTTTTGTTTATACAAGGTTCATCTACCATTTTGATGATGTCAAACTCTTTGACCAACTCATCAAAACTGATGTTCCAACTCCGCGATGCCTGCTTTATCCTATAAAGCATCTTGCACACGTTTCCGCTGCTCCCACTGTCTACGAAGCCCTCTGGCTGTGTACTTATAGACGCTCTCTTCTAAATCATTATTTAGAAAAGCAGTCAAGACACCCAACTACCAGATATCGCAGTCATGGTATGTAGCCGTGACAAGTAGGATCTGGATGGACTTAAGCATAGGTACTGGAAAAGGTTTCATCATTATCCACGCCTGGTCGATGACGAAAACCCTTAACAAGTCTAGCTTTGAAAGTCTCAACTTTTCCATGTACACCAAGTAACCTTCTCAAGATATACTTGCTCCTGATGGGGATTTAACCCTTCAGATATAGCAACCAAAGTCCATACTTTGTTGGTGTATAAGGATTCCATCTCAGATCACTAAACATCCAGCCATTCTTACAGAGTCTTACTCTCGATGGCCTGCTCGAAGCTAGTTTGGTCATCATCTCATGATGCAATCCTCGCTCCCACTGTCATAGAGAAACCAAAGTATCTCTCAGGTGGGTGAGGAACCCTACTAGATCGGCGGAGAGGCTGAGGTTCATTGGTAACTATTGAATCCTTTGGTTCTCTCAAATCATCAGCTGCAGTTTGTATAGCTGGAACATTTCCAGTTTTACATAACAGTCCTTGCCTCGAGCTTGTCCGGATTTTGCTTTTAGACATAGCCCGGACAACCCCAAATCTTAACCAACTTAAGATATGGGCACTTCCCTTTCCATATCACATATGAAGCGGTAGGCAACTGATTTGATTTGAACCCTATTCAATAGGTATGCATCTTCTCAAGTGCATAACTCCTAAAAAGAAATAGGTAACTCAGTAGTACTCATCATAGAGCACACCATATCAAATAGGGTGTATCTGCTCCGCCCCGATATACCATCGTGCTATGGTGTATACAGAGGAGTAATGCTGAGAGAGAATCTCATTCTCCTTTAGAATAGTCCAGGATTTTCGTGCTCAAGTATTCTCCTCCTTGATCTCATCAAAGGACATAATACTTTTACCCATATTTTGGTTCTCTACTTCTAACTTATATTCTGTGAATATCTCAAAAGGTTCGGACTTGTGTTTCAACAGGAACATAAGTCTGAATCTCGAAAGAATATCAGAGAATGTAATGAAGTACAAAGAACCGGTCCTGGCATGTGTAGACAGGGGACCTACATACATCAACATGTATCATCCCAAGAGTTCACTAACTCTTTCTCTGTTTCCATTAAACAGAGCTAGTGTCATTATATCTTTGTGACATGACTGGCAAGTTTCACAAGATGTAGATTCAAACTGATTTAAATATGCATCTACATGTAACTTCAGCTAGTCGGGTCACATTGATCTGACCTAGTCTACAATACCTTAAGAAGGATCCGTTCATTTCTGAACTATTCCTCTTTTGTGTGTGTTCCGTATACTAAAGAACTGTAGTTTGATTTAGAACATCAACGCTTTTAGATAACGTGCCTGAACCGATCAACTTTTGATATAGGAAATGTTCAAAACATTATCCAACAATACAAAATTATATCATTTCTTTACTGATAAAGAGACTGATATGATTTTGTATATCAGGTTCGGTATCTAATAACATTCGTTTAGAATCAATGTATTGGTAATACAGGGTGACAGTGACCAACAGACTTGGCTGCAACACTTGCCCCGTTTTCTGCCTCATGAAACTTATCACCCGTTCTCAGGTCTCTACCTTTCTGTAGCCCTATGTAACTGATTACATATCTGGGATCCTGATCTGGTATCACATACCTAGGACGTAAAGGATACTGAGAAACAGTTCTGTATAATGAACACACCCGAAGATGATGCATCAGCATGCACTCTCTTCGTTTGGGCGGCACGGGAATTCTGGTATTCCCCAATTTCCTGCTCGGTCTTATAACAATTATAAGTTGGAGCGGGACCAACGTTCCCCAGCTCAGTATAACAAGCGGGTTCGGTCAATAATCCGTTTTATTACCTTGATTAAGGCGTGATATGGTCGCTACCAGGAGAGAGAGAGAGAAGAAAACACTCAGCGTGCGCTCTTGCAAGAATAGATTGGTTATTATTTTATCTAATCAGGATGGCTCCCACTGCTTTTTATCAAATCTTCCTTCAAACCCTAAAAGGAAAGACTAGCCGGGATTAATTACACACTACAAGTTCGCCAATCTTTCAGCCAGGCCAGTGTCGGTACTTTGAGGGAGGTCCCCCGTGCTTTCGCACGAACCTAATTAATGTAAACCTCGTTTTCCCAGAGGCGTAACCCCGTTGACACCTTTCTAGACACCTACTTGATCGGCTAATTGTAATGTATAAAACTCTCCCAGGAGTAACTCTTACTCGCAGCGGGTATCGGGATCCAACTATCTCATAGAAGGTATGCAATCTCATTGCAAATTTCAACACTTGAAATTCTCGATAATATTTTGCCCCTAGCTCGCTATGACCTTGACGCATGCCAAACAACCCATAGTTTGCTAGTCAAGTTCAACCCGTACATTTCTTGATTGAATTAAACCCACCCGCACGACCCTTGACGCATGCCAAACAACGCCGTACGAATACCCTAATCCAATCGCATCATATGCTAGCAGATAAGCACTAGTTAGCTACCGTACACTACGCCTTGACGCATTCCAAACAACCGCAGCACGAATACTAACTAGTACTTATCTGAAATGACGGAGGGCTACGACAGGTTTTTCTGAAAACCTATTGCGTAATGAACTTGATATCGTTGTAGAATCAAATGATTTTTAAAATGGAGTGTTTTTGAGGCTTTTCTAGTTTTGCTAAAGGAGTCACTCCCGGTGAAGGGATCGTCGGTCCTTTCCTCGTCGAATGAGGTGCGGGATATATCATATATATCACTGTGCAAAGCAAAAACTCTTAAAAGCAATCAAAAGACAAACCGAGTGTGTAGCATCTGCCAGTTATTGCTAAAGGAGTCACTCCCGGTGAAGGGATCTCGGTCCTTTCCTCATCGAATAAGGTGCAGGATATATCACATATACCGCTGTGCAAAGCAAGAACTGTAGCTACCTGTTTTATTTTGAAATTCGATTCTACAACATCTTAGGTTTCTTTTATTTCATTAATCTCATTAATGAAGTCCCATCATTTAAAATACCTAAACATCACAGATAAATACGACGTACACTTATGCCATCCGCATTCGCCTCGATGTCCCCTCGTGCACCGTTAGGTTAGGTAACTAACGGCAGAGCGGGGCAGGGCTAGCGCGGGTGTAAAACATAAGTAACGTCTATATAATATATCATATATACTATATACTGTATCTATCACAGAACATCACATGATCACTTTATAGAATCATGGCATCGAATTTTACAGTAAACCTTATAATTTCCTGCTGATTTTACTGAATATTTTTAATGTGGAAAAATGCACTGTTTTGGAAAAAGTACAGAGAGCAAGTTTGGGGTTCCGGGTTCGTTCGGACTTCAAATTCCGTCTGGACTTCGCCTAAGGCTCTAGCTAGGCTCTGATACCACTGTAGGGTTCCTAGGCACCCAAGTGAGGTCTCACAAGGCATCGAACATGCCAATATAAAAATTTATGGGTGCCGAGGGACCCGACTACGGATCGTTTGCTAGAAAACTAGGCGAAAAAGCTAAGTAGTTAACACTTAACTACAAGATACGGAAATACAACCTTTGTAGATCCGGTGCTCCACCTCCATAGCTCCGCAACGAAGTCCTCTCCGCTGTCCAAAAAGAATCCGGGCTCTAGCGTCGACTTCATCGGAGAATAAGCGAGCTAGGTCGTCGATGTCCATGCCGAAGATGATCTACGTCGAGGCATCGCTAAATCAAGCTCCGACTTCACCAAGTCAAGAAATTTGTGAAGAAAACACACTCTACTACTTGGCAAGAGGTAGAGGATGAAGAAATAGGAAGTGGGTTCAATTTAGAATTGGATTTCTCACTCTTTATCATCAATCACCATTGATGACCTAAGCTTTTCTTCTTGAGTTCAAGGAAGAAGAAGAAGAAAAAATGATATGATAAGTTAATTGAAAAAGAAAAGAAAATGAATTCTTATCATAAAATTAACCAAGGTCAAGTGTAGAGACTAAACTAGGGTTAGTGGGAATGGTTAGGGTTAAGGATGAGATAAGAATGGCTGACTTGATCAAAGCTTCATGAAGCTTCAACTAAAGAACAAATAAAGCCACCATTCTTTTCACTTTTCCATTTATTTTCCAAAATGTATAAACAAATAAATAAATGAATAAATAAGTAATGGAAAATAAAACCCTAACCACTCTCACAACCATGGTTTAATCTTCACACAAAACACAAGTTAGCATGCATCATCAAACATGATACATACAAGTGCACAAAAATATATCACATATACAATGTGCACAATCCAAGTGAGAAAATCCGTTTAAAGTGAACCAATACTAGTTAGTGCAAAGTAACATATCAAATATATAATTATGCATTAAATCATTAAATCAACACTTGATTCAATGATCCGGTCATGTCGCACACAACCGACTAGTATACAATGTATCGGCTTATCGAATCAACGCTTGAATCGATAACTAGGTTATATCGCATACAACCTTTCCGATATATTCATCGCGAGAATGGAATGCGGCATCACATACACGCATTATTCTCGGTCCCGCACATATCTCATATGCGCTCCTATTTCGTTTCGCTTGAGCCAGGAAACCTCTGTGTAGGACTCTAAAGACTCGTCAATACGCCGGCAGCAGGTGATGATCATATCAAACACCCACAAGCCGCAAGCGGTCTGCTAAACGTAACGGCCACCCGGGTATTGAGCGATCTGAAGATCGACGAGCAAGCCCGCTCACACTCCAGTGCATCCGACCAGTAACACTACCGTACAGTCCGGTCTGATCGTCTGATATGTCGCATATCTTGCCTAGGGGTGGTAAACGTCAGACCCCAATAGCTCAATAAGTCGTGTCGATATGAGGTCTATAACTGTTCGAGAAACTACCGGTAACACTTACCAGTAAATCTCAGCAACCCTGGCCAGGGATTTCCTGTTATAGCCAATCGAACACAGCGCAACATCAACTCCCTATACCGGGAGAGACGAATCCCCTCCTATCGCTCATTGCCTCCATGTGACTCGGGACTGTACCCAAAAACCACCGTTTTGCACGCCCTCTTGGACGTGGTAAGATGGAAATCAAAGCACAGTGGGAACCACACAAGACTCTATGACGATCTCGGGTCAACAGACTACTCTGTACCAGTGTCACCAGAGAACTGCCATCTGACGTGAGGTATAATACCATCTGGGAGTTCTCGGCGAGTCCGTCCAGTGTACCCAGTCTCTACTGAGCACCCGTATATCATCTCTGATGTCAAAAACCGATGGATATGGGATCATCCATCGCCCATCTGTATGGGTCGAGAAGGTACACGCTAGTCTACTCTGGTATATCGATGCCCCGTCTCGATACACCCACGACTAGGGACTTTGAAGGATGTACTTATGGACTACCATGTCCCCACTAGTATGATCCGCATCATAGTCCAGGTAGTCAAGCACACATCCTAAGGGCTTTACCAACATGTAACAGAGAGACAATCAATATACACGTTAAGGTAAAGTTCAACCAGATAGCATACTATCATGTCGAGCAAGAAAGTCCTCCCTATATATGGCCCAGCATCCACTACAATATACATCCTATGTACAGTAATGGCCTCTAGGGCATACATATAACTAACACCTATGGTTTGGAAGAAGACTATCCAATAAGCGTAATAGGTGTACCCTCTCCTAATCTTAGGTGCCCTCATAACTTGAGAGAAGGTAAAAGGAAAAGACAACTGAATAGTCATATTCAATCTTTCCAGAACAAGAATCCATCCTCGAAGAAGTTCCTCCGAGTTCGTATATAACCATACGATGGATTTATCCAATGGAAGTGGATATACGTAGTGATACGGGGTGTTCTGGAGCAATGCAAAGGGTAAAAGAAGAAGTGGCAATGAAGTATGAAACTCAGAGAATCCAAAAGTAGTGTTTTAAGAAAGTTCGGTTAACTTGGTCATTGAGTTATAGTCTAGGGTCGGGCCATGGTCGCATTTAAAGAGAGAGATAGGGAAAAGAAACACACTGCGTGCACTCAAACCTACATCAGAATTGTTAATCACTTTATCTAATCAGGAAACCTCCCACTGTATCCTCAAATTCTCCTCCAAACCTGAAAGAAGAAATAGTCGGGATCACCCGAGGAGTAAACCAACTCATCAGTGGGAATCAGGATCCAACTATCATCGCATGATAACGTGATGGAATCCACTCACGTTATCACATTCCAGAAGGTATGCGCATGCCTGGCAAGTTTCCTGTATGTTTGAAACCCCCGATATGATTTTTACCCCTAACGACTTCATGGCCTTGATAGAGACCAATGTGCCATAAGTCGCTAGTCAAGTTCAACCCATCATTATCCAAGATTGATCTAAACCGACTCACATAATCCCTTGATAGAGACCAACGTGACTATGCGGCTGTCCTAGATAATCGCATATCCATGCTGCAGACACGTACCACGCAGCTACCGTACACTATGCCTTGATAGAGACCAACGTACATAGCACGAATACTATGAGATACCTATTTGAAATGACGAAGGGCTATGGCTGGTTTTTGGCAAAAAACCTTTAGCGTAACGAACTTGATATCGTTGAAGGAACCAGATAGCTTTTTATAAATATATAGTAGCGAAAACCTTTGCTAAAGAGGTTATTCCCGATGAAGGGATCTCGGCACTTTCCTCGGCGAATGAGGTGAAGGATATTCCTAACTGAATACCACGATGCAATGCAAAAAGTAATCGACTATAGTGAAGTTATTGCCCTGACGCAAACCTCTGTCCAAGGGGTCACTCCCGATGAAGGGATCTTCATAACCGAATACCACTGTGCAAAACAAAAGAGGACGCAATTGTAATAACAGCTTTTTTCTGAAAATTGTTCTAACAACATCATATATGTTAGTTATATGTATGCCCTAGAGGCCATTACTGTACATTGGATGTATATTGTAGTGGATGCTGGGACATATATAGGGAGGACTTTCTTGCTCGACATGATAGTATGCTATCTGGTTACACTTTACCTTAACGTGTACACTGATTGTCTCTCTGTTACATGTTGGTAAAGCCCTCAGTATGTGTACTTGACTACCTGGACTATGATGCGGATCAAACTAGTGGGGACATGGTAGTCCATAAGTACATCCTTCAAAGTCCCTAGTCGTGAGTGTATCGAGACGGGGCATCGATATACCAGAGTAGACTAGCGTATACCTTCTCGACCCATACAGATGGGCGATGGATGATCCCATATCCATTGGTGTTTGACATCAGAGATGATATACGGGTGCTCAGTGGAGACTGGGTACACTGGACGGACTCGCCGAGAACTCCCAGATGGTATTATACCTTACGTCAGATGGCAGTTCTCTGGTGACACTGGTACAGAGTAGTCTGTTGACCCGAGATCGTCATAGAGTCTTGTGTGGTTCCCACTGTGCTTTAATTTCCACCTTACCACGTCCAAGAGGGCGTGCAAAACGGTGGTTTTTGGGTACAGTCCCGAATCACATGGAGGCAATAAGCGATAGGAGGGGATTCGTCTCTCCCGGTATAGGGAGTTGATGTTGCGCTGTGTTCGATTGGCTATAACCGGAAATCCCTGGCTACGGTTGCTGAGATTTACTGGTAAGTGTTACCAGTAGTTTCTCGAATTGTTATAGACCTCATATCGACACGACTTATCAAGCTATTGGGGTCTGACGTTTACCACCCCTAGGCGAGATATGCGACATATCAGACGATCAGACCGGACTGTACGGTAAGTGTTACTGGTTGGATTCACAGGAGTCTGAGCGGGCTTGCTCGTCGATCTTCTGATCGCTCAATACCCGGGTGGCCGTTACGTTTAGCAGACCGCTTGCGGCTTGTGGGTGTTTGATATGATCATCACCTGCTGCCAGCGTATTGACGAGTCTTTAGAGTCCTACACAGAGGTTTCCTAGCTCAAGCAAAACGAAATAGGAGCGCATATGAGATATGTGCGGGACCGAGAATGATACCAGTATGTGATACTGTATTCGATTCTCGCGATTTGTGACATTTATCGGTTATATGCGATATAGCCGGGTTATCGGATCAAGTGTTGATTCGATAAGTTGTTACTACAGATATTAGTCGGTTATATGCGATATAACCGGATCGTTAAATCAAGTGTTGATTTAACGATTTAATGTATAATTATATATTTGATATATTACTTTGCATTAACTAGTATCGGTTCACTTTAAATGGATTTTCTCACTTGTTTTGTGCAAGTTGTATATGTGATATACTTTTGTGCACTTGATTGTATCATGTTTGATGATACATGTTTACTTGGTTAAGTGTAAAGAATTAAACCTTGGTTAAGTTAATGATTAGGGTTTTCTTTTTCTTACTAATTTATTTATTTATTTATTTTGGAAAAGATTAGAAATGAAATGGTTGCAAGTTTTGTTTCTTTCTTTGAAGCTTCATGAAGCTTTGACTTTGTGACCATTTTGTCTCATGCTTAACCCTAACCACTTCACTTAACCTTAGTTTAGTCTCTACACTTGACAATGGTTATTATTATGATAAGTATTCTTTTTCTTTTCCTTTTAAAAAAACTTATCATAACATTATCATCTTCTTTATCTTCTTCAAAGAAGAAAAGCTAGACTTCATCAATGGTGATTGATGAAAAAGAGTGAGAAATCCAATTCTAAAGTCTACCCACTTCCTATTTCTTCATCCTCTACCTCTTGCCAAGTAATAGAGTGTGTTTTCTTCATAAGTTTCATGACTTGGTGAAGTGGGAGCTTGATCTTGTGATGCTTCGACGTAGATCATCTTCGGCACGAAGCCGACGACCTTGCCCGCCCATTTCTCCGATGAAGCCGACGCTAGAGCCCGGGATTCCATTTGGACAGCGAGGAGACTTCATTGCGGAGCGATGAAGGTGGAGGACCGGATCTACAAAGGTTGTATTTCCGTTCTCTTAGTAAAGTAGTTTACTAGTTGCATCTTTCGCCTAAATTTCTATTTAACGATCCGTAGTTTAGGGTTTCTCGGCACCCGTAAAATTTGAAATTGGCATGGTTGATGCCTTGTGAGACCTCACTAGTGTGCCTAGGAACCCTACAGTGGTATCAGAGACTAGCTAGAGCCTTAGGCGAAGTCTAGACGACGTTTGAAATCCGAACGAACCCGAAACCCATTTCCAAAATGCTCTCTGTCCAATTTTTAAAAATCTGGATTTTTCCACATTAAAAATATGCAGAAAATTAACCAGGGTTTTTTATGAATTACTGTGCAAAACGGAGCTCTAACTCCGTCATCCCACCGCGGAACCGCGGCCTTACCCCACGTGTCGCGGCGGTTCCGCGGCCGTTATGTTGAATCTTTGACTTTTGCTTGCACAGTAATTGTTATATTTGACTCCTGTGTTTTCTGGATAATTTTAATATTTTATTCAAGAGTTGAATTTTCTGGGGTTGTTTTGGGGATTCGTATATTCGATCGGATTATCAAATTTTGTCTGTGTGGCTTTCCGGGTATTTTTGAATATGTTAAAAAGTTCGACCGGATATAAATACCCAATTTTTCCCTGTCGGGAAATTTCCAAGTGTTGGATTTTTCCGTAGTTTAACGACGTTCTAAGTAGTGCAAGTAACGCGATGGACCCTCTAGAAGACAACAAACCTTAACTCGATTATGTGACCGTCTTGAACTGCCCTTTGAACCTTCGGGTTTGGGGCAGTACGGCGTGCCACATGTGAGGCGTTGGCTTGACCCTTCTACGGCTGGACCGTTGGTACTGAGGCACGAACTGAATGTTTTTAGACTTGTTTCATGTGTTGATCTGTATCGGGAAAACTTGGGTGTTTGAATGTTCGATCGGAAAGTTTAACATTTTCTATTTATCTGGAATGGGATACAATAATTGGAATTCACAAGTAGGTATGAGATAACTGAATGAATGTTATAAACATAGCAGTTTAGTCTCACTTGATCGGTTGCCACGGAATTTTGATGTGATCAAAAGTCCGTCGCAATCACGTAGCGTACGCGGATACTCGCCGGGTAAACTTAATAGACAGCCACACTCCATAGCCCCGACCAAGTGACTGTAGGAGAACCCCTTCGCCGAAAGCATCCGTCCGGGTGCTCGCGGTAGCGGTATTCCGCCTTGGTGCACTTCGTCGACGGTATCGGGGGTGCAGCCGTCTACTAAAGTTTGCGACGAGCATTTGATCAGGATGTCGGGAATCTTGTTGAATTGCCCGACTTAATATTGAAAAGTGTTTTCAATAATGAGACTAAAATGCGGGGTTTATAATTGTTAGGCATGTGATGTCTAAGTAATTCATTTGGTCAGGCATGCGATGTCTGAGGTGGTTGCGGATTCCAACTATTGTAGTCTTACACTTTCTTTTCTGTGACCGTAAGTGTAATATGTGATATCGCCGGTTTCGTTGCTATATGTCAACGACAATTGGGATGCGCATATTTACTTACGTTGATGACATGTGATGTTATGTGTTGCTGGATATGTTATATTGGATCGTCGTGTTTGAATAGCCGGGGGTTTTTATGTGAGATGAGTGTTTTTTCATTTTCATTCATGTAAAAACTTGTATGTAATATTCTTTTATTGGGGCACTTCCAGATTGCGGAAGATGTTACCCTTTGTATATTATTTATTTTTCCGCAGTAGGATAGACCCAAGGAGGAGAGCACAAGTAACCGGGTTCTAGGGTCCAGTGGGAGACCAACTCGAGGAGTCGAGTCCGGGTCTCCTAACTCTAGAATTGGTAGGGTTGCTTGCCGCTCTCGTAGGGGTCTAGGGGTGTGGGTTTGGCTATTCATCACGACCGTGGAATCCGTGTTTTATACTGGCTCGTATTGAAAACACGGACGTCCTAGTATATCCAATATTTCATATGATTCTTCTGCTGCGATATCTGTGATGTGATCATGTGATGTTCTGTGATAGATACAGTATATAGTATATATGATATATTATATAGACGTTACTTATGTTTTACACCCGCGCTAGCCCAGCCCCGCTCTGCCGTTAGTCACCGAACCTAACGGTGCACGAAGGGACATCGAGGCGAATGCGGATGGCTTAAGTGTACGTCGTATTTATCTGTGATGTTTAGGTACTTATATGATGGGACTTCATTAATGTGATTAATGAAATAAAAGAAACCTAAGATGTTGTAGAATCGAATTTCAAAAATAAAACAGGTAGCAACATTTCTTGTTTTGCACAGAGGTATATGTGATATATCCTGCACCTTATTCGATGAGGAAAGGACCGAGATCCCTTCACCGGGAGTGACTCCTTTAGCAATAACTGGCAGATGCTACACACTCGGTTTGTCTTTTGATTGCTTTTAAGAGTTTTTGCTTTGCACAGTGATATATATGATATATCCCGCACCTCATTTGACGAGGAAAGGACCGACGATCCCTTCACCGGGAGTGACTCCTTTAGCAAAACTAGAAAAGCTTCAAAAACACTCCATTTTTAAAACCATTTGATTCTACAACGATATCAAGTTCATTACGCAATAGGTTTTCAGAAAAACCTGTCGTAGCCCTCCGTCATTTCAGATAAGTACTAGTTAGTATTCGTGCTGCGGTTGTTTGGCATGCGTCAAGGCGTAGTGTACGGTAGCTAACTAGTGCTTATCTGCTAGCATATGATGCGATTGGATTAGGGTATTCGTACGGCGTTGTTTGGCATGCGTCAAGGGTCATGCGGGTGGGTTTAATTCAATCAAGAAATGTACGGGTTGAACTTGACTAGCGGACTATGGGTTGTTTGGCATGCGTCAAGGTCATAGCACTCTAGGGGCAAAATAATATCGGGAATTTCAAGTGTTGAAATATGCAATGAGATTGCATACCTTCTATGAGATAGTTGGATCCCGATACCCACTGCGAGTAAGAGTTACTCCTGGGAGAGTTTTATACATTACAATTAGCCGATCAAATAGGTGTCTAGAAAGGTGTCAACGGGGTTACGCCTCTGGGAAAATGAGGTTTACATTAATTAGGTTCGTGCGAGAGCACGGGGGACCTCCCTCAAAGTACCGACACTGGCCTGGCTGAAAGATTGGCGAACTTGTAGTGTGTAATTAATCCCGGCTAGTCTTTCTTTTTAGGGTTTGAAGGAAGATTTAATAAAAAGCAGTGGGAGCCATCCTGATTAGATAAAATAATAACCAATCTATTCTTGCAGAGCGCACGCTGAGTGTTTTCTTCTCTCTCTCTCTAGGTAGCGACCATATCACGCCTTAATCAAGATAATAATACGGATATTTGACCGAACCCGCTTGTTATACTGAGCTGGGGAACGTTGGTCCCGCTCCAACTTATAATTGTTATAAGATAGAGCAGGAAATTGGGGATTACCAGAATTCCCGTGCCGACCAAACGAAGTAAGTGCATGCTGATGCATCATCTTCGGTTGTGTTCATTATATAGAACTGTTTCTCAGTGTCCTTTACGTCCTGGGTATATGATACCGGATCAGGATCCTGCATATGTAAAATGTTACATGGGCTACAGAAAGGTAAAGAACTGAGAACGGGTGATAAGTTTCATGAGGCAGAAAACGGGGCAAGTGTTGCAGCCAAGTCTGTTGGTCACTGTCACCCTGTATTCCAAATACATTGATTCTGAACGAATGTTATTAGATACCGAACCTGATATACAAAATCATATCTATCTCTTTATTAGTAAAGAAATGATAAAATTTTGTATAATAGGATAATGTTTTGAACATTTCCTATATCAAAAGTTGATAGGTTCAGGCACGTTATCTAAAAGAATTGATGTTCTAAATCAAACTACAGTTCTTAAATATACGGAACACACAAAACAGGAAGAGTTCAGAAATGAACGGATCCTTCTTGAGGCATTGTAGACTTGGTCATATCAATGCGACCCGACTGGCTGAAGTTACATGTACATGCTTATTTAAATCAGTTTGAATTTACATCTTATAAAACTTGCCAGTCATGTCACAGAGATAAGATGACCATAGCTCCGTTTATTGGAAACAGAGGAAGAGTTAGTAAACTCTTGGGACTGATACATGATGATGTATGTAAGGTCTCCTGTCTACACATGCCAGGACTGGTTCTTTATACTTCATTACATTCTCTGATAATCTCTCAAGATTCAGACATATGTTCCTATTGAAACACAAGTCCGAACATTTTGAGATATTCACAGAATATAAGTTAGAAGTAGAGAACCAAAATACGGGTATAAGTATTATGTCCTTTGATGTGATCGAGGAGGAAAATACTTGAGAACGGAAATCCTGGTCTATTCTAAAGGAAAATGAGATTCTCTCTCAGCATTACTCCTCCGTATACACCATAGCACGATGGTGTATCGGGGCGGAGCAATAACACCCTATATGATAAGGTGTGCTCTATGATGAGTACTACTGAGTTACCTGTTTCCTTTTTGGAAGATATGCACTTATGATGTTGCATACCTATTGAATAGGGTTCAAATCAAATCAGTTGCCTACCACTTCATATGTGATATGGAAAGGGTAGAGCCTATGTCTTAAGCTAGTTAAGATTTGGGGTTGTCCGGCCTATGTCTGAAAGCAAAATCCGGACAAGCTCAAGGCAAGGTCTGTAATGTAGAACTGGAAAGGTTCCAGCTATGCAAACTACAGCAGATGATTTGATAAAACCAAAGGATTCAATAGTTACCAACGAACCTCAGCCTCTCCGCCGATCTAGTAGGGTTCCTCACCCACCTGAGAGATACTTCGGTTTCTCTATGACAGTGGGAGCGAGGATTGCATCATGAGATGATGACCCAACTAGTTTCGAGCTGGCCATCAGGAGTGAGACTCTGTAAGAATGGCTGGATGCTTAGTGAATTGAGATGGAATCCTTATACACCAACAAAGTATGGACTTTAGTTGCTATATTTGAAGGGTTAAATCCCCATCAGGAGCAAGTATATCTTGAGAAGATTACTTGGTGTACTTGGAAAAGTTGAGATTTTCAAAGCTAGACTTGTTAAAGCTTTTCGTCATCGACCAGGCGTGGATAATGATGAAACCTTTTCAAGAAGCTATGCTTAAGTCCATCCAGATCCTACTTGCCACGGCTACGGACCATGACTACGATATCTGGCGGTTGGGTGCCATGACTGCTTTTCTAAATGATGTTTTAGAAGAGAACGTCTATAAGTACACATCCAGAGGGCTTCGTAGACAGTGGGAGCAGCGGAAACGTGTGCAAGATATTTTATAGGATAAAGCAGGCATCGCGGAGTTGGAACGTCTGTTTTGATGAATTAGTCAAAGAAGTTGACATTATCAAAATGGTAGATGAACCTTATATAAACAAAAAGCTAGTAGGGAGTATGGTGACGATCCTCGTAGAGTACGTGGATGACATACTCTTGATAGGGAAGGAGTTTCCTATGCTACGCTCGGTCAATCTCCGCTTATCACAATGATTCTCCATATAGGATCAAAATGATACCTCCTAAATCCTGGGTTTTGGATCTATGAGATAGATCTAATTGGATGTTAGGATACTCACTAGTTGTAGTGAGATAGTATCAATTGATCCTGGGAAGAATCACTGGAAGTGTTCCAGGGTGATAAAGATGACTGAATGTCAGTCACAGGCATTGTCTTTACCCTCAGTGGAGGGACGGTATGTTGGAAAAGTTCCAAGCTAGATACCGTGGCATACTAGACGATAAAGGCTGGATACATCTGTAGGGTTCCTAGGCACCCTAATGAGGTCTCACAAGGCATCAACCATGCCAATTTCAAATTCCAACGGTGCCGAGAAACCCTAGAACGGATCATTGGCTAGATTTCTAGGCGAAAAGATAACTAGTTAACACTTAACTATGAGATACGGAAATACAACCTTTGTAGATCCGGTTCTCCACCTCCATAGCTCCACAATGAAGTCTCCTCGCTGTCCATAACAAGTCCCGGGCTCTAGCGTCGGCTTCATCGGAGAATGGACGGGCTAGGTCATCGATGTCCATGCCGAAGATGATCTACGTCGAGGCATCGCTAAATCAAGCTCCGACTTCACCAAGTCAAGAAACTTGTGAAGAAAACACACTCTACTACTTGGCAAGTATAGGAAGTGGGTTCAATTTAGAATTGGATTTCTCACTCTTTATCATCAATCACCATTGATGACCTCAAGGTTTTCTTCTTGAGTTCAAGGAAGAAGAAGAAGAAAAGATATGATAAGTTAATACAAAAAAGAATAGAAAATCCAATACTTATCATAATATTAACTATAGTTATGTGTAGAGAATTGACCAAGGTTAAAGGAATGGTTAGGGTTAAGCATGAAGAGAAGAATGGTTACAAAGTCAAAGCTTCATGAAGCTTCAACTAAACTCCAAAATTAGCAACCATTCTTTTCTCATCTATTCAAAATAAATAAATAAATAAATAAGTAACAAAAGAAAACCCTAATCATTAGTTTAACCATGGCTTAATTCATTACACTTAACTATAGTTAAACATGTATCATCAAACATGATACAATCAAGTGTACAAAAGTATATCACATAAACAATGTGCACAAACCAAGTGAGAAAATCCGTTTAAAGTGAACCAATACTAGTTAGTGCAAAGTAATATATCAAATATATAATTATGCATTAAATCATTAAATCAACACTTGATTCAATGATCCGATCATGTCGCACACAACCGACTAGTATTCAATGTATCGGCTTATCGAATCAATACTTGATTCGATAACTAGGTTATATCGCATACAACCATTCGATACATTCATCGCGAGAATAGAATACGGTATCACATACAAGCATTATTCTCGGTCCCGCACATATCTCATATGTGCTCCTATTTCGTTTCGCTTGAACCAGGAAACCTCTGTGTAGGACTCTAAAGACTCGTCAATACGCCGGCAGCAGGTGATGATCATATCAAGCACCCACAAGCCGCAAGCGGTCTGCTAAACGTAACGGCCACCCAAGTATTGAGCGATCAGAAGATCGACGAGCAAGCCCGCTCACACTCCAGTGAATCCAACCAGTAACACTACCGTACAGTCCGGTCTGATCGTCTGATATGTCGCATATCTCGCCTAGGGGTGGTAAACGTCAGACCCCAATAGCTCAATAAGTCGTGTCGATATAAGGTCTATAACAATTCGAGAAACTACTGGTAACACTTACCAGTAAATCTCAGCAACCCTGGCCAGGGATTTCCTGTTATAGCCAATCGAACACAGCGCAACATCAACCCCCTATACCGGGAGAGACGAATCCCCTCCTATCGCTCATTGCCTCCATGTGATTCGGGACTGTACCCAAAAACCACCTTTTTGCACGCCCTCTTGGACGTGGTAAGATGGAAATCAAAGCACAGTGGGAACCACACAAGACTCTATGACGATCTCGGGTCAACAGACTACACTGTACCAGTATCACCAGAGAACTGCCATCTGACGTGAGGTATAATACCATCTGGGAGTTCTCGGCGAGTCCGTCCAGTGTACCCAGTCTCCACTGAGCACCCGTATAACATCTCTGATGTCAAACACCAATGGATATGGGATCATCCATCGCCCATCTGTATGGGTCGAGAAGGTATACGCTAGTCTACTCTGGTATATCGATGCCCCGTCTCGACTAGGGACTTTGAAGGATGTACTTATGGACTACCATGTCCCCACTAGTATGATCTGCATCATAGTCCAGGTAGTCAAGTACAGATCCTAAGGGCTTTACCAACATGTAACAGGGAGACAATCAGTGTACACGTTAAGGTAAAGATTAACCAGATAGCATACTATCATGTCGAGCAAGAAAGTCCTCCCTATATATGTCCCAGCATCCACTACAATATACATCCAATGTACAGTAATGGCCTCTAGGGCATACATATAACTAACAATCTCCCACTTGCACTAGGGCCATCTGTAGCAGTGGTTGTAGTATCTCATACTCAACTATCCCATAAAAGTCTCTCTCTGGGAACAGGCCTTTGTGAGTGGATCCGCTGTGTTGTCCTCAGAATCTACTCTCCTTACCTCGATCACCCTGGAGATCAACTATCTCCATGATCAGGTGATGCGGCCTCAGAATAAGCCTGGGTCACTGATGGGACGGGTGTTCCTTGGCATAAGCCACAACTCCATTGTCTCACAATGGTAGGAACGAAGTTCATCTCATGAACTATTATACACCCAGACTGCCTCTATGGTAGCATCTTAAGTAGCGATGTATTCAGCCTTTATCGTCTAGTATGTCACGGTATTTAGCTTGGAACTCTTCCAACATACCGTCCTTTTACTGAGGGTAAAGACAATGCCTGTGACTGACTTTCAGTCATTCTTATCACCCTGGAACCCTTCCAGTGATTCTCCCCAGGATCGATTGATACCATCTCACTACAACTAGTGAGAATTCTAACATCCAATTAGATCTATCTCATAGATCCGAAACCCAGGATTTAGGAGGTATCACTTTGATCCTTTATGGAGAATTCTGGTGATAAGCAGAGATTGACCGAGCGTAGCATAGGAAACTTCTTCCCTATCAAGAGTATGTCATCCACGTACTCTACGAGGATCATCACCATACTCCCTACTACCTTTTTGTATATACAAGGTTCATCCACTATTTTGATGATGTCAAACTGTTTATCTACTACATCAAAACAGATGTTCCAACTCCGCGATACCTGCTTTATCATATAAAGCATCTTGTAGACGTTTCCGCTGCTCCCACTGTCTACGAAGCCCTCTGGCTGTGTACTTATAGACGCACTATTCTAAAACATCATTTAGAAAAGCAGTCATGACACCCAACCACCAGATATCGTAGTCATGGTATGTAGCCGTGACAAGTAGGATCTGGATGGACTTAAGCTTAGCTACTTGAAAAGGTTTCATCATTATCCACACCTGGTCAATGATGCAAACTTTTAACAAGTCTAGCTTTGAAAGTCTCAACTTTTCCATCTACACCAAGTAATCTTCTCAAGATATACTTGCTCCTGATGGGGATTTAACCTTTCAGATATAGCAACCAAAGTCCATACTTTGTTGGTGTACATGGATTCCATCTCAGATCGCTAAGCATCCATCCATTCTTACAGAGTCTTACACCTGATGGCCAGCTCGAAACTAGTTGGGTCATCATCTCATGATGCAATCCTCGCTCCCACTGTCATAGAGAAACCGAAGTATCTCTCAGGTGGGTGAGGAACCCTACTAGGTCGGCGGAGAGGCTGAGGTTCGTTGGAATCTACTGAATCCTTTGGTTCTACCAAATCATCTGCTGTTGTTTGTATAGCTGGAACCTTTCCAGTTGTACATAACAGATCTTGCCTCGAGCTTGTCCGGATTTTGCTTTTCAGACATAGGCTGGACAACCCCAAATCTCAACTAACTTGAGAGATGGGCTCTTCCCTTATCATATCAAATATGAAGTGGTAGGCAACTGATTTGATTCGAACCCTATTCAATAGGTATGCAGCTTCTCAAGCGCATAACTCCCAAAAAGGAAATAGGTAACTCAGTAGTACTCATCATAGAGCACACCTTATCATATAGGGTGTGATTGCTCCACCCCGATATACCATCGTGCAATGGTGTATACGGAGGAGTAATGCTGAGAGAGAATCTCATTCTCCTTTAGAATAGTCCAGGATTTCCGTGCTCAAGTATTCTCCTCCTTGATCTCTGTAGGGTTCCTAGGCACTCTAAAGGAGTCTCACAAGTGATCAAACATGCACAAATCAAATTTTACGAGTGCCTACAAACCCTAATACGGATCGTTTACTAGATATCTAGGCGAAACAAGCAAGTAAATGGAAATGTATCTAAAGGAAAGGGCTACAACCTTTGTAGATCCATTCCACCACCTCCTAAGCTCCGTCATGAAGTCCCCTCGCTGTCCAAATCATATCTTGGGCTCTAGTGTCGGCTTCATCGGAGAAAAACGGGCTAGGTCATCGACGACGATGCCGAAGATGATCTACGTTGAGGCATCGCTAGATCAAGCTCCAACTTCACCAAGTCAAGAAAACTTGTGAAGGAAACACCCTATACTACTTGGCAAGAGGTAGAGGATGAAGAAATAGGAAGTGGGTAGACTTTATTTTTGGATTTCTCACTAATTTTCATCACTTGCCATTGGAGTAGCAAGCTTTCTCTATTGTTGAAGAAGATGAAGAAGAAGAAGAAGATATGATAAGTTAATTAAAAAAGAAAATAAAAAGAATACTTATCATAACTTCAACCATGCTTTAGTGTAGAGATTTAACCAAGGTTTAGAAGAGTGGTTAGGGTTAAAGAAGAGACAAGAATGGTAGACTTTTTCAAAACTTCAAGAAGCTTCAAAGAAAAGACAAACTAAGCCACCATTTCTTTTTCTCTTTATCTTTTCCAAAACAATAATAAATGGATAAATAAATAAGAGAAAAGAAACCCTAACCATTCACTAAACATGGTTTAATCTTTACACAAACCCAAAAGAGCAAGTATCATCAAATATGATACAATCTTGTGCACAAAAGTATATCACATATACAATGTGTACAAACCAAGTGAGTAAATCCATTTAAAGTGAACCAATACTAGTTAATGCAAAGTAATATATCAAATATATAATTATACATTAAATCATTAAATCAACACTTGATTCAATGATCCGGTCATGTCGCATATAACCGGCTAGTATCCAATGTATCGGCTTATCGAATCAATCCTTGATTCGATAACTAGGTTATATCGCATACAACCATTCGACACATTCATCGCGAGAATGAAATACGGTATCACATACACGCATTATTCTCTGTCCCGCACATATTTCATATGCGCTCCTATTTCGTTTCGCTTGAGCCAGGAAACCTCTGTGTAGGACTCTAAAGACTCGTCAATACACCGGTAGCAGATGATGATCATATCAAGCACCCACAAGCCGCAAGCGGTCTGCTAAACGTAACGGCCACCCGGGTATTGAGCGATCAGAAGATCGACGAGCAAGCCCGCTCACACTCCTGTGAATCCAACCAGTAATACTTACCGTACAGTCCGGTCTGATCGTCTGATATGTCGCATATCTCGCCTAGGGGTGGTAAACGTCAGACCCCAATAGCTCGATAAGTCATGCCGACTTGAGGTCCATAACATTCATGAAACTACTGATAACTCTTACCAGTATATCACTGCAACCCTGGCCAGGGATTTCCTGTTATGGCCAGTCGAGCATAGCACAACATCAACCCCCAATACCGGGAGAGACGAATCCCCTCCTATCGCTCATTGCCTCCATGTGAATCGGGACTGTACCCAAAAACCACATGTTTGCACGACTCAGTAGAGCCGTGGTAGGGTGGAAATCAAAGCACAGTGGGAGACACACAAGACTCTATGACGATCTCGGGTCTACAGACTAAGCTGTACCAGTGTCACCAGAGAACTGCCATCTGACGTGAGGTATAATACCATCTGGGAGTTCTCGGCGAGTCCGTTCAGTGTACCCAGTCTCCACTGAGCACCCGCATACCATCTTCGATGTCAAACACCAATGGATATGGGATCATCCATCGCCCATCGCATGGGTCGAGAAGATATGCGCTAGTCTACTCTGGAATATCGATGCCCCGTCTCGATATTCCCACGACTAGGAACAATGAAGGATGTACTCATTGACTACCCAGGCCCCACTAGTATGATCTGCATCATAGTCCTGGAAGTCGAGTACACATCCTAAGGGCTTTATCAACATGTAAACAGAGAGACAGAAAGTATATATGTTAAGATAAAGTGCAACCAGATAGCGTACTATCATGTCGAGCAAGAAAGTCCTACCTATATATGTCCCAGCATCCACTACAATATACATCCAATGTACAGTAATGCCTCTAGGGCATACATATAACTAACAATCTCCCACTTGCACTAGGGCCATCTGTAGCAGTGGTTGCAGTATCACATACTCAACCATCCCATAAAAGTCTCTCTTTGGGAAAAGGCCTTCGTGAGTGGATCCGCCGTGTTGTCCTTTGAGTCTACTCTCCTAACCTCGATCACCCTGGAGATCAGCTATCTTCATGATCAGGTGATGCTGCCTCAGAATACGTCTGGGTCACTGATGGGACCATGGTTCCTTGGCCAAAGCCACAGTTCCATTGTCACAAAATGGCAGGAACCTGGTTCATCTTATGAACCAATATACACCCAAACTGCCTCTTTGGTAGTATCTTTAATAGCGATGTTACCAGCTTTTATCGTCTAGTTTGTCACGGTATCTAGCTTGGAAATCTTCCAACATACCGTCCCTTTACTGAGGGTAAAGACAGTGCCTGTGACTGACATTCAGTCGTCTTTATCACCCTGGAACACTTCCAGTGATTCTCCCCAGGATCGATTGATACCATCTCACTACAACTAGTGAGTATCCCAACATCCAATTAGATCTATCTCATAGATCCAAAGCTTAGGATTTAGTATGTATCACTTTAATCCTATATGGAAAATCATTGTGATAAGCGGAGATTGATCGAGCGTAGCATAGGAAACTCCTTCCCTAACAAGAGTATGTCATCCACGTACTCTACGAGGATCGACACCATACTCCCTACTACCTTTTTGTTTATACAAGGTTCATCTACCATTTTGATGATGTCAACTTCTTTGACTATCACATCAAAACAGACGTTCCAACTCCGCGATGCCTGCTTCATTATGTAAAGCAACTTGTACACGTTTCCGCTGCTCCCACTGTTTACGAAGACCTCTGGCTGTTTCTTATAGACGTTCTCTTCTAAATCAGTATTTAGAAAAGCAGTTATGGCACCCAACCACCAGATATCGTAGTCATGGTATGTAGCCGTGGTAAGGAGGATCTGGATAGACTTAAGCATAGCTACTGGAAAAAAGGTTTCATCATTATCCACGCCTGGTCGATGACGAAAACCTTTAACAAGTCTAGCTTTGAAAGTTTCAACTTTTCCATCTACACCAAGTAATCTTCTCAAGATATACTTGCTCCTGATGGGGATTTAACCCTTCAGATATAGCAGCTAAAGTCCATACTTTGCTGGTGTACATGGATTCCATCTCAGATTGCTAAGCATCCAGCCATTCTTACAGAGTCCCTACTCTCGATGGCCTGCTCGAAAATAGTTGGGTCATCATCTCATGATGCAATCCTTGCTCCCACTGTCATCGAGAAACCGAGGTATCTCTCAGGCGGATGAGGAACCCTACTAGATCGGCGGAGATGCTGAGGTTCGTCGGGAACTATAGAATCTTATGGTTCTGTCAAATCATCAACTGCAGTTTTGTATAGCTGGAACCTTTCCAGTTCTACAGAACTGATCCTGCCTCGATCTTGTCCGGATTTTGCTTTAAACATAGGCCGGACAACCCCAAATCTTAACTCGCTTAAGAGATGGGTTCTTCCCATACCATATCTTATATGGAGTGGTAGGCAGTGATTTGATTCAAACCTAATTCAATAGGTATGCAGCTTCTCAAGTGCATAACCCCAAAAGGAAATAGGTAACTTAGTAATACTCATCATAGAGCACACGATATCTAATATTGTGTGATTGCTCCGCCCCGATACACCGTTGTGCTGTGGTGTATTCAGAGGAGTAACACTGAGAGAGAATCTCATTCTCCTTTAGAATAGTCCAGGAATTCTATGCACAAGTATTCTCCTCCCTGATCTTATCATAGGACATAATACTTATACCCGTATTTTGGTTCTCTACTTCTAACTTATATTCTGTGAATATCTCAAATGGTTCGGACTTGTGTTTCAACAGGAACATATGACTGAATCTTGAGAGATTATCAGAGAATATAATGAAGTATGAAGAACCAGTCCTGGCATGTGTAGACAGGAGACTTTACATACATCATCATGTATCAGTCCCAAGAGTTTACTAACTCTTTCTCTATTTCTAATAAACATAGCTATGGTCATCTAATCTTTGTGACATGACTGGCAAGTTTCACAAGATGTAAATTCAAACTGATTTAAATATGCATCGAAAATGTAACTTCAGCCAGTCGGGTCGCATTGATGTGACCTAGTCTACAATGCCTCAAGAATGATTCGTTCATTTCTGAATTCTTCCTCTTGTGTGTGTTCTGTATACGAGGAACTGTAGTTTGATTTAGAACGTCAATGCTTTTGGATAACGTGCCTGAACCGATCAACTTTTGATATAGGAAATGTTCAAAACATTATCCATCTATACAAAATTATATCATTTCTTTACTAATAAAGAGACTGATATGATTTTGTATATCAGGTTCGGTATCTAATAGCATTTGCTCAGAATCAATGTATTAGTAATACAGGGTGACAGTGACCAACAGACTTGGCTGCAACACTTGCCCCATTTTCTGCCTCATGAAACTTATCACCCGTTCTCAGTTTTTCTACCCTTTTGTAGCCCTATGTAACATATTACATATCTGGGATCCTGATCCGGTATCATATACCCAGGATGCAGAGGATACTGAGAAACAGTTCTTTGTAATGAACACACCCGAAGGAGATGCATCTCATGCACTTTCTTCGTTTGGGCGGCATGGGAATCCTGGCATTCCCCTATTTCCTGCTCTGTCTTATAACAATTATAAGTTGGAGCAGGACCAACGTTCCCCAGCTCAGTATAACAAGCGGGTTCGGTCAATACATCCATATTATTATCTTGATTAAGGCGTGATATGGTCGCTACCTGGAGAGAGAGAAAAGAAAACACTCAGCGTGCACTCTTACAAGATCAGATTGGTTATATATTTTATCTAATCAGGATGGCTCCCACTGTTTTTATCAAATCTTCCTTCAAACCCTAAAAGGAAAGACTAGCCGGGATTAATTACACTTTACAAGTTCGTCAATCTTTCAGCCAGGCCAGTGTCGGTACTTTGAGGGAGGTTCCCCGTGCTTTCGCACGGACCTAATTACACTAAACCTCGTTTTCCCAGAGGCGTAACCCCGTTGACACCTTTCTAGACACCTACTTGATCGGCTAATTGCAAAGTGCAAAACTCTCCCAGGAGTACCAATTACTCGCAGTGGGTATCGGGATCCAACTATCACATAGAAGGTATGCAATCTCATTGCAAGTTTCAACACTTGAAACTTCCGATAAAGGTTTTTACCCCTAGCACCTATGACCTTAACTATGGTCAACAAATCATAAGTACTAGTCAAGTTCTACCCGTCATTTCGTGATTAATTAGACCCACCCACATGACCCTTAACTAAGGTCAACAAAGTCACGTGACTGTCCTAACTAATCGCATCATATGCGGTGTAGGAAGACATCACTTAGCTACCGTACACTGTGCCTTGACTATGGTCAACAAACACAGAACGAATACTAAGTACTCTACTTCCTAAAATGACGGAGGGTTGCGGCTGGTTTTTGTGAAAACCTTTAACGCTTTGAACTTGATCTCGTTGCGGAATCAAATGGTTTTTAAATGGAATGTTTTTGAGGCTTTTCTAGTTTTGCTAAAGGGGTCACTCCCGGTGAAGGGATCGTCGGCCCTTTCCTCGTCGAATGAGGTGCGGGATATATCATATATATCACTGTGCAAAGCAGAAACTATAGAAGCGATCAAATACAAACCGAGTGTGTAGCATCTGCCAGTTATTGCTAAAGGAGTCACTCCCGGTGAAGGGATCTCGGTCCTTTCCCTATCGAATAAGGTGCAGGATGTTCTACAAGGAACACCACGATGCAAAGCAAAAACTGTAGCTACCTGTTTTAATTTGAAATTCGATTCCACAACATCAATTAGGTTTATTTTCTTTCATTAATCTCATTAATGAATATCCCATCTTTTAAATTACCCAAACATCACAGATAAATATGACGTACACTTATGCCATCCGCATTCGCCTCGATGTCCTCTCGTGCACCGTTAGGTTAGGTAACTAACGGCAGAGCGGGGAAGGGCTAGCGCGGGTGTAAAACATAAGTAACGTCTATATAATATATCATATATACTATATACTACCTGTCACAGAACATCATATGATCACATCACAGATAAATCACAGCAGAAGAAACATATGAAATATTGGATATACTAGGACGTCCGTGTTTTCAATACGAGCCAGTATAAAACACGGATTCCACGGTCGTGATGAATAGCCAATCCCACACCCCAAGACCCCTACGAGAGCGACAAGCAACCCTACCAATTCTAGGGTTAGGAGACCCGGACTCGACTCCTCGAGTTGGTCTCCCACTGGACCCCAGAACCCGGTTACTTGTGCTCCCCTCCTTGGGTCTATCCTAATGCGGAAAAGTAAATAATATACATCAACGGTGACAACTTCCGCAACCTGGAAGTGCCCTAATAAAAGAATATTACATACAAGTTTTTACATAAATGAAAATGAAAAACACTCATCTCACATAAAAAACCCCGGCTATTCAAACACGACGATCCAATATAACATATCCAGCAACACATAACATCACATGTCATCAACGTAAGTAAATATGCGCATCCCAATTGTCGTTGACATATAGCAACGAAACCGGCGATATCACATATTACACTTACGGTCACAGAAAAGAAAGTGTAAAACTACAACAGTTGGAATCCGCAACCACCTCAGACATCGCATGCCTGACCAAATGAATTCTTTAGACATCGCATGCCTAACAATTATAAACCCCGCATTTTAGTCTCATTATCGAAAACACTTTTCAATATCAAGTCGGGCAATTCAATAAGATTCCCGAAAAACTGATCGAATGCTCGTCGCAAACTTTAGTAGGCGGCCGCACCCCTGATACCGTCGACGAAGTGCATCAAGGCGGAACACCGCTACCGCGAGCACCCGAACGGATGCTTTTGGCGACGGGGTTCTCCTACAGTCACTTGGTCGGGGCTATGGAGTGAGGCTGTCTATTAAGTTTACCCGGCGAGTATCCGCGTACGCTACGTGATTGCGACGGACTTTTGATCACATCAAAATTCCGTGGCAACCGATCAAGTGAGACTAAACTGCTATGTTTATAACATTCATTCAGTTATCTCATAACTACTTATGAATTCCAATTATTGTATCACATTCCGGATAAATAGAAAATGCTAAACTTTTCGATCGAACAATCGAACACCCAAGTGTTCCCGATAGAGCTCAACACATGAAATAAGTCTAACAACATTCAGTTCGTGCCTCAGTACCAACGGTCCAGCCGTAGAAGGGTCAAGCCAACGCCTCACATGTGGCACGCCGTACTGCCCCAAACCCGAAGGTTCAAAAGGCAGTTCAAGACGGTCACATAATCGAGTTAAGGTTTGTTGTCTTCTAGAGAGTCCATCGCGTTACTTGCACTACTTAGAACGTCGTTAAACTACGGAAAAATCCAACACTTGGAAATTTCCCGACAGGGGAAAAATTGGGTATTTATATCCGGTCGAACTTTTTAACATATTCTAAAAATACCCAGAAAAGCACACCGACAAAAATTAGACAGTCCGATCGAATACACCGAGTCCCCAATACAACCCAGAAAATACAACTCTGGAATAAATATTAAAAACATCCAGAACACACAAGAAACACCAACAGAAACAACTGAAGAAAACACACATCCTAATCATCACATACGGCCGCGGAACTGCCGCAAAAGGGGGGTCCACGCCGCGGTTCCACGGCCGTACATTTGAATTAGGTTGTCGTTTTCTCCAGTTTTTCTTAGAATTTCCTGCACATTTCTCTGCATATTTTTAATTCCAAAAAATCCACATTTTACAGAAATGTCCAGAGAGCATGTTAAGGGTTTGGGTTTCGGGTCGATCGGACTTCAAATTCCGTCGGGACTTCGCCTAAGGCTCTAGCTAGGCTCTAATACCAATGTAGGGTTCCTAGGCACTCTAAAGGAGTCTCACAAGTGATCAAACATGCACAAATCAAATTTTACGGGTGCCTACAAACCCTAATACGGATCGTTTACTAGATATCTAGGCGAAACAAGCAAGTAAATGGAAATGTATCTAAAGGAAAGGGGCTACAACCTTTGTAGATCCGTTCCACCACCTCCTAAGCTCCGTGATGAAGTCCCCTCGCTGTCCAAATAATATCGTGGGCTCTAGCGTCGGCTTCATCGGAGAAAAACGGGCTAGGTCATCGACGACGATGCCGAAGATGATCTACGTCGAGGCATCGCTAGATCAAGCTCCAACTTCACCAAGTCAAGAAAACTTGTGAAGGAAACACCCTATACTACTTGGCAAGAGGTAGAGGATGAAGAAATAGGAAGTGGGTAGACTTTATTTTTGGATTTCTCACTAGTTTTCATCACTTGCCATTGGAGTAGCAAGCTTTCTCTATTGTTGAAGAAGATGAAGAAGAAGAAGAAGATATGATAAGTTAATTAAAAAAGAAAATAAAAAGAATACTTATCATAACTTCAACCATGGTTTAGTGTAGAGATTTAACCAAGGTTTAGAAGAGTGGTTAGGGTTAAAGAAGAGACAAGAATGGTAGACTTTTTCAAAGCTTCAAGAAGCTTCAAAGAAAAGACAAACTAAGCCACCATTTCTTTTTCTCTTTATCTTTTCCAAAACAATAATAAATGGAAAAATAAATAAGAGAAAAGAAACCCTAACCATTCACTAAACATGGTTTAATCTTTACACAAACCCAAAAGAGCAAGTATCATCAAATATGATACAATCTTGTGCACAAAAGTATATCACATATACAATGTGTACAAACCAAGTGAGTAAATCCATTTAAAGTGAACCAATACTAGTTAATGCAAAGTAATATATCAAATATATAATTATACATTAAATCATTAAATCAACACTTGATTCAATGATCCGGTCATGTCGCATATAACCGGTTAGTATCTAATGTATCGGCTTATCGAATCAATCCTTGATTCGATAACTAGGTTATATCGCATACAACCATTCGACACATTCATCGCGAGAATGAAATACGGTATCACATACACGCATTATTCTCGGTCCCGCACATATCTCATATGCGCTCCTATTTCGTTTCGCTTGAGCCAGGAAACCTCTGTGTAGGACTCTAAAGACTCGTCATTACGCCGGTAGCGGATGATGATCATATCAAGCACCCACAAGCCGCAAGCGGTCTGCTAAACGTAACGGCCACCCCGGTATTGAGCGATCAGAAGATCGACGAGCAAGCCCGCTCACACTCCTGTGAATCCAACCAGTAACATTTACCGTACAGTCCGGTCTGATCGTCTGATATGTCGCATATCTCGCCTAGGGGTGGTAAACGTCAGACCCCAATAGCTCGATAAGTCATGCCGACTTGAGGTCCATAACATTCGTGAAACTACTGATAACTCTTACCAGTATATCACTGCAACCCTGGCCAGGGATTTCCTGTTATGGCCAGTCGAGCATAGCACAACATCAACCTCCAATACCGGGAGAGACGAATCCCCTCCTATCGCTCATTGCCTCCATGTGAATCGGGACTGTACCCAAAAACCACATGTTTGCACGACTCAGTAGAGCCGTGGTAGGGTGGAAATCAAAGCACAGTGGGAGACACACAAGACTCTATGACGATCTCGGGTCTACAGACTAAGCTGTGCCAGTGTCACCAGAGAACTGCCATCTGACGTGAGGTATAATACCATATGGGAGTTCTCGGCGAGTCCGTTCAGTGTACCCAGTCTCCACTGAGCACCCGCATACCATCTTCGATGTCAAACACCAATGAATATGGGATCATCCATCGCCCATCGCATGGGTCGAGAAGATATGCGCTAGTCTACTCTGGAATATCGATGCCCCGTCTCGATATTCCCACGACTAGGAACAATGAAGGATGTACTCATTGACTACCCAGGCCCCACTAGTATGATCTGCATCATAGTCCTGGAAGTCGAGTACACATCCTAAGGGCTTTATCAACATGTAATCAGAGAGACAGAAAGTATATATGTTAAGATAAAGTGCAACCAGATAGCGTACTATCATGTCGAGCAAGAAAGTCCGACCTATATATGTCCCAGCATCCACTACAATATACATCCAATGTACAGTAATGGCCTCTAGGGCATACATATAACTAACAATCTCATCAAAGGACATAATAATTTTACCCGTATTTTGGTTCTCTACTTCTAACTTATATTCTGTGAATATCTCAAAAGGTTCGGACTTGTGTTTCAACAGGAACATAGGTCTGAATCTCGAAAGATCATCAGAGAATATAACGAAGTAGAAAGAACCAGTCCTGGTATATGTAGACAGGGGACCTTACATACATCAACATGTATCATCCCAAGAGTTCATCAACTCTTCTCTATTTCCAGTAAACAGAGCTATGGTCATCGTATCTTTGTGACATGACTGGCAAGTTTCACAAGATGTAAATTCAAACTGATTTAAATATGCATCTTCATGTAACTTCAGCTAGTCGGGTCACATTGATATGACCTAGTCAACAATGCCTCAAGAAGGATTCATTCATTTCTGAACTCTTCCTCTTGCGTGTGTTCCATATACTAATAACTGTAGTTTGATTTAGAACATCAATGCTTTTAGATAACGTGCCTGAACCGATCAACTTTTGATATAGGAAATGTTCAAAACATTATCCATCAATACAAAATTTTATCATTTCTTTACTAATAAAGAGATAGATATGATTTTGTATATTAGGTTCGGTATCTAATAACATTCGTTCAGAATCAATGTATTGGTAATACAGGGTGACAGTGACCAACAGACTTGGCTGCAACTCTTGCCCCGTTTTCTGCCTCATGAAACTTATCACCCGTTCTCAGTTCTCTACCTTTCTGCAGCCCTATGTAACAGATTACATATCTGGGATCCTGATCTGGTGACACATACCCAGGACGTAAAGGATACTGAGAAACAGTTCTCTGTAATGAACACACCCGAAGATGATGCATCAGCATGCACTCTCTTCGTTTGGGCGGCACGGGAAATCTGGTATTCCCCATTTTCCTGCTCTGTTTTATAACAATTATAAGTTGGAGCGGGACCAACGTTCCCCAGCTCAGTATAACAAGCGGGTTCGGTCAATATTCCGTATTATTATCTTGATTAAGGCGTGATATGGTCGCTACCTGGAGAGAGAGAGAAGAAAACACTCAGCGTGCGCTCTTGCAAGAATAGATTGGTTATTATTTTATCTAATCAGGATGGCTCCCACTGCTTTTTATCAAATCTTCCTTCAAACCCTAAAAGGAAAGACTAGCCGGGATTAATTACACACTACAAGTTCGCCAATCTTTCAGCCAGGCCAGTGTCGGTACTTTGAGGGAGGTCCCCTGTGCTTTCGCACGAACCTAATTAATGAAAACCTCGTTTTCCCAGAGGCGTAACCCCGTTGACACCTTTCTAGACACCTACTTGATCGGCTAATTGTAATGTATAAAACTCTCCCAGGAGTAACACTTACTCGCAGTGGGTATCGGGATCCAACTATCTCATAGAAGGTATGCAATCTCATTGCAAATTTCAACACTTGAAATTCCCAATAATATTTTGCCCCTAACCTCCTATGACCTTGACAAAGGCCTACAAACCATAGGATGCTCGTCAAGTTCAACCCGTCATTTCCTGATTGAATTAAACCCACCCGCACGGCCCTTGACAAAGGCCAACAAGGTCGCACGACTACCCTAACTCAATCTGCATCATATGCATAAGCAGATAAGCACCAGTTAGCTACCGCACACTGCGCCTTGACAAACGCCAACAAACGCAGCACGAATACTAACTACTACTTATCTAAAATGACGGAGGGCTACGACAGGTTTTTCTGAAAACCTATTGCGTAATGAACTTGATATCGTTGTAGGATCGAATGATTTTGAAATGGAGTGCTTTTGAGGCTTTTCTAGTTTTGCTAAAGGAGTCACTCCCGGTGAAGGGATCGTCGGTCCTTTCCTCGTCGAATGAGGTGCGGGATATATCATATATATCACTGTGCAAAGCAAAAACTCTTAAAAGCAATCAAAAGACAAACCGAGTGTGTAGCATCTGCCAGTTATTGCTAAAGGAGTCACTCCCGGTGAAGGGATCTCGGTCCTTTCCTTATCGAATAAGGTGCAGGATATATCATATATACCTCTGTGCAAAGCAAGAACTGTAGCTACCTGTTTTATTTTGAAATTCGATTCTACAACATCTTAGGTTTCTTTTATTTCATTAATCACATTAATGAAGTCCCATCAATTAAGTACCTAAACATCACAGATAAATACGACGTACACTTATGCCATCCGCATTCGCCTCGATGTCCCCTCGTGCACCGTTAGGTTATGTAACTAACGGCAGAGCGGGGCAGGGCTAGCGCGGGTGTAAAACATAAGTAACGCCTATATAATATATCATATATATACTATATACTATATCTATCACAGAACATCACATGATCACATCACAGATATCGCAGCAGAATAATCATATGAAATATTGGATATACTAGGACGTCCGTGTTTTCAATACGAGCCAGTATAAAACACGGATTCCACGGTCGTGATGAATAGCCAAACCCACACCCCTAGACCCCTACGAGAGCGGCAAGCAACCCTACCAATTCTGGAGTTAGGAGACCCTGACTCGACTCCTCGAGTTGGTCTCCAACTGGATTCCATAACCCGGTTACTTGTGCCCTCCTCCTTGGGTCTATCCTAGTGCGGAAAAGTAAATAATATACAAAGGGTGCCAAATTCCGCAACCTGGAAGCGTCCCAATAAAAGAATATTACATACAAGTTTTTACATGAATGAAAATGAAAAACACTCATCTCACACAAAAACCCCCGGCTATTCAAACACGACGATCCAATATAACATATCCAGCAACACATAACATCACATGTCATCAACGTAAGTAAATATGCGCATCCCAATTGTCGTTGACATATAGCAACGAAACCGGCGATATCACATATTACACTTACGGTCACAGAAAAGAAAGTGTAAAACTACAACAGTTGGAATCCGCAACCATCTCAGACATCGCATGTCTGACCAAATGAATTACTTAGACATCACATGCCTAACAATTATAAACCCCGCATTTCAGTCTCATTATCGAAAACACTTTTCAATATCGAGTCGGGCAATTCAACAAGATTCCCGACAGTCTGATCGAATACTCGTCGCAAACTTCAGTAGACGGCCGCACCCCCGATACCGTCGACGAAGTGCACCAAGGCGGAACACCGCTGCCGCGAGCACCCGAACGGATGCTTTCGGCGACGGGGTTCTCCTACAGTCACTTGGTCGGGGCTATGGAGTGAGGCTGTCTATTAAGTTTACCCGGCGAGTATCCGCGTACGCTATGTGATTGCGACGGACTTTTGATCACATCAAAATTCCGTGGCAACCTATCAAGTGAGACTAAACTGCTATGTTTATAATATTCATTCAGTTATCTCATAACTACTTGTGAATTCCAATTATTGTATCCCATTCCAGATAAACAGAAAATGTTAAACTTTTCGATCGAACAGTCAAACACCCAAGTTTTCCCGATACAGCTCAACACATGAAATAAGTCTAACAACATTCCGTTCGTGCCTCAGTACCAACGGTCCAGCCGTAGAAGGGTCAAGCCAACGCCTCACATGTGGCACGCCGTACAGCCCCAAACCCGAAGGTTCAAAGGGCAGTTCAAGACGGTCACATAATCGAGTTAAGGTTTGTTGTCTTCTAGAGGGTCCATCGAGTTACTTGCACTACTTAGAACATCGTTAAACTACGGAAAAATCCAACACTTGGAAATTTCCCGACAGGGGAAAAATTGGGTATTTATATCCGGTCGAACATTTTAACATATTCTTAAAATTATCCGGAAATACAGAAAGACAAAATTTGATACCCCGATCGAAACACCGAATCCCAAAAACAACTCCAGAAAAATTCAACTCTTGAAAAAATATTAAAAATACCCTGGAAAACCAGCACTGTTAAATAGGAGTTACTGTGCAAACATCACCTCACAACACGACAAACAGGCCGCGGTTCCGCCGCACGAGCCATGCTCGTGCCGTGGAAGCGCGGCGCTTTAATGGAATTAGGGCATCAAAATTTACAGTAACTCTTAGATATTCCTGCTGATATTTCTACATATTTTTAATGCTGAAAAATCCATGTTTTTAGAAAAAGTCCAGAGAGCCATTTTGTGATCGGGTTTCGGGTTCGTTCGGACTTCAAATTCCGTCTAGACTTCGCCTAAGACTCTAGCTAGGCTCTGATACCACTGTAGGGTTCCTAGGCACCCTAATGAGGTCTCACAAGGCATCAACCATGCCAATTTCAAATTCCAACGGTGCCGAGAAACCCTAGAACGGATCGTTGGCTAGATTTCTAGGCGAAAAGATAACTAGTTAACACTTAACTAAGAGATACGGAAATACAACCTTTGTAGATCCGGTTCTCCACCTCCATAGCTCCGCAATGAAGTCTCCTCGCTGTCCATAACAAGTCCCGGGCTCTAGCGTCGGCTTCATCGGAGAATGGACGGGCTAGGTCATCGATGTCCATGCCGAAGATGATCTACGTCGAGGCATCGCTAAATCAAGCTCCGACTTCACCAAGTCAAGAAACTTGTGAAGAAAACACACTCTACTACTTGGCAAGAGGTAGAGCATGAAGAAATAGGAAGTGGGTTCAATTTAGAATTGGATTTCTCACTCTTTATCATCAATCACCATTGATGACCTCCAGGTTTTCTTCTTGAGTTCAAGGAAGAAGAAGAAGAAATGATATGATAAGTTAATACAAAAAAGAATAGAAAATCCAATACTTATCATAATATTAACTATAGTTATGTGTAGAGAATTGACCAAGGTTAAAAGAATGGTTAGGGTTAAGCATGAAGAGAAGAATGGTTACAAAGTCAAAGCTTCATGAAGCTTCAACTACACTCCAAAATTAGCAACCATTCTTTTCTCATCTATTCAAAATAAATAAATAAATAAATAAGTAAGAAAAGAAAACCCTAATCATTAGTTTAACCATGGCTTAATTCATTACACTTAACTATAGTTAAACATGTATCATCAAACATGATACAATCAAGTGTACAAAAGTATATCACATATACAATGTGCACAAACCAAGTGAGAAAATCCGTTTAAAGTGAACCAATACTAGTTAGTGCAAAGTAATATATCAAATATATAATTATGCATTAAATCATTAAATCAACACTTGATTCAATGATCCGGTCATGTCGCACACAACCGACTAGTATTCAATGTATCGGCTTATCGAATCAATACTTGATTCGATAACTAGGTTATATCGCATACAACCATTCGATACATTCATCGCGAGAATAGAATACGGTATCACATACACGCATTATTCTCGGTCCCGCACATATCTCATATGCGCTCCTATTTCGTTTCGCTTGAGCCAGGAAACCTCTGTGTAGGACTCTAAAGACTCGTCAATACGCCGGCAGCAGGTGATGATCATATCAAGAACCCACAAGCCGCAAGCGGTTTGCTAAATGTAACGGCCATCCGGGTATTGAGCGATCAGAAGATCGACGAGCAAGCCCGCTCACACTCCAGTGAATCCAACCAGTAACACTACCGTACAGTCCGGTCTGATCGTCTGATATGTCGCATATCTCGCCTAGGGGTGGTAAACGTCAGACCCCAATAGCTCGATAAGTCGTGTCGATATGAGGTCTATAACAATTTGAGAAACTACTGGTAACACTTACCAGTAAATCTCAGCAACCCTGGCCAGGGATTTCCTGTTATAGCCAATCGAACGCAGCGCAACATCAACCCCCTATACCGGGAGAGACGAATCCCCTCCTATCGCTCATTGCCTCCATGTGATTCGGGACTGTACCCAAAAACCACCGTTTTGCATGCCCTCTTGGACGTGGTAAGATGGAAATCAAAGCACAGTGGGAACCACACAAGACTCTATGACGATCTCGGGTCAACAGACTACTCTGTACCAGTGTCACCAGAGAACTGCCATCTGACGTGAGGTATAATACCATCTGGGAGTTCTCGGCGAGTCCGTCCAGTGTACCCAGTCTCCACTGAGCACCCGTATAACATCTCTGATGTCAAACACCAATGGATATGGGATCATCCATCGCCCATCTGTATGGTATATCGATGCCCCGTCTCGATACATCCACGACTAGGGACTTTGAAGGATGTACTTATGGACTACCATGTCCCCACTAGTATGATCTGCATCATAGTCCAGGTAGTCAAGTACAGATCCTAAGGGCTTTACCAACATGTAACAGGGAGACAATCAGTGTACACGTTAAGGTAAAGATTAACCAGATAGCATACTATCATGTCGAGCAAGAAAGTCCTCCCTATATATGTCCCAGCATCCACTACAATATACATCCAATGTACAGTAATGGCCTCTAGGGCATACATATAACTAACAACATCGCTACTTAAGATGCTACCAAAGAGGCTGTTTGGGTGCATATTGGTTCATGAGATGATCTACGTTCCTAACATTGTGAGACAATGGAATTGTGGCTTAAGCCAAGGAACGCAGGACCCATCAGTGATCCAGACATATTCTAAGGCAGTATCACCTGATCATGGAGATGGTTGATCTCCAGGGGATCGAGGTTAGGAGAGTAGACTCAAAGGACAACACAGCGGATCCACTCACAAAGGCCTGTTCCCAGAGAGAGATTTTTATGGGATGGTTGAGTATGAGATACTACAACCACTGCTATCAGATGGCCCTAGTGCAAGTGGGAGATTGTTAGTTATATGTATGCCCTAGAGGCCATTACTGTACATTGGATGTATATTGTAGTGGATGCTGGGACATATATAGGGAGGACTTTCTTGCTCGACATGATAGTATGCTATCTGGTTACACTTTACCTTAACGTGTACACTGATTGTCTCTCTGTTACATGTTGGTAAAGCCCTCAGGATGTGTACTTGACTACCTGGACTATGATGCGGATCATACTAGTGGGGACATGGTAGTCCATAAGTACATCCTTCAAAGTCCCTAGTCGTGGGTGTATCGAGACGGGGCATCGATATACCAGAGTAGACTAGCGTATACCTTCTCGACCCATACAGATGGGCGATGGATGATCCCATATCCATTGGTGTTTGACATCAGAGATGATATACGGTTGCTCAGTGGAGACAGGGTACACTGGACGGACTCACCGAGAACTCCCAGATGGTATTATACCTTACGTCAGATGGCAGTTCTCTGGTGACACTGGTACAGAGTAGTCTGTTGACCCGAGATCGTCATAGAGTCTTGTGTGGTTCCCACTGTGCTTTGATTTCCACCTTACCACGTCCAAGAGGGCGTGCAAAACGGTGGTTTTTGGGTATAGTCCCGAATCACATAGAGGCAATGAGCGATAGGAGGGGATTCGTCTCTCCCGGTATAGGGAGTTGATGTTGCGCTGTGTTCGATTGGCTATAACCGGAAATCCCTGGCCACGGTTGCTGAGATTTACTGGTAAGTGTTACCAGTAGTTTCTCGAATTGTTATAGACCTCATATCGACACGACTTATCAAGCTATTGGGGTCTGACGTTTACCACCCCTAGGCGAGATATGCGACATATCAGACGATCAGACCGGACTGTACGGTAAGTGTTACTGGTTGGATTCACAGGAGTCTGAGCGGGCTTGCTCGTCGATCTTCTGATCGCTCAATACCCGGGTGGCCATTACGTTTAGCAGACCGCTTGCGGCTTGTGGGTGTTTGATATGATCATCACCTGCTGCCGGCGTATTGACGAGTCTTTAGAGTCCTACACAGAGGTTTCCTGGCTCAAGCAAAATGAAATAGGAGCGCATATGAGATATGTGCGGGACCGAGAATGATACCAGTATGTGATACTGTATTCGATTCTCGCGATTTGTGACATTGATCGGTTATATGCGATATAGCCGGGTTATCGGATCAAGTGTTGATTCGATAAGTTGTTACTACAGATATTAGTCGGTTATATGCGATATAACCGGATCGTTAAATCAAGTGTTGATTTAATGATTTAATGTATAATTATATATTTGATATATTACTCTGCATTAACTAGTATCGGTTCACTTTAAATGGATTTTCTCACTTGTTTTGTACAAGTTGTATATGTGATATACTTTTGTGCACTTGATTGTATCATGTTTGATGATACATGTTTACTTGGTTAAGTGTAAAGAATTAAACCATTGTTAAGTTAATGATTAGGGTTTTCTTTTTCTTACTAATTTATTTATTTATTTATTTTGGAAAAGATTAGAAATGAAATGGTTGCAAGTTTTGTTGCTTTCTTTGAAGCTTCATGAAGCTTTGACTTTGTGACCATTTTGTCTCATGCTTAACCCTAACCACTTCACTTAACCTTAGTTTAGTCTCTACACTTGACCATGGTTATTATTATGATAAGTATTCTTTTTCTTTTCCTTTTAAAAAAACTTATCATAACATTATCATCTTCTTCATCTTCTTCAAAGAAGAAAAGCTAGACTTCATCAATGGTGATTGATGAAAAAAAGTGAGAAATCTAATTCTAAAGTCTACCCACTTCCTATTTCTTCATCCTCTACCTCTTGCCAAGTAGTAGAGTGTGTTTTCTTCACAAGTTTCATGACTTGGTGAAGTGGGAGCTTGATCTTTTGATGCTTCGACGTAGATCATCTTCGACACGAAGCCGATGACCTTGCCCGCCCATTTCTCCGATGAAGCCGACGCTAGAGCCCGGGATTCCATTTGGACAGCGAGGAGACTTCATTGCGGAGCTATGGAGGTGGAGGATCGGATCTACAAAGGTTGTATTTCCGTTCTCTTAGTAAAGTAGTTTACTAGTTGCATCTTTCGCCTAAATTTCTAATTAACGATCCGTAGTTTAGGGTTTCTCGGCACCCGTAAAATTTGAAATTGGCATGGTTGATGCCTTGTAAGACCTCACTAGTATGCCTAGGAACCCTACAATATATAGGTTTGTTTTTCTTGCATTGATAAAAATCAACGCAGTCCCATCAATTGACCACACCAAAAAAGAACGAAAATATAATGTACGTATATGCCATCCGCATTTGCCACTGGGTCCCGTCATCACCCGTTAGGTTACTTAACTAACGACAGAGCGGGGACTGGACTAGCGCGGGTGTAAAACATATACAACATCTACTAGTATATATATCAATATAGAATAATCGCTCCAGGCGTGATAATTGCTACATCACAGAAAAGTAATAAGCATCACAGAACAATACAGATAATCTGGGATCCCCGGGTTTCATTGAGCTACAAGTGAAACCCAACGTTCCCCTGGTCGTGTGGATAGCATGTGCAATGAAAACCTAGACCCCTACGAGTGCGGCAATTTACCCGCCAAAAGCAGAAGCGAGGCAGCCCCCTTCAGCAAAGTGAATGGACCACCAAGAAATTCATGGAATCCGGTAACTTGAGCACCCCTCCTTGGGTCAACCTATACCCCCTACGAGTGCGGCAAATAGCCTGCTAATTCTAGAGTGAAGCCCTCTCCGTCTCAGCACCATGAGATGCGGGCCCGTTACCTTCTAGAACCCGGCTATCCGTGCACCCCACCGCGGGGTAATGCTAGTACAGAAAAGAAAATATATACAACGGGTACATCGATCTCAACCCGGTCGTGCCCCAAAAGAATAATATACAAACAGGCAGTGATGGCAGTCCACATGTCGGACGCCCGCCCTGCAATATCAAATGTACAAATAAATCAAAACTGCACTACCATTGCACACAAGCTATCCACCATGACAATCCGCAACATCACAGCACAACACAGAACATCAACGTGAATGTCTCGTTCATAAATCTGTCTAAAAGGACTATAGCGATTAGACAAGATTTACCGATCAAATGATATTCACGGTCACAGATAGAAATGTAATGCAGTGCAAACTTTAAACAATGTTAGAAAATAACGAATTCGAAATAACCCCTGAATAGCCTAAACAACCTGATAAAACTATATCCAAAATGGGCTAAATAAACAATACCACTGCACAAACAATCCAGAGACATGAGCAGTACTCAAATACGAAGCACAAACACAACAAGTTGGCCGAGCAGGCCGGAAATTATGTGTATGTCGCCGGTATTTCTCTGAGGGAATGGGCTCGTATTTGGTTAGTGGTCATGTGGTAGGGTCAGTAGTCTTCTGCAATTGTTAAAATAATTTTTGAAGACACTTACAAAAACAACAGAAACTGAATATGCAGAGCAGTGTTATCGAGTCGTTTCGATTTTGTTATATTAAAAATGTCTAAAGCAACTAGAATACGGTTAATAGTATGGATCTGATACCATATTGGGGTACGGCAGCGCCCCGACCGTCAATCCGACGCCAAATGCGGAATAAAAACTTTTTACAAAACTCGGCGCTACCGCAACCAAATACCCGGACTATTCCATTAACCGTAAACTAGAAAACTGTAAAAGAGTGTAGAAAGATTTTACTGATCGATCCGTTTCCTTCGGCCTTTAATCTCCGCACCAAACTCCCGCTGCTGCGCCGACGAAGTCCGCTCCCCGATCTCGTACGTCAAAGTGGCACCACGTCGATGAATCTTTATACGGGCTCCCGCTTCAAACCGAAGCAACTCGGACCTGAAGTTTGCTAGCCGACATGTCCAAGATTGAAGTAGAGAGAGGGTAGAATACTTTGTCTCAAGGCACCCAGGTGTTTGGGTGGAGGTAAATTGAAGTTGCTATTTGGGAGAACAATGTAAGAACATGAGGAAAAAAAACCTGTGAAGCAAAGGAAATAGGGCTCGGCCAAGAGCAAAATGCTCACTGCCAAAATCCAGAATGCTCTCTGTGAATTTGCAATTAGTAAGTGTATAGAATAAATTAATCAATAGAACACATCAATTTTCCTTCCTCCAAGTCAACAGCCAACTCACTATAAACAAAACAATAAATAAATACCATGCCTCATAAATGAATCCCAATCCAAGCCATGCCCATTTATTGTTCACAAAATTGCCACCTCATAGCAGCCGAAATAGGGCACAGGCCAAATAAAGAATGGCCACCAAAAGATTAATACAATCACAAAACATACATTCAACTAAATTAAACTTTAAGCCAAAAGATTAATCCAAGAAAAGAAATAGGCAACTTCAAAAAGTAATCTTGTAACGGATCACAAGAAAACCCCTCATCTGTGTATATACATACCCGCATCTGTATTCGACTGAATACGGATGCAACGTGACAAAATTCCAACACAATATAATACTAGTATCTGGCTTAAACCAAAGCCCACTAGTATTATCCGTCCGAAACATGACATGTGCACAAGTGCACGTGTATATTTGAACCCTGCCATAAAACCAAACGGCCTCTACTACGTTTCGCCCGAACTTGGGAAACTGTCTGTGGGGGACTCTAAAGACTCGTCAATACGTTAGCAGTGGGTTTAACCACAAGCCGTCAGTGGTACTAGCTGTACGTAACGGCTGCCCATGTATTGAGTAAAAGGGAAGTCAATGAGCGAACTCATCTTGAAACCCTACTGAGCCTGTCAGTGACAATATCCGTACAGTCCGGTCTGTTCGTCTATGAGTATCGCATAAAGGGCCCAGGGTGATGGTAAATGTCAGACCCCCAATAGCGGTATATGTCGTGTCAGAGAGTAGCCCAGAACACCCAGAGAAACTACTAGAATACCTATCGGTAAATCTCGTTTACCCTGGCCAGGGATTTCGTATAATGGCTCTCCTAAACACAGCGCGATCTCACCCCCAATACCGGGAGAGACGAATCCCCGACGATCCGCTCACTGCCTCCATGTGGCTCGGGATTGTACCCAACTAAAACCTGTTTGCACGACGCCTTTGAGCCGTGGTAGGGTAGTAATAAAAGCACAGTGGGAACTCACATGAGACAAATGACGATCTCAAGTCGACAGACAAACCTTTACACATGTCACCTGAGAACTGCTATCTGACGATATGTATAATACCAACTATCATGTTCCCAGTAAGTCCTGTCCGGTGTACTCATAACCCAATGAGCACCTGTATACATCTTAGGTGAACCAACTGAAAGTAGTGGCTTGTGAGACCGGCCACCGCCCCTCGTCGGGGTCTCGACTGTATACACTAGTCTACTATGGAGTATCGATGCCCTGTCTCGAAACTCCCTCGACTAGTGACCATTTAAGGATGTGCTTATAGATCCTAGCTCCCACGTATATGATCGCCATCATACTGCTGGCAGTCAAGCAAGAATCCTATGGGCTCTATCAACATGCAATAGTGAACTAAAGTATGTACACGATGATAAAGACAAACCAGATAGCATACTATCATCTCGAGCAAGACTGTCCTACCGGTGTAGGTCCTCCCTCAATCATTGCGATCATGTACCTGTGATCCAATAATTGACTTTGAGGGCACTATATCCAACAACATGTGCAATCTGATAACATCAATATGATAATCTGGGTATGCAATAATCATGCATAACATGTGCAATTTGATAACATCAATATGATAATCTGGGTATGCAATAATCATGCACAGTACTCTATCAAGTACTACAACTACAGGATGCAATGTATATAAATGAATGCTGAGCATGGGGTAGAATATCATCTACACGAATCATCATCGTGGAAAAACCCGCTGTCTACCAAATACACTCTAAATCCTAAAACTCAGGCGCCGTCAATCTAATCGGCCCTTAAATCCTGTAAATATCATAGATTCATGAGTGCCCAATATCGGCACTCGAAAATATCATGAAATACTTGTGTCTAACATCGACATGCAAATCCTCATGCATCGGGCTCCGTCAGTCCGGATCGGCCCACGGGCTCCGTCTGCGGAATTGGCCCTCAGGCCCCGACAGTACAGATCGGCCCATATCCATCTCTCGCCTCTTGTCAGTATCCTCCGAATAACCGCCATGTCCAACCAATCACCGGTAGGTAGTTTTCCCTCTGCCAGGCTCATTGTTTACAGCACAACAATCAGTTCTTGCCTCGGGGTACCATACCGGGTCTACCATGTTCCCGCAATCAGCCTCATCCAGCTCCTCGAATCGGGTTTCACATGTCATACGTCTCAGAAACGAGAAAACGCATGATTGTCACTACCCAAAGTTCGGCCCGTGACCGGCACTTAACCACGTGACGTCTACATGCGTAACGCGACTAAGTAAGCCGAAACCCAGAAATCAAAACCATAAAAGTATAGAGTGTTTAAAACATTTATTAGAAAATTTGTTAAAACATTTGGAAAATGTTAAGTTGTTTACTAGAATTCTTTAAAGTTCAAGTTATTATTTTAAAAATTTTGGTAGTATTTCCTTTGTAAAAGTAGCCCCGAAATCGGGTACAAGGCAATATATGAGTAAAATGATGCACAATAAGAAATAAGCATCCCAAACGGGAGCAATCACGCCGAACAGCGGAAATAAACACCACAATGATAATATACGACGCCGCAGCGAAGAAAGAGTAAAAAATAAGTGAAGACAACATGAAATATAAGACTGCATAAATAAAGTCGGCTCAAAACGAGCTCGACACCAGAGTACAATAATATACATCGTCCTCACAACTGGTCTCTAAGCCAATACATAAGTAGTAGATGGAGAATACTAGATACAACGATGTGTACAACTGGAAAATAAACAGATACCGCACAAATCCCCACCTATCAGCAAAAAGGCTAGTATGCCAACCGCAGTGGTATCTGTGTCAAAAGATGTAAGAAAGCAGCCTGCCGCGACTACTCCGAGGGGCAACCTGCGAACACTGTGGCACAACGGGGGTGAGTTGCAAACTCGTGAATAGTAGATAACATATAAAGGTAATCGCGAGTATGCACATGCTGCGATACTCTAACCTATGCCAATAGATAACATCTATATGATGAACTGGATGCTCAAATCATGCAACAAATGCGATCAATAACATCTCTATGTGATGAGCAAGGTATGCAATAATTTTGCATAGCATGTGTACTCTAACAGGTACTACAGATACAGGATGAGATGTGTAATACTAAATACTGAGCATGGGAATAAATAATATCTACACGGAATGTCAACATGGAAAAACAGCCGGTGTGCAACAATACACCCAAATCCCTGTAAAACTCAGGTGCCGTCATCCTCATCGGCCCTCAAATACTGTAAATCTCATAGAATCGTGAGTGCCCAACATCGGCACTCGAAATATCATAAAATAATTGTGTCTAGGATCAACACGCAAATCCTCAAGTATCGGGCTCCGTCAGTCGAATCGGCCCACAGGCTCTGTCTGCGGAATCGGCCCTTGGCTCCGGCAGTACGAACCATCCCGTATCCATCTATCTACTCTGGTCAGTATCCTCCGGATAAACGCCAGGTCCAACCAATCACCGGTAGGTAATAGTCCCTCTTCCAGGCTCACCGTCTGTTTACACAGCATCCTTTTCTTGCCCCAAGGTACCATACCGGGTCCACCATGTACCCGCAATCCGCCTCGTCCAGCTCCTCAATTCGGGTTCACATGTCACATGTCTCAGAACCGAGAAAACGCATGGTGGACGCACTGAAATAACATATCAAGGGAAACAGGGTTTTTAAATAGTGCGTATTTTCTTAAAATAATACTCCGGTTCCTAAATCCAGAAATCACATAAATCCAAACTCAATGCGTAAATCCATGCAATATGTCGTATGACACAAAGAGTAAATGAAAGGGAAAACCGCTCTTTTAAAAGATCGAGTTTTGAAATATCCCATGCGGTCCCTTAGTTTTTAAATCATGTCAATATCATACATTTTTGTAACATATGTATGTGTATGGGTATGGATGTGCAAATGGATATATACGCAATGTGAGTGTAGCAATGTACATGTGCACTAATATGGATATACGATGTATATGCGCACAAGTGTAGACATATCAAGGTATGTATGCACTAAGATGAATATAAAGGGAGCATGTGTGTAGGTAGTGATATATCAATGAAGGTATGCACAAAAATAGAATATACAGTGTGCATGGTATGGATATGAATATATGCCAATTTGCAGCAATTCATGACAATCATCAATGAAGCGGAATCAAGAAGATATATGATTCGTAGCAATCCTATAATGTGAGTGTCATGGCAATCATTACGGTGTGAGTGTATCATAAAAATAGTACTCGTGCATCTTGAACCATTAGTGATAGTGTAGTGTTCTATACTACCAATTCTATATGCAACAAGAAGGTATGCTACTACAGTATACCTACATGAACACATACAACTGAAATATCCTATTACGCCCTGACGCTTAACGCCATACGGGCGATTTCCCCGTAGATGTTAAATCTACTCACTTAGTCGCTTGCTACACGTAGCCGACCACTTACTTCCCCTTCTTTACGACGTCCGACGTACCCGCCTGCGAACCTGGAATTACACAAGGAATCCATATATATAAGAAAAATTCTACAAAATGCGATATCGAAATCAAACGAGAAACTCGTGTCGTGAACTAAACGCGTGTGTGTACGATACGCTGAAATGTGTGTATACGCGTCTAAAACTATCCCGACACGTCGCGACATGCCGGATCACAGAACCCACTCACGTATCGTGCATATCGCGCAAACTAAACGTAATAGAAAAACGATATAGGGTCCCAGATTTTGATACAGGTGATATCTTACAAAATTGCACATGCCAAGACACTGGAAAACATAGAAGACTACCCTACACAAAACCCTAACACCTATCTCCCTCATCTAGCTGCAATTTGTGGCCAGAAAGAATAAACCGGCGGCCTGGGTGTGGGGTCAAGGGTTCGTGCTTGGTGTGTGTGGTTTATACCTAGTGTACATGCTCCAGTTTGCTCAGATTTTCTCTGAAGGAGCCGGGTCACAAGCAGATCACAGAAAACTAAAATTTAACTTAAAAACGATATATTTTTCACAAAATGAAACCCTAGGGTATTTTGGTGAAATCTGGGGTTTACCTAGGTTTAAGTGGCCCTAACAACACTTAAATAAGTTAGTCTAATCAATAAAATCATCCTCTAACCAAAAGTCCACAATAAACACCATATTTAGCATAAAAACTCACTTTTCTCCCTAACCAAAGCTAACTCTACATAAACTTAGCAAGCTAGGAAGTAGGTTTAAGAAATATACCCCACTCTCGACCCTAGGAAGTAGGAAGAAGGAGAAGAATAGGAAAAGATCTGCTGCAGTTGCTGGAGCTGGTGCTGTTGCTGTTGCTCACTGCTGCTGCTGATGCCTGCTTGCTGCTGCTGCTTGGGCTGATGGTGCTGCTGCTGCTGAGGCTGATGTTGCTGCTGCTGCTGCTGAGGCTGCTGGGGCTGCTGCTGCAATTGTGTGTGTGTGTATGAGTGAGTGAGAGTGAGAGAGATGTGAGAAACAATGAGTGAAGTAGGCAAAGAAATGGGACTCTACACTAGTTAACCCTCTCCTCTCTCTCTCTCTCTTCATTAAACGCAAGCATGGCACTTGCCATGATGCCATCTCTCTCTCTCTCTCTCTCTCCCCCTCCAAGTCAAGCAAATTCAAAACATTTCCATTTTCATTTTTAAAAAAAAAAAGTCACACACTTAATTAAAACCCAATAACTTAATTCAATTTAAAATTAGCTGAAGGAAAAATGCTTAGTTCACCATGGTTGCTCATCATGGTCTAACCCCATTTTAACCCTAGTTTACATGCATGAACGTGTGCAAGTCTAGGAAAAGCCTAATAAAATATTCATTAAATTTAAAAAAATATTTGAAAATAAATTTGGTAAACCTTTTATTAAAAACCATACATTAAAATATAATTAGCCACTAAACACATCCTATGATGTTACAATCTTCCCTCCTTAAAGTAATTCGTCCCCGAATTTAAAAATATAAAGCAGCGCATACCTTCAAATAGATGAGGAAACTTCTTCCGCATCTCGCCCTCGGCCTCCCAAGTGATCTCTTCACCATTCGAGCTGGGCCAAAGCACCTTCACTAATGGCAAGACCTTCAATCTAAGTTGCTTCACCAGCCGATCCAATATCACGACTGGCTGCTCGGTGAAAGAAAGATCGCGCTCGAGCTGAACGGTCTGATGCTGAATCATGTGCGATGGGTCATGTAGGTATCTGCGAAGCATCGACACGTGGAATACGGGGTGAACATCTAGGAAGTCGGGTGGAAGAGCCAAAGGACATGCTACTGCGCCCACACGCTCGAGGATCTCGAAGGGACCTATGAATCTGGGGCTAAGCTTCCCCTTCCGTCAAAACCTCATCACTCCCTTCATCAGAGAGACCCTCAGAAAGATGTGATCTCCAACTGCGAACTTTAATCTGCGGCGGCATCTGTCAGCATACGATCTCTTCCTGCTCTGAGCTGTCATCATCCTGTCTCGAATTAGCTGTATCTTCTCGGCCGTCTCCTGTATGATCTGTAGCCCCAAAATACTGCTCTCACTGAGCTCTGTCCAACAGACGGGCGATCTACATCTCCTCCCATACAAAGCCTCAAAAGGTGCCATCTGAATAGTATCCTGGAAACTATTGTTGTAGGAGATCTCCACCAAGGGTAAATGATGATCCCAGCTACCACCAAAGTCTAAAACGCACGCTCGGAGCATGTCCTCGAGAGTCTGAATAGTCCGCTCGGACTGGCCGTCTGTCTGCGGATGAAAAATTGTGCTGAAACTCAAGCGTGTGCCCAACGCCTCCTGAAGCCTCTGCCATAGTCGGCTTGTAAACTGGGTGCCTCGGTCGGACACGATACATGTCGGGACTCCATGCAGTCGTACAATCTCGTCGATGTATATCTGGGCGTACTGAGCAAATCCGAAAGTCGTCTTCACTGGCAGGAAGTGAGCCGCTTTCGTCAAACGATCCACGATCACCCAAATGGAGTCATACCCTCGCCTAGTCCTGGGTAAACCCACAGTGAAATCCATCGAAATCTGTTCCTATTTCAACTCCGGAATGGGTAACGGCTGTAGCTGTTGGAGATAGTGCCCTCAGAGTCAATTATTGGATCACAGGCACGTGATTGCAATGATTGAGGGAGGACCTATCCCGGTAGGAAAGTCTTACTCGAGATGATAGTATGCTATCTGGTTTATCTTTATCATCGTGTACTGCTTTAGGTGACCTGACATGTCGCTATTACACGTTGATAGAGCCCCTAGGATTCTTGCTTGACTACCAGCAGTATGATGGCGATCATATACGTGGGAGCTGGTAGTCTATAAGCACATCCTTAAAAGGTCCCTAGTCGTAGGAGTTTCGAGACAGGGTATCGATACTCCATTAGTAGACTAGTGTATACAGTCGAGACCCCGACGAGGGGCGGTGGCCGGTCTCACAAGCCACTGGTGTCAGTTGGTTCACCTAAGATGTATACAGGTGCTCATTGGGTTATGAGTACACCGGACAGGACTCGCCGGGAACCTGCTAGTTGGATTTATACCAGACGTCAGATAGCAGTTCACAGGTGACATGTGTACAGGTTAGTTCATCGACCTGAGATCGTCATTTGTCTCGTGTGAGTTCCCACTGTGCTTTGATTACTACCCTACCACGGCTCAAAGGAGTCGTGCAAACAGGTTTTAGTTGGGTACAGTCCCGAGCCACATGGAGGCAGTGAGCGGATCTGCAGGGGGTTCGTCTCTCCCGGTATTGGGGGTGAGGTCGCGCTGTGTCTAGGAGAGCCATTACGCAAAGCCCTCGGCCGAGGCAGGAGATTTACTGGTAGGTATTCCAGTAGTATCTCAGGGCGTTCTGGGCTACGCTCCGACACGACTTGTACCGCCTTTGGGGGTCTGACTTTTACCAACCCCCTAGGCCCGCCATGCGATACTCATAGACGAACGGACCGGACTGTACGGATATTGTCACTGACAGGCTCAGTTGGGTGTCGGGGTGAGCATCCTCATCGACGTCCCTTTTGGTCAATAGCTGGTGGCCCGTCACGTATTGGCTTATACCTCTGACGTGCCAGTGGTTAAATCCACAGCCATAGTATTGACGAGTCTTTAGAGTCCACCACACTTACAGTTACTCAAGCTTTCGGGCGAAACGCTGTAGAGGCCGTATGGAGATATGGCAGGGTCCGATCAGATACGTGCGGTATTGCACGTATCAGGATCGGACAGTTTTGTACTAGTGGCCGTATAGTTATATGGCAGGGTTCGATCAGATACGTGCGGTATTGCACGGATCAGGATCGAACGGTTTTTACTAGCCGGCTTTGGTTTAAGCCGGTACTAGTTTAGTACAGTGTAGATTTTGTCTCATTGCATTTGTATCCGGACGGAATACAGATGCGGGTGTGTATGCACAGTATAGGGGTTTTCCTGTAATTTATTACGGGACCAGTTTTCTGGAGTTGCCGGTTTGCATTCCGTTCCGGCCGGTTTTCCTTTGTTCTTTCCCGGCCGGACTTTTCCGATGGAGGGGGTTATTTGCAGTTTTGCAAATAACACTTTGTGAGGGGTTTCTTTGCATATTGTTTGATTATGATAGTTTTCATATCTTTGCTCCATGCTTTTGAATTGAGTGATATGAATGGTTATGGGTTGAATAGTGTGAAGCATGGTTCATGTTTTCTTGTCTCTTGATGTGGTCACCTCTTGATTGATCCTACACTCACCTCCCTTCTTATGGTTAGTATTCTCATTCCTCCACCATAATAATCATTCTCACTTGATGAAAGAAAGAACACTTGAGAGAAAGAAAAGAATGAGAGAGTTCATCTTGGTTATGTGAGGAATTCATCATCTCCTTCTTCTTCTTGTTTTGGAAAAATGAAAGCACCATTTTTCCTAACCCCATTCCTCCATCAAGGCAACAACAAACCCCAAATGAGACTAGCATGATCTACTACACATTCTACAGCATATCTTGAGCATGTCGAGTTGCCGGCTTCATGCTCGAGTTGCCTCGGTATTGAGGCGGGAGCCCGTAAAAGACGTAGGCGATGTGGTGCCCTTTCCGGCGAGGAGGCGACGATATGGAGACTACACTTTCCGCGGGAGATCGGGGCGATGATGAGAAGACCGGAGGACTCGGATCTCTTGGTATACTTCTCACCCTATCTCTTGATTGCTAGCGTAGGTTAATGGTTTACGATCCGGGTTTTTCTTTGTCCGCGGTAGCGCCGGTTTCCGAGTAAGGAAAATTTTTGATTCCGCAATTTGGCCTCGAGTAAGACGGCCGGGGCGCTGCCGTGGCGCAACATGGTATCAGAGACACGCCATTAACCTTACCTAGCTTCGTTTGATGTGTTTGCGTTTCCGATCGACCGAAATTTCCAAAAACCGTATTTTTATTGCACATCAGTTTCTGTCGAATTTTTTTGAAGTCCAAAAATTTTTCAGGTGGTTTCAGAATGATGTGCAGGGAAATATAAGAGATCTGATAAAATTTGGTACCCTGATTCCTTTCTTTCACCGCGGAAGCGCGGCCAAAGCCTTGCTTTGGCCGCTCTTCCGCCGCTCTTTAAAATCTTTACTGTACCATATTTTTGCAGATTGTCTTGGACATGAAAATGGGGTATTTGGAATATTAAAATTGGGCCCAGGTTTTCTGTGAGTGCTACAGTTTTGATTGGGGGCCCACTTGTTAATTTTTGGTCAATCGGAAAATTTTAAACACATTTTTCACAGTATTTACATTATTTCTGCGACCGTGAATGTCACTCGATCGGTAAATCCGGTCTAACTGCTATAGCCCGGTTAGACGGATTTGCGAACGTGACTTTCACGTTGATGTTCTATGTTTATGCTGTGATGTTGCGGATCGGTCGTGGGGGATAGCCTGGATGCAATGCTAGTACAGTTTTGGTGTATTATGTACATTTGATATTGCGGGGCGAGCGTCCGACATGTGGACTGCCGTCACTGCCTGTTTGTATTATTCTTTTGGGGCACGACCTGGTTGCGGTCGATGTACCCGGTGTATGTATATTTTACTTTCTGTACTAGGGTTGCCCCGCGGTGGGGTGCACGGATAGCCGGGTTCTGGAGGGCAACGGGCCCGCATCTCAGGGCATTGAGACGGAGGGGGCTTCAGTCCAGGATTGGCGGGCTATTCGCCGCACTCGTAGGGGGTACAGGTTGACCCAGGAGGGGTGCCCAAGTTACCGGATTCCGTGAAGTGCTGGGTGGTCCATTCACGGTACTGAAGGGGGCTGCCTCGCTTCAGGTTTTGGCGGGTGACTTGCCGCGCCCGTAGGGGTCTAGGATTTCATTGCACAGGCTATCCACACGACCAGGGGAACGTCGGGTTTCAGCAGCGGCTCTGTGAAACCCGGGGCTTCCAGATATCTGTATTGTTCTGTGATGCTGTACATTTCTGTGATGTTGCATTTCTTTTCACGCCTTGAGCGAAATACTATATATTGGTATATATATTAGTAGATGTTTTATATGTTTTTCATCCGCGCTAGTCCAGTCCCCGCTCTGTCGTTAGTAAGCTAACCTAACGAGTGATGACGGGACCCAGTGGCGAATGCGGATGGCATATACGTACGTCAGTATATTTTCGTTCTTTGTGGTGTGATTATTTGATGGGACTGCGTTGATTCGGATCAATGCAAGATAAACAAACCTAATCTGATGTTGTTGGAACACTTTTCAAAATGCTGTTATTGCAAGGACGTTCGCTTTTGTTTTGCATCGTGGTATTCATTTGGAATATCCTGCTCCTCAGTCGACGAGGCAAGGGCCGAGATCCCTTCACCGGGAGTGACCCCTTGGACAGAAGTTTGCGTCAGGGCATTAACTTCACTATAGCCGATTACTTTTGCTTTGCATCGTGGTATTCATTTGGAATATCCTGCACCCCATTCTACGGGGAAAGAGCCGAGATCCCTTCACCGGGAGTAACCTCTTTAGTAAAGGTTTTCGTCACTATATTTTATAAAAGGTTATCCAGTTCCTTCAACGATATCAAGTTCATTACGTTAAAGGTTTTTCGCCAAAAACCAGTCGTAGCCCTCCGTCATTTCAGTTCAGTATTGCTTAGTATTCGCGCTACGTTTGTCGTTGCTATTCGCCGAGGCGTAGTGAGCGGTAGCTCTGTAATGCTTTCTGTTGTATGGATATGTGGATTGGTTAGGACAGTCGTACGACTTTGTTGATTATTCGTCAAGGGTCGTGCGGGTGGGTTTAACGCAATCAAGATAATGACGGGTTGAACTTGACTAGGACCTTTTGATTTGTTGATTATTCGTCAAGGTCACTTGGGTCCTAGGGGTAAAAATCACATCGGGAGTTTCAAAAGAACTGAAACTTGCCAGGCATGCGCATACCTTCTGGAGTGTGGTAACTTGAGTGGATTCCGTCAAGTTATCATGCGATGATAGTTGGATCCCGATTCCCACTGATGAGTTAGTTTACTCCTCGGGTGATCCCGACTAATTCTTCTTTCAGGTTTGGAGGAGAATTTGAGGTACAGTGGGAGGTTTCCTGCTTAGATAAATTGGTAACCATTCTGATCTAGGTTAGAGTGCACGCTGAGTGTTTCTTTTCTCTCTCTCTCTTTGGCAGCGACCATTGACCCGACCCTGGACTATGACTCAGTGACCAAGTTGACTGAACCTTCTTAACACTGGCTTTTGGATTGTCAGAGTTGCAGACCTCATTGCCACTCCTACTTTTACCCTTTTCTCTAGGACATCCCGTATTACTACGAACGTCCACTTCCATTGGACAAAACCATCGTATGGTTAGATACGAACTCGAAGGACTTCGAGGATGGTTTCTGGTTCTGGAGAAAACGGATAGGACTATTCAGTTGTCTTTTCTTTTCACCTTCTCTCAGGATGCGAGTACTCCTTGGTTTAGGAGTAGTACACCTATTACGCAAATTGGATAGTCTTCTTCCAAACCATAGGCTGGTGCCGACCGGTAGGGAATGAAGAAAACCAGTTAGCCTAAAACGGTGTACAGAAGGTATTAAGTTCAGACAAAGCAAGGGATTAGTAAGAGGGCAAAGTAAATTGCGACTGATATTCACGACCAAACCAAGTATTTCTTCGCCAATCCTAAATCACCTTTGTATTTCTCCAGGACACTCCGTATCACTACGAAGATCCCATTTTATTGGATACTCCATCGTATGGTTATATACGAACTCGAAAGGAACTAGTTCCAGTTCGGGGATGGATTCTGGTTCAGGAGAAATAGGAATAAAGTACATTCAGTTGTCTTTTATCTTCACCTTCTCTCGCTTTGCGAGTGCTCCTAAGATTAGGACAGTACACCTTTTATGCTTATTGGATAGTCTTCTTCCAAACCATAGGCTGGTGCCGAACGGTAGGGAAGGAAGAAAACCATTTGGCCTAAGGGGGTGTGCAGACGGTAATGACTAAAGACATATAAAGGGATTTGGACAGATGGCAAAGAATTATACGGTTACAGTTGTGAATCTGGATAATGGAAGAGGCATTACTAGGAATACCAGAATTCCCCACAGAAACATTTCAATGTTTCAGTTTCACTGTGTAATGTTAAAAGAAAAACTGATTTCCCGATTAGACACTTACTCCAGGGTATGTATTTACCAGGTATGATTCTCACATCTGTATGGTTTTACAGATGAGGAGTGGGAGTAAGTTATTGGGAATTGGGTGATCATCCTCATTATATCGGGATTCGTTGTAATCGGTGATATTTGAGGAAGTCACCTGGGTTGTTTGCCGGTCGGCAAATATTTGGTTATGAATATCCGCTGTTGTGCACCAATTTCAAATTCATATATCTGTACGTCTATTTTCATAGAGTGAGATATACCTTTTGATATTATGTCGATGACATTTACCTATATCAGTGGATGGTTAGGTAAGGAGCATTAAACAGCGGTGTAATTCTTCTTAACCACAAGTACAGTTTTCAACCTACGACACACAGTGAAAGAGTTGTTAGACTCAGCGGACTTATACAGAGTATTGTATGTTGTCCAGTGTCCATCAGGACAGAGGGGTTGGTCCTCATACTATATTCTGTTTACTTTTAACTTCTCTAGTTCTTAGACATGTGTTTCGTAGGAACACAGGGTCTGAGTTTTGAGGAGTTATAGGTATTTGAATAGAGTAGAGAACCAGGTGTTGCAAGTATCGGGATTCTTCAAGGTGATCGAAGATGTAGATACTTGTGTATGGTATTCAGTTGATAGTAATGATGAAGACAGATTGCTTCTCTTTCAGGTTACTCATAATTGGAAGCATTCCTAAGTTGAGTAACGCTGATCGGCCTCCTTCCATTTAGTTGACATGCACTGGAGACAGCTGCATGATTTGAATCTGGTTCAATTAAATCAGTGCCTCTGGTTCTATATTGGATATAGAACAGTTCATATCTTAACGATGTTAAGGTACGGGGAGTTGTCCGGCTTATGCTTAAAACCAGACTCCGGATAACTCAAGGCACGTTTCTGTAATGGCTGTTTGTGGGTTGACCCAGGCTATGACGAGGGTTGATTTTCTACCATCTGGATGAACAGTAGAAATATTGTTCTAGACTCGCCACAGTTTTATTAAAAATGGATTTTTTCAGAAAACAGTAGTGGGAGTATTGTAGAACTGGAAGTAATTCCAGAACCGCAAACGATTACTGAAGATTTAATAAGGAACCTAAAGATTCAATCTGATTTGACATCCCATTGGCCACTCCGCAGATAAGGTGGGTAACTTCAGGCACCCGAGAGGTACTTCGGTAGCCTCAAGGACGGTGACAGGGAAGTTCTTGTTTACCCACACTTGCCATTGTTGTTGTTCCAGGCTGCGAGACCCGGCAGGAGGATGAGTATAGCGTCGTTCTAAACTAGCTTTAGAAGTGCACATCTATATGACTCTGCCAGAGGGTTGTCGTAGTCAGTGGGAGCAGCGGAAGCATTGGTGGACATCAGGCTTATGTCTATTTATAGACTAAAGCAGATGTAGCGGAGATAGATCATCTATTTCTGATGTGACAGTCATAGGTTTGACGTCATCAGAATAGGGGATGGATCTGTTGAGAAGGTAGTAGGAAGTGATATTCCTATACTACGATCGGTTATACTTTGGTCGTCACACAGTGGTTTCTCCACAAGGGACTTGGATATTATATCAGACATACTGGTTACTAGATCTATGGTTTTAGATCTAGATTTGGGTGGTTTCCCAATCTGGGTATCTTGACAGCATTCTATGAGTATTTAGAATGGACGACTCCTGACACGGTAGTACACCTGCAGTTGATGGAGTCACCCTCTCTAAAGGTGTCTTATAGACTAAAGGGGAGAGGGATACGCATGATTGACAGATCACTTGCTTAGGCAATTGAGTCAATCATGAGATGTCAAGTACCATACCAGATGTTGTTCTTGCAGTAGATGAAATAAGTTGATATTGATCCAATCCTGGAGGAACAGTCGGAAGCAGTTTTAGAACATAAGTGATTGTTCTAGGGATATGATAACGGCTGCCTCTTTTAGGAGACGGTTATCACTCCAGGCTTCCAAGGTGACATGGACGACAAGCAGGTTGTCAGAGTTATAGTTCTCCTTCTGACGAGGGACAGTATTTTGGACAGGTGGTCCAAGGCAATACTGAGGGTGGCATGGCGCAGGAGACTGATTAAGTTCAGTTGATGATACAGTCTAAGAAGTTTGGATTTGGAGTTCATTTATGAACTAGGTCCAATCAGACATCCAGACATTCTAAGACAGGTATTGCTCATTTCGGGAGATGGCTTTCTCCGCGAACTTGAGATATAGAGAGATATAGAAAGAAACTTCACAGTGGATCCACTCGCTGAGGCTATTCCTCGAACGCAATAGTTTCACAAAAGAGCTTTGTGAGACTGACTGGTAGTGGAGTTGGGTGTTCGGTATCACACGGGCTGTGAGTATGCGACATCGCAATAATTAGCCTTGAGTGCAAGTGGGAGATTGTTGGAGATAGTGCCCTCAGAGTCAATTATTGGATCACAGGCACGTGATTGCAATGATTGAGGGAGGACCTATCCCGGTAGGACAGTCTTACTCGAGATGATAGTATGCTATCTGGTTTATCTTTATCATCGTGTACTGCTTTAGGTGACCTGACATGTCGCTATTACACGTTGATAGAGCCCCTAGGATTCTTGCTTGACTACCAGCAGTATGATGGCGATCATATACGTGGGAGCTGGTAGTCTATAAGCACATCCTTAAAAGGTCCCTAGTCGTAGGAGTTTCGAGACAGGGTATCGATACTCCATTAGTAGATTAGTGTATACAGTCGAGACCCCGACGAGGGGCGGTGGCCGGTCTCACAAGCCACTGGTGTCAGTTGGTTCACCTAAGATGTATACAGGTGCTCATTGGGTTATGAGTACACCGGACAGGACTCGCCGGGAACCTGCTAGTTGGATTTATACCAGACGTCAGATAGCAGTTCCCAGGTGACATGTGTACAGGTTAGTTCATCGACCTGAGATCGTCATTTGTCTCGTGTGAGTTCCCACTGTGCTTTGATTACTACCCTACCACGGCTCAAAGGAGTCGTGCAAACAGGTTTTAGTTGGGTACAGTCCCGAGCCACATGGAGGCAGTGAGCGGATCTGCAGGGGGTTCGTCTCTCCCGGTATTGGGGGTGAGGTCGCGCTGTGTCTAGGAGAGCCATTACGCAAAGCCCTCGGCCGAGGCAGGAGATTTACTGGTAGGTATTCCAGTAGTATCTCAGGGCGTTCTGGGCTACGCTCCGACACGACTTGTACCGCCTTTGGGGGTCTGACTTTTACCAACCCCCTAGGCCCGCCATGCGATACTCATAGACGAACGGACCGGACTGTACGGATATTGTCACTGACAGGCTCAGTTGGGTGTCGGGGTGAGCATCCTCATCGACGTCCCTTTTGGTCAATAGCTGGTGGCCCGTCACGTATTGGCTTATACCTCTGACGTGCCAGTGGTTAAATCCACAGCCATAGTATTGACGAGTCTTTAGAGTCCACCACACTTACAGTTACTCAAGCTTTCGGGCGAAACGCTGTAGAGGCCGTATGGAGATATGGCAGGGTCCGATCAGATACGTACGGTATTGCACGTATCAGGATCGGACAGTTTTGTACTAGTGGCCGTATAGTTATATGGCAGGGTTCGATCAGATACGTGCGGTATTGCACGGATCAGGATCGAACGGTTTTTACTAGCCGGCTTTGGTTTAAGCCGGTACTAGTTTAGTACAGTGTAGATTTTGTCTCATTGCATTTGTATCCGGACGGAATACAGATGCGGGTGTGTATGCACAGTATAGGGGCTTTCCTGTAATTTATTACGGGACCAGTTTTCTGGAGTTGCCGGTTTGCATTCCGTTCCGGCCGGTTTTCCTTTGTTCTTTCCCGGCCGGACTTTTCCGATGGAGGGGGTTATTTGCAGTTTTGCAAATAACACTTTGTGAGGGGTTTCTTTGCATATTGTTTGATTATGATAGTTTTCATATCTTTGCTCCATGCTTTTGAATTGAGTGATATGAATGGTTATGGGTTGAATAGTGTGAAGCATGGTTCATGTTTTCTTGTCTCTTGATGTGGTCACCTCTTGATTGATCCTACACTCACCTCCCTTCTTATGTTTAGTATTCTCATTCCTCCACCATAATAATCATTCTCACTTGATGAAAGAAAGAACACTTGAGAGAAAGAAAAGAATGAGAGAGTTCATCTTGGTTATGTGAGGAATTCATCATCTCCTTCTTCTTCTTGTTTTGGAAAAATGAAAGCACCATTTTTCCTAACCCCATTCCTCCATCAAGGCAACAACAAACCCCAAATGAGACTAGCATGATCTACTACACATTCTACAGCATATCTTGAGCATGTCGAGTTGCCGGCTTCATGCTCGAGTTGCCTCGGTATTGAGGCGGGAGCCCGTAAAAGACGAAGGCGATGTGGTGCCCTTTCCGGCGAGGAGGCGACGATATGGAGACTACACTTTCCGCGGGAGATCGGGGCGATGATGAGAAGACCGGAGGACTCGGATCTCTTGGTATACTTCTCACCCTATCTCTTGATTGCTAGCGTAGGTTAATGGTTTACGATCCGGGTTTTTCTTTGTCCGCGGTAGCGCCGGTTTCCGAGTAAGGAAAATTTTTGATTCCGCAATTTGGCCTCGAGTAAGACGGCCGGGGCGCTGCCGTGGCGCAACAGTAGCTCTCCCGCTGGCCTCTGGTGCTCGGCCATGACTTGCTAACAAGTCAGGCATCTCGACACGAAGTCTGCGATATCCCTCTTCATTCCGTCCCACCAGAAAACATCTCTTATATCATGGTACATCTTAGTGGAACCCGGATGAACACTGTACACTGATCGATGTGCCTCCTCAAGAATCTCACGCCGAAGTCCTTCAGCATCTGGTACGCACAGTCTAGTCCCAAATCGCAGTATCCCCTGATCATCGATCACGAACTCGGAAAATCTACCCTGTCCAATCTGTGCCATGATCTCTGAACAACGGTCATCACTGTGCTGTGCCTCATGTATACGGTCAAGCAACTGTGGGCATGCACGAACATGCGCAATCTGTCCCCCGATCGGCGTAAACTCGAACTGCACTCGGCTGTCGCATAAAATCTGCCAATCTGCCGACGACTTCCTCTGTACTGCACTCAAACGAGATAGACTACCCTCGGGCCTCCTACTCAAATCGTCCGCTACTACATTTGCCTTTCCCGGGTGATACAAGATCTCACAATCATAGTCCTTCACTAGTTCCATCCAACGGTGCTGTCGGAGATTCAGGTCTCTCTGCTGGAATATATACTTTAAGATTTTGTGATCAGTGAAAACCTGGTACGACTTGCCGTATAAGTAATGTCGCCAAATCTTGAGTGCAAAGACCACTGCAGCCATCTCCAAATCATGAGTGGGGTAGTTCTGTTCATGTCTCTTCAACTGCCGTGAAGCATACGCGATCACCCTATCATGCTGCATCAATACGCACCCTATCCCCACTCGTGAAGCGTCACAATAGACCACAAATCCGCCTGATCCTGAAGGCAATGATAACACTGGCTCCGTTGTCAAACGAGGCCGTAGCTACTGAAAGCTGTGCTCGCACTCCTCCATCCAATCGAAAGGAACTCCCTTCCGGGTCAACCCGATCAAAAGTGCGGCAATACGGAAGAAGTCCTGCACAAATCGCTTGTAGTATCCGGCCAATCCTAAAATGCTGTGGATCTCCGTAATTGATGAGGGTCTGGGCCAACTCCGAACGGCCTCGATCTTCTTCGGGTCAACACATATACCATCTCGTGTAATCACGTGACCTAAGAAGTCTACGCTGTCAAGCCAGAATGCGCACTTGGAGAATTTTGCGAAAAGCTGGTGCTCCCTCAAAGTCTGCAGTGTGATACGCAGTGCTACTCGTGCTCCTCCCGGCTCCGGGAATACACCAAGATGTCTTCAATGAATACGATGATGAACAAGTCCAAATACGGCCTGAATATACGGTTCATCAAGTCCATGAATGCTGCTGGTGCGTTGGTGAGTCCGAGCGACATCACCAAAAACTAATAATGGCTGTAGCGCGTGCGAAAAGCTGTCATCGGTATAACCTCCTGTCGAACCCGTAGCTGATGGTAGCCTGATCGCAAATCAATCCTCCAAAAGTATCCTACCCCCTGAAGCTGGTCGAACAAGTCATCGATGCGTGGCAAAGGATACCTGTTCCGCACGGTAACCCTGTTCAGCTGGCGGTAGTCGATACACAAACGCAAATTGTCGTCTTTCTTCTTGACAAACAGGACCAGAGCACCCCAAGGAGACACGCTGGGTCGAATGAGTCCCTTATCCAGCAAATCTTGCAACTGACCCTTCAACACTCTAAGCTACATCGGGACCATCCGATAAGGCAGTATAGAAATAGGCCCCGTGTCGGGAATCAAATCAATACAGAAAGCAATATCGCGCTCAGGCGGTAGCCCGGTAAGATCGTCAGGGAAAACATTAGGGAACTCACAAACAATCGGAATCTGGTCCAATGGAACATCTGTAGCTCTAGTATCGCAGACATAGGCTAGAAATCCCCGACATCCCTTCCTCAACAGCTGTCCAGCGTGAAGAGAAAAAATCAAAATGTGAGGGGCGACACCACAGTCCCCTGCACAACAAAAGCCGACTCGCCGGGAAAACAAAACCTAACAGTCTTCTCGCAGCAGTCCACAGACGCATAGCACGTAGCTAACCAATCCATGCCCGAAAGAACATCGAAGTCAAACATCTCAAGAGGGATCAAGTCGACAGGAAACTCTCTCTCGCTAATACGGACAACACAGGATTGGAACACGTGCTTAGCAACAAACGACTCTCCCACAGGAGTGGTCTCAACAAGCAGCTGATCAAGTAAACCGGACTCTCTAACCAAACTCGGCACGAAGTGTGTGGAAACGTATGAGTGCATGGATCCGGGATCAAACAACACGTGTGCGTCAACAGAACATACTGATAGGGTACCTGAGACCACAGCATTAGACGCATGCGCATCCTGATGCGTCAACGCGAAAACCCGCGCCTGTCCTCCACCTACGACTGGCGGTCCCCTACTAGCAACGGGCTAAACTCTGCCGGTAGTTGGTTGTCCTCTACCTTGGCCACCCTGTCCTCTAGGAAAAAACCCTATGCGACCTCGGCCTCTCTGTGCATGAGTCTGACGTGGAGCAACAGTAGGTACAACAGGCAACGTCCTCTGGGGTGGTGAAGGTGGTAATGTGACATGCGGTACTGCTGCCTCCCTCCGGGGTATCTCAAGACAATCTCGAACAAGATGATAAGAACCCCCGCATCGGAAACATCCGGATGGTGTCGGCTGACCCTCCTTGGGATAAGAGCTGAACAGCTGACCTCGTCCCGATCTTTCGCTACCCCAAGTACCTGAACGGAACCTATCGTGGCGCCTAAACGGCCGTCTCTTCGCTGATGTAACTGTACGAACTCTCTTTGGCTCTGGGACTACCGAAGTCTTAGCAAGGTGCTCCTCGACTAATAAGGCTGCGTCTACAGCTGCTGCATACGTCTCGTAATGCTGTGCGCTGATCGCAAGGAACAGTAGGGTAAGCAAGCCTCGAACGAACTTCTTGACTCGCATCTCCTCAGTCACCACTAGGTATGGGGCATAAACGGATAGCTCGAACGTACTCTACCACTGTCATCTCTGGCGTCTGGCGCAAGGACTCGAATCTGCGCGCTCTAGAATCTCTGACACTCTGTGGAAGGAAGCGGGCAAGGAATACCGTCACAAACTCTGTCAAGGTCATAGGAGGAAGACCTGCTTTTCTGCCCTTCTCGACCGATTCACACCATTTCTGCGCAAGACCTTCCAGGCGAAATCTCGCGAACTCTACCCATCTCGCATCTGAGCATCTGAGTGAATGGTATATCCGGGTCATCCTATCAATGAAAGACTGTGGGTTCTCGGCTGCATCGGTGTCTGTGAAGACCGGAGGCTTCAGCCTCATAAACTCTGATAACGATACTGTAATCACCTCCGTGGCTGCAGGGGCAACTTCCTGTACTGTAGGTACAATCACGGTCCCCGTGACGGGTGGAGCTGCCTCTGGTCGCTGCGCTCGAAGCGTCTCAACTAGCGATCCTATCATCTGGCGCATCTCCTGCATACTGGATCCCATCATCTGGCGCATCTCCTGCATACCGGATCCCACCATCTGTTCTGTCAAAGGAGGAACAGTCTGCTCTGGTACAATAGGGGTACTACCCGGATCAGTCCTGGTCTCGGACGAGTCAACTCGAATCTCGGCTCTCGCGGCCTCTCTCTGCGCTCTCGTAGTCTTTGGCGACATAATGGCTGAAAAGGAAATAGGATTCGATAAGGATATGGAAATCGAATCGCAAGAATGCATATAATCATGAAGGAATTTCAATCAATAAGTCCTAAGGTCATTTAGGCGAAGTACCGTGTCCTGAGTATGCCGCGGAACATACACACGCTACGCTAGTCTGCTTCAGCTACCTACTCTATCATACCAGGATCATCCTACACTCCGAAAGGTAAAACCTACGCTCTGATACCAACTTTGTTACGACCCAAAGTTCGGCCCGTGACCGGCATTTAACCACGTGACGTCTACAGGCGTAACACGACTAAGTAAGCCGGAACCCAGAAATCAAAACCATACAAGTATAGAGTGTTTAAAATATTTATTAGAAAATTGGTTAAAACATTTAGAAAACGTTAAGTTGTCTAGTAGAATTCCTTAAAGTTCAAGTTATTATTTTAAAAATTTTGCCAGCATTTCCTTTGTAAAATTAGCCCCGAAATCAGGTACAAGGCAATATATGAGTAAAATGATACACAATAAGAAATAAGCATCCCAAACGGGAGCAATCACGCCCAACGGCGGAAACAAACACCACAATGATAATATACGACGCCGTAGCGAAGAAAGAGTAAAAAATAAGTGAAGATGACATGAAATATAAGACTGCATAAATAAAGTCGGCTCACAACGAGCTCGACTCCAGAGTACAATAATATACATCATCCTCACAACTGGTCTCTATGTCAATACATAAGTAGTAGATGGAGAATATTAGATACAATGATGTGTACAACTGGAAAATAAACAGATACCGCACAAAAACTCACTTTTCAGCAAAAGGGCTAGTATGCCAACCGCAGTGGTATCTGTGTCAAAAGATGTAAGAAAGCAACCTGCCGCGACTACTCCAAGGGGCAACCGGCGAACACTGTGGCACAATGGGGGTGAGTTGCCAACTCGTGGATAGTAGATAACATATAAAGGTAATCGCAAGTATGCATATGTTGCGATACTGTCACGACCCAAAAATGGCCCGTGACGGCCCTAATACTACGCAACGCCTAAAGACGCAACGTAGTAAAAGAAAGCCAAACCTAGAAATCTAAACCATGAAAATACGGAGAAGATAATGCAAGTTTGTGAAACATTTGAAAGCACAACTCAAATTCTTTAAAAAGTCTTACTTTCTTTCTTTAAAATTTGGAGAACACCCCCTTTTTGTAAAAAGTTTCCCAAGGCGGAAAAACGATCTCATCACAAGTATACGACGCCGTAACGAAGAAATAAGAGACAGTAGAAAGGAAACTGTAAATAAAAGACATCAAATCCACAATAATACACAGTAACGTCCTCACCAAGTCTCTAAGTCAACTATACAATAGTAGATGGAGAGTACAAAATACAATGAATGTACAATGTGAAATACAGATAATCATCTAACCCACCTAAGCAAAATGGTACTGTGAGCTGATGCGGTAACTGTAGCAAAAGATGATAGCTGGATAGCTGAATGGAGGAATAGCCTGCCTCGACTACTCTGGGGAACAACCTGAAACACCTGTGGCACAACGGGGGTGAGTTGCCAACTCGTGAATAGTAGATAACATATGCAGGTAATCGCAGGAATGCACGTACAGCATGAATCTAAGATATGCGATTACAGTAATAGCATGTCATGCAAATGCTGAATTAAAGGGAAGTACACTAACAGGTACAATCAATATGTGAAGCAATAGTAACATGACAATAATATGCAATAACCATGCAATAGGGATATGAGAAAGTCGATATGCAACTATCATAAGGGTACACTAACAGGTACTACCGATATATGAATCTGTGCATAAAGTAGATAAGTGTGAGGTATAGGGTGGAGTATGTCATTTCCACGGAAACCTGTCATCGTGGTAGGATCACAATCCATCAAGACACTCAAATCCCAAATCCTCTAATCAGCCGCCAACTGGGCTCTCACATCACATAGGTCTCACATCATCTCAATGTACGATATCGAGTAGCTCTCCTATATCTCGAATGTACAAATCCACAATCTCTTTCATGTCCAATATCCAATCTCAATGAATCACCTATATCCCAAGTCGAATCTCAAGCAATCTTCTAACATCCTAAAGGTATATATATACAGAAATAAATATGATGGGGGCAATACACATATATTAGCGTCCCACTCCACTAATATTGGTGTAAAGGTATATATAACAACGGCTAAATCCCCTGTTATATATACAAAAGGTGTTTAAGAGAAATATCATGAAAACAATGTGCCAAGCATCGACACAGAAATCCTGATAGGTACGTATCATACGCTGTCCCGAAAGCACGAGTGCCTAGCTCTGACCCTCGCCTTCCGACGTATGCATACGTGCATGACTCCCAACGGTGTCTACACGACCCCCGCCGAGTCATCAGTACTGTCACCGGTAGGTACTCTCCCGCCTCCAGGCTCAATCGGCAACATCCATCGATCATCTTGCCGAGGGGAACCATACCGGGCCCCACCATGTACCCTCATACGGCAACCACACCTCGTATGGGGTGTATAATCAGCACCGATAAAACTCATGGTGGACGCGCAAATATCATATCAAGGAAACCGGGTTTTTGAATGTATACGTAATTTCATGAACTCCCGCGGTTCCCAAATCTAGAAAACATCATGTAAAATCCAAATAATAAGAATGCGCAATCCAGGAATAAATATATACGATATATCTGAAATGCGAGCATTTAAATGAGAATATGTAGCTGAAACCAGATGCATGCGAAACCAATAAGGTACAGCTAAGTAACATCAGTAAAGGTAAATATATGATTGCAACTGAATATGTGTGTAACATACAGGCATAGCAATGTATAGGTATCTACCTATAGGAACTGATGTCGTATACCCCCCCTGGGTATAAGAAGAATATGAGTACTATATCCCCCCGGTATAAGTAAAATATCTAAAAGGTATACCTGTAGCTGTATCGCAAGGTGTATATGTACCTATCACTAAGGATATGATACACTGCAGGTATGCCGGTAAGCTAGATATCATGTGTGACAAACAATAGTATCTATAAGGGGTTGTGTGTGACATGGCAATTATTGACGGTGTGTGTGTAGCATACAATCCGTGCTCGTGCAACATGAACCGTCAATAATATGTGCAGTGTCCTACGGCTGCTAGTCACAGTATAACAATATCGAGGAAATAAAGTAAAGGCGCAATTCTACAATGACGTAGAATATGCGACAGGTATTGAATTCTAGCCCAGACGCATAACGCCATGCGGGTGATTCCCTTGTAGATGTTAAATCTACTCACCTACACTCCACGCTGGGTGAATCCTATCATCTGCTCCCTCTGTAGCCGTGTCCGTAGTCCCTGCCTGCAAACCTGCAAATAAGGCATGAAAATCACATATAAGCCAAATATTCCGCGAAACGCGATATCGAACCAAAACGAGAAACTCGCGTCGCGAACTTAACGCGCGTGTGCACGATACGCTGAATCGTATGCGTACGCGTCTAAAACCATCGCGACACGCCGCGATATGCTGGATCACAGGACCCACTCACGTATCGCGCGTATCGCGCAAACACAACGGACACAAAAACGATATATGACCCCAGATTTTCCTACAGGTAAGATATCACAAAACTAGACATGCCAAAGACCTAGACAACACAGCAGGGAACCCTACACAAAACCCCAACACCCCAGTCCCCTTCTTGGCCGCAAATTGCGGCCAATATGAATTAATTGGCGGCCAGAATTGGGAATGGTGGGTTCGTGTTCATGTGGTGTGCTCTAGACCTAGGTATCATGTCCCAGTTTTCTCAATTTCACTCTGTAAGGTCCGGGTCCACAGCAGATTACAAAAGTCACAAATATCGCTTAAAAACGACAATTTGCACAAAACACAAACCCTATGGTATTTTAGTGTAATCTGGCTATTTCTCAGTTGAAGTGGCCCTATTAACACTTAAATAGATAGGGTTATCTAACACAATCAACACCTAATCAATATTCCACACAAAACACCATAATAAGCACTAAACTCACAATTTAACACAAACCGACGCTAATAAACAAACAAGCTAAGCAACTAGGGAAAAGGGTTTAGAAATATACCCAAAAGGATCTCAAGAAGCAGGAGAAGAAGTGAGAGGAGGGATGAAGAGCATCTGCAGGTGCTGGGGTTCCTGTTGCTGTTGCAGAAGCTGCTGCTACTGCTGATCTTGTTGTTGTTGTTGTAGTTGTCTCTGCTGCTGCTGCTGTGTGGGTAATGGTGTGTGTTGATGAAGCTGCTTGCTAATGCTGATGGTGCTGCTCTTGCTGCTGCTGCTGAAGATGATGATGATCCTGTTGCTGCTGGTGCCACTTCTACTGCTTCTGCAGCTGAAGGTGTGTGTGTGTGTGTGTGAGTGAGTGAGAGAATGGGAGTGAGAGAATGAGAGTGAGGGAATGAGAGAACACTAGTCAACCCCCTCCTCTCTCTCTCTCTTTTCATTAATGAAGGCATGGGCAAACCCATGATGCCCCATGCTCTCTCTCTCCCCCAATGGTCAACCATGAACCAAAACAAAAGATTCAAAATAAAACCCTTTTTTTTTAAAATTCATTTTCAAACAACCATGACACTTAATACAATATTAAAACTAGATTAGGGAGAAATGGTTAGTTATCCATATTGCTAATCATGGTTTAACCCCAAAAACAACCCTAGTTTTTCATGCACAAGTGTGTGCAGGCCTAACAAAATTCTAATAAAATACACAATAAATAGGATAAAAAATTTAAAACTTAATTTGGTAAACTTTTTGTTAAAAACTATATATAAAAATATAATTAGCTACAAACACATTCTAAGGTGTTACAATCTCCCCCCTTAAAAGAAATTCGTCCCCGAATTTAAAAATATACTGCTACTCGTACCTTCAAAGAGAAGATTACAACTCCCAAATCTCGCTTGCACCCTCCAAGTGATTATCTCACTACACGGCTACGTCCAAGAAAACCCTTCACAGATGGCAAGACCCTTGATCGATGCTCCTCCTCCTGCCGAGTCATTAACACAATTGGCTGCTGGTGAACGAATGATCGCGTCACGCTAAATGGTCTGGTGCCAAATCATGTGAGAAAGGTCAAGAAGGTGGTTGTAGAGTATCATCACAAGGAATACGGGGTGAAAATCCAATAATCTGGGCGGAAGTGCCAAATTGAAGGCAACAAAATTAACTCGCTTATAGGATCTCAGAAAGACCTAAATCCTGGGACAAGCTTCCTAAAATCCAACACGTCATTCATCGGAAAGTCCGTAGGAATACATGATCTGTCCATGCGAACTCAAGTTTATGACCAACACAGTCGTCACAAGACCTCAGTTTGAAATGGACAATTCCCATCCTGACCTAACACAACTGGACCGTCTCCGAAGTCTCTAGACTAGCTGGGGTCCAAAGTCCTACTTACGCGGAGTCAGAAGAACAACAGACTGGTGATCGACATGACCTAACCCCTAAGCCTAAGGGTGGCCAATTGGAGTGTCTCCTGATAACAGCTATCGAAGGAGAACCCTAACGATGGCGAGTGACGATCCCCAACTGCCGACAACAAACAACACAACCCACAACTTTAACAAAAACAACTGAGCAAACTGAGTATAACCGGACGACAAGAATCCGAATGGAGTCACACCCTTACGAAACTTGGGTAGAAACCATAACGAAATTCGTGGAGATCTGCTCCCACTCCTACTTCGGAACGGTAAAAGATTGCAACTCTCCAGCCGGCCTCAGATGCTCGACCCAAACACACAACAAGATAGACACCTTGAAACGAAACCTGAAATTTCTCTTTACATCCCTGTCCACCCGTAACTATCTCACAAGTCACGTCAAAGCTGGTGGAATTGGAATGCATAAAGAGAGTTGACAGATGTGCATGTTCTAGGATTTCACGTCTCTACCTGATAATGTCAGGTACACAAACGTGTCCCTAACTTAGCATGTCATTGTCACAAATCAAGGTCTCCGAATCATTACCCAGCCGAGTATGCTCAAGTATCACTGACGAACGAGCATCGGCGGGCAGTGTCTCGCGAAAACGATTTTAAGGAAAGTGGTCGGGCGCGGACATGAGCTAGCTGTCCCCTCCGTAGAGACGAACTAAAGCTGTACTCGACGATCACACAAGAACTGTAAATCTGCAGAAGACTATCACAACAATCAAAATCCGCTGCAGAAAGATGTACATTAAGCTCTGGTGGTCCGTGGAAAATCTGACACGACTCTCAACCAAGTAGTGTCTCCAAATCTCCAACGCAAAACCACTGCGGCCATCTCCAGATCATGAGTGGAATATCCTTCTCGTACTTCCTCCAAATATAGGAAAGCAAAAGCGATAACTCTATAGTGTCACCTCAGTACACAATCGAGCCCACTCAAGAAACATTACAGTTAAACAACAAAGTCGCCCGGACCAAAAGCAAAGAAAGAACTGATGCAGTTGTTAACAGGATCTCCAACAGCCGAAAACTCCGTACACATGCCTCAGTCCACAGAAAAGAAACCTCCATCTCGGTCAATTCAGTCGACAGTGCAGCACTACTCAAGCAATCCTGCATGAAACGGCGGTAAAAACCTGCTAAGTCCAAGAATCTGCGGAACCCCGTCCTGCACACATGTCTGGACTTAAGCTGTACGGTCACGATCTCCCTCGGAACCATACGAAACCGTCTCCCGTGACTACAAGACCTAGGAGTCAACACAAAACAAGCCTGAAGAAACACTCCGAGAATTTAGCAAACTGCTGGTGCTCTCCCAGTATCTGCAAAACAAATCCTCAAGTGCTGCTCCTGTTCCTCAAGACACATTAGTTAGACCAGAATGTCGTAAATAACACAACAATAACTGGTCGAGGAACGGCCTGAAGAAATCTAGTTCATCATATTTACAAATGCTGCCAGGGCACTAGTGAATCCTACGACTCACAAAAAACACACAAGCCCGTAGCACGCACAAGGCAGTCTTCGGAATTCCATCACTCCGAACCTGCAATAATGATGACCTGATCCCAAGCAAACTTAGAAAATGTCTCGTGCTCTGGAGCTGATCGAAGAAATCGTCAATGCGAGGTAAGGGACACCTACCCGCACCGTAAGCCGGTTCAATTGACGATCCGTCGATACACAACCTCAAACTGCCGTCTTCCTCCTCGACGAACAGAAATCGGAGCCTCCAAAAGCGAAACACTCGGACACACAAAACTCCCCAAACCACAACTCTACAGCTGATCCTTTAGCTCCCAAGCGTCGCCGGCTCATCCGGAACAACGTCGGAAAAACTTTAACATGAAAGGAAAAACTTTAACATGAAAGGAACTCGGTCCAACAATCTCACTGTGGCTCCGGTATCACAAATAAGCGCCAAGAATCCACGACATCTCCTCAGTAGCCGACTAGCGAAAAAGGCTGAATTCAAGCTGTGAAAGGCGGCACAACTATCCATCGGCACAACAAGAATTGACTTGCCGGGAAAACAACCCTGACTGTTTCCTCACGGTAGTCCACAGACGCCTAACACGTAGTTGATCAGTCCGTGCCCCAGGAGAACGTCAAATCCAACATCTCTAGAAGAATCGAAACGACGGACGAATCTCTATCTACTAACCGATTGGCACACAACTGAAATACGCGTCGCGCAACTAAAGGATCGCCGACAGAAGTTAAAACAACTATAACTAATCTACCCAACAACGGTACAAGCAAGAAAACAAACGAATACATCAAGAGAACATATAAAATAAAAGATACCTGAAAACTCCACATTGGACGTCTGCGCGTCCCGATGAGTAGAAGCGAACTCCTGTGTCTGCCCTCTACTCGCAGCTGGATGAACTCCTCTGGTAGACTGAGCCCTCTGAGCGAATCTTCCGCGTCCACGGCCTCTCTGAATACGACTCTGACGAGGTGCTAAGGAACAATCCCTGACGAAGTGCTGAAGGCTCCCGCATCGGAAACATCCACGCGCTGACTGCTGACCATCCTGGGGATGAGAGCTGAACGACTGTCCTCGTCCTAAGCCTCTGCTACTCCCGCGGCGGCCACGAAATCTGTCTCGACGACCAAACCTCTGCCTCTGGGCTGGTATGCTGGTACGAGTCCTCCACTGTCCTGGAACTCTCTGAGCCTCTGGAATATGCGCCTGGTCAACTGGAGCTGCAACCACTGGTGCTATGTAGGTGACGGACTGTTGCATGCTGATCGTAAGGGACAGCTGAGTAACAGGGGTGACAACCTCCTGTCGTAGCTCCCGAACGACATCAACCAAAGAACTCATCGTCTGGCGGAAGTCCTGCATCTCTACCAAAAGTCTATCCATAGTATAGATCGTAGGCTGATCCGTCTGCACCTGTGCAACTAGAGTGCCATCCTGGTCAGTACTCGTCTCACCCGAGCCAATTCTGACCTCGGCCCTCGCTGCATCTCTCTGAGTCCCCATAGTCATCGGCGGCAAGGCTATAAATAGATGTAAGATTCGATAAGAATAAGGAATCGAATCTTAAAGATAGGAAATCATCAAGAAAGGAATTTCAAGCAAATTTGTACTTAGGTCACTTAATGCAAAGTACCGCGCTGTGGGTATGCTGCAGACATACACACACTACGTTACTCTGTTTAAGCTACCTACTCCATCATACTAAGGTCATCCTACACTCCGAAAGGTAAAACCTAACGCTCTGATACCAACTTTGTCACGACCCAAAAATGGCCCGTGACAGCCCTAATACTACGCAACGCCTAAAGACGCAACGTAGTAAAAGAAAGCCAAACCCAGAAATCTAAACCATGAAAATACGGAGAAGATAATGCAAGTTTGTGAAACATTGGAAAGCACAACCCAAATTCTTTAAAAAGTCTTACTTTCTTTCTTTAAAATTTGGAGAACACCCCCTTTTTGTAAAAAGTTGCCCAAGGTGGAAAAACGATCTCATCACAAGTATACGACGCCGTAGCGAAGAAATAAGAGACAGTAGAAAGAAAACTGTAAATAAAAGACATCAAATCCATAATAATACACAGTAACGTCCTCACCAAGTCTCTAAGTCAACTATACAATAGTAGATGGAGAGTACAAAATACAACGAATGTACAATGTGAAATACAGATAATCATCTAACCCACCTAAGCAAAATGGTACTGTGAGCTGATGCGGTAACTGTAGCAAAAGATGATAGCAGGATAGCTGAATGGAGGAATAGCCTGCCTCGACTACTCTGGGGAACAACCTGAAACACCTGTGGCACAACGGGGGTGAGTTGCCAACTCGTGAATAGTAGATAACATATGCAGGTAATCGCAGGAATGCACGTACAGCATGAATCTAAGATATGCGATTACAGTAATAGCATGTCATGCAAATGCTGAATTAAAGGGAAGTACACTAACAGGTACAATCAATATGTGAAGCAATAGTAACATGACAATAATATGCAATAACCATGCAATAGGGATATAAGAAAGTCGATATGCAACTATCATAAGGGTACACTAACAGGTAGTACCAATATATGAATCTGTGCATAAAGTAGATAAGTGTGAGGTATAGGGTGGAGTATGTCATTTCCACGGAAACCTGTAATCGTGGTAGGATCACAATCCATCAAGACACTCAAATCCCAAATCCTCTAATCAGCCGCCAACTGGGCTCTCACATCACATAGGTCTCACATCACCTCAATGTATGATATCGAGTAGCTCTCCTATATCTCGAATGTACAAATCCACAATATCTTTCATGTCCAATATCCAATCTCAATGAATCACCTATATCCCAAGTCGAATCTCAAGCAATCTTCTAATATCCTAAAGGTATATATATACAGAAATAAATATGATGGGGGCAATACACATATATTAGCGTCCCACTCCACTAATATTGGTGCAAAGGTATATATAACAACGGCTAAATCCCCTGTTATATATACAAAAGGTGTTTAAGAGAAATATCATGAAAACAATGTGCCAAGCATCGACACAGAAATCCTGATAGGTACGTATCATACGCTGTCCCGAAAGCACGAATGCCTAGCTCTGACCCTCACCTTCCGACGTATGCATACGTGCATGACTCCCAACGGTGTCTACACGACCCCCGCCGAGTCATCAGTACTGTCACCGGTAGGTACTCGCCCGCCTCCAGGCTCAATCGGCAACATCCATCGATCTTCTTGCCGAGGGGAACCATACCGGGCCCTACCATGTACCCTCATACGGCAACCACACCTCGTATGGGGTGTATAATCAGCATCGATAAAACTCATGGTGGACGCGCAAATATCATATCAAGAAAACCGGGTTTTTCAATGTATGCATAATTTCATGAACTCCCGCGGTTCCCAAATCCAGAATACATCATGTAAAATCCAAATAATAAGAATGCGCAATCCAGGAATAAATATATACGATATATCTGAAATGCGAGCATTTAAATGAGAATATGTAGCTGAAACCAGATGCATGCGAAACCAATAAGGTACAGCTAAGTAACATCAGTAAAGGTAAATATATGATTGCAACTGAATATGTGTGCAACATACAAGCGTAGCAATGTATAGGTATCTACCTATAGGAACTGATGTCGTATACCCCACCTGGGTATAAGAAGAATATGAGTACTATGTCCCCCCCGGTATAAGTAAAATATCTAAAAGGTATACCTGTAGCTGTATCGCAAGGTGTATATATACCTATCACTAAGGATATGATACACTGCAGGTATGCCGGTAAGCTAGATGTCATGTGTGACAAGCAATAGTATCTATAAGGGGTTGTGTGTGACATGGCAATTATTGACGGTGTGTGTGTAGCATACAATCCGTGCTCGTGCAACATGAACCGTCAATAATATGTGCAGTGTCCTACGGCTGCTAGTCACAGTATAACAATATCGAGGAAATAAAGTAAAGGCGCAATTCTACAATGACGTAGAATGTGCGACAGGTATTGAATTCTAGCCCAGACGTATAACGCCATGCGGGCGATTCCCTTGTAGATGTTAAATCTACTCACCTACACTCCACGCTGGGTGAATCCTATCATCTGCTCCCCCTGTAGCCGTGTCCGTAGTCCCTGCCTGCAAACCTGCAAATAAGGCATGAAAATCACATATAAGCCAAATATTCCGCGAAACGCGATATCGAACCAAAACGAGAAACTCGCGTCGCGAACTAAACGCGTGTGTGCACGATACGCTGAATCGTGTGCGTACGCGTCTAAAACCATCGCGACACGCCGCGATATGCTGGATCACAGGACCCACTCACGTATCGCGCGTATCGCGCAAACACAACGGACACAAAAACGATATATGACCCCAGATTTTCCTACAGGTAAGATATCACAAAACTAGACATGCCAAAGACCTAGACAACACAGCAGGGAACCCTACACAAAACCCCAACACCCCAGTCCCCTTCTAGGCCGCAAATTGCGGCCAATATGAATTAATTGGCGGCCAGAATTGGGAATGGTGGGTTCGTGTTCATGTGGTGTGCTCTAGACGTAGGTATCATGTCCCAGTTTTCTCAATTTCACTCTGTAAGGTCCGGGTCCACAGCAGATTACAAAAGTCACAAATATCGCTTAAAAACGACAATTTGCACAAAACACAAACCCTATGGTATTTTAGTGTAATCTGGCTATTTCTCAGTTGAAGTGGCCCTATTAACACTTAAATAGGTTGGGTTATCTAACACAATCAACACCTAATCAATATTCCACACAAAACACCATAACAAGCACTAAACTCACAATTTAACACAAACCGACGCAAATAAACACACAAGCTAAGCAACTAGGGAAAAGGGTTTAGAAATATACCCAAAAGGATCTCAAGAAGCAGGAGAAGAAGTGAGAGGAGGGATGAAGAGCATCTGCAGGTGCTGGGGTTCCTGTTGCTGTTGCAGAAGCTGCTGCTGCTGCTGATCTTGTTGTTGTTGTTGTAGTTGTCTCTGCTGCTGCTGCTGTGTGGGTAATGGTGTGTGTTGATGAAGCTGCTTGCTAATGCTGATGGTGCTGCTCTTGCTGCTGCTGCTGAAGATGATGATGATCCTGTTGCTGCTGGTGCCACTGCTGCTGCTTCTGCAGCTGAAGGTGTGTGTGTGTGTGTGCGAGTGAGTGAGAGAATGGGAGTGAGAGAATGAGAGTGAGGGAATGAGAGAACACTAGTCAACCCCCTCCTCTATCTCTCTCTTTTCATTAATGAAGGCATGGGCAAACCCTTGATGCCCCATGCTCTCTCTCTCTCCCCCAAAGGTCAACCATGAACCAAAACAAAAGATTCAAAATAAAACCCTTTTTTTTTAAAATTCATTTTCAAACAACCATGACACTTAATACAATATTAAAACTAGATTAGGGAGAAATGGTTATTTATCCATATTGCTAATCATGGTTTAACCCCAAAAACTACCCTAGTTTATCATGCACAAGTGTGTGCAAGCCTAACAAAATTCTAATAAAATACACAATAAATAGGATAAAATATTTAAAACTTAATTTGGTAAACTTTTTGTTAAAAACTATATATAAAAATATAATTAGCTACAAATACATTCTAAGGTGTTACAGATACTCTAACCTATGCCAACAGATAACATCTATATGATGAACTGGATGCTCAAATCATGCAACAAATGCGATCTAATAACATCTTTATGTGATGAGCAAGGTTTGCAATAATCATGCATAGCATGTGTACTCTAACAGGTACTACAGATACAGAAGATGTGTAATACCAAATACTGAGCATGGGAATAAATAATATCTACACGGAAAAAAAGCCGGTGTCCAACAATACAACCAAATCCCAGTAAAACTCAGGCGCCATTATCCTCATCGGCCCTCAAATCCTATAGATCTCATAGAATCGTGAGTGCCCAACATCGGCACTCGAAATATCATAAAATAATTGTGTCCAGCATCGACACGCAAATCCACAAGTATCGGGCTCCGTCAGTCGGATCGACCCACGGGCTCCGTCCGCGGAATCGGCCCTTGGCCCTGGCAGTACGGACAGTCCCGTATCCATCTATCGACTCTGGTCTGTATCCTCCGGATAACTGCCAGGTCCAACCAATCACCGGTAGGTAGTAGTCGCTCTGCCAGGCTCACCGTCAGTATACACAGCATCCCTTTCTTGCCCCGGGGTTCCATACCGGGTCCACCATGTACCCGCAATCGGCCTCGTCCAACTCCTCGATTCGGGTTCACATGTCACACATCTCAGAACCGAGAAAACGCATGGTGGACGCACTGAAATATCATATCAAGGGAAACCGGATTTTTAAACAGTGCGTATTTTCTTAAAATAATACTCCGGTTCCCAAATCCCGAAATCACATAAATCCAAACTCAATGCGTAAATCCATCTAATATGTCGTATGACACTAAGAGTAAAAGAAAGGGAAAACCGCTCTTTTAAAAGATCTAGTTTTGAAATATCCCATGCGGTCCCTTAGTTTTTAAATCATGTCAATATCATCCATGTATGTAACATATGTATGTGTATGGGTATGAATGTGCAAATGGATATATACGCAATGTGAGTGTAGAAATGTACATGTGCACTAATATGGATATACGATGTATAAGCGCACAAGTGTAGACATATCAAGGTATGTATGCACTAAGATGAATATAAAGGGTGCATGTGCGCAGGTAGTGATATATCAATGAAGGTATGCACAAAAAGAGAATATACAGTGTGCATGGTATGGATATGAATATATGCCAATATGTAGCAAGTCATGACAATCATCAATGAAGAGGAATCAAGACGATATATGATTCGTAGCAATCCTATAATGTGAGTGTCATGGCAATCACTAACGGTGTGAGCGTATCATAAAAATAATGCTCATGCAACTTGAACCGTTAGTGATAGTCCAGTGTTCTATACTACTAATTCTATATGCAATAAGAAGGTATGCAACTACAGTATACCTACATAAACACATACAACTGAAATATCCTTTTACGCCCAGACGCTTTGTTGGAGATAGTGCCCTCAGAGTCAATTATTAGGTCACAGGTACGTGATTGCAATGATTGATGGAGGACCTATCCCGGTAGGACAGTTTTACTCGAGATGATAGTATGCTGTCTGGTTTACCTTTATCATCGTGTACTGTTTTAGGTGACCTGACAAGTTGCTATTACACGTTGATTGAGCCCCTAGGATTCTTGCTTGACCACCAGCAGTATGAGGGCGATCATATAAGTGGGAGCTGGGGTCTATAAGCATATCCTTAAATGGTCCCTAGTCGTGTGAGTTTCGAGACAGGGCATCGATACTCCAGAGTAGACCAGTGTATACAGTCGAGACCCCGACGAGGGGCGGTGGCCGGTCTCACAAGCCACTGGTGTCAGTTGGATCACCTAAGATGTATACAGGTGCTCATTGGGTTATGAGTACACCGGACAGGACTCGCCGGGAACATGCTAGTTGGTCATATACCAGACGTCAGATGGCAGTTCCCTGGTGACATGTGTGTAGGTTAGTTCATCGACCTGGTGATCGTCATTTGTCTCGTGTGAGCTCCCACTGTACTTTGATTACTACCCTACCACGGCTCAAAGGAGTCGTGCAAACAGGTTTTAGTTGGGTACAGTCCCAAGCCACATGGAGGCAGTGAGCGTATCTTCAGGGGTTCGTCTCTCCCGGTATTGGGGGTGAGGTCGCGCTGTGTCTAGGAGAGCCATTACACGAAGCCCTCGGCCGAGGCAAGGAGATTTACTGGTAGGTATTCCAGTAGTATCTCAGGGTGTTCTGGGCTACACTCCGACACGACTTGTACCGCTTTTGGGGGTCTGACTTTTACCAACCCCCTAGGCCCGCCATGCGATGCTCATAGACGAACGGACCGGACTGTACGGATATTGTCACTGACAGGCTCAGTAGGTAGTCAGGCTGAGTTCGCTCACAGACGTCCCTTTTGGTCAATACCTGGTAGCCCGTTATGTATTGGCTTATACCTCTAACGTGCTAGTGGTTAAATCCACAACCAAGGTGTTGATGAGTCTTTAGAGTCCCCCACATTCAGTTACTCAGCTTTCGGGCGAAAAGCTGTAGAGGCCGTATGGAGATATGGCAAGGTCCGATCAGATACGTGCGGTATTGCACGGATCAGGATCAGACAGTTTGTACTGCAGGCCGTATGGATATATGGCAGGGTTCGATCAGATACGTGCGGTATTGCACGGATCAGGATCGAACGGATATTACTAGCCGGCTTTGGTTTAAGCCGGATCCTAGTATAGTACAGTGGAGATTTTGTCTCATTGCATTTGTATTTCGGTCGGAATACAAATACGGGTGTGTATGCACAGTATCGGGGTTTTCCTGTAATTTATTACGGGACCAGTTTTTAGGAGTTGCCAGTTTGCTTTCCGTTTCGGCCGATTTCCTTTGTATCGTTCATTGGCCGAAGATTGGTGGAGGAGGGCTTATTTGCATTGTTGCAAATAAGTGTTTGTGGAGGGGGTTCTTTGCATCTTGTTGCTTCATGATGACTTCACCATCCATTGACCTTGACTTTTTGTTTCTTGGTAGTGTCATGATGGCTTGACCCTTGTTGTGAGATAATGATAGTTGGAGTGTGAGGTTGGTGTTGTGATCATTTGTTTTTCTTTCATCATCACTTCCTTGCATCATTGCATTCCACCCACCCCCTTGACCTTACTCTCTCTCCAATAACACCAAAGGGGGGGCGGCCATTCCTTGATGAAGGATGGGATTCATTTCATTTGGTGGGGGGATTTTTGTATCTTGTGTTTTTGAGAAATCCCTACAACTCCCTCTCCAAAAAGGTTCACTTCAATTCCTCCACAAAAGGCAACTCCATAATCCCAAATGAGACATGTAATCCACATTATATTCTACAGCAAATCTTGGGCACGTCGACTAGCCAGCTTCGTGCCCGAGTTGCCTCAGCATTGAGGTGGGAGCCCGTAAAAGAAGTAGGCGATGTGGTGCACTTCCGGCGACGAGGAGGAGACGGGACATTCCGCAGGAGATCGAGACGATGACGAGAAGACCGGAGGACTTGGATCGTCGGTATATCTCTATTCCCTTTCTTGTAGGTATCTAGGACTAATTAATGGTTCGATCCGGGTATTAGTGCGCGGCGGTTTGCCAGTTCAAGAAAAATTAAAGTTTATCACCGCTTCCGCATTTGGCCGTCGGATTGACGGCCGGGGCGCCGCCGTGCACTTACAGTGGTATCAGAGCCTCGCCATTAACTTAGTCTAGCTTGGTTTAATGTGCTTTGCATTTCCGATCGACCAAAATTCCAAAATCTACATTTTTGCTAGCGACAGTTTTCTGTTGAAATTTTTTGGTCTCCAAAAATTTTTCAGGTTGTATAAAATTAATGTACTGGAGACTACAAGGCTACTGTAGAAATTCGACAGGGTGATTCCACTGTGGAGGCGCGGAACAGCGGCCAAACACCCCTTTGGGCCGCGGTTCCGCCGCGCACTGTGGAGATCCCTGCACCAAATTTCTACAGTGTCTTTCTGGGGTTAAAATTGGGGTTTTGGAATATTAATATTGGGCCCAGAATTTCTTGATGTGCTACAGTCGTACTTAGGGGCCCACTTGTTAAAGTTTGATCGATCGGATTTTTAAACACATTATTTCACAGTATTTACATTATATCTGCGACCGTGAATGTCACTCGATCGGTAAATCCGGTCTAACTGCTATAGCCCGGTTAGACGGATTTGCGAACGTGACTTTCACGTTGATGTTCTGTTTTTGCTGTGATGTTGCGGATCGGTCGTGGGGGATAGCCTGGATGCAATGCTAGTACAGTTGTGGTTGTATTATGTACATTTGATATTGCGGGGCGAGCGTCCGACATGTGGACTGCCGTCACTGCCTGTTTGTATTATTATTTTGGGGCACGGCCAGGTTGCGGTCGATGTACCCGTTGTATGTATATTTTACTTTCTGTACTAGGATTGCCCCGCGGAGGGGTGCACGGATAGCCGGGTTCTAGAGGTCAACAAGCCTGCATCTCATGGCATTGAGAGGGAGGGGGCTTCACTTTAGGATTGGCGGGCTATTCGCCGCACTCGTAGGGGGTACAGGTTGACCCAGGAGGGGTGCCCAAGTTACCGGATTCCGTGAAGTGCTGGGTGGTCCATTCACGTCGCTGAAGGGGGCTGCCTCGCTTCAGGTTTTGGCGGGTAACTTGCCACGCCCGTAGGGGTCTAGGATTTCATTGCACAGGCTATCCACATGACCAGGGGAACGTCGGGTTTCAGTAGTGGCTCTGTGAAACCCGGGGATCCCAGATATCTGTATTGTTTCTGTGATGCTGTACATTTTCTGTGATGTTGCATTTTATCACGCCTTGAGCGAATATAATATATTGATATATATATTAGTAGATGTTGTATATGTTTTGCATCCGCGCTAGTCCAGTCCCCGCTCTGTCGTTAGTTAGCTAACCTAACGGGTAATGACGGGACCCAGTGGCGAATGCGGATGGCATATACGTACATCAGTATATTTTCGTTCTTTTTGGTGTGATCAATTGATGGGACTGCGTTGATTCGGATCAATGCAAGTTAAAAACAAAGCTAATCTGATGTTGTTGGAACACTTTTCAAAAAGCTGTTATTGCAAGGACGTTCTCTTTTGTTTTGCATCGTGGTATTCAGTTGGAATATCCTGCTCCTCAGTCGACGAGGCAAGGGCCGAGATCCCTTCACCGGGAGTGACCCCTTGGACAAAAGTTTGCGTCAGGGCATTAACTTCACTATAGCCGATTACTTTTGCTTTGCACCGTGGTATTCAGTTGGAATATCCTGCACCCCATTCTACGGGGAAAGAGCCGAGATCCCTTCACCGGGAGTGACCTCTTTAGCGGAAGTTGTCATCACTATATTTCTAAAAAGCTATCCGTTCCTTCAACTATATCAAGTTCATTACGTTAAAGGTTTTCGCCAGAAACCATTCGTAGCCCTCCGTCATTTCAGTTAAATATTCGGTAGTATTCAAGCTATGTATTTTGACCTCACGCCAAGGCATAGTGATTGGTAGCTGCCGGGTATTTATCTGTTGCATAGATAGATGCGTTGGTTTGGGACAGTCGTACTACTATTTTGGCCTACGTCAAGGGTATGCACGGGTGGGTTCAGATTAACCTGGATAATGACGGGCAGAACTTGACATGTGACTTATGATATTTTGACCTCACGCCAAGGTCATAAGAGCATGGGGCAAAAATCACATCGGGAGTTTCAAAAGAACTGAAACTTGCCAGATATGCGCATACCTTCTGGAGTGTGATGACGTGAGCGGATTCCGTCACGTTATCATGCGATGATAGTTGGATCCCGATTCCCACTGATGAGTTAGTTTACTCCTCGGGTGTTCCCGACTAATTCTTCTTTTAGGTTTGGAGGAGAATTTGAGGTACAGTGGGAGGATTCCAGATTAGATAAATTGGTAACCATTCTGATCTAGGTTAGAGTGCACGCTGAGTGTTTCTTTTCTCTCTCTCTTTGGCAGCGACCATTGACCCGACCCTAAGACTATGACTCAGTGACCAAGTTGACCGAACCTTCTTAAACACTGGCCTTTGGATTGTCAGAGTTGCATACCTCATTGCCACTCCTACTTTTACCCTTTTCTCCAGGACACCCCGCATTACTACGAACGTCCACTTCCATTGGACAAAACCATCGTATGGTTAGATACGAACTCGAAAGAATTTATTCGAGGATGGTTTCCGGTTCTGGAGGAAACGAATAGGACTATTCAGTTGTCTTTTCCTTTTACCTTCTCTCAGGTTGCGAGTACTCCTTGGTTTAGGAGATAGTACACCTATTACGCAAATTGGATAGTCTTCTTCCAAACCATAGGCAGGTGCCGACCGGTAGGGAATGAAGAAAACCAATTAGCCTAACAATGGTGTACAGAAGTTATTAAGTTAAGACAAAGCAAGGGATTAGTAAGAGGGCAAAATAAATTGCGACTGCTATTCACGACCAAACCAAGTATTCCTTCGTCAATCCTAAATCACCTTTGTATTTCTCCAGGACACTCCGTATCACTACGAAGATCCACAGTTTATTTGGATACTCCATCGTATGGTTATATACGAACTCGAAAGGAACTTGTTCCAGTTCGGGGATGGATTCTGGTCCAGGAGAAATAGGAATAAGGTTTATTCGGTTGTCTTTTATCTTCACCTTCTCTCGCATTACGAGTGTTCCTAGGATTGGGACAGTACACCAATTATGCTTATTGGATAGTCTTCTTCCAAACCATAGGCTGGTGCCGAACGGTAGGGAAGGAAGAAAACCAATTGGCCTAAAGGGGCGTGCAGAAGGTAATGACTAAAGACATATAAAGGGATTTGGAGAGGTGGCAAAGAATTATACGGTTACAGTCGTGAATCTGGAAGAGGCATTACTAGGAATACCGGGATACCCCATCGAAACATTTCAATGTTTCAGTCTCGCTGTGTACTGTTAAAGGAAAACTGATTTCCCGATTAGATACTTACTCCAGGGTATGTATTTACCAGTTACGATTCTCACATCTGTATGGCTTTACAGATGATGAGTGGGAGTAAGTTATTGGGAATTGGGTGATCATCCTCATTATATCGGGATTCGTTGTAATCGGTGATATTTGAGGAAATCACCTGGGCTGTTTGCCGGTCGGCAAATATTTGGTTTTGAATATCCGCAGTTATGCACCAATTTCAAATTGATATATCTGTACGTCTATTTTCATAGAGTGAGATATACTTTTCTGAAATTATGTCTACGACATTTACCTATATCAGTGGATGGTTAGGTATGGAGCATAAAACAGCGGTGTAATTCTTCTTAACCATAAGTACAGTTTTCAACCTACGACACACAGTGAATGAGTTTTCAGACTCAAGGGACTTATACAGAGTATTGTATGTTGTCCAGGGTCCGTCAGGACAGAGGGGTTGGTCCTCGTACTATATTCGGTTTACTTATGACTTCTCTAGTTTTTAGACAGGTGTTTTGTAGAAACACAGAGTCCGAATTTTGAGAAGTTATTGGTATTTGAATAAAGTAGAGAACCAGGTATTGCAAGTATCGGGATTCTTCAAAGAGATCGAAGATGTAGATACTTGTGTATGGTATTCAGTTGATAGTAATGATAAAGAGATCTTGCTTCTCTTTCAGGTTACTCATAATTGGAAGTACTCCTAAGTTGAGTAACGCTGATCCGTCTCCTTCCATTTAGTTGACATGCACTGGAGATAGTTGCATGATTTGGATCTGGTTCAGTTAAATCAGTGCCTCTGGTCCTATATGGGATATAGAACAGTTCGTATCTTAACGTTGTTAAGGTACGGGGAGTTGTCCGGCTTATGATTAAAACCAGACACTGGACAACTCAAGGCACGTTTCTGTAATGGCTGTTTGTGGGTTGACCCAGGCTATGACGAGGGTTGACTTTCTACCATCTGGATGAACAATAGCAATATTGTTCCAGACTCGCCACAGTTTTATTAAAAATGGATTTTTTCAGAAAACAGTAGTGGGAGTATGGTAGAACTGGAAGTGATTCCAGAACCACAAACGATTACTGAAGATTTGATAAGGAACCTAAAGATTCAATTTTGATTAACATTCCATTGGCCACTCCGCAGATGAGGTGGGTAACTTCAGGCACCCGAGAGGTACTACGGTAGCCTCAAGGACGGTGACAGGGAAGTTCTTGTTTACCCACAATTACCATTGCTGTTGTTCCAGGCTGCGAGACCCGGCGGGAGGATGAGTATAGCGTCGTTCTGAACTCGCTTTAGAAGTGTACGTGTATATGACTCTGCCAGAGGGTTGTCGTAGTCAGTGGGAGCAACGGAAGCATTGGTGGACAGGTAGCTTATGTCTATTTATAGACTAAAGCAGATGTAGCGGAGATAGATCATCTATTTCTGACGTGACAGTCATAGGATTGACTTCATCAGAATAGGGGATGGATCTGTTGAGAAGGTAGTAGGGTATGATATCCTAGTATTTGGATGACATACACAAAGTAGGAAAGGAAACTCCTATACTACGATCGGTTATACTTTGGTCGTCACACAGTGGTTTCTCCACATGGGACTTGGACATTATATCAGACATTCTGGTTACTAGATCTATGGCTTTAGATCTAGATTTGGGTAGTCTCCCAATCTGGGTACTTAGACAGCATTCTAAGGGTATTTAGAATGGACGACTCCATGCACGATAGTGTACCTGCAGAAGATGGAGTCACCCTCTCTAAAGGTGTCTTATAGACTAAAGGGGAGAGGGATGTGCATGATTGACAGATCACTTGCTTAGGCAATTGAGTCAATCATGAGATGTCAAGTACCACACCAGATGTTGTTCTTGCATTAGATGCGATAAGTTAACATTGATCCAATCCTGGAGAAACAGTCGGAAGCAGTTTTAGAACATAAGTGGATGTTCTAAGGATATGATAACGACAGCCTCATTCGGGAGATAGTTATCATTCCAGGCTTCCAAGGTGACCTGGACAACAAGGAGGTTGTCAGAGTTATAGTTTTTCCTTCTGATGAGGGGCAGTATTTTGGACAGGTGGTCCAAGGCAATACTGAGGGAGGCATGGCGCAGGATACTGATTAAGTTCAGTTGACGATACAGTCTAAGAAGTTTGGATTTGGAGTTCATTTATGAGCTATGTCCCATCAGACATCCAGACACATTCTAAGACAGGTATTGCTCTTTTCGGGAGATGGTTTTCTCCACGAACTTGAGATATAGAGAGACATAGAAAGAAACAACAAAGCGGATCCACTCACTAAGGCTATTCCTCGAACGCAATAGTTTCGCAAACGAGATTTGTGAGACTGACTAGTAGAGGAGTTGGGTGTTCGGTATCACACGGGCTGTGAGTATGCGACATCGCAATAATTAGCCTTGAGTGCAAGTGGGAGATTGTTGGAGATAGTGCCCTCAGAGTCAATTATTAGGTCACAGGTACGTGATTGCAATGATTGATGGAGGACCTATCCCGGTAGGACAGTCTTACTCGAGATGATAGTATGCTATCTGGTTTACCTTTATCATCGTGTACTGTTTTAGGTGACCTGACAAGTTGCTATTACACGTTGATAGAGCCCCTAGGATTCTTGCTTGACCACCAGCAGTATGAGGGCGATCATATAAGTGGGAGCTGGGGTCTATAAGCATATCCTTAAATGGTCCCTAGTCGTGTGAGTTTCGAGACAGGGCATCGATACTCCAGAGTAGACTAGTGTATACAGTCGAGACCCCGACGAGGGGCGGTGGCCGGTCTCACAAGCCACTGGTGTCAGTTGGATCACCTAAGATGTATACAGGTGCTCATTGGGTTATGAGTACACCGGACAGGACTCGCCGGGAACATGCTAGTTGGTCATATACCAGACGTCAGATGGCAGTTCCCTGGTGACATGTGTGCAGGTTAGTTCATCGACCTGGGGATCGTCATTTGTCTCGTGTGAGTTCCCACTGTACTTTGATTACTACCCTACCACGGATGAAAGGAGTCGTGCAAACAGGTTTTAGTTGGGTACAGTCCCGAGCCACATGGAGGCAGTGAACGTATCTTCAGGGGTTCGTCTCTCCCGGTATTGGGGGTGAGGTCGCGCTGTGTCTAGGAGAGCCATTACACGAAGCCCTCGGCCGAGGCAAGGAGATTTACTGGTAGGTATTCCAGTAGTATCTCAGGGTGTTCTGGGCTACACTCCGACACGACTTGTACCGCTTTTGGGGGTCTGACTTTTACCAACCCCCTAGGCCCGCCATGCGATGCTCATAGACGAACGGACCGGACTGTACGAATATTGTCACTGACAGGCTCAGTAGGGAGTCAGGCTGAGTTCGCTCACAGACGTCCCTTTTGGTCAATACCTGGTAGCCCGTTATGTATTGGCTTATACCTCTAACGTGCTAGTGGTTAAATCCACAAACAAGGTGTTGATGAGTCTTTAGAGTCCCCCACATTCAGTTACTCAGCTTTCGGGCGAAAAACTGTAGAGGCCGTATGGAGATATGGCATGGTCCGATCAGATACGTGCGGTATTGCACGGATCAGGATCGGACAGTTTGTACTGCAGGCCGTATGGATATATGGCAGGGTTCGATCAGATACGTGCGGTATTGCACGGATCAGGATCGAACGGATATTACTAGCCGGCTTTGGTTTAAGCCGGATCCTAGTATAGTACAGTGGAGATTTTGTCTCATTGCATTTGTATTTCGGTCGGAATACAAATGCGGGTGTGTATGCACAGTATCGGGGTTTTCCTGTAATTTATTACGGGACCAGTTTTCAGGAGTTGCCAGTTTGCTTTCCGTTTCGGCCGATTTCCTTTGTATCGTTCATTGGCCGAAGATTGGTGGAGGAGGGCTTATTTGCATTGTTGCAAATAAGTGTTTGTGGAGGGGGTTCTTTGCATCTTGTTGCTTCATGATGACTTCACCATCCATTGACCTTGACTTTTTGTTTCTTGGTAGTGTCATGATGGCTTGACCCTTGTTGTGAGATAATGATAGTTGGAGTGTGAGGTTGGTGTTGTGATCATTTGTTTTTCTTTCATCATCACTTCCTTGCATCATTGCATTCCACCCACCCCCTTGACCTTACTCTCTCTCCAATCACACCAAGGGGGGGCCGGCCATTCCTTGATGAAGGATGGGATTCATTTCATTTGGTGGGGGGATTTTTGTATCTTGAGTTTTTGAGAAATCCCTACAACTCCCTCTCCAAAAAGGTTCACTTCAATTCCTCCACAAAAGGCAACTCCATAATCCCAAATGAGACATGTAATCCACATTATATTCTACAGCAAATCTTGGGCACGTCGACTAGCCAGCTTCATGCCCGAGTTGCCTCGGCATTGAGGTGGGAGCCCGTAAAAGAAGTAGGCGATGTGGTGCACTTCCGGCGACGAGGAGGAGACGGGACATTCCGCAGGAGATCGGGACGATGATGAGAAGACCGGAGGACTTGGATCGTCGGTATATCTCTATTCCCTTTCTTGTAGATAGCTAGGACTAATTAATGGTTCGATCCGGGTATTAGTGCGCGGCGGTTTGCCAGTTCAAGAAAAATTAAAGTTTATCACCGCTTCCGCATTTGGCCGTCGGTTTGACGACCGGGGCGCCGCCGTGCACTTACACGCTTAACGCCATAAGGGCGATTTCCCCATAGATGTTAAATCTACTCACCTGGTCGCGTGCTACACGTAGCCGACCACTTGCTTTCCCTTCTTTGCGGCGTCCGACGTACCCGCCTGCGAACCTGGAATTACACAAGGAATCCATATATATAAGCAAAATTCTACAAAACACGATATCAAAATCAAACAAGAAACTCGTGTCGCGAACTAAACGCGCGCGTGTACGATACGCTGAAACGTGTGTATACGCGTCTAAAACTGTCCCGACACGTCGCGACACGCTGAATCACAGAACCCACTGTCGTATCTCGCGTATCGCGCAAACTAAACGTAATAGAAAAACGATATAGGGTCCCAGATTTTGATACAGGTGATATCTTACAAAATTGCACATGCCAACACACTAGAAAACACAGGAGACTACCCTACACAAAACCCTAATACCTATCTCCCTCATCTGGCCTCAATTTGCGGCCAGAAAGAATAAACCGGCGGCCTGGGTGTGGGGTCACGGGTTCGTGCTTGGTGTGTGTGGTCTATACCTAGTGTACATGCTCCAGTTTGCTCAAATTTTCTCTGAAGGAGCCGGGTCACAAGCAGATCACAGAAAGCTAAAATTTCACTTAAAATGATATATTTTGCACAAAATGAAACCCTAGGGAATTTTGTTGAAATCTGGGGTTTACCAGGTTTAAGTGGCCCTAACAACACTTAACTAAGTTAGTCTAACCAATAAAATCATCCTCTAACCAAAAGTCCACAGTAAACACCATATTTGGCATAAAAACACACTTTTCTCCCTAACCGAAGCTAACTCTACATAAACTTAGCAAGCTAGGAATTAGGTTTAAGAAATATACCCCACTCTCGACCCTAGGAAGCAGCAGGAAGGAGAAGAAGAAGAAAAGATCTGCTACAGTTGCTGGAGCTGTTGCTGTTGCTGTTGCTCACTACTGCTGCTGATGCCTGCTTGCTGCTGCTGCTTAGGTTGATGGTGTTGCTGCTTCTGAGGCTGATGTTGCTGCTGCTGCTGAGGTTGCTGGGGCTGCTGCTGCAATTGCGTGTGTGTGTATGAGTGAGTGAGAGTAAGAAAGATGTGACAAACAATGAGTGAAGTAGGCAAAGAAATGGGACTCTACACTAGTTAACCCCCTCCTCTCTCTCTCTTCATTAAATGCAAGCATGGCACTTGCCATGATGCCATATCTCCCTCTCTCTCCCCCCCTCCAAGTCAACCAAATTCAAAACATTTCCATTTTCATTTTTAACAAAAAAAGACACATTTAATTAAAACCCAATAACTTAATTCAATTTAAAATTAGCTTAAGGAAAAATGGTTAGTTTACCATGGTTGCTAATCATGGTCTAACCCCATTTTAACCCTAGTTTACATGCACAAGTGTGTGCAAGTCTAGGAAAAGTCTAATAAAATATTCATTAAATTTGAAAAAATATTTGAAAATCATTTTGGTAAATCTTTTATTAAAAACCATACATTAAAATATAATTATCCACTAAACACATCCAAAGGTGTTACAATGGTGGACGTACTAAAATATCATATCAAGGGAAACCAGGTTTTTAAAACAGTAAATGCTTTCTTTTGAAATAGCTACGGTTCTCAAATCCAAAAATCTCATGAAAACATCATATCTCAATGCATAAAATCATAAAGCATGATGTATGCGACATATGATAAAAATGTAAGCATATCTGAATATCATGCAACATGGAACAGTGAAATAACATATTAAGGGAAAAACCGCTCTTTTAAATGGATCCAGTTTTGAAAATAACTCATGCGGTCCCCAATTCTCCAAAACCAAAGCTAGCATCATCTATGTATGTAGGTATGGATGCACAAGTGGTATATACGCATCTATGAGTCTACAATATGTATGTGCACCAATATGGATGTACAAGTGGTATATAGGCAAGTATGAGTGTACAATATGTATGTGCGTCAATATGGATGTACAAGTGGTATATACGCAAGCATGAGTGTGCAATATGTATATGCACTAATATGTATGTACAAGTGGTATAAACGAAAGTATGAGTGTACAATATGTATGTGTGCCAATATGGATGTGCAAGTGGTATATACGCAAGTATGAGTGTACAATATTTATGTGTGGCAATGTGGATGTACAAGTGGTATATACGCAAGCATGAGTGTGCAATATGTATATGCACCAATATGGATATACAAGTGGTATATATGAAAGTATGAATGTACAATATGTATGTGTGCCAATATGGATGTACAAGTGATATATACGCAAGTATGAGTGTACAATATGTATGTGTGCCAATATGGATGTACAAGTGGTATATACGCAAGTATGAGTGTATAATATGTATATGCACTAATATGGAAATACAAGTGGTATATACGCAAGTATAAGTGTACAATATGTATGTGTGCCAATATGGATGTACAAGTTGTATATACACAAGCATGAGTTTATAATATGTATGTGTGCCAATATGGATGTACAAGTGGTATATACGCACGTATGAGTGTACAATATATATGTCTGCCAATATGGATGTACAAGTGGTATATACGCAAGTTTGAGTGTACAATATGTTTGTGTGCCAATATAGATGTACAAGTGGTATATATGCAAGCATGAGTGTGCAATATGTATATGCACCAATATGGATGTACAAGCGGTATATAAGCAAGTATGAGCGTACTGTAAGTCCATGTTACCCATCTCGATTCTTACGGGGATGCGGAAATAGTAAAAAACGATTTTTATGGTAAAGGTAACATAGACTAGAAATAGGATCTTTGCTAAACAAACACCTAGCAAACTAACTACAAGTTTAACTACTATGTTAGGGCTTTATACCTAGGTCTTGAACTCCTTCTCTTCTTGCTCCTTGGAGTGGTTGGATCGGCTCCACCTCGTGGTCGCCTTGTTGTCGAAGAAGGATCCACCCGAAAGCCTCTACCTTGAGCTCCTACCTCAACCGAGAGGAAACTAAAGTGCTTGGCTTGCTAGACCTTATACTCTAGAGTGTGTAGAGAAGAGTTTTGAGGGTTTTATCTCAATGGCTCATACTTCTCAACACATGAGACATGAGACATGAGAGCCTTGAGAGCTTTAAGAGAGAGGAAGAGAGTGAGCTTTTGGATGAGAGAGAATGAGAATGATAGAATAAGCTCAATAATTTACAACCGTGCTCACAAAAGCAAGAATAATCAAGATAATAATAATAATTAAGAATTGTGATGGTTAGTTTCAATGACCATTATCATTTCATGCATTTAATGCGTTTTGTAAAGAAGAACAAGGAAACAAAAGTCATTGCAATGACATGATGTAGTCAACAAGTCCACAATGGTCAACCGGTCAACAAAAGTCAAATGATCAACTCAACCATGGCACAATAATACTTAATTAATATTATTAATCATATTTCTTATTCTCATTAGGGTTTAGAAAAAGTCAACGGTCAACAACCCTAATGAGAATCCTCTGCCTCTGCCTCTGTCAACTGTGCATACACACCCGCATCCGTGTTCCGAGGAACACGAATACAATGAGATAAAACCAATCCCAAAACACATAATAGGATCTGGCTTAAACCAAAGCCCGCTAGTAATAACTGCCCGGACACCCAACGTGCACAAGTGAGCGGATGTGAACGAACCCTGTCGCAAAACCATGCGACCTCTACTCTGTTTTGCCCAAAGGCGAATAGCCTTCTGTGTGGGACTCTGAAGACTCGACACTACGCTGGCAGTGGGTTTAACCACAGGCAGCAAGCGATACTAGCTTTACGTAACGGTCCCCAGGTAGATGCCGATAAGAAGACTGATGAGGTGAACCCATCCGAACTCCTGCTGAGCCTGAATGTGACAATCTCCGTACAGTCCGGTCTGTTCGTCTGAGAATATCGCATGGCGGGCCTAGGGGGAGGTAAACGTCAGTCCCCAAATAGCGGTACAAGTCGTGTCGGAGTGAAGCCCAGAACACCCTGAGATAACACTGGATAACCTACCGGTATAGCCCTCCTACCTTGGCCAGGGACGACTATGTGTAATGGCTCTCCTTGACACAGCGCGATATCAACCCCCAATACCGGGATAGATGAATCCTGTCTAACCGTCACTGCCTCCAAGTGCTTCGGGACTGCACCCAACTGCTGCCAGTTTGCACGACTCATTTGAGCCGTGGTAGGGTAGCAATCTAAGAACTGTGGGACCACACTCGAGGCGAAGTGACGGTGTCAAGTCAGCGGACTAAGCTGTACTCATGTCACCTGGGAATTGATAAGTGACGATAGGTATAGTACCAACCAACAGTTCCCGATGAGTCCTGTCCAGTGTACTCCTGACCTCACGAGCACCCGCATACTATCTCAAGTACGACGTACTGACGGCTGTAGGACAGTCTGTCTCCCCTGCTGGGATGAGAAGCGCATACGCTAGTCTACTCCGGAGTATCGATGCCCTGTCTCGATAATCCTACGACTAGGTACATGTATAAGGATGTTCTTGTAGATTACCCAGCCCCCACTAGTGTGACTGCCATCACAATGCTGGTAATCAAGCAAAGATCCTAAGGGCTCCACTAATGTGTATAGGCGATATGCTAAAAGAAACACATGCACACATTAAAGTAGAAACAAACCAAGTAGCATACTACCATTTCGAGCAAGATTGTCTATACAACTATGAATATCCCAAGCTTCCATCAAGTAATATACAAACTAGTATGATACAGTAATGGCCTCGATGGCATATACAATAACAATATCCCACTTGCACTAAGGCCATGTACTGGCGTATCGAAGACCTATCATCTCGATCAGCCAATCGAACTGAGTCTGGGGTAAGGCCTTCGTGAATGGATCTACAGTGTTATCTTCTGTAGCAACCCTCCGAACCTCGATCTCCCGGCGATCCACGATCTCCCTGATCAGGTGATACCGCCTCAAGATGTGTCTGGACTCCTGATGGGACCTGGGTTCCATCGCTAAAGCTATAACCCCATTGTTGTTACAATACAGAGGTATTGGATCAACAATGGACGGAACCACCTGAAGTTCTGTTAAGAACTTCCTCATCCAGACGGCTTCTTTTGCGACATCAGATGCAGCGATATATTCTGCTTCCATCGTCGAGTCAGCAACGGTTTCCTGTTTGGAACTCTTCCAACACACCGCCCCTCCATTGAGGGTAAAGACATAACCCGACATGGATTTAGAGTCATCCTGTCACTCTGGAAGCTGGAGTCAGCAAAGGCCTCCATCTGGAGGACTTTTCCACCGTAAACCAAAAACATATCTTTAGTCTTTCTCAGGTATTTCAGAATGTTCTTTACCGCTATCTAGTGCTTCTCCCAAGGGTCCGACTGATACCGGCTTACCACACTGAGTGCATACGCTACATCTGGTCTGGTACACAACATCGCATACATTATAGAGCCTACCGCAGAAGCGTAGGGTATAATAGACATGCGATCCCTTTCCAAATCAGTCTTGGGAGACATCTCTTTGGAGAGGGTGATCCCGTGACAAGCCAGTAGATTACCGCGCTTGGAATCTTCCATACTAAATCTTTTCAGTATGGTGTCGATGTACCTGGACTGTGAAAATCCTAATATCCTCTTTGACCTATCACGATCGATCCGGATCCCCAGAATGTAAGAGGCATCACCCAGGTCTTTCATGGAGAACCTGTGTGACAAGAACCCTTTGAAAGATTGTAGCATAGGAATGCCATTTCCTATCAAGAGAATGTCATCCACGTATAAAACGAGGAATACGACAGTTCGTGCTACAATTTTACTATAGATGCATGGTTCATCTGGATTTTTGATAAAGCCAAAATCTTTGACCGTCTCTTCAAAACAGATGTTCCAACTCTGCGATGCCTGCTTTAGTCCATAAATAGACTTAAGCAACTTGCACACCTTACCGCTACTCCCATTCTGAATGAAACTCTCTGGCTGGTCCATATAGACACACTCCTCTAAATTTCCATTTAGAAAAGCGGTCTTTACGTCCATCTGCCAAATCTCATAATCGTGGAAGGTAGCAATGGCAAGAAAGTTCCGAATGGATTTGAGCATAGCTACTGGGGAAAAGGTTTCGTCATAGTCCAAACCAGGTCTTTGACGAAAACCCTTTGCAACAAGTCTAGCCTTGTAGGTCTTGTTAGTTATATGTATGCCCTAGAGGCCATTACTGTACATAGGATGTATATTGTAGTGGATGCTGGGACATATATAGGGAGGACTTTCTTGCTCGACATGATAGTATGCTATCTGGTTACCCTTTACCTTAACGTGTATGCTGATTGTCTCTCTGTTACATGTTGGTAAAGCCCTTAGGATCTGTACTTGACTACCTGGACTATGATGCGGATCATACTAGTGGGGACATGGTAGTCCATAAGTACATCCTTCAAAGTCCCTAGTCGTGGGTGTATCGAGACGGGGCATCGATATACCAGAGTAGACTAGCGTGTACCTTCTCGACCCATACAGATGGGCGATGGATGATCCCATATCCATCGGTGTTTGACATCAGAGATGATATACGGGTGCTCAATAGAGACTGGGTACACTGGACGGACTCGCCGAGAACTCCCAGATGGTATTATACCTCACGTCAGATGGCAGTTCTCTAGTGACACTGGTACAGAGTAGTCTGTTGACCCGAGATCGTCATAGAGTCTTGTGTGGTTCCCACTGTGCTTTGATTTCCATCTTACCACGTCCAAGAGGGCGTGCAAAACGGTGGTTTTTGGGTACAGTCCCGAGTCACATGGAGGCAATGAGCGATAGGAGGGGATTCGTCTCTCCCGGTATAGGGAGTTGATGTTGCGCTGTGTTCGATTGGCTATAACAGGAAATCCCTGGCCAGGGTTGCTGAGATTTACTGGTAAGTGTTACCAGTAGTTTCTCGAAATGTTATAGACCTCATATCGACACGACTTATCGAGCTATTGGGGTCTGACGTTTACCACCCCTAGGCGAGATATGCGACAGATCAGACGATCAGACCGGACTGTACGGTAGTGTTACTGGTCGGATTCACTGGAGTGTGAGCGGGCTTGCTCGTCGATCTTCAGATCGCTCAATACCCGGGTGGCCGTTACGTTTAGCAGACCGCTTGCGGCTTGTGGATGTTTGATATGATCATCATCCGCTGCCGGCGTATTGACGAGTCTTTAGAGTCCTACACAGAGGTTTCCTGGCTCAAGCGAAACGAAATAGGAGCGCATATGAGATATGTGCGGGACCGAGAATAATACGGTATGTGATACTGTATTCGATTCTCGCGATGTGACATTGATCGGTTATATGCGATATAGCCGGGTTATCGGATCAAGTGTTGATTCGATAAGATGTTACTAATGATACCAGTTGGTTATGTGCGCATGACCGGATCATTGAATCAAGTGTTGATTTAATGATTTAATGTATAATTATATATTTGATATATTACTTTGCATTAACTAGTATCGGTTCACTTTAAATGGATTTTCTCACTTGGTTCGTGCGCATTGCATATGCGATATGTTTTTGTGCACTTGAATGTATCATGTTTGATGATGCATGCTAACTAGAGTTTGTGTAAAGATTAAACCATGGTTATTCAAATGGTTAGGGTTTTGTTTTTCATATCTATTTATTTATTTATTTTCTTTTTGGAAAATGAAATGAGAAGAATGGTGGCTTTCTTTGTTTGTAGTTGAAGATTCATGAACCTTTGACTTTGTCCACCATTCTTATCTCAAGCTTAACCTAACCATTTGATTTAACCCTAGTTCAATCTCTACACATAACCATGGTTAAGTTATGATAAAGATTGGATTATTCTTTTCTTTTTATTTAACTTATCATAACTATTTCCTTCTTCTTCTTCCTTGAACTTGAAGAAGAAAGCTTACCTCATCAATGGTGATTGATGAATTAGAGTGAGAAATCCAATTCTAAAGTTAACCCAACTCCTATTTCTTCATCCTCTACCTCTTGCCAAGTAGTAGAGTGTGTTTACTTCATAAGTTTCATGACTTGGTGAAGTTGTGAGCTTGATCTAGCGATGCCTCGACGTAGATCATCTTCGGCATGGACATCGACGACCTAGCTTGCCCATTCTCCGACGAAGCCGACTCTAGAGCCCGGATTTGATTTGGACAGCGGAGAGGACCTCGTTGCGGAGCTATGGAGGTGGAGCACCAGATCTACAAAGGTTGTATTTCCGTCAAACTTTTAGTTAAGTGTTAACTAGTTAGTTTTTCGCCTAGACATCTAGCCGACGATCCGTAGTTTAGGGTTTGTAGGCACCGTAAAATTTGAAATTGCCATGGTTGATGGCTTGGGAGACCTCTCTTGTGTGCCTAGGAACCCTACAGTGGTATCAGAGACTAGCTAGAGCCTTAGGCGAAGTCCAGACGGAAATTGAAGTCCGAACGAACCCGAAACCCCGAACCAATATTGCTCTCTGGACTTTTTCCTAAAATGCGGATTTTTGTGAATTAAAAATTTCTAGAAAATACATAAAATAAAACTAAGAATTACGGTGCAAACTCAGGTGAGTAATTCGTTTGAACGGCGGCGGAACCGCGGCATAAGCACTGCTTATGCGGCGGTTCCGCGCTACATTGGTGACGTCATCGTACCTGCTTTGCACAGTAATTCCTATTATTTTATGCTGAGTTTTCTGGGAATATTTAAAACTTATTCCAGAGTTGAAATTTTCTGCTGTGTATTTGGGGATTCGGTGTTTCGATCGGAGTATCAAATTTTTTCTGTGTGGCTTTCCGGATAAATTTTAGAATATGTTAAAAAGTTCTACCGGATATAAATACCCAATTTTTCCCCTGTCGGGAAATTTCCAAGTGTTGGATTTTTCCGTAGTTTAACGACGTTCTAAGTAGTGCAAGTAACGCGATGGTCCCTCTAGAAGACAACAAACCTTAACTCGATTATGTGACCGTCTTGAACTGCCCTTTGAACCTTCGGGTTTGGGGCAGTACGGCGTGCCACATGTGAGGCGTTGGCTTGACCCTTCTACGGCTGGACCGTTGGTACTGAGGTACGAACTGAATGTTGTTAGACTTATTTCATGTGTTGATCTGTATCGGGAAAACTTGGGTGTTCGATTGTTCGATCGGAAAGTTTAACATATTCTATTTATCTGGAATGGGATACAATAATTGGAATTCACAACAAGTTATGAGATAACTAAATGAATGTTATAAACATAGCAGTTTAGTCTCACTTGATCGGTTGCCACGGAATTTTGATGTGATCAAAAGTCCGTCGCAATCACGTAGCGTACGCGGATACTCGCCGGGTAAACTTAATAGACAGCCTTACCCCATTGCCCCGACCAAGTGACTGTAGGAGAACCCCGTCGCCGAAAGCATCCGTCCGGGTGCTCGCGGTGGCGGTGTTCCGCCTTGGTGCACTTCGTCGACGGTATCAGGGGTGCTGCCGCCTACTAAAGTTTGCGACGAGCATTCGATCAGTTTTTCGGGAATCTTGTTGAATTGCCCGACTTGATATTGAAAAGAGTATTCGATAATGAGACTAAAATGCGGGGTTTATAATTGTTAGGCATGCGATGTCTAAGTAATTCATTTGGTCAGGCATGTGATGTCTGAGGTGGTTGCGGATTCCAACTGTTGTAGTTTTACACTTTCTTTTCTGTGACCGTAAGTGTAATATGTGATATCGCCGGTTTCGTTGCTATATGTCAACGACAATTGGGATGCGCATATTTACTTACGTTGATGACATGTGATGTTATGTGTTGCTGGATATGTTATATTGGATCGTCGTGTTTGAATAGCCGGGGGTTTTTATGTGAGATGAGTGTTTTTCATTTTCATTCATGTAAAAACTTGTATGTAATATTCTTTTATTGAGGCGCTTCCAGGTTGCGGAAGTTGTCACCGTTTGTATATTATTTACTTTTCCGCACTAGGATAGACCCAAGGAGGGGAGCACAAGTAACCGGGTTCTGGGGTCCAGTGGGAGACCAACTCGAGGAGTCGAGTACGGGTCTCCTAACTCCAGAATTGGTAGGGTTGCTTGCCGCTCTCGTAGGGGTCTAGGGGTGTGGGTTTGGCTATTCATCACGACCGTGGAATCCGTGTTTTATACTGGCTCGTATTGAAAACACGGACGTCCTAGAATATCCAATATTTCATATGATTCTTCTGCTGCGATATCTGTGATGTGATCATGAGATTTTCTATGATAGATACAGTATATAGTATATATGATATATTATATAGACGTTACTTATGTTTTACACCCGCACTAGCCCTGCCCCGCTCTGCCGTTAGTTACCTAACCTAACGGTACACGAGGGGACATCGAGGCGAATGCGGATGGCATAAGTGTACGTCGTATTTATCTGTGATGTTTAGGTACTTAAATGATGGGACTTCATTAATGTGATTAATGAAATAAAAGAAACCTAAAGATATTGTAGAATCGAATTTCAAAATAAAACAGGTAGCTACAGTTCTTGCTTTGCACAGAGGTATATATGATATATCAAGCACCTTATAAGATGAGGAAAGGACCGAGATCCCTTCACCGGGAGTGACTCCTTTAGCAATAACTGGCAGATGCTACACACTCGGTTTGTCTTTTGATTGCTTTTAAGTGTTTTTGCTTTGCACAGTGATATATGTGATATATCCCGCACCTCATTCGACGAGGAAAGGACCGACGATCCCTTCACCGGGAGTGACTCCTTTAGCAAAACTAGAAAAGCCTCAAAAACACTCCATTTCAAAATTCATTCGATCCTACAACGATATTAAGTTCATTACGCAATAGGTTTTCAGAAAAACCTGTCGTAGCCCTCCGTCATTTCAAATAAGTCCTGTTTAGTATTCGTGCTGCATTTGTTGACCTTGTCAAGGCGCAGTGTGCGGTAGCTAACCAGTATTTATCTGCTTATGCATATGATGCAGATTGGGTTAGGGTAGTCGTGCGGCCTTGTTGACCTTGTCAAGGGTCGTGCGGGTGGGTTTGATTCAATCAAGAAATGACGGGTTGAACTTGACTTGCGGTCTATGGTTTGTTGACCTTGTCAAGGTCATAGATCGTTCGGGGCAAAATATTATCGGGAATTTCAAGTGTTGAAATTTGCAATGAGATTGTATACCTTCTATGAGATAGTTGGATCCCGATACCCGCTGCGAGTAAGTGTTACTCCTGGGAGAGTTTTATACATTACAATTAGCCGATCAAGTAGGTGTTTAGAAAGGTGTTAACGGGGTTACGCCTCTGGGAAAACGAGGTTTACATTAATTAGGTTCGTGCGAAAGCACGGGGGACCTCCCTCAAAGTACCGACACTGGCCTGGCTGAAAGATTGGCGAACTTGTAGTGTGTAATTAATCCCGGCTAGTCTTTCCTTTTAGGGTTTGAAGGAAGATTTGATAAAAAGCAGTGGGAGCCATCCTGATTAGATAAAATAATAACCAATCTATTCTTGACAGAGCGCACGCTGAGTGTTTTCTTCTCTCTCTCTCCAGGTAGCGACCATATCACGCCTTAATCAAGATAATAATACGGAATATTGACCGAACCCCTTGTTATACTGAGCTGGGGAACGTTGGTCCCGCTCCAACTTATAATTGTTATAAGACAGAGCAGGAAATTGGGGAATACCAGAATTCCCGTGCCGCCTAAACGAAGAGAGTGCATGATGATGCATCATCTTCGGGTTTGTTCATTATACAGAACTGTTTCTCAGTATCCTTTACGTCCTGGGTATATGATACCGGATCAGGATCCCAGATATGTAATCTGTTATATAGGGCTACAGAAAGGTAGAGAACTGAGAACGGGTGATAAGTTTCATGAGGCAGAAAACGGGGCAAGTGTTGCAGCAAAGTCTGTCGGTCACTGTCACCCTGTATTACAATACATTGATTCTGAACGAATGTTATTAGATACCGAACCTGATATACAAAATCATATCAGTCTCTTTATTAGTAAAGAAAGGATATAATTTTGTATTGTTGGATAATGTTTTGAACATTTCCTATATCAAAAGTTGATCGATTCAGGCACGTTATCTAAAAGCATTGATGTTCTAAATCAAACTACAGTTCTTAGTATACGGAACACACACAAGAGGAAGAGTTCAGATATGAACGAATTCTTCTTGAGGCATTGTAGACTAGGTCAGATCAATGTGACCCGACTAGCTAGAGTTACATATAGATGCATATTTAAATCAGTTTGAACTTACATCTTGTGAAACTCGCCAGTCATGTCACAAAGATAAGATGACCATAGCTCCGTTTATTGGAAACAGAGAAAGAGTTAGTGAACTCTTGGGACGATACAGGTTGATGTATGTAAGTCCCCTGTCTACACATACCAAGACCGATTCTTTTTTACTTCATTACATTCTCTGATAATCTTTCGAGATTCAGACCTATGTTCCTGTTGAAACACATGTCCGAACCTTTTAAGATATTCACAGAATATAAGTTAGAAGTTGAGAACCAGATTACGGGTATAAGTATTATGTCCTATGATGAGATAAGGGAGGAGAATACTTGAGCACGGAAATCCTGGACTTTTCTAAAGGAGAATGAGATTCTCTCTCAGCATTACTCCTCCGTATACACCATAGCACGATGGTATATCGGGGTGGAGCAATCATACCCTATATGATAAGGTGTGCTCTATGATGAGTACTACTGAGTTTCCTATTTTCCTTTTTGAGAGTTATGCACTTGAGAAGATGCATACCTATTGAATTAGGTTCGAATCAAATCAGATGCCTACCATTTCATATGTGATATGGAAAGGGATGAGCCCATGTCTTAAGTCAGTTAAGATTTGGGGTTGTCCGGCCTATGCTGAAAGGCAAAATCCGGACAAGCTCGAGGCAAGGACTATTATGTAGAACTGGAAATGTTCCAGCTATACAAACTACAGCAGATGATTTGATACAACCAAAGGATTCAGTAGATTCCAACGAACCTCAGCCTCTCCGCCGATCTAGTAGGGTTCCTCACCCACCTGAGAGATACTTCGGTTTCTCTATGACAGTGGGAGCGAGGATTACATCATGAGATGATGACCCAACTAACTTCGAGTAGGCCATCGAGAGTAAGACTCTGTAAGAATGGCTGGATGCTTAGCGATCTGAGATGGAATCCTTATACATCAACAAAGTATGGACTTTAGTTGCTATATCTGAAGGGTTAAATCCCCATCAGGAGCAAGTATATCTTGAGAAGATTACTTGGTGTACATGGAAAAGTTGAGACTTTCAAAGCTAGACTTGTTAAAGGTTTGCAACATTGACCAGGTACGGATCATGATGAAACCTTTTCTAAGGATCTATGCTTAAGTCCATCCAGATCCTACTTGCCACGGCAACATACCATGACTACGATATCTGGTGGTTGGGTGTCTTGACTGCTTTTCTAAATGATAATTTAGAAGAGAGTGTCTATAAGTACACAGCCAGAGGGCTTCGTAAACAGTGGGAGCAGCGGAAACGTGTGCAAGATGCTTTATATAGGATAAAGCAGACATCGCGGAGTTGGAATATCTGTTTTGATAGATTTGTCAAAGAAGTTGACATCATCAAAATGGTAGATGAACCTTGTATAAACAAAAAGGGTAGTAGGGAGTATGGTGGTGATCCTCGTAGAATACGTGGATGACATACTCTTGATAGGGAAGGAGTTTCCTATGCTACGCTCGATCAATCTCCGCTTATCACAAAGATTCTCCATATAGGATCAAAATGATACCTACTAACTCCTGGATTTTGGATCTATGAGATAGATCTAAATGGATGTTAGGATTCTCACTAGTTGTAGTGAGATGGTATCAATTGATCCTGGGGAGAATCACTGGAAGGGTTCCAGGGTGATAAAGACGACTGAATGTCAGTCGCAGGCATTGTCTTTACCCTCAGTAAAGGGACGGTATGTTGGAAGAGTTCCAAGCTAGATACCGTGGCATACTAGACGATAAAGGCAGGATACATCACTACTTAAGATGCTACCAAAGAGGCTGTTTGGGTGTATATTGGTTCATGAGATGAACTACGTTCCAACCATTGTGAGACAATGGAGTTGTGGCTTATGCCAAGGAACGCCCGTCCCATCAGTGATCCAGACATATTCTAAGGCAGTATCACTTGATCATGGAGATGTTTGATCTCTAGGGTGATCGAAGTTAGGAGAGTAGACTCAGAGGACAACACAGCGGATCCACTCACAAAGGCCTGTTCCCAGAGAGAGACTTTTATGGGATGGTTGAGTATGAGATACTGCAACCACTGCTACAGATGGCCCTAGTGCAAGTGGGAGATTGTTAGTTATATGTATGCCCTAGAGGCCATTACTGTACATAGGATGTATATTGTAGTGGATGCTGGGACATATATAGGGAGGACTTTCTTGCTCGACATGATAGTATGCTATCTGGTTACCCTTTACCTTAACGTGTATGCTGATTGTCTCTCTGTTACATGTTGGTAAAGCCCTTAGGATCTGTACTTGACTACCTGGACTATGATGCGGATCATACTAGTGGGGACATGGTAGTCCATAAGTACATCCTTCAAAGTCCCTAGTCGTGGGTGTATCGAGACGGGGCATCGATATACCAGAGTAGACTAGCGTGTACCTTCTCGACCCATACAGATGGGCGATGGATGATCCCATATCCATCGGTGTTTGACATCAGAGATGATATACGGGTGCTCAGTAGAGACTGGGTACACTGGACGGACTCGCCGAGAACTCCCAGATGGTATTATACCTCACGTCAGATGACAGTTCTCTGGTGACACTGGTACAGAGTAGTCTGTTGACCCGAGATCGTCATAGAGTCTTGTGTGGTTCCCACTGTGCTTTGATTTCCATCTTACCACGTCCAAGAGGGCGTGCAAAACGGTGGTTTTTGGGTACAGTCCCAAGTCACATGGAGGCAATGAGCGATAGGAGGGGATTCGTCTCTCCCGGTATAGGGAGTTGATGTTGCGCTGTGTTCGATTGGCTATAACAGGAAATCCCTGGCCAGGGTTGCTGAGATTTACTGGTAAGTGTTACCAGTAGTTTCTCGAAATGTTATAGACTTCATATCGTCACGAATTATCGAGCTATTGGGGTCTGACGTTTACCACCCCTAGGCGAGATATGCGACAGATCAAACGATCAGACCGGACTGTACGGTAGTGTTACTGGTCGGATTCACTGGAGTGTGAGCGGGCTTGCTCGTCGATCTTCAGATCGCTCAATACCCGGGTGGCCGTTACGTTTAGCAGACCGCTTGCGGCTTGTGGATGTTTGATATGATCATCATCCGCTGCCGGCGTATTGACGAGTCTTTAGAGTCCTACACAGAGGTTTCCTGGCTCAAGCGAAACGAAATAGGAGCGCATATGAGATATGTGCGGGACCGAGAATAATACGGTATGTGATACTGTATTCGATTCTCACGATGTGACATTGATCGGTTATATGCGATATAGCCGGGTTATCGGATCAAGTGTTGATTCGATAAGATGTTACTAATGATACCAGTCGGTTATGTGCGCATGACCGGATCATTGAATCAAGTGTTGATTTAATGATTTAATGTATAATTATACATTTGATATATTACTTTGCATTAACTAGTATCGGTTCACTTTAAATGGATTTTCTCACTTGGTTCGTGCGCATTGCATATGCGATATGTTTTTGTGCACTTGAATGTATCATGTTTGATGATGCATGCTAACTAGAGTTTGTGTAAAGATTAAACCATGGTTATTCAAATGGTTAGGGTTTTGTTTTTCATATCTATTTATTTATTTATTTATTTATTTTCTTTTTGGAAAATGAAATGAGAAGAATGGTGGCTTTCTTTGTTTGTAGTTGAAGATTCATGAACCTTTGACTTTGTCCACCATTCTTATCTCATGCTTAACCTAACCATTTGATTTAACCCTAGTTCAATCTCTACACATAACCATGGTTAAGTTATGATAAAGATTGGATTATTCTTTTCTTTTTATTTAACTTATCATAACTATTTCCTTCTTCTTCTTCCTTGAACTTGAAGAAGAAAGCTTACCTCATCAATGGTGATTGATGAATTAGAGTGAGAAATCCAATTCTAAAGTTAACCCAACTCCTATTTCTTCATCCTCTACCTCTTGCCAAGTAGTAGAGTGTGTTTACTTCACAAGTTTCATGACTTGGTGAAGTTGTGAGCTTGATCTAGCGATGCCTCGACGTAGATCATCTTCGGCATGGACATCGACGACCTAGCTTGCCCATTCTCCGACGAAGCCGACTCTAGAGCCCGGATTTGATTTGGACAGCGGAGAGGACCTCGTTTCGGAGCTATGGAGGTGGAGCACCGGATCTACAAAGGTTGTATTTCCGTCAAACTTTTAGTTAAGTGTTAACTAGTTAGTTTTTCGCCTAGACATCTAGCCGACGATCCGTAGTTTAGGGTTTGCAGGCACTATAAAATTTGAAATTGCCATGGTTGATGGCTTGGGAGACCTCTCTTGTGTGCCTAGGAACCCTACAGGTCTCAACCTGTCCATCAACACCAATCTTCCTCTTGAAGATCCATTTGCATCCTATGGGTTTTACCCCTTCTGGAGCAACGTCCAAAGTCCATACTTTGTTGGTGTACATGGACTCCATTTCGGTCCGCATTGCATCCAGCCAATTTACCGAGTCAACGCTCTGAATGGCCTGCTGGAAGCTAGTCGGCTCATCATTATCAATGATGCAATCCTCCCCATCCCCGTCTATGAGAAAACCGTAGTATCTCTCGGGCGGATGAGACTTCATACTACTCCTGTGGAGTGGCGCAGGATTGTCCTGTTCTTTCGAACCTTCTGGTTCTACTAAGCTTTCAGTAATATTTTTTGGTTCTGGAATTTCTTCCAGTTCTATTGCGCTCCCACTTATTTCTTTTTCTAAGAACTGAGGTTCCAGAAAGTGGGCATTACGAGAGACAAAAACCTTTTCTTCTTCTGCATAATAGAAAAGATACCCCCTGGAGTTCTTTGGGTATCCCACAAACTTGCACTGTACTGAGCGTGCCTCGAGTTTGTCCGCATGCTACTTTTTGACAAAAGCTGGACATCCCCAAATCTTCAGATATTTAAAATAGGGTTTCTTCCCACGCCATATCTGATATGGTTTGGTAGGCACAGTCTTAGTTGGAACTCGGTTCAAAAGATATGCAGCTGATTCTAGTGCATATACCCAGAATGATCGCGGCAACTCAGCATTACTCATCATGGAACGTACCATATCCAATAGTGTTCGGTTCCGTCTCTCCGATACACCGTTATGTTGTGGAGTGTATGGAGTAGTAAGCTGAGAGAGAATTCCATTCTCTTTTAGGTAATCCAGGAACTCGGCACTTAAGTATTCACCACCTCGATCAGATCTCAGTGTCTTGATACTTTTGCCTGTTTGTTTTTCTACTTCATTCTTGTATTCCTGGAATTTTTCAAAGGCTTCAGATTTATGCTTCATTAAGAAGACATTCCCGAACCTTGAAAAATCATCCGTAAAAGTAATGAAGTAAGAATAACCACTTCGTGCATGTGTAGACATTGGACCGCATACATCGCAGTGTACGAGTCCCAAGAGCTCGCTCGCTCTTACTCCATGTCCAGTAAATGGAGTCTTCGTCATCTTTCCTTTGAGACGGGATTGACAAGTTGCATATGATTGATATTCGAACGGATCCAAATATCCTTCTTTATGTATCTTCGTCAACCTTCTCTCATTGATGTGACCCAGTCTACAATGCCATAAGTAAGCGTGATTTATTTTTGGAGACATTCTTTTGTGTGTATTCTAGACATTGAAAATCTGTGGTTGGTTTAATACGTATATACTATTGCTTAATGTACCCGACCCAATCAGAACATGATTAAGGTGAATGTTTACAACATTGCTTACAAATGCAAAATCATAACCTTCTTTAGACATTAAAGATACAGATTTGATATTACAAGTCGCACTGGGTACAAAATAACAATCCCGAAAAACCAAAACATGTCCATCTGACAATCCCAAGTGATAGTCCCCCACGGACTCAGCATCCATGCCAGCTCCGTTTGCAACTCTGAGGGTCATATCACCCGCCTTCAAAACCCTACACTTTCTCAGTACCTGAAAAGAATTACATATATGAGATCCTGATCCGGTATCAAATACTCAGGAAGTAGAGTTTATTGATAGACAGTTTTCAATAACATACACACCTGAAGCCGAAGCCACAACTTGCTTTGGGTCCTGGTTCTTGGCCTTCCAAGCCCTGCAATCCTTTTTCCATTGTCCTTTCTTATGACAATAGAAGCACTCTTTCTTTCCCACAAGCTGTCCCGCTACTTTTGTTACTTTTTCCTTTCCCTTGGCTTCCACTTTACTAACACCGCCGCTTGGTTTGGTGGGGGCTTTCTTCTTCTTTCCCCTGGCTTTCGCCTTGGACCTAGAAGAGGAAGATCCTCCAACAAACAAAGTGGATGTTTCCCTTACATTCTGTAAAGTGCCCTCTGCACTCCTCAACATGTTGAGAAGCTTCGGAAGTTCAACTTCTTTTCCTTGCAAGTTGAAGTTCAGGATAAACTGGGCGTAAGTCGAAGGGAGGGACTGGAGAATCAAGTCAGTGTAGAGCTCGTTCTCTAACGTGGTCCCAAGGTCCACGAGCTCTTCAATAAAGCCAATCATCTTAAGCACGTGTTCCGCTACTGATGATCCGATGGCCAATCTCGCTGAAAACAACTTTTTCGAGACTTCGTATCTGGCGATACGTGATTGCTCTCCATATAGTTCCTTAGTATGGAGAAATATGGATTCTAGGTCTATATTCTCATGCTTTCTCTGATGTTCATTGTCCATAGAGGCAAGCACGAGGCACTTGGCCTTCGGGCAATCGGTCTCCCAGGTCTTACGGATTTCCTTATCCGCGACGCTGGAAGTGGGACCTGGGACAGGGGGAGCTTGGGTGGTAAGGAGATACCCCAACTTGTCATAAGTGATTGCCATTTTGACATTCCTGAGCCAATCTTTATAGTTTGGCCCTGTCAGTATATTTTTATCTAGTAGTAACTTAAGTCCGGTCATGACGATTGGTCGCTGCAATTAGAAGAGAGAGAAGAAACACTTTAGCATGATGCTCTTGCAAGTTTAGAGTGGTTTTTAGTTTGTCTAAACAGGATGGCTCCCACTATTTCTCGAATTCTTCCTCAAACCAAAAAGGAAGAATTAGTCGGGATCAATCTCACCGTACAATACTTACGTAACCGTTCAGCCAGGCCAGTGTTGGTACTTCGAGGGATCTTTTCCAACGCTTTCGCTAAGTTCCTTAATTAAGTAACCTCTTTTCCCTGTGGGCGTAGCCCCGGTAACACCTTTCTAGACACCTACTTGGTTTATAGCATTGATCGTTAAGTGAGAAATTTCCCGAGGAGTAGCATATACCCACAGTAGGATCGGGATCCAAATATCATCGTGTGATAAAACTGAAGGAATCCTGCCAGAATCATCACACTCCAAATGGTATGCAGCACTAGCAAGTTTCAGTTTCTTTAGAAACTCCCGATGTAGATTTTTGCCCCATGCTCTTATGACCTTGACGTTGGCCAATATATCATAAGTCACATGTCAAGTTCTACCCATCATTTACCAGGTTAATTTGAACCCACCCGCACATACCCTTGACGTAGGACAAAATGGCAGTATGACTGTCTCAAACCAACGCATCTATCTATGCAACAGATAAATATCCGGCAGCTACCAATCACTATGCCTTGGCGTAGGTCAAAATACATAGCTTGAATACTACCGAATATTTAACTGAAATGATGGAGGGCTATGAATGGTTTTGGCGAAACCGTGAACGTAGTGAATTTGATATAATCGAAGGAACCTGATAGCTTTTAAAAGGAGTGGTTTAAGCTCCACGTTTAAAAGTTGTTTTTGAAAAGAAACCGAGTGGTTTTGAAATTGTTCCAATGACTTTAACTTTGGTTTATTTTCTTGCATTAATTTAATGCGTTCCATCATTTAATCCTACCATTGCAGAAAACAGTGAAAATATGACGTACGCTTATGCCATCCGCATTCGCCACGGGGCCCAGTCATTACCCGTTAGGTTACTTAACTAATGACAGAGCGGGGGCTAGACTAGCGCGGATGAAAAACATAAGCAATGCCTACTAGATATCATATATAGATATATACATTCGAAAGATGCAATGATAGCCATTCCAGATCACAGATGAACATATTGGATATACTAGGAATCAGCGTTTCCTTCGAGCCTGCAACGAAAAGCGGATTACACGGTCGTGATGAATAGCCAAGACCCCATCCTAGACCCCCACGGGTGCGGCAAACTACCCGCCAAGTACCCAAAGTGAAGCAACCTCCCTCAACAACGTGAGTAGGCCACTCGGCACTTCGAGGTACCCGGTAGTTTGTGCACCCCACCTTGGGTCTATCCTAGGAGCAAAAACAGTAAAAGAAATAATATACAATTGCAGCTAAAACATCATCCCGGATGTGCGGCCATACAAATAATATTAAATCAATTTACATATTATATCAAATGAAAGATAAAGAAAACTCTCATCTCACAACCCCCCGGCTATTCATCCGCGACAATCCAACGAGTTCATATACACAAACCATTAACATTACAGATCACAGATATGCACAACCCCCACTAATCGACGTATAGAGATTAGTTGACGTTCAGTGCATATATCACATCACAGATATAACCCATTAGCTAAAGTCTACAGAACTTCGATCAAAATACGGATTTGTAACCACCCCAAACACAACTTTGTTTTCTGGAAAATCTGGGCAGAAACAAAATATGCTAAAAATCCCAAAACAGAACACTAATGAAACTGCAGCAAAGACGAGTCACGGCCGAGTCAACTCGGCCGCGGATCCGCGGTAAGAAGCATGTTCTCACCGCGGTTCCGCGGCGCGTTGACCGAGTCAGTGGCTCGTTTTTGCTGTGTGTTCGTACAAACCCCTGAGTCTATTTTTAAGAAGTGTGGAATTAATTTTTGAACAGTTTTAAAATCGGCAGAAAGTTCAGTTTTCGGACGTGTTTTGCGATTTTTTCTCCGATCGAAATTCTAAATACTTTGCTAATATGCTAGTTGTTGTTTAGCCTGGCTCTGATACCACTGTAAGTCCACGTTACCCATCCCGGTTCTTACGGGGATGCGGAAATGGTAAAAAACGATTTCTATGGTAAAGGTAACATGGACAAGAAAATAGGATCTTTGCTAAACAAGCACCTAGCAAACTAAATACAAGTTTAACTACTATGTTAGGGGGTTATACCTTGGTCTTGAACTCCTTCTCTTCTTGCTCCTTGGAGTGGTTGGATCGGCTCCACCTCATAGCCTCCTTTTAAGCCTCTACCTTGAGCTCCTACCTCAACCGAGAGGAAACTTAAGTGCTTGGCTTGCTAGACCTTGTACTCTAGAGTGAGTAGAGAAGAGTTTTGAGGGTTTTATCTCAATGGCTCATGCTTCTCAACACATGAGACATGAGAGCCATGAGAGCTTTGAGAGAGAGGAAGAGAGTGAGCTTTTGGATGAGAGAGAATGAGAATGATAGAATGAGCTCAATAATTTACAACCATGCTCATAAAAGCAAGAATAATCATGATAATAATAATAATTAAGAATTGCGATGGTTAGTTTCAATGACCATTATCATTTCATGCATTTAATGCATTTTGTAAAGAACAACAAGTAAAAAAAAGTCATAGCAATGAAATGATGATGGTCAACAAATCCACAATGGTCAACCGGTCAACAAAGTCAACAAGTCAACAAAAGTCAAATGTTCAACTCAACCATGGCACAATAATACTTAATTAATATTATTAATCATATTTCTTATTCTCATTAGGGTTTAGAAAAAGTCAACGGTCAACAACCCTAATGAGAATCCTCTGCCTCTACCTCTGTCAACTGTGCATACACATCCGCATCCGTGTTCCGAGGAACACGAATACAATGAGATAAAACCAATCCAAAAACATATACTAGGATCTGGCTTAAACCAAAGCCCGCTAGTAATAACTGCCCGGACATCAAACGTGTACAAGTGCGCGGATATGAACGAACCCTGTCGTAAAACCATGCGACCTCTACTCTGTTTTGCCCAAAGGCGAATAGCCTTCTGTGTGGGACTCTAAAGACTCGACACTACGCTGGCAGTGGGTTTAACCACAGGCCGCAAGCGGTACTAGCTGTACGTAACGGTCCCCATGTAGATGCCGATAAGAAGACTGATGAGGTGAACCCATCCGAACTCCTTCTGAGCCTGAATGTGACAATCTCCGCTGCGCTGACAATCTCCTACTGAACCTGAATGTGACAATCTCCTCTATGCCTGGATGTACAAGCGGTACTAGTTGTACGTAACGGTCCCCAGGTAGATGCCGATAAGAAGACTGATGAGGTGAACCCATCCGAACTCGACACTACGCTGGCAGTGGGTTTAACCACAGGCCGCAAGCGGTACTAGCTGTACGTAACGGTCCCCAGGTAGATGCCGATAAGAAGACTGATGAGGTGAACCCATCCGAACTCCAACTGAGCCTGAATGTGACAATCTCCATACATTCCGGTCTGTTCGTCTGAGAATATCGCATGGCAGGCCTAGGGGGTGGTAAACGTCAGTCCCCTAATAGCGGTACAAGTCGTGTCGGAGTGAAACCCAGAACACCCTGAGATAACACTGGATAACCTACCAGTATAGCCCGCTTACCCTGGCCAGGGACGACTATGTGTAATGGCTCTCCTTGACACAGCGCGATATCAACCCCCAATACCGGGAGAGACGAATCCTGTCTAACCGTCACTGCCTCCAAGTGCTTCGGCACTGCACCCAACTGCTACCTGTTTGCATGAATCATTTGAGCCGTGGTAGGGTAGCAATCTAAGAGCAGTGGGAACACACTCGAGGCGCAGTGACAGTGTCAAGTCAGCGGACTAAGATGTACTCATGTCACCTGGGAACTGATAACTGACGATACGTATAGTACCAACCAACAGTTCCCGACGAGTCCTTTCCAGTGTACTCGTGACCTCACGAGCACCCGCATACTATCTCAAGTACGACGTACTGACGGCTATAGGACAGACCGTCTCCCCTGCTGGGATGAGAAGTGCATACGCTAGTATACTCCGGAGTATCGATGCCCTGTCTCGATAATCCTACGACTAGGGACCTGTATAAGGATGTGCTTGTAGATTACCTAGCCCCAACTAGTGTGACTGCCATCACAACGCTGGTAATCAAGCAAAAATCCTAAGGTCTCCACTAATGTGTATAGGCGATATGCTAAAAGAAACATATGCACACATTAAAGTAGAAACAAACCAAGTAGCATACTACCATTTCGAGCAAGATTTTCTATACAACTGTGAATATCCCAAGCTTCTATCAAGTAATATACAAACTAGTATGATACAGTAATGGCCTCTACGGCATATACACTAACACATATAATATGTTTGTGTGCCAATATGGATGTACAAGTGGTATATAAGCAAGCATGAATGTGCAATATGTATATGCACCAATATGGATGTACAAGTGGTATATACGCAAGTATGAGCGTACAATATGTATGCAGACAAAGGAACTGAATCATTTCTAATCATCATGGATGAGGTAAGCTAAACGATGTATGGTTCATAGCAATTCTATATTGCGAATGTCATGGAAATTATTAACGGTGTGTGTAACATATAATTAGTACGCGTGCAGTATGAACCGTTAGTAACAGTGCGGTGTCTCATAACTACTATATCCATATACAACAAGAGAGGGGTATGCAACTATGGTACATATGCACAACCTATAAATATATGAATATAACATCTGGCTACAACATCCTATCAAGCCCCGACGCTTAATATCATACGGGCGATTTCCTCGTAGATGTTAAATCTACTTACCTTGATCTCGATCTACGTGTATCCAACCCCCTGCTTCCCCTTCTTTACGGCGTCCGAAGTCCCCGCCTGCGACCCTAGAATTTACATAAAGCAACACACATAAGGCTAAAATCCTGCAAAAACGTGATATCAAAACCAAACGAGAAACTCGTGAGCATCCGATACACCAAAACGTGGGTACAAGCATTAGAAACCACCCTGACACGCTGCGACACACATCAACCACCAAACCCACTCAAAAAACGTACGTGTCGCGCAAACTTAAAGGCACTAAAACAAGGAGATAGGTTCCAGATTTTGATACGAGCTGAATTAAGAAAATTTGCACATACCAAACACCTTTAATATACAGCAGACACCCGTAGCCCAAACCCCGACACCAACCACCACCATCTGGCTGCAATTTACGGCCAGAATGAATTAATTTGCGACCTGGACAAAGAATAGGGGTCTCGTGCTTTGTGTGTGTCGTCTATGTCTAGTGAACATGCTCCAGTACACTCAATTTTTTCCTGAAGCATCGGGAGTGAAAGCAGATCCTAAAACGGCTAAAATTCTTAACTAAAACGCTAAAATACGATATCGGCACTAAAACTAACAATTTATGCTTCTAAACAGGAACTACAAGAGACCACAACATATTAACTAGCTAATTAACAGTAAGAAGAGAACTACCTTCCCAAACTTGCTCAAAACGCTAGCTTTCCTAGCTCTAATTGATCTCCATGGGCTTTGGCTTAAGTTTAAAGAAGGGTGAAGTGAATTTTGGTGAGGGGTAGTGAAGATTTTGAAGATTTGGATTGGGGTTTTCTGAAGGGGCAGAAAATGCTTCAGTTTTGGGGAAAGAGAAGGAAAAATATGAGGGAAAGAAAATGGTGTTTCAAAAGAATAGAGAGAGAGAGTGAGTGAGAGGGGGGTATGGGAGAAAGCATGGCGCATTCTCTCTCCTCATTTAATGCTAAGCATGCTTGTCTCCCATGCTTAAGCATCATCATTCCCTCTCTCTCTTCCTCCTTCTCCAAGTCAACCCAAAAGAATAATATTAGTTAAAATAAATTTTTTTGAAAACGTATTTACTTAATTAATTACATTTTACCCTAATGGAGTTGTTAATGCACCATGGCTACATAAGCATGGTTTAACCCTAAATTAGCCCTAGGTTATCATGCACATATGTGTGCAAACCCAAATTAAATTCTAATAAAATATTCATTAATTTTTACAAAATATTTAAAAACCATTTTGGTAAACTTTTTACTAAAACCCATATTTTCACATAATCAACCACTAATCGCATTCCAAGGTGTTACACCACTGTGCTTTGATTACTACCCTACCACGGCTCAAAGGAGTCATGCAAAAAGGTTTTAGTTGGGTACAGTCATGAGCCACATAGAGGCAGTGATCGGATCGTCGGGGATTCTTCTCTCCCGGTATTGGGTGTTGATGTCGCACGGTGCACAGGTGGCCATCAGCAGAAATCCTTGGCCTAGGTAGATGAGAATTACAGATTTAGGATCGATAGTTTCTCAGGTGGTGATAGGTTTCATGCTGACACTAAATGTCGCATTGTTAGGGGTCTGACTTTATCCACTCCCCTAGACTCGATATGCGATACTCTTAGACGAACAGACCGGACTATACTGATATTTTCACTGTCAGGCTCAGTAGGGGTTTGGATGAGTTTGCTCGTCGGCCTTCCTTTCGCTCAATACCTGGGTAGCCGTTACGTACAGCTAGTGCCTCTGAAGTGCATGTAGTTAAACCCACTGCCAGCGTATTGACGAGTCTTTAGAGTCCCACACTGAGGTTTTTCACGGTTCAGGCGATATGGTGTAGACGACGTATGTTGGTACAGACAGGTGTCTGATTAAATGTGTACAGGCTGCACAGACTTTAACTGGACTGTTGATAATACTAGCGGCTTAGGATTAAGCAGGATTATTAAATCAGGTTTTTATTTAATAATTTATATATGTATATATATATATATATATATGTATTCTAGTATTATTGTTCACTATTCATTTTCTCTTTTGGCTATTCATATTTTTGTACGAATACACGTATATGTATTTCGATACGTATACCGGGTTGCATTCCGTATTTATACGGAATAGCTTCTAGAAGTGGACACCTCATTTGTATGATTTTCCTTTTTGGAAATTCATTTGTTTTATAAATGAGACGGGGGAGTGAGGTGGCATGAGCATGGCTTGAGCATGTAGAGAGGTATGGGCATTGCTTTGTTTATTTAAATATGAGGAGATATTTTTTGTGTAAATGATTGAGAGAAAAAGTGAGGCAGCCACATTCTTTAATTGCCTTGCCCATTTCTTTTCTACACTTGATTCTTCACTTGGTCTCTTCACTCATTCACTCTCACTTGGAGAAAACACTTAGCACATTTCTTTAGTTGCTCATGCCACATGTTTCCTCACCTCCTCTTCATCTTCTTGAGTTGCTCATGGAGCATTTGGGATGAGAGAAAATAGATAGTGACACATTCTTACACATCCACTCTCCATTGCCAACAATCTTGGAGTGTTGGTTGCCTCGCATGGGGAGGCTGAAGCTTGTGCCATTTCCCTTAGGGGGATCATCGTAGATGGAGGAAGACCGGCAACCAAACTCGATCCAGACGGCCACTAAGAGCTTGGAATGAAGGTTGAAGACCGAAGGACACAGATCAACTCGGTATAACCATTCCTATCTCTTTTATTAGCTTGCAAGTTTAGGGTTTAAGGTAGATCCTGGCATCGGGTGACGGTAGCGCCAGTTTTGAAAATTTTTGTTCCGCATTTGGCCACGGTTTGATGGCCGAGGGGCTGCCGTAACCCAACATAGACTTGTTGAAAAAGGTTTTCATCAAAGACCTGGTTTGGACTATGTTGAATCCTTTTATCCAGTGGCTATGCTCAAATCCATTCGGATCCTTCTTGTCATTGCTGCTTTCCACGATTATGAGATTTGGCAGATGGACGTAAAGACCGCTTTTCTGAATGGACATTTGGAAGAGTGCGTCTATAAGGATCAGCCGAGGGTTTCATTCAGAGTGGGAGCAGCGGAAAAGTGTGCAAGTTGGTTAAATCCATTTATGGATTAAAGTAGGCATTGCAGAGTTGGAACATCTGTTTTTATGAGACGGTCAAAGAATTCGACTTTATCAAAAATCCAGATTAACCATGCATCTATAGTAAGATTGTAGCGAGAACTGTGGTATTCCTCGTCTTGTACGTGGATGACATTCTATTGATAGGAAATGCCATTCCTATGCTACAATCAGTCAATGGATTCTTATCACAGAGGTTCTCCATGAAAGACCTGGGTGATGCCTCCTACATTCTAAGGATCCAGATCTATCATGATAGATCTAAGAGAATGTTTGGACTTTCTCAGTCCAGGTACATCGACACCATACTAAAGAGATTTAGTATGTAAGATTCAAAGCGCTGTGGTCTACCGGCTTGTCGGAATCACCATCTCCAAAGAGATGTCTCCTAAAACTGATTTGGAAAGGGCTCGCATGTCGATTAAACACTACGCTTCTATAGTAGGCTCTATATTTTATGCGATATTGTGTACCAGACTAGATATTTCTTATGCACTTAGCGTGGTAAGTCGGTATTAGTCAAACCCAGGGAAGAACCACTGGATAATAGTAAAGAATTTTCTAATGTACCTGAGAAGGACTAAGGAGATGTTCTTGATGTATGGCGGAAAAGACCTCAGATCGAGGCTTTTGCTGACTCCAGCTTCCAAAGTGACAAGGATGACTCTAAGTCCATATCGGGTTATGTCCTTACCCTTAATGGAGGGGTGGTCTATTGGAAGAGATCCAATATGGACACCGTTGCTGACTCGACGATTGAAGCAGAGTATATCGCTACTTCTGACGCCGTGAAAGAAGCAGTCTAGATGAGGAAGTTTCTAATAGAACTTCAAGTAGTTCCATCAATTGTAGATCTAATAGCTCTGTATTGTGACAACAACAGCGCTATAACATTAGCGAAGGAACCCATGTCCCTTCAGAAGTCCAGACATATCTTGAGGCGGTACCACCTGATCAGGGAGATCGTAGATCGCTGGGAGATCGAGGTGAGGAGAGTAGATACGGAGAACAAAACTGCAGATCCACTCACAAAGGCCATCCCTCATACATAGTTCGAGAGGCTATTCGAGATGATCGGTCTGCGATATGCCAATACATGGCCTTAGTGCAAGTGGGAGATGTTAGTGATATTTGGCCTAGAGGCCATTATGTATCATACTGGTTTGTATATTACATATTGGAAGCTTAGGATATACACGGATATATTAAAAGTCTTCCTCAAAATGGTAGTATGTTACCTAGTTTGTTTCTACCTCAATATGTGCATGTGTTTTTTTAGCATATCGCTTATACATATTGGTAGAGCCCTTAAGATCTTTGCTTGATTACCAACGTTGTGATGGCAGTCATACTAGTGGGGGCTGGATAGTCTATAAGCACAACCTTATATAAGTCCCTAATCGTAGGATTATCGAGACGGGGCATCGATACTCCAGAGTAGACTAGTATATACGCTTCTCATCCCAGCAGGAAAGATGGTCTGTCCTACAGCCATTAGTACGCCGTACTGGAGATAGTATGCATGTGCTAATTAGGTCATGAGTACATTGGACATGACTCATAGGGAGCTGCAGGTGGGTATTATACCTATCGTCGGATAGCAGTTCCCAGGTGACATGAGTACAGCTTAGTCCGTCGACTTGACACTGCTACTTCGTCTCGAGTGTGTTCCCACTGTTCTTAGATTACTACCCTACCACAGATAAAAGGATTCGTACAAACAGTTAGTAGTTGGGTGCAGTCCCGAAGCACTTGGAGGCAGTGGCGGTTAGATAGGATTCGTCTCTCCCGGTATTGGGGGTTAATATCGCGCTGTGTTCGGAAAGCCATTACACAAAGTCCCTGTCCAGGGCAAGCGAGATTTACTGGTAGGTACTCCAGTAGTTCCTCAGGGTGTTTTGGGCTAAACTCCGACACGACTTATTGCGCTATTAGGGGTCTGAGGGTTACCGCCCCCTCGGCTCGATATGCGATACTCTTAGACGAACAAACCGGGCTGTAAAAAGATTGTCATAAATAGGCTCAGTAGGAGTTCGGATGAGTTTGCTCATCGGCCTTCTTATCGATAGATACCTGCGTAGCTGTTACGTGCAGGTAGTACCGCTGACATGCTTATGGTTAAACCCACTGCCAGCGTAGTGTCGAGTCTTTAGAGTCCCACACAGAGGGTTTCCCTGCATTGAGCAAAAGATGTAGAGGCCGTATGGTTTTACGGTAGGGCTTCGATCACATACGTGTACTTATGCACGTATGATGTTCGGTCGGATAATACTATTGGGCTTTGGTTTAAGCTGGATCCTAATATTATATTGATGGATTATTTTCGTCTCTTTGTATTCGTATTTTTCGGAATATGGATACGGGTATATATATACGGATGAGGGGTATTTTTGTAATTTTCTCAAGTATACTTCTAGAAGAAGACACGTTATTTCTATTATAACCATTTAGGTTAAATACTTAATGAGGTGGAGGATGAGGTGTAATTTGACAAAGGATGAAGTATGGCAACTTGGTGTATCACTAGGTGACTCATGGTTGACTATTGTGGCAATGTAGCACTAAGATATTATTGTGAGGTATTTTGTGGTGAATTATTTTCCTCATAGTCATCACAAGACTTAGCCATCTTCACTCATTCTTCTCTTGAACACCCTCTCTCCTCCAAAGCTCCTTTTTCTTCCTCTAACCCTAAATGTCTCATGTGTTGAGAAACCTAGGGTATTTAATGACAAACTAATCCATCTTCACTCTCTACATCATCTAGGACATCTAGTTTAGCGAACTGGGTGCTTTAGTTACCTCGGATTTGAGGTTGGAGCTCGGACTATAGACTTTCGGGTGGATCGTCTTTGACTTGAGAGGACCGACGAGGAGGCCCGATTCGTGTATGATCCGAGGAGCCTATGACGAGGAGGAGGACAGCAAGAAGACCCGAAGGACATGGTTCTATGAGGTATAACTTTCTATCTGAGTAGTTTACCTCATACACGTTCGCTAGTTAGGGTTTAGTATAGATCCTGGAGTTCAAGTCGGTGTTGGGAAGCCCGTAAAAATCATTTTTTGCGTATTCCGCCTCCCCACGAACCTGCGGGGTGTGCAACATCGACTTACAGTATCGCATACCCAACATCCCAAAAAGTCTCTCAAACTGCGTCTGGGGGAGAGCCGTCGTGAGTGGATCCGCCGTGTTATCCTTCGTATCTATTCTCCTGACCTCGATCTCCCGGTGATCAACTATCTCCTGGATCAGGTGATACCCCCTCAAAATATGTCTGGATCGCTGATGGGACCAAGGTTCTTTAGCCAAAGCTACGGCTCCATTGTTATCACAATACAAAGGTATTGGATCTTTAATGGATGGAACCACACCAAGTTCAGCAATGAACTTCTTTATCCAGACTGCCTCTTTGGCAGCATCGTTGGCAGCGATGTATTCAGCCTCCATCGTCAAGTTTGCGACGGTATCTTGCTTGGAACTCTTCCAACATACCACCCCTCCGTTGAGGGTGAAGACAAAGCCCGAGACAGACTTGCTGTCGTCCTTATCACTCTGGAAGCTCGCATCTGTAAAGGACTCTACTTGGAGTTCTCCATTACCATACACCAAGAACATCACTTTAGTCCTTCTCAAGTACTTAAGAATGTTCTTCACAGCTGTACAGTGCTTCTCCCTTGGGTCTGATTGATACCTACTTACAACACTAAGTGCATAAGCTACATCCGGTCTGGTGCATAACATCACATACATGATAGACCCAACCAGAGAAGCATAGGGTATCATGTTCATGCTAGCCCTCTCCAAATCAGTCTTGGGAGACATCTCTTTGGAGAGAGTGATTCCTGAACAAGAGAGTAAATTACCACGCTTATAATCTTCTATACTAAACCTCTTTAGTATGGTGTCTATGTACCTGGATTAAAACAATCCCAACATCCTTTTAGATCTATCCCTATAGATCTTTATCCCCGGGATGTAGGAGGCATCACCCAGTTCTTTCATGGAGAACTTTTGTGATAGGAAGAGTTTGACCGAGTGCAGCATAGGAACATCATTTCATATTAAGAGTATGTCATCTACGTACAATACGAGGAAGACAATCTTACTCTTTACAATGTTTTTATATATACATGGTTCATCTACATTTTTGATGAAGTCGAACTCTTTGACTGCTACATCAAACCAGATATTCCAACTCCGCGATGCCTGCTTTATTCCATAGATTGATTTATGCAGCTTGCACACCTTTTCGCTGCTCCCATTGTCTATGAAGTCCCCTGGTTGTGTCATATATGCGCTCTCTTTTAATTCACCATTTAGAAAAGCGGTCTTGACGTCCATCTACCATATTTCATAGTCATGGTATGCAGCAATGGTAAGTAGGATCCTGATGGACTTAATCATAGCCACCGGAGAAAAGGTCTCATCATACTCGACACCTGGCCGTTGACGAAAACCTTTTGCTATAAGTCTAGCTTGGAAGGTCTCAACCTTTCCATCTACACCAATTTTCTTCTTAAAGATCCACTTGCTCCGAATGGGTTTTACCCCTTCAGGAGAAACTTCTAAAGTCCATACTTTGTTGGTGTACATGGATTCCATCTCAGATCACACAGCATCTATCCATTTCATAGAGTCCCCACTTGTGATGGCCTACTCGAAACTAGTTGGGTCATCATCGTCCATGATGCAATCCTCGCTCCAACCGTCTATGAGAAAACCGTAGTATCTCTCAGGTGGGTGAGAAACCCTACTTGATCTATGGAGTGGCTGAGCATTGTCTAGGACTATCGAATCCTCCGGTTATACCAATTCTTCAGTTGTAGTTTATGTATCTGGAACATCTTCCAGCTCTATCTCATTATGACTAATTTCTTTTACAAGAAATTCCTTTTCTAGAAAGGTGGCATGTTGAGCAACAAATACCTTTTGTTCCTCGTTGTGGTAGAAGATATACCCTCACGAATGTTTAGGATATCTAACAAACTTATATAGAACAGACATTGCCTCGAGCTTTTCCGGATTTTTCTTTTTAACATAAGTAGGACAACTCCATATCTTAATAAAATTAAGACATGGTCTCTTCCCCTCCCATATCTCATATGGAGTGGTAGGCGCGGATTTGGTAGGAACCCTATTCAATATGTATGCAACTGTCTCAAGTGCATAACTCCTAAAGGAAATAGGTAACTCAGCAACACTCATCGTAGAGCGCACCATATCTAATAGGGTGCAATTCCTATGTAAGGCTACGCCAGCGCCCCGTCCATCAATCCGTGGCCAAACATGGAACAAAAACTATTAAAACCCGGCGTTAACGGAACCCGATTCCCGGATCGAACCATTAACCCTATACTAGCAATCTGTAAAAGGAGTTTAGAGAGGTTATACCGATCGATCCGTGTCCTTCAGACTTCAACCTCTGTCCCAAGCTCCCGCGGCTTCCTCGATCAAGTTCGTTCTCTGGTCTCCCTCGTCGAAGACGATCCACATCGAGGATTAGTAATACGGGCTCCCGCATCAAAACCGAAGCAACTCGAGCATCCAATTTGCAAGCCTAGATACCCAAGGTGAAGTAGAAATAGTGTGTGATCATTTTGTCTCAATACACCCAATGATTCTCAACACATGAGCTGGAATGGGTGGTGGTGAAGATGAAGCCAAGTGAAGAAAATGAGTGAGTTCATGTTTTAGCACAAAGAAAAACCAATGAAGAAATTGTCTCTGTTCTTTTTCTATTAGTGAGTTTTGAGTGTTGTTTTTGTGATTGTAATGAGCAAGTGAAGAAAACCTATAGCACAAAATATCTCCCACCATCACAAGAACCATCAATGCACACAAGACCCCATACCATGAGTTACAAGTGAGCACATGCACCATCAATACACAAAACCAAAACTCACACTCACAAACAAAAACTTAACTCCACACATTTAATACATATTAAACGTTAACTAAAATGTTTAAACAAAAAGAGAATGGTAACTTCTAAAGTAAACTAGTAACGAATTACAAGAATACCCCTCGTCTGTACATACATACCTGCATCCGTATTCTGACTGAAAACGAATACAACCAGACGAAAATAATACAAAAATATAATATTAGGATCCGTCTTAAACCAAAGCCCACTAGTATTATCCGTCCGATCATGATCTGTGCATAAGTGCACGAATATGATCGAACCCTGCCATAAAACCATACGGCCTATACAACAATACGCCCGAACCAGGGAAACCCTCTGTGTGGACTCTAAAGACTCGTCAATACGCTGGCAGTGGGTTTAACCACAAGCACGTCAGTAGCACTAGCTGTACGTAATGGCTGCCCGGGTATTGAGCGAAAGGGAGACCGACGAGCAAACTCATCCTGAAACCCTACTGAGCCTGGTAGTGACAATATATGTACAGTCCGGTCCGTTCGTCTATAAGTATCGCATATCGGGTCTAGGGGGTGGATAAATTCAGACCCCTGATAACGCAATATTCAGTGTCGGTATGAAGCCCATCATCACCAAAGAAACAACCGATCCTAGATCAGTAATTCTTGACTATCTTAGCCAAGGATATCTGGTGATGGCCACCCATGTACACTGCGACATCAACCCCCAATACCTGGAGAGACGAATCCCCTGACGATCCGCTCTCTGCCTCCATGTGGCTCGGGAATGTACCCAACTAAAACCTGTTTGCATGACTCCTTTGAGCCGTGGTAGGGGAGTAATCATAGCACAGTAGGAACTCACATGAGACAAATGACGATCTCAGGTCGATATACTAACCTGTACACATGTCACCAGAGAATTGCTATCTGACAATAGGTATAATACCAACTAGCATGTTCCCGGCGAGTCCGTCCGGTGTACTCATAACCCAATGAGCACCTGTATACATCTTAGGTGAACCAACTGACACCAATGGCTTGTAAGACCGGCCGCTGCCCCTCGTAGGGGCTCGATCCGTATACACTAGGCTACTCTCGAAGTAACGATGCCCAGTCTCGAAACTCCAACGACTAGGGACACTTTAAGGATGTGCTTACAAACCACTCAACTCTGACATATATGATCGCCATCATACTGCTGGTAGTCAAGCAAGAATCCTATGGGCTCTATCAACATGTAATAGTGATCTGTAATGTCACTTGAAGCATTTACACGATGATAAAGACAAACCAGATAACATACTATCATCTTGAGTAATACTGTTCTACCGGTATAGGTCTTCCCTCAATCATTGCAATCATATGCCTGCGATCCAATAATTGACTTGAGGGCACTATAGCTAACAATCTCCCACTTGCACTCAAGGCTAATTATTGCGATGTCGCATACTCACAGCCCGTGTGATACCGAACACCCAACTCCTCTACTAATCAGTTTCACAGAGCTCGTTTGTAAAACTATTGGTTTCGAGAAACAGCCTCAGTGAGTGGATCCGCTATGATGTTTCTTTCTATGTCTCTGTTTATCTCAAGTTCGCGGAGAAAGCCATCTCTCGAAATGAGCAATACCTATTTTAGAATATGTCTGGATATTTGATCGGACCCAGTTCACAAATGAACACCAAATCCAGTAAACTTCTTAGACTGTATCATCAACTGAATTTAATCAGTATCCTGCGCCATGCCTCCCTCAGTATCCGCTTGGACCACCTGTCCAAACTACTGCCCCTCGTCAAGAGGGAAAACTATAACTCTGACAGTCACTCTATCATCTAGGTCATCTTGGAAGCCTGGAATGATAACCGTCTCCAGAAGGATGCTGTCGTTACCAAATCCCTAGAACAACCATTTATGTTCCAAAACTGCTTCCGAACGTTTCTCAAGGATTGGATTAATATATCAACTTATTGTATTTAGTGCAAAAACAATATCTGGTGTGGTACTTGACATCTTATGATTGACTCAATTTCCTAAGAAAGTGATATGCCAATCATGCATATCCCTCTCCCCTTTAGTCTGTAAGATACCTTTAGAGAGGGTGACTCCATCACCTGTAGGTACACCACCATGCCAGGAGTCGTCCATTCTAAAACACCTTTAGAATACTGTCTAAGTACCCGGATTGGGAATCTACCCAAATCATGATCTAAAACCATAGATCTATTAACCAGAATGCCAGATATAATATTCATATCCTTTGTAGAGAAATCACTGTGTGACAACCACAGTATGACCGATAGTAGTATAGGAATTTCACTTCCTACAATATGCATGTCATCCATATACCAGGACATCACACCCTACTACCTTCTTAACAGATCCATCTCCTATTCTGATGAAATCAAAGCCTATGACTGTCATATCAAGAATAGATGATCTATCTCCGCTATATCTACTTTAGCCTATAAACAGTCACAAGCTACTTGTCCACTATGCTTCCGCTGCTCGCACTGACTACGACAACCCTCTGGCAGAGTCATATACACGTGCACTTCTAAAGCTAGTTTAGAATGACGCTATACTCATCCTCCTGCCGGGTCTCACAGTCTAGAACAGCAGTAATGGCAAGTCTGGGTAAACAAGAACCTCCCTGTAACCATCTTTGAGAATACCGAAGTATCTATCGGGCGCCTGAGATTACCCACCTTATCTACGGAGTGGCTAATGGAAGGTCAAATCTGATTGAATCTTTATGTTCTATTAAATTTTCGGTAATCGTTTGTGGTTCTGGAATCACTTCCAGTTCTACCATACTCCCACTACTGTTTTCTGAAAAAGTCCATTTTACTAAAACTGTGGCGAGTCAAGAATAATATTACTATTGATCTTCCAGATAGTAGAAAGTTAACCCTTATCATAGCCCGGGATAACCCACAAACTGCCATTACAGAAACGTGCCGTGAGTTATCCAGAGTCTGGTTTTAAGCATAAGCCGGACAACTCCATATACCTTAACATCGTTAAGATATGAACCATTCTATATATAATATAGAAACAGAGGCACTGATATAATTTGAACCAGATTCAAATCATGTAGCTGTCTCCAGTGCATGTCAACTAAATGAAAGGAGGTCGATCAGCATTACTCAACTTAGGAGTGCATCCAGATATGAGTAACCTGAAAGAGAAGCAAGTTCTCAAAACCATTACTATCAACTGAATACCAAACACAAGTATCTACATTTTTGATCACCATGAAGAATCCTGATACTTGCAACACATGGTTCTCTACTTTATTCTTATATCTATAACTTCTCAAAACTTGGACCCTGTATTTCAACGAAATACTTGTCCAAAACTGGAAAAGTCACAAGTAAACAGAATATAGTATGAGTACCAACCCTTCTGTCCTAATAGACACTTGACAACATACAATACTGTCATGACCCGAAATATTAGTTCATGACCAACACTTAAATCACGCAACGTCTAAACGCATAACGTAATTCAAGTAAGCTGAAACCCAGAAATCTAAACCTTTTTAAGAAATAAAAGAGGTGATGCTTTGAAATAAAGGTATAATAAATCATGTTTTGTCTTTTGAAAATTTGGGCAGCACCTCCTTTGTATATTTTGATCCAAAACCACAAATACATGATAATATAAAAGGCATTCCCAAGTAGGAGCTAGCTCTTCGCCAACCGGCGGATTCATAACCACGCAAGTCATAAACTAGTATACGACGCCCAACGGCGAAGATCAACACAAAAGAAAATGAATAAAGCAAGACATCAACCCAAAAAGCGAACATAAAACCCATCGCTCAAGTCTCGCAACCACAAGTCTTTCTACGTCTTCTACATAAACAATTACTAGATTCTGATTGGATGGAGTTAACTAGATACAACAGGAATAATAATACAAGAGGGGTATGATCCAACATGTACTACCTACCAAAGCAAATCACCCGAATACAACTGTGTGCCAGCGATGCCGCTACTGATCCATGCGGTCAACCTGCAAGAACAGTGGCACAACGGGGGTGAGTTGCCAACTCGTGAGTAGAAAACTTCATCAGGTAGAAATCAAAATAAACAACGATTCCTAGGTCAACTATATCATAAAGGTAATATTATGATATCTAGTGTGACCGTATCTGCATATGTGCCAACACATAATCAATGGCTATCAGCAAGTGGATCTCATCCAATAATATAAAATCAATGCTAGTATGCATGTGGATCTCGTCCACGCGTCAATCAATCACACAACAACATCATGCATGTAAATAACATAAAGCATATGCATGCAAAAATATGAGGATATCAAGGAATGTGTGTCTATCAATGACACATCAAATCATGGAGCCTGAGTGTCCAACACTGACAATCGAAAAATCATGAAACCCATGTCCTGTATCGACACGTAATTCCTCATATCTAGGGCTCCGTCAGTCCGGATCGGCCCAAGGGCTCCATCAGTCTGGATCGGCCCGTATCATCTCACGACTCCGGTCGGTATCCCCCAAATAACCGCCGGGTCCAAATCTATCACCGGTAGGTACAAGCCTGCCTGCCTGGCTCATCGTCTATACCATGAAAATCATCTCTTACCCTGGGGAACCATACCGGGTCTACCATGTACCCGCAGACGGTGCCTACCGCTCCTCGAATCGGGTATCTAACACAAGTCTCAGAACCTAGAAAACTCATGGTGGACGCACTGAAATATTATATCAAAAGAAACCGGGTTTTCAAACAATACATAATTTCTTGAAATACCCCCACGGTTCTCAAATCCATAAATCACATGAAATCCATATCTCAATGCATAAATCCAAGAAAAACTGATGTATGCAACATAAAACAGCAATATGAGTATATTAAGGGAAAACCGCTCTTTTAAATGAATCCAGTTTTAAAATATATCACGCGGCTCCGAATTATCGAAAATCCAACGCAATATCATATAAAGTGAGCATGTAGCTATAGTAGAGTATATGTGTAAGCATGTAGGTACGCAACATATAACAGAATGTATGCATATCCGTATATCTCATGCAACGTGGAACAGTGATATGAACGTAGCAAGTATATCATGCAACATAGCATAATGATGTGAGCATAGTAAGTATATCATGAAACATAGCATAGTGATGTGAGCATAGCAAGTATATCATGGCATGATGTAGCAATTCTACTATGTAGTGACATAGCAATTTTCGATGATAAAGGTGTGTGAGCCGGCCAATCTATGTAGGTGTAACATATGCATCATCGATAATGGTGTAGGTGTACTAGCATGGGTATATGCAATGAAATGCGAATATCATGAGCGTAGCATAAGGTACATCGTAAGCGAAATGCTACAAGGTATACGTATCTACAATATATCCGAGTCGGTAAATGTATTAATCGGCATCCAGCCTTACAACATCACGTACGGTATAATCCATCATACGGCACATCACTTATGATTCACAACATTATATATGTCTATATACCTATATCCCAGGTCACATCCGTATCAATCTCATATCGTGGACCGACAATGGTATCAACTATCTCATATCGACTCGCATCCATATAACGACATATCACTCCAAGTCATAATATCACATCATATACTCGTTATCTTTCAATTCGTACCTATCATGATTCACTTCTCATTTCATACTCTCATATGTCACTATTTTCATTAGTGTCAACTTTTATCATATTATTAAATCCTATAATCATGTCCGTCGCATATCATTTATCAGGATATAATAATCAAACGATCTTCCATATCAATGTTTGCGGGTGCTATACGCCATCCACCCGACTTCACCATAGATATAAATCTACTCACCTGCTAAACTCCTCGCTTAGCAGTAGTCGATGCGTTTCGTCGTCTCGGAATCCATACGAGGGTACCTACAATATCAACACTTATCGCAATACCATTAAAATCAAGTTCCGAAATGCAATACGGCACGTGGTGCGCTCATAGGTTAGAACCTATAGCCTACACATGCAAAACAATCAAACAACCCATGTCGTTGACGTACAAACAACCAACGACCAAATACAATATCAAATCTCAAAACCATGAATTCCCAATACCAGAAAAACATAGCCAAAACCCTAACTATGGTCGCTATACATGAAAACCGCCAAACGTACCAATAGCTCATTCACAACACAATATATATCGTAGAAAATAATATATATATCATCACAACGTCCATTAGAAACCCACGCCTAATTTTACCGGAAACCTAGTAAGCATCTTTTAAACATTTTAGCACTAAACTAGAAGTTTAAACAATTCTATCGGTCACAATCATCACATAGTAGCTTAATTAAGCCATCCAAACCTTTACTACAATTTTTATCTCACCCATATAATATTTAGTAAAAGTTAGATTGCAATTTGCTTAATTAGATAATTAGGAAAAATATAAATTAACAATCTCACAACTAGGTTAAATTTTTCCAAGTCTATACTACTCATTTAACCATTACAAATAATGAAAAGCTTAATTTGATCTTCATAACCTTTTTCTTGAATTCCAAAACATGCTAATAAAAGCCCTAATTAAACACCCAATAAGCTAAATTAATGTATTTAAACAACAACTAAGATTAGGGTTAGGATTTATACCTCACAAATTTCTTCACAAACTTGCAAAAAGATTCTAAATTAGCCTCCAAAATGCTAACTTTCATGAAGATCCTAGCAAATTAAAGGCCAAAGAATAATGGGTATGGATTTGTATTTGAGTTTGTGGGATTATTTGATGATTTTTGATGAATTATTGAAGCTTTAAAGAGTGAAATAAGGTGAGAAAAGAATTGGGGCTGCAAGGGGAGGGGTCGGCCAATAGTGGGAAAAAATGGGGTTGTTTTGGATGGGTGTGGAAATATCTAAGTTAAAAACACATTAAAACTTAATTAACAACCATTACTTTATGCCACCTCAAAACCCTTTTAATTAAGAATTAACTACACCATTAAAAAATCTAGATATTCTACCAAGATATTTTGGAAATAAGACAAAAGCTTAAAATTGTGATTAAGTTATCATGGATACACATTAGCATAATTAATCCAATCCAAATTGTAATTACCACAAATTAAGTGCATAATTAAAAGCTTTTAATAATATTTTAATTAAGGAAAATATTTAAGTGAACCAAAATTTTGAAATGACCACTAAATACCGCAAACTAGCAATTTCCCAGTAAAACTAGGTGCAGTTAAGTCTATACTTGAAAAATGATCACTTCTAGATTTTTACGGAAAAACCGAACTTATTTACCAATTAACGGAAAATTCGCCTAAACGATTTCAGAAATGTTACAATCTTCCCCCCTTAAAAAAAATCGGTCACCGAATTTAAATTTAAACCCCCAAAACAAATTTATTTCAAAATCCAACTCAATCAACAGGGCTCCGAAATCACGGAAGCAACAGAAATAGCATAGCGTGTCGCATGCGCCTGAAGCCGTGTATGAAACTCAAAACCGAACTCCGTCAAGAGTCACGCAAATCATCGGACTTGCACGCATATCATCAGAGTTACAATGGAGATATAGATCCCGAAATCCACTACTGAAATCCAATATGCACTAATCAAATACTATAATATGTATATAGTACACATCTTTCTTGAAAAATCCCCAAAAACTGAATAAAACATATGCAGAATCTTTTCGGAGTTGCCGTGTGATGCGTAATTCACGGCGCAAGTGACGGATGCTCATTTTTAAAGTAATAATATACTTTCATATATGCTTTGCTCAAATATATGTTATGCCTTTTTCAAATATCCCAAAAGGTTTTCTTATGTAAACGTTCATGTCGCTCGCGGATACGTAAGAAATAGCGAGACTATAGCTCCTTTTTGAAAACCTCTTGGTAAACTTTTTATACATGCAAAGTACTCAGGTATTTTCTTCATATCAGTCCTGTTCGGCTGCTATATAGTAAAGTGCACATCATGAAAACAAGGTGCTCAAGAGCAAAACCAACCTCAAAAGGCGTATCCAAAAATCACATGCGTCTGGTGCGCACGGAAATCAAATCCAAATACAGGTGCCACAATATGCACAAAAGTAAAACTAAGTGCAACGGGTGTGCACGAATGCGTCTGTCCAATGCAACTGGTGTGCACGACAACAACAACTAGTGCATCTATAGTGCATGAAAATCTCGATCCAGTGCAACTAACATGCACGAACGAATATCCCAAATCGAGTGCATCAGGTATGCACAAAATCATATCACATGCCCAACGTGCATGAAAGTCCAAATCAAGTGCATCCATTATGCACGAATGAAAGCATCACACATGCACGAATAAAATTGCATCTAATATACACGGATAAAATCTAAATCAAGGGCATCCAACATACAGGAGTAAAATCTCACTCAAGTGCATCTGATGCGCACAAAATCCAATACCAAGCGCGTCGGGACCCTACAAAGTATCTAGTGCAGTAGCATGCAAGAAAACTCAAATCTGGTAAACGAATGCTCAAAGTCATAAATCGGGTGCATCCAGTGGACGAAATATCAAATCCGGTACATCCAGTGCACGAAATATCAAATGCTGTGCTTCCAGTCCACGAAATATCTAATCATGTGCATCCAGTGCACGAAATATCAAATCCTGTGCATCGAGTGCACGAAATATAAAATCATGTGCATCCAGTGCATGAAATATCAAATCATGTGCACAACTGCACGGAAACTCATCAATAACTCAAATGGGTATGAAAACTACACTGAGTGTACCAAGGTGTATAAAACTCATAATCGTATGCAACTGCGTGCACAAAACACGTATCAATGCACTGCAAGCATATGTAAGCTATACCGAGTGCAAAAATCAAATCTAGTGCATACCACATGCACAATGTCAAATCAACTGTACGAAATCCACGAAATCATAAACACGTGCAGCCAAGGTACAAACCGATATCAAGTGCAATAAATTTGCGCAAATCATAAACCAACACAACAATTTGTAAAACGTATATCAAGTGCAATAACTATGTACAAAATGAAAATACCCACTAGGTGCAGCCATGGTGCACGGAAACAATATCGTGAAACTCAATCATCAAAACTAAAATCCAAACGATATAAATGTGAAACACGGATCACAACGCAAATCGCAAAAAATGACAGTGAGGTATACCTCCTACAATGTCGAAAAAGTCGGTGCGCCCAAACCTGGCAGAGCAAGAACATCTGCTTGCCTCCTGCTCACGGTCTGGCGTCCTATGTCTCTGGGTCCTCATTTCTTTGTGGATTACCAATCTCGCAATCCATCGGCTCATCTGCCCGGTCAAATGTGCTAATGGAATTGATTCAGCTCTGGCACTCCTCAGGACATCTCTCGGCCAATTAGCATGATCACTCATAATGCAACACGTCACTGGCGTCGGCCACTGGCCCTCTAAATACATGTGACACAACTGATCCTCGGTGCAATCTCATCGCAGCAGTGTCTTGCAAGGAACCGGCTAAAGGACTCTTCAGATCTTTCTTGTACCGAACTGTACGGAGGCTGGTACACTTACATAATCTTTCCTCGTTCTCTGGACATCTGCGTTCTCAGCACAGCCTTTTATTAGGAACAGGTTGTATTCCAATGCTTCTGTATACACATTCGATCACTAATCTCAACAGGGATCAGTTGTTCCATGAACCTCTTGTTCCACTCGTCTTTATTATCGTCCACCTCGACGTCACGTCATGCTATATGCGTACTGCAAATGTCCTCGGCTACAGTCAATCCAGAATTTCTCCCGGACTCAAAATCGCAAACTCGATATCTTCATCACTCTGTAAAAGATCTCTAGCTAAACACGTCTTCGGGAACTCGCCCCAATCATCGGAGGAATTCTCAATACTCGTCCGTTCTCGATGTCACGACCCAAAATATTAGCTCATGACCGGCACTTGAATCACGTGACGTCTAAAGGTGTAACATAACTCAAGTAAGCCGAAACCCAGAAATCTAAACCTTTTTTTAAAAAATAAAAGAGGTGAAGTTTTGAAATAAAGGTATAATGAAATCAAGTTTTCTTAAATGCATAGAAAAGGAACATGAAAAATGCAAATGGAATTTATTAGTTTGAAAACATGTTTCATCTTTAAAAATTTGGGCAGCACCTCCTTTGTATATTTTGATCCAAAACCATAAATACAAGATAATAATAAGGGCATCCCCAAGCGGGAGCTAGCTCTTCGCCAAACGGCGGATACACAACCATGCAATTAATTAACAATTATACGATGCCCAACGGCGAAGTTCACCACAAAGGAAAAAGAAATAAGCAAGACATCAAAACCACAAGTAGCGGAATACCCCTCGCTCTAAGTCTCGCAACCACAATCTCACTAAGTCTCATTACTTATACAAATACTAGTTTGATTGATGGAGTTGACTAAATACAATAAGAAATATAAATACAAGAGTGGGTACGATACAAAGGTCCCACCTACTAATGGAAAACACCCGAAAGCAACTGTGTGCCAGCGAAGCCGTTACTGATCCATGCGGTCAACCTGAAAAAACTGTGGCACAATGGGGGTGAGTTTTCAACTCGCGAGTAGAAATCGAATAAACAATGACTCCTAGGTCAACTATATCATAAAGGTAATACTATGATATCTAGGGTGACCATATCTGTATGTGTGGCAACAATGTAATCAACACCTATATGTATGCGCATATCATCCAATCACATAATCAATGTCTGTATGCATGCGGATCTTGTCCAACCATATCATCAATATATGTATCAAAAAAGCATATGCATGAAAGTATGAGAATATAAATCAACGTGTGTCCCTCCAGACATATCAAAATCATGGAACCTGAGTGCCCAGCATCGACACTCGAAACATCATGAAACCCGTGTCCAGCATCAACACGTAAATCCTCATATCTCGGGCTCCGTCAGTCCGGATCGGCCATCGGGCTCTGTCTGCGGGATCGGCCCGCGGGCTCCGGCAGACGGGTCGGCCGAATATCCATCTCTCGACCCGGTCGGTATCCTCCGGATAACCGCCAGGCCCAACCAATCACCTGTTGGTAGTGGTCGCTCATCCAGGCTCATCGTCATCCCCATGAAATCTCTCTCTCACTCCGGGATACCATAACGGGTCTACCATGAACCCGCAAATGGATCCTCCTCCTCCTCGAATCGGGTTTCACATGTCACACGTCTCCGAACCGAGAAAACGCATGGTGGACGCACTGAAAAATCATATCAAGAAATAGCTTAAAGTATTGTTTCGCTTGTGCCGGGGACCCGAGGTTTTTTTAAAAAATAGTACATACTTTCTTTTGAAACGACCACGGTTCTCAAATCCAGAAATCTCATGAAAACAACTTATCTCAATGCGCGTAATCATAAAGCATAATGTATGCGATATATAACAGAAATATGCACATGTCGAGGGAAAACCGATCGTTAAAATCAATCCAGTTTTGAAATATATCATGCGGTTCCCAATTTCTCCAAAGTCCAATGCAACATCGTATAAAGGTCCATATGCAACTATAGCAAGTAAATTATACAAGGAGTCATATCATGATACAGCAATCCTACTGTGTAGTGACATGGCAATTATCGATGATGAAGTGTGTGAGCCGGCAATCTGTGTACATGGAACATATGCATCATCGATAATGGTGTAAGTGTACTAGCACATGTATTGGCAATGCAACGAGAGTAACATGAATGCAGCATAAGGTAAAACATCAGCTAAAAGCTATACGGTATACGTATCTATCATATGTCTGAGTCGGTGAATCTATCAATCGGCATCCAGCCTCACAACATTACATACGGTATAATCTATCGTACGGCATCCTCTACTCAAGAGTATGGATCAATCATCAAGTCAAACTCATCACGTACATTAAATCATCATACAGCGGCATAAAACCAATAGGGATCCTATCAACCTTTACGACAATGAGGGTACGGACCCAACGTCTCGTACGGCATATCATTCAAGATTCACACATTATAATTATCTATATACCTATGTCCCAGGTCATATCCATAACAATCTCATATCAGGGGACCGGCGAAGGTATCAATCTTCTCAATCGACTCGCATTCGTATACCAGCATATCATCAAATCATCATATCACATCGTCTTATCTTTTCATCGCATTTATCTCCCATATCAAGTCAATTTTAACAAAACATTCTACCTCTACTCTAAGCATACGTATCTAATCTAACATTGATACCCGAACCATACAATCGGTTTTTTAAAGGATGCAAATCGTAGTTTTTTTAAGTAGGGGCTAGGTGTTTTTAAGGAAAATATATCATTTGAAAATCCGTAACGTCCCTAAAGGTATCTGTTTAAAAGATGCATGCAATTCATCAGTGTGAAAAAGGTATGGTTCGGATGACACACCTACGTCGGCTATCTAGTCCTATAGTATCCAATACGGCAATATCGTCGAACATCATCCTCGAATCTCGTCATCACATATCAATCATATCATATCACTTCTAACTTTCCTATAGTTTTTAATATGGTTTCTCTAATTATCATTTAACTCTATATGTAGTTTCCTATTATAGGTTCCCTTAACCATATTCTATATATAAATCAGTTTCCATCAAAGTTTGCGGGGGTGCTATACGACATCCACCCGACTTCTCCCTTAGATGTAAATCTACTCATCTTGATCCTCGCTTGCCGATGCCGATGTCGCCATGCGCTTGCTTGTCGTCTCGAACTCCTCGTGAGGGTACCTACATATAATAACGTATCGTATCGTATTAAATCCAATTCAAAACCAAAACGACACGCGAATCTCACATAGGTCAAAACATATGGTCAACATCTCGCAATTCAACCAAATAACCCTCGATATAGACGTACAAACGTCAATTGATCGATATCATAAAAAATATCAAAACTTAAATTCATAAACATCACGAAACATATGGCAGAAACCAACAAAACAAGGTGCAGATTTTAGTTCAGGTCAAAACTAAGTGCACAAACAGTACTGGCTTGTTGTATAGTGTGTAAATGACCTACAGAAACAACCTGGGAACCTATTTCTACAAAGTGGCCATCCCCTACCACGCAAAATCTGGCTAGCTCGGTTCTGTAGGGGGCTTGGGGTCTTGTTTTGTTAGGGTTGCCACTGTAAGTCCACGGTAGCGCCCCGGCCGTCTAACAGACGCCAAATGCGGAACAAAAACTTTTTACAACTGGCGCTATCGCGTACTATAACCCGGATCTGCCATTAAAACTAAACTAACAAAATACAAAGTCGGTAGAAATGTTATACCGAACGATCCGAGTCCTTCGGTCTTCAACCATCATCCCACGCTTTTTTGCGACTGCTCCGATCTCCTGAATCTCTGGTCTTCTCGTCCAGGTGGCACCATGTCGACGGATCTTTAAACGGGCTCCCGCCTCTGAACCGAGGCAACTCGGTCGTCAAGTTTTCTAAAAGAGACGACCAAGATGAAGTAGAGAATGAGTAGAACACTTTGTCTCGTTACGTCCAAGGCTATGGACGAACGGTTAATGAAGTTGCCTTTTGGATTGGGTGGAAATATGAAATGAGTATATGAAATTTCCATGAAGCCAAAACCCTAATCTTTTGCAAATGAACCACACCTTCATCATAGAAGAGGGGCCGGCCACTTATAGGTAAGGGAGAGGTGAGTGTAGGAGGGGGAAGGTAACCACAACCACTAATGAAGAGAATGAGTCACTAAGACACCTAGTATGAACTCATTGAATGAATTAATGATTCATAACACATAGTCATCAACTCATAAATGCTCCATTAATGCACTAAGCCATCTCACCATCCTAGTCACCATCTAGAAGCTTCCACACTCATCTCAAGAAAAGATAAATTCGCATTTAATCGAATGTTAAATACGGCCGATAGAAAACTGGAAACTGGTAACTTCCAAAAGCCATCCTGAAACGAATCTCAGGATAACCCCGTAACCGTATAAACATACCCGCATTTGTATTACGACCGAATAGAAATGCATCTGAGACAAAGATATTATATCTACACAGTATAATACTTAGATCCGGCTTAAATCAAAGCCGATCAGTATTATCTGCCCGAAAAATGACACTTGCGAAAAAGCACGTGCATTTTCCGAACCCCGCCATATAACCATATGGCCTCTACAACGTTTAGCCCGAACTTGGGAAAGTGTCTGTAGGGGACTCTAATGACTCATCAACACACTGGCATTGGGTATAACCTCTAGCACGTCAGAGGTACAAGCTGTACGTAACGGTTTGCTTATGTATTGATTGGAAGGGAAACTGACGAGCGAACTCATCCATAAACCCTACTGAGCCTAACAGTGACAATATACATACAGTCCGGTCCGTTCGTCTATGAGTATCACATATCTGCATAGGGGCTGGTAACGTCAGACCCCCAATAGCAGTATAAGTCGTGTCAGAGAGTGGCACAGAACACCCTAAGATACTACTGGAATATCAACCAGGAAATCTCCTGCCTCGTCCCAGGGCTTTGTGTAATGGCTCTCCTAGACACAGCGCGATCTCACCCCCAATACCGACAGAGATGAATCCCCTCCCGATCCGTTCACTTGTCTTCAATGTGGCTCGGGACTGTACCCAACTAAAACCTATTTGCACAACTCCTTTGAGCGTGGTAGGGTAGTAATCTAAGCACAGTGGGAACTCACACGAGACAAATGATGACCTCAGGTCGATGAACTAACCTGTACACATGTCACCATGGAACTGCTATCTGACGATATGTATAATACCAACTAGGTTGTTCCCGATGAGTCCTGTCCGGTGTACTCATAACCTAATGAGCACCTGTATACATCTTAGGTGATCCAACTGACACCAGTGGCTTGTGAGACCGGCCACCGCCCCTCGTCGGGGTCTCGACTGTATACACTAGTCTACTCTGGAGTATCGATGCCCTGTCTCGAAACTCCCATGACTAGGGACACTTTAAGGATGTGCTTACAGACCCCAGCTCCCACGTATATGATCGCCATCATACTGCTGGTAGTCAAGCAAGAATCCTATGGGCTCTATCATCATGCCATAGAGAACTAAAGCATGTATACGATGATAAAGACAAACCAGATAGCATATGTAACGCCTTGAAAAGTCGTTTTGGTGTTTTCCTGAAAATCGGTGAAAATTCGGTATTTTTCCGTAAACCGTCTTTTTGTTATTTTGCAGTTTAGGACTAATTATACCTAATTTGGATAGGTAATTGCTTGTTCTTAGTAGCAAATGAGTTACTTATGAAATTCTGGTCGTTTAAAAATTTTCCCTAACTTTTTCAATTTTTAATATTATTTTAAGCCGGTAAGAAAATACATTAAATTAGCGATAAATACAAATTTAAATGGGCTAAATTTAAGCTTTAAAATCATGTTAATTAAAATCTAATTGTAACATAAATTTTTAGTAATTTATTTTAAGTTTTAACTAATTTTTATTATGGAAAACGAAATTTATTGAATTTTAAGCTAAAACTTGCAATTTTGGACTTGTAGGGGGTCTTTTTGCATAGAATGTTTTGTGTAAAACCCCTCTCACTCTTCCCTCACCCCTAGGCCGGCCCCACCTCAGTAGCAAGCCCAAAAAATTTTTCCCCATCTCATTTGAACAAAATGATATGATAAGGGCTTTAATATATTAAATTGGGTATGGGTTTTGTTGTTTGACTTGGTCTTTTCACTTTGACAATTCTCTACACTTTTCCCCAACTCCCCCACACCTCTCCCCACTCCCTCCTCAGCTCAGAAATCCTGCACCAACAGCCCCAAATATTTTCCCCATTTTTTCTTCTCGTTTGCTTCATTTTCATCTCAAAAATTCAACAAAATCAACAATTTCCTTCACAAATTCAACACAAAACCATATTCCATCTCTTCTCCAACCTAATTTGGTTCAAATCTTGGAAAGATGGCATCTTGGGAGGCTTTAGCAACATAGGGTTTGGGTTTGTGAGGTATAATTTCAATCTTTGGTTAAATTGTAGTTTAAAGTGTGCTAATTAGAACTTTGAAAATTGTTTTAGTGTTAATTTTAGTGCTATTTGCATACTAGTTTTTTTAAAGTTTGTGGTTTGAAATTAATTTAGGGTTTAGAACACCATTAAGAGATTAATTAAGCTATTTTGTTACTTAGTTATTTTTTTAGCTTAATCTAAGTGGTTAACTTGCTAATTGGGCCAAAAATCTTGTGTTAATTTAGTGTTAGTTTCTAATCTAGTTTTTAAAGGTTTATGGTTAGAGTTAAACTAGGGTTTTTAGAAACCATTATTTAGTTAATTAAAGCTAATTAGCTATCTAGTTGTTTACTTAACCAATCTATAAGGTTACTTTGCTTAAGTGGCTCGATGTTATGCTAATCTATGTTAAACTTGTGTGAAATTTTCATTAAGATTGCTATTTACCAAATTCAAGAAAGGGTTGTGTTTGGATATTGGGTTTTGTAGCATGGTAAATGAGTTAAAATTTGTGTTATTGTGGCTAACTAGTTGTGTGGTTGGATGGTTGTGTTGGACTGTGATAACTTTGTCGCTAATTGTCAATATTTGCACCAAATTGCAAATTCTAGCTTACCAGTTTTTATTAAAATATTGTGATGAATTATTTGCGATGTCTTGATGACATTTTTAGTGTATCCTATGACTTTTACGATGTGTGATTGCGGATTTTTGAGTGTTCGGGTTTTAGTTTTTCCGGGCGACCAAATCGACGATTCTAGTTAGTTTTGCGATTTTCGCGTGTGTTTCGCGCACTTTGTGCACGTTCTACCTAGCTTGTGAACTATGGTATTTTCGTTAGGGAATTGCGTCGTTCTTGATATGTAAGCTTATGTTTGGTATTGATGTAATTCCAGGTTCGGTCGCGGAGACGTCAGACGCGGCACGAAAGGGGAAAGCGGTGATTGGACGTGACTAGCTAGGGATTCCGGTGAGTAGATGTAACATCTACGGGGGACTATCGTTGGATGGCGCAAGTCGCCCGATAGTTTTAGAAGTTTAAAAGATTCTTAGTAATGTTAGTAATTAAGGGAGTAATACTTGTATGATTATTTGCTACATTCATGCCTTATATTGACATACATATGCGAAACCATTTTATAGGACACCTGCACCATTGCCAGGGTTTTTATATGCAGCACGAGCACTATTCATGCTTACACACACACCCTGGTAATTGCCATGCCACCACACTAGATAACCTTTAAATTGAAACCTTTTACTATAATTGATACTTAAACTCGCGCTATTGCTTTAATTCCTTAAAATGAAATCGTAGGATTGCTATTCATGTGCATATGCTTCATCATATTATTTGTTCATGCCTAATCTATTAATTACACATCGCAACTTGATTATTGATACCATATGCATTCATTATCATTGACATATGCACTTATGAGGATTTCTTGAGATTTTATGATATTTCTGGATTTCGGGGGAAAGCCGCAAAATTTCTAAACTTATTATATTTTTAAAATATGTAAATTGCGGTTTTCTAGTGATGTAAGTGTCGTCCACCATGAGTTTGCTGTGGTTTTCGAGATCCGTGCCGAGGAGTGGAGGAACCGTCACGGGTACATGGTGGGCCCGGTAAGGTACCCCGGGGCAAGAGGAATGTGGTGTTGACGTTGAGCCTGGCAGGGGACGGATTACCTACCGGTGACTGTTTGGGACGGCGGATATCCAGAGGATACCGACCGTGGCCGCGAGATGATGAGATATTGATATTTGAGATGGGTCAGCCGGACGGCTGAGGCCAGAGATACATTGATATGAGATTTGAGACAGTTTTGCGGTGTCGATGCTGGACACAGATTCTTGTTGATTCTATTGGTATTGTGCTGGTATTTCAAAAGAGATTCCTAAAGGAAAAACATGATTCTTATACTTACACATTCAGATCATGAGTTGATTCGCATTGCATTCATACCTGCTAGTATATTCATATTGCATACATATCTGCTATTATGTCCTTCCTTACCTGTATTTTAGATGCTAGGATGGTTGTGTGCATGCATTCGATAGCCTGTGTAGATGTTATTTATTACTCACGAGTTGGCAACTCACCCCCGTTGTGCCACAGCCTTTTTCAGGTCCGCTCCGTCAGTACAGTAGCGGCGGGTGCATGTTCAGTTGAAAATATTGCACTTTGGTATAAGTATTTTCATTACATTTCTTAAATAATAAAAGGTGTTTATTATAAATATTAAACATATTTGGATTTATCTGCAAAATACTATTTTCCATATGTTTATATATTATAATTAATATTATGAAGGAAAATATAGGCATTTTATATTTATATAATATTTTGGTAATTGAAAATATGCATATCATAACAAATATTCTAATCACAATTCTTAAAAGATATAATATCATACAAATGGTTAGAATAATATTTCAAAATATATGCATAATATTTTATTAATTAAAAGATGCATAGCATATCAAATATTCTTAATCATGTTTGCTAAAGATTTATTACCATATAAAGTGCATAGCATATTAAATATTCTTAATCAAGTTTCTTAAAGATTTATTACCATATATAGTGATTAAGACACTCTCTCTAATTTAATAAATAAACTAACATTATTCATAGAGATATTGTGCAAGATTTAGCTCAGGTCAAGAGATCAAGATATTCAAGATGTCAGGATAAAAAATCTGCCAAAATCATAAAATCAATACTGACAGGGACTCAGAATCCAGGCATGGAAAGTTACTATATTAGGAAGTCACCATATATGGTAACTAGTTTTTCTTCTTTGAGGGCTATATAAAGGACCAAGGGCTAAAGTTAGAAGACATCAAGCCGAAGAGATCACGAAGTCCAAGACGGCTCACGCATCCAGGCTGATCATCAACTGTTCATCTACCTCCTTAGAAGAGATCGAGATGCAAACTAGGTTTTTGTAATCATTTTCTAAGGAATCAAAGTGTACTTGATCTTGTTGATTAATAAGGTAGTTCTTTTTCTTATTCTATTTCTTCGTAGTTTAATTATGCAATTTCTCTCCATCTCTTTTTCTCCCAACATGCGCGAGTAATTCTCCGCTTGTTAGGGTTCGTAGGATTAGGGTAGGTTAATGGGTGATGAAAATAATTAAACCCTTTTTAAGTCCTATAAAGTTTAGGAACTTTATCAAAATAATCATTAACATCCTAATCGGGCGCGCTAGCAATTCCTTGCTAGTTCCGACCGCGATTAGAGATTAAATTAATGATTGTTTTGGTAAAGGCTAGATATGAACGGAGTTCCGTGTCGAGATAAGAGTTACGAGTGGGATTCCTTTTCCCTCCAGAAACCCTAATCTACACGCATCACCGTCGTTCTAGTTCTAAATCTATTAATGGATAAAAAGGGTAACTTTTAATTAATCTTCCATAACTACTAAATCCTAACGAACCCTACAAGCCGTATTATTATATTATTTAAATCTCCAAAATAATCTAGATCTATATTTAACATTCTTGTTTAAAGTAGATCTAGAAACTTTTCACAAAATTCTTTATTCCTCCTCTCTTTCTCAACACATCTAAAGTAAAAATAAAAGGTTCAACGTTTCCCAGAGGACGACCCGTACTCATCTCGGTCTAGCTATGCGCGACACCGTTATTGATTGCGGTTAACTACAAACAACTTTTTCGTATCAATCAAATGGCGCCGTTGCCGGGGAAACGTGCGTAATTTTTTATTTTTACTATTTGTGTTGAATTCTTTGACGAGTCATATCATTATTAACACAAACTGCAAATTGTATATTTAACGATTATTGTGTGAATTTTTGCGAGGAAATCTGGAGTCACAAACTTGAGGAAACAGGAAACAGAGACAATTTTAGAGATCCAGAGGAGCACAGAGGGCCACAGAAAAATTTTCATCAACTGTTCTCTCCACATCGCGGCGGAACCGCGGCACATAGGGGCTTCCTGCGGCGGAAACGCGGCTGCTTAGGGGAATTAGGGCTTCAATCTTCTCTGGTATTTTCTTTCAACTCCTCCTCTCTCCTCTGAAATCCAATAAAATCTATCTTCTGCAGGATTCTTTGCAAAAAATTGCGCCGCTCAAAAATCTTTTTGCAAAAAGTTTTGTGTTTGGTTTTGTTTTGCATATTTAATACGGATTTTAAGGGGCAAAGACCAAATCAAGATTAGGTGGGGATTTCATCACCCTTCCTAAGCCCCACAAATCACAAACCTAGCATATAGAACAACCCTTCATTAATTTAAAAAATATCTAGACCAGACTCTAAGGACTGTCGAGCTCAATAGGAAAAAGACTAGTATAGGTATCGGCCGTTTATCCTAACTGACATTGCGGTGTCTAGGCTAGTGGTTTTTAATTAGGCACACTGTAGTGGTGGTTCCTTCCTACTTACCTGGCCGTACTTGTCCGTGAAGAGGCGGTTTGCGGTCCTATTTCTAGCCTTAGTTAGGAGCTGTCTAGAGACTGGACCTAGGTAACCATAGTTCTAGGGTTGTGCATTTTTTTTGTGATTTGTCTAAATCCGTCATTTTTCAAAACAAACCAATTACTTTCTCTCCTTTTTACCCCTTCCCCCTTCTTCTCTTCTTATAATGGGTGATCTAAACAGAAGAACACTTGCCGAGCTTTGCTGTCCACAACCAGATATCTCTTGTTTTCGAAATCCCTTCGGTATACCGTCCGGCTCTTCCATGTCCTTAAGAGATCATATAGAACAAGCAGGAAGAAACAGTTGGCCACCTCAGTCTAGGTCTTATCAACCATATCCTAATCCTACACCTGTTTCAGTTCATACCCAGAGTGAGGAAGCCCCTAGACGAATGTCCATTGCTGAGCACATAGCTAGGTCTAGAGGCCAAAGTTTCAACCCGGACCAATATCAACTGTCCGGAGAAGAGTTTGATATGCGGTTTGTGGCATATAAGATGTCTGTTGAAAATAGCCAACCAACCAACCCATATCAATATTCTTCTTATCATAATATTGATCCTACTCCTACCCAAGTTCCGCAACCATTCTATTCCTATCAATCCAATCCGACTTTTCCACCTACTCTAGACAGTTCTTCTAATCAGTCATTTGGGAGTTTTAATTATCCACAGGAATTTCAATCTTATATTGAAACCCCTTATCAGCCCAAGACTAGTCTGGAGCAGACATTAGAAAAATTTATGGAAATGTCGAACCAAATTATGAAGGATTTGGGTAGTAAGACAGAACTGTACCTCCAAACTGAAATCCACAACTCCAGTTTCATAGATTCATCAAGTACACCAAATAGAATGACTGATAAGTTGTGTGACTTTGTAGTGTTTGATTTACCCAACTGTGAAGGGTCCCTTTCAAGTGAAACCATACCCAACCCTTGTGATCTCTACACCTCCACTCTTGAACCAAAACTGATTGAAAACCATACTTTTGATGAGGAGTTTGAGAATTTTAACCTTCACTTGAGTGAGGTGATTGACGTTGGGGATATTTTGATTGATGAACCAGAAATTTTGGATGATTTAGTCCCACCAATTCATCAAATCCTTTCACTTCCTTGTGGTCATCATCTTGAGCCTTTAATTCTTCCCGAACCCCAAATATGTCTTGAAGTTGATGATAATGGTATACCCGAAGTTCAGACCGAAATACAGCCTCCATCTTCCACATCTGGTTCAGCAACACTCGACACACCGATTTGTTTACCCATTTCACCTTCTACTTTCTCCGGTTCTTCTTCTGTTCCTATAGTTTCAGTGAGTTTTGATGAATCACAATCCGTTAACTCAAGTTCACTAATACCAGAAATTCAACTTGATATTTTTGAAAATGAGGTAGATGAGTTTTTCGAGTCCTCTACCTCAATAATTTTTGAATCTAGTAGGATAAATTCTGGCACAAAACTCTTTGACAGAAAAATGTTCAATCACACCATTGATAAAAGTTTTGAAGAACTTTTTGCTGACGAACTTGAATTTTTAAACAATACGGATTTTGTGATTGATCAATCTCCACCTATAGAGGTTGAACCGTCACCATTCCTTCTTCCTAATCATTCACATTCATCCTCATTCTTTCTTTTCTCTAATTTCAAACCCTTTCCAAACCACCTCTTATCCCTTCCCCATTATTTCTTGACTCGATACAACACATTCTTCCACCAACCTATACGCTATACTAATAAAATCTTTGAATGGTTGGTGTTAACTTTTGGTCTTTGTAAAGTCTTACTTTGACCAAATGACTCACCCCCTCTTAAAATGCTTCGTATTGTCTAACTCATGTTTGAGGGGGGGGTATATTTTTGGCTCTTGATCATAACTTTTGTCCTCAAATTTGTGAGCCAAAAATAAGTTTGGGGGAGCATTTTCACTTTCATATATTCTTGCCCCCATTAATAGTTTCCTTCCAAGTGTAAAGGTTTTTTGTGCTTAACGGATGACATCAGTGAGGACACTGCTGTAAACAGGTTTGGGGGAGGTTTGTGCTTATTTACACATAAATTTGCATCATATTTTGCATAAGCACAACATTTCAAAAAATTTTAAAAGAAAAAATTTCTTTTATAACAAAAGAGTAGAAAGTGAAAAATTACATCCAAAAGATAGGAATAGTTTAAGAAAACCAAGAAAATTAGAAGTTTTCTTACACGAACTGGTAATAAGTAGTTATGAGCTGTTGTCCCAAGGGTTAGTAAGATGAAGGAAGTCACTAATCTGAGGATAAAAATAAGTCTAAAAAATAGTTTCTATTCTGGAAGCCAAACATTTTGAACGTTGATACCCTACTATATGCACCTACACACGTCTTGAAACTCGGGATAGTAGAGGATACCTTGAAATGCTCTTGTCTAAAAGCCAAAGTATGAAGGAAATGAAAAAAAATGAAGAAAATATAAAAATGGTGAAAAGAAAAATGAACACTGGTTTTGTATCGCCAAGGCAGCAATAAAAAAATATAGCGAGGGTGCCTCTTCACCTAGTGCCCTAAGGCCAACTGGTCTGGGAGTCACTGCTAAGCCTTAGGTGGTGCAAGACGAGGAAATATTATCACCTAATCAGCAAGCACATGAGTAATCGGTCGGTTAGTACCTCAAGAAGTATTAACGGTCGCATGAAAATGTGTAAGCAAATCTAAGTATTCATCAAATTAAAAAGTACTAAGGTAGATGGACAAGAGTATGATAGCTTGAATTGAATTCTCCGAGTGTAGGGATGTTATTTACACACACGTGGGGTATATGATCAATGTTTGGATGAAAGGTAGGAATGAAGAATAAAGACGATGTTTTATTGAGGGATGATGTGATTTCTAACATTTTTTCATGACTATTAAGATAGGGCTCATAACAACTGAAAAGCTAGTGTAGTTGGAAACTCTTCTTTTCAAGGCCTTTCGTTTATGGTTCTTATCTTTATATGTAAATTTCACCATCTCTCTTTTGTTATTGGATTTTGTGGGTGTAATCCGCTGAAAACCTTCAGGAGACAACACTCCTCCTACTAGGGACACCTAGAGGTTTAACGGCTTGTTGCACGTGCTCAGTGCAATCGTGTCTGCCTACGAAAGTGTGCTTAGTTTTCTCCTTTCTTTTTCTCCTCTTAAATAACTAGTTTGCTCGGGACGATCAAAGTTAAGTTTGGGGGTATTTGTTCAGTTGAAAATATTGCACTTTGGTATAAGTATTTTCCTTACATTTCTTAAATAATAAAAGGTGTTTATTATAAATATTAAACATATTTGGATTTATCTGCAAAATACTATTTTCCATATGTTTATATATTATAATTAATATTATGAAGGAAAATATAGGCATTTTATATTTATATAATATTTTGGTAATTGAAAATATGCATATCATATCAAATATTCTAATCACAATTCTTAAAAGATATAATATCATACAAATGGTTAGAATAATATTTCAAAATATATGCATAATATTTTATTAATTAAAAGATGCATAGCATATCAAATATTCTTAATCATGTTTGCTAAAGATTTATTACCATATAAAGTGCATAGCATATTAAATATTCTTAATCAAGTTTCTTAAAGATTTATTACCATATATAGTGATTAAGACACTCTCTCTAATTTAATAAATAAACTAACATTATTCATAGAGATATTGTGCAAGATTTAGCTCAGGTCAAGAGATCAAGATATTCAAGATGTCAGGATAAAAAATCTGCCAAAATCATAAAATCAATACTGACAGGGACTCAGAATCCAGGCATGGAAAGTTACTATATTAGGAAGTCACCATATATGGTAACTAGTTTTTCTTCTTTGAGGGCTATATAAAGGACCAAGGGCTAAAGTTAGAAGACATCAAGCCGAAGAGATCACGAAGTCCAAGACGGCTCACGCATCCAGGCTGATCATCAACTGTTCATCTACCTCCTTAGAAGAGATCGAGAAGCAAACTAGGTTTTTGTAATCATTTTCTAAGGAATCAAAGTGTACTTGATCTTGTTGATTAATAAGGTAGTTCTTTTTCTTATTCTATTTCTTCGTAGTTTAATTATGCAATTTCTCTCCATCTCTTTTTCTCCCAACATGCGCGAGTAATTCTCCGCTTGTTAGGGTTCGTAGGATTAGGGTAGGTTAATGGGTGATGAAAATAATTAAACCCTTTTTAAGTCCTATAAAGTTTAGGAACTTTATCAAAATAATCATTAACATCCTAATCGGGCGCGCTAGCAATTCCTTGCTAGTTCCGACCGCGATTAGAGATTAAATTAATGATTGTTTTGGTAAAGGCTAGATATGAACGGAGTTCCGTGTCGAGATAAGAGTTACGAGTGGGATTCCTTTTCCCTCCAGAAACCCTAATCTACACGCATCACCGTCGTTCTAGTTCTAAATCTATTAATGGATAAAAAGGGTAACTTTTAATTAATCTTCCATAACTACTAAATCCTAACGAACCCTACAAGACGTATTATTATATTATTTAAATCTCCAAAATAATCTAGATCTATATTTAACATTCTTGTTTAAAGTAGATCTAGAAACTTTTCACAAAATTCTTTATTCCTCCTCTCTTTCTCAACACATCTAAAGTAAAAATAAAAGGTTCAACGTTTCCCAGAGGACGACCCGTACTCATCTCGGTCTAGCTATGCGCGACACCGTTATTGATTGCGGTTAACTACAAACAACTTTTTCGTATCAATCAGTGCACTTGTTTCTTTTGCCTCCCTTGCCTGGACTCGAGGTTTTGCTCTTAGGTGGGTTATATTATTATTTTTGTACCACCTTGTATATTCCTTGTATCTAGTGCACTCTATCTACTGTATCTACCAGTATTGTTGTATATTGTCCTAGAGATGAGACTGTGGGATTTGTGGACTTTTTATGCTATATTTTGGGGTCGAGCTCACTTGAGTCGACATGCTGTTTTTCTCATGCTTCTTTATGATCATTTCGCATGTTGTTGTTTTATATTCCGTGGGATTTGTGACCGCCTTGTGGCGAAGAGCTAGCTCCCGCTTGGGGATGCCTTATTTGTTGGATTCATATATATTCTTGTTGTACCCATTTTTGGTGCCAGTATTTACAAAGGAGACTCTGCCGAAATTTTCAGAAAAAATTGTATTGTTTTTAAAAAGGTTTTTGTATGACTTATTTGATAAACTCGCTTTCAATGGATTGGTTTTCCTTCATTCTTTTGCTTATTTGGTTTTGGTTTCTGGGCTTTGGCTTACTTATTTTACGGACATCTTGAGACGTTTCGTAACTTAAGTGCCAGTCACGTTCCGTACCCTGCGGATCGTGACAAAGTTGGTATCGGAGCGATAGGTTTTACCTTTTTGAGTGTAGGATGACCCTTGGTAGATGGAGTAAGTGACTTAAGTAGGGTAACGTAGCGTATGTATGTCCGCGGCATACTTGCGATACGGTACTCCGCCTAAGTGAGTTTAGGATATACTTGCTTGAAAATTCCTTCTTCAATTCCGTGTATCCTATGATCCTATTGCACTGTTCTTATTATCCGTTTTCCTATAACAGCCACTATGCCGCCGAAGGCTACGAGGGCACAGAGGGCTGCCGCCCGAGACGAGATTCGAGCTGGCTCGTCCGAGACTAGGACTGAGCAGGGTGGTATGCCTACGCCGCAGGGACAGACCGATCCACCTTCCCCAGGCCGTATGGATAGGCTCGAGACTGGTATGGAGGAGTTGCGACAGATGATGGGGGCATGCAGGAGCTACGTCAGATGGTAGGATCCCTAGTTGCAGCCAGTCGTACACCGAGGCCGGATGACGTACCTACTACATCACAGACGACCATGATACCTGCTCCTACTACTACCACTGTGGCCATCCCGGTTTCACTACAGGATTTCATGAGGCTGAGACCTCCAGTATTCACCGGCACCGAGGCAGCGGAGGACCCACAGACGTTCCTTGACTGTTTAGCCAGGATCTGCCGTTCGCTGAGATGTTCGGATGATCGATGGGTAGAGCTTGCGAGTTTCCGACTAGAGGGTCTCGCGCAGACATGGTGGGAGTCAGTCTTGAGGGGTCGAGCTGCAGGTCTACCGCCTATGACGTGGGCCGAGTTTACAGCAGTCTTTCTAGCTCGTTTCCTCCCAGAGAGCGTTCGTGACGCCAGAGCTCGTAACTTCGAGGCCTTAGTCAAGACACCTGGGATGACGGTGTCTGACTATGACATCCAGTTTACACAGTTATCCCGATATGCTCAGTATTTGGTGGATACCGAAGAGAAGATGGTGAAGAGGTTCGTACAGGGACTTGATGCCCAGCTATATCTTGCCATTGGCGCCCAGCACTACGACACTTATTCAACTGCTATGGATACGGCATTACGGATGGAGGCACGCATATCACAGACTTCGGCCGTTTCTGGGCCGAAGAGGATTCGCACCGATGTACCGTCTCAGAGGCAGCGCGCCAGATTCTTTCCGAGAGATAGGCCTGGCAGAGGATTTGGACGGGGACAGTTATATGGTTCTTATCCCCAGGGGCAGCAGCCGTCGCCAGGGTGTTTTGGGTGCGGGAGTCCGCACCATCTTGTCAGAGACTGTCCGGCGAGACGACAGGGAGCAGCGACAGTTCCGCTTGTGACCCTACCACCATCACCACCCCCTCCTCAGAGAGCCCTACGTCCTACCACCGGCGATGCTCCACGCCAGTTAGGTGCACCCAGAGGCCGTGGACGCGGCGGTCCTGTTCAGAGAGGACGAGGAGGCAGAGGCCGAGGTCGAGATCAGCCCGCTATCGGTGGAGGACAGGCCCGAGTATTTGCTTTGACACCGCTGGATGCGCAGGCATCCAATGCCGTTGTGACAGGTACCTTGCCAGTTTGTTCTTTCGACGCACGGGTATTATTCAACCAAGGTTCCACACATTCGTACGTATCTACACACTTTGCACCGATGTTGGGCCGTGAGTCGTCATCGTTAGATCATCCGCTTGTTGTTAGTACTCCGGTAGGCGAGGCGTTTGTCGCTCGTTTTGTATTTCGTTTGTGTTCCGTCCGTATCGGGGAGAGGGATTCATCGGTTGATTTGATTCTCCTCGATATGTTTGACTTTGATGTGCTTCTGGGCATGGATTGGCTAGCTACTTGTTATGCTTCGGTGGACTGCTGTGAGAAGGCAGTCATATTTAGCTTTCCGGGAGAGCCAGTCCTTGTTATTCAGGGAGACCGCAGCGTCACCCTTCCCAGCTTGATTTCGTCTCTTCGCGCTGGTCAGCTCTTGCGGAAGGGATGTCAGGGATTCTTAGCGTATATTTGTGATACTTGAGCTGCGGAGGTTCCGTTGGACCGGGTCCCGGTTGTTTGTGAGTTCCCTGATGTTTTCGCTGATGAGCTACCTGGGCTACCGCATGAGCGCGATGTTGAGTTCTGCATTGATTTGATTCCCGGCTCGGGGCCTATTTCAATACCGCCTTATCGGATGGCCCCGGCAGAGCTTCGAGAGCTGAAGGATCAGTTGCAGGAATTGTTAGATAAGGGGCTTATTCGACCTAGTGTTTCCTCGTGGGGTACTCCGGTCCTGTTTGTCAAGAAGAAGGATGGAAGTTTGCGCTTATGCATCGACTACCGCCAGCTGAACAAAGTTACCGTTCGGAACAGATATCCGTTGCCACGCATTGATGATTTGTTCGACCAGCTTCAGGGTGTGGGGTATTTTTCGAGGATCGACTTACGATCAGGATACCACCAGCTGCGAGTCCGACAGGAGGATATACCGAAGACAGCCTTCCGTACACGCTATGGCCACTACGAGTTTTTGGTGATGTCGTTCGGACTCACCAACGCCCCAGCAGCATTCATGGATTTGATGAACCGTACATTCAGGCCGTATCTTGACTTGTTCATCATCGTGTTTATTGACGATATCTTGGTGTACTCCCGGAGCAGAGAGGAGCACGAGCAGCACTTGCAGATTACGTTACAGACTCTGAGGGAGCACCAGTTGTTCGCAAAGTTCTCCAAGTGTGCTTTCTGGCTGGACAGCGTCGGATTCTTGGGTCACGTGGTTACGAGAGACGGCATATGTGTGGACCCGAAGAAGTTTGAGGCTGTTCAGCAGTGGCCCCGACCTACATCGGTTACTGAGATCCGTAGTTTTCTAGGCCTGGCAGGCTACTACAGGCGTTTTGTTCAGGACTTCTCCCGTATAGCAGCACCTTTGACCGGTTTGACCCGGAAGGGAGTTCCTTTCGTTTGGACAGAGGAGTGCGAGCGCAGTTTTCAGCAGCTACGGACTTGTTTGACTACGGCGCCGGTATTATCTTTACCTTCGGGATCTGGCGGATTTATGGTCTACTGTGATGCTTCACGAGTGGGGTTAGGATGCGTATTGATGCAGCATGGCCGGGTGATCGCTTATACTTCTCGGCAGTTGAAGAAGCATGAACAGAACTACCCCACTCATGATTTGGAGATGGCTGCAGTGGTCTTTGCATTGAAGATTTGGCGACATTACCTATGTGGCGAGTCGTGCCAAATATTCACAGACCACAAGAGCTTAAAATACATATTTCAGCAGTGAGACCTGAACCTCGGACAGCGTCGTTGGATGGAGTTGGTGAAAGACTACGACTGCGAGATCTTATATCACCCAGGCAAGGCGAATGTGGCGGCAGATGTGTTGAGTAGGAGGCCCGGGGGTAGTCTATCCTTTTTGCGCGCAGTGCAGAGGCAGTCGTTAGCAGATTGGCAGATGTTATGCGGCAGCTGAGTTGAGTTCGAGTTCACTCAGACAGGGGGACAGCTCGCGCATGTTCGTGCACGCCCACAGTTGCTTGACCGTATATATGAGGCACAGCACAGTGACGACCGTTGCTCAGAGATCATGGCACAGATGGGACAGGGCAGATTTTCCGAGTTCGTGATTGACGATCAGGGGATTTTACGCTATGGATCTAGACTGTGCGTACCAGATGCTGATGGATTGCGGCGCGGCATTCTTGAGGAGGCACACCGATCAGTGTATAGTGTCCACCCCGGTTCCACCAAGATGTACCATGATATGAGAGAGACCTACTGGTGGGACGGGATGAAGAGGGACATTGCGGAGTTTGTATCGAGATGCCTGACTTGTCAGCAAGTTAAGGCCGAGCACCAGAGGCCCGCAGGAGAGCTACAGCCGTTACCCATTCCGGAGTGGAAATGGGAGCAGATTTCGATGGATTTCGTTGTGGGTCTACCCAGGACCAGTCGAGGGTACGACTCCATCTGGGTGATCGTAGATCGATTGACGAAAGCGGCTCACTTCCTGCCAGTGAAGACGACTTTCAGCTTCGCTCAGTATGCCCAGCTTTACATCGACGAGATCGTGCGGTTGCATAGCGTACCGACTTGTATCGTGTCAGATCGAGGCACCCAGTTCACCAGCCGACTTTGGCAGAGACTTCAGGAGGCTTTGGGCACTCGTTTAAGCTTCAGCACAGCGTTTCATCCGCAGACCGACGGCCAGTCAGAGCGGACTATTCAGACTCTCGAGGACATGCTCAGAGCGTGCGTTTTAGACTTCGGCGGTAGCTGGGATCGTCATTTACCGTTAGTGGAGTTCTCCTACAACAACAGCTTCCAGGATACTATTCAGATGGCACCTTTCGAGGCATTGTATGGGAGGAGATGCAGATCGCCAGTCTGTTGGACCGAGCTCAGCGAGAGCAGCATTTTGGGGCCGCAGCTTGTTGAGGAGACGACAGCGAAGATACAGTTGATCTGAGACCGGATGAGAGCGGCTCAGAGCAGGCAGAAATCGTATGCAGACAGGCGCCGTCGCAGACTAGAGTTCGCAGTTGGCGATCATGTTTTTCTGAGGGTCTCTCCGATGAAGGGCGTGATGCGATTTGGGCGAAAAGGAAAGCTTAGTCCCAGAATTGTGGGTCCCTTCGAAATCCTCGAGCGTGTCGGCGCTGTTGCATATCGTTTGGCTCTTCCACCCAGCTTTCCTGATGTTCACCCCGTCTTCCATGTTTCGATGCTCCGCAAGTACCTTCACGACCCTTCGCATGCGATTCAGCACCCGACAGTCCAGCTAGAGCACGACCTTTCTTTTGCAGAGCAGCCGGTGGCCATCCTGGATCGGCAGGTGAAGAAGTTGAGATCGAAAGTTATACCGACCGTCAAGGTCCTTTGGCGTGGCCCGAGCAGCGAGGAGGTTACCTGGGAGACCGAGGGCGAGATGAGGAAGAAATATCCCCATCTCTTTGAAGGTACGCGTAGTTATATTTTTAAATTCGGGGACCGAATTTCTTTAAGGGGGGAAGATTGTAACGCCTTGAAAAGTCGTTTTGGTGTTTTCCTGAAAATCGGTGAAAATTCGGTATTTTTCCGTAAACCATCTTTTTGTTATTTTGCAGTTTAGGACTAATTATACCTAATTTGGATAGGTAATTGCTTTTTCTTAGTAGCAAATGAGTTACTTATGAAATTCAGGTCGTTTAAAAATTTTCCCTAATTTTTTCAATTTTTAATATTATTTTAAGCCGGAAAGAAAATACATTAAATTAGCGATAAATACAAATTCAAATGGGCTAAATTTAAGCTTTAAAATCATGTTAATTAAAATCTAGTTGTAACATAAATTTTTAGTAATTTATTTTAAGTTTTAACTAATTTTTATTATGGAAAACGAAATTTATTGAATTTTAAGCTAAAACTTGCAATTTTGGACTTGTAGGGGGTCTTTCTGCATAGAATTTTTTGTGTAAAACCCCTCTCACTCTTCCCTCACCCCTAGGCTGGCCCCAACTCAGTAGCAAGCCCACAAAATTTTTCCCCATCTCATTTGAACAAAATGATATGATAAGGGCTTTAATATATTAAATTGGGTATGGGTTTTGTTGTTTGACTTGGTCTTTTGACTTTGAAACTTCTCTACACTTTTCCCCAACTCCCCCACACCTCTCCCCACTCCTTCCTCAGCTCAGAAATCCTGCACCAACAGCCCGAAATATTTTCCCCATTTCTTCTTCTCTTTTCCTTCATTTTCATCTCAAAAATTCAACAAAATCCACAATTTCCTTCACAAATTCAACACAAAACCATATTCCATCTCTTCTCCAACCTAATTTGGTTCAAATATTGGAAAGATGGCATCTTGGGAGGCTTTAGCAACATAGGGTTTGGGTTTGTGAGGTATAATTTCAATCTTTGGTTAAATTGTAGTTTAAAGTGTGCTAATTAGAACTTTGAAAATTGTTTTAGTGTTAATTTTAGTGCTATTTGCATACTAGTTTTTTTAAAGTTTGTGGTTTGAAATTAATTTAGGGTTTAGAACACCATTAAGAGATTAATTAAGCTATTTTGTTACTTAGTTATTTTGTTAGCTTAATCTAAGTGGTTAACTTGCTAATTGGGCCAAAAATCTAGTGTTAATTTAGTGTTAGTTTCTAATCTAGTTTTTAAAGGTTTATGGTTAGAGTTAAACTAGGGTTTTTAGAAACCATTATTTAGTTAATTAAAGCTAATTAGCTATCTAGTTGTTTACTTAACCAATCTATAAGGTTACTTTGCTTAAGTGGCTTGATGTTATGCTAATCTATGTTAAACTTGTGTGAAATTTTCATTAAGATTGCTATTTACCAAATTCAAGAAAGGGTTGTGTTTGGATATTGGGTTTTGTAGCATGGTAAATGAGTTAAAATTTGTGTTATTGTAGCTAACTAGTTGTGTGGTTGGATGGTTGTGTTGGACTGTGATAACTTTGTCGCTAATTGTCAATGTTTGCACCAAATTGCAAATTCTAGCTTACCAGTTTTTATTAAAATATTGTGATGAATTATTTGCGATGTCTTGATGACATTTTTAGTGTATCCTATGACTTTTAGGATGTGTGAGTGCGGATTTTTGAGTGTTCGGGTTTTAGTTTTTCCGGGCGACCAAATCGACGATTCTAGTTAGTTTTGCGATTTTCGCGTGTGTTCCGCGCACTTTGTGCACGTTCTACCTAGCTTGTGAACTATGGTATTTTCGTTAGGGAATTGCGTCGTTCTTGATATGTAAGCTTATGTTTGGTATTGATGTAATTCCAGGTTCGGTCGCGGAGACGTCAGACGCGGCACGTAAGGGGAAAGCGGTGATTGGACGTGACTAGCTAGGGATTCCGGTGAGTAGATGTAACATCTACGGGGGACTATCGTTGGATGGTGCAAGTCGCCCGATAGTTTTAGTAGCTTAAAAGATTCTTAGTAATGTTAGTAATTAGGGGTGTAATACTTGTATGATTATTTGCTACATTCATGCCTTATATTGACATACATATGCGAAACCATTTTATAGGACACCTGCACCATTGCCAGGGTTTTTATATGCAGCACGAGCACTATTCATGCTTACACACACACCCTGGTAATTGCCATGCCACCACACTAGATAACCTTTAAATTGAAACCTTTTACTATAATTGATACTTAAACTCGCGCTATTGCTTTAATTCCTTAAAATGAAATCGTAGGATTGCTATTCATGTGCATGTGCTTCATCATATTATTTGTTCATGCCTAATCTATTAATCACACAACGCAACTTGATTATTGATACCATATGCATTCATTATCATTGACATATGCACTTATGAGGATTTCTTGAGATTTTATGATATTTCTGGATTTCGGGGGAAAGCCGCAAAATTTCTAAACTTATTATATTTTTAAAATATATAAATTGCGGTTTTCTAGTGATGCAAGTGTTGTCCACCATGAGTTTGCTGTGGTTTTCGAGATCCGTGTCGAGGAGTGGAGGAACCGTCACGGGTACATGGTGGGCCCGGTAAGGTACCCCGGGGCAAGAGGAATGTGGTGTTGACGTTGAGCCTGGCAGGGGACGGATTACCAACAGGTGACTGTTTGGGACGGCGGATATCCAGAGGATACCGACCGTGGCCGCGAGATGATGAGATATTGATATTTGAGATGGGTCAGCCGGACGGCAGAGGCCAGAGATACATTGATATGAGATTTGAGACAGTTTTGAGGTGTCGATACAGGACACAGATTCTTGTTGATTCTATTAGTATTGTGCTGGTATTTCAAAAGAGATTCCTAAAGGAAAAACATGATTCTTATACTTACACATTCAGATCATGAGTTGATTCGCATTGCATTCATACCTGCTAGTATATTCATATTGCATACATATCTGCTATTATGTCCTGCCTTACCTGTATTTTAGATGCTAGGATGGTTATGTGCATGCATTCGATAGCCTGTGTAGATGTTATTTATTACTCACGAGTTGGCAACTCACCCCCGTTGTGCCACAGCCTTTTTCAGGTCCGCTCCATCAGTACAGTAGCGGCGGGTGCACTTGTTTCTTTTGCCTCCCTTGCCTGGACTCGAGGTTTTGCTCTTAGGTGGGTTATATTATTATTTTTGTACCACCTTGTATATTCCTTGTATCTAGTGCACTCCATCTACTGTATCTACCAGTATTGTTGTATATTGACCTAGAGATGAGACTGTGGGATTTGTTGACTTTTTATGCTGTATTTTGGGGTCGAGCTCACTTGAGTCGACATGCTATTTTTCTCATGCTTCTTTATGATCATTTCGCATGTTGTTGTTTTATATTCCGTGGGATTTATGACCGCCTTGTGGCGAAGAGGTAGCTCCCGCTTGGGGATGCCTTATTTGTTGGATTCATATATATTCTTGTTGTACCCATTTTGGGGGCCAGTATTTACAAAGGAGACTCTGCCGAAATTTTCGGAAAAAATTGTATTGTTTTTAAAAAGGTTTTTATATGACTTATTTGATAAACTAGCTTTCAATGGATTGGTTTTCCTTCATTCTTTTGCTTATTTGGTTTTGGTTTCTGGGCTTTGGCTTCCTTATTTTACGGACGTCTTGAGACGTTTCATAACTTAAGTGCCAGTCACGTTCCGTACCCTGCGGGTCGTGACAGCATACTATCATCTCGAGCAAGACTGTCATAACGGTATAGGTCCTGCCCCAATCATTGCAATCATGTACCTGCGATCCAATAATTGACTTTGAGGACACTATCTCCAACAATCTCCCACTTGCACTTAAGGCTAATTATTGCGATGTCACATACTCACAGCCCGTGTGATACCGAACATCCAACTCCTCTACTAATCAGTTTCACAAAGCTAGTTTGTAAAACACTTGTGTTCGAGAAATAGCCTTAGTGAGTGGATCCGCCCTGAAGTTTCTTTCTATATCTCTCTAAATCTCAAATTCGCGGAGAAAGCCATCTCCCAAATTGAGTAATACCTGCCTTTGAATATTTCTGGATATCTGAAGGGACCTGGTTCATAAATGAACTCCAAATCCAAACTTCTTAGACTTTATTGATAACTGAATCTAATCAGTTTCCAGCACCATGCCTCTCACAGTATCCTCTTGGACCACCTGTCCATAATACTGTCCCTCGACTAGGGAAAACTATAACACTGACAATCACTCTGTCATCCATGTCACCTTTGAAGCCTGGAATGATAACCGTCTCCCGAAGGAGGCTGCCGTCATCAAATCCGTAGAACATACCCTTATGTTCTAAAACTGCTTCCTTATGTTTCTCCAGGATTGGATTAATATAAACTTATCGCATCTAGTACAAAAACAACATTTGGTGTGGTACTTGACATCTCATGATTGACTCAATTGCCTAAGCAAGTGATCTGCCAATCATGCACATCCCTCTCTCCTTTAGTCTCTAAGACACCTTTAGAGAGGGTGACTCCATCACCTGCAGCTACACCACCATGCCAAGAGTCATCTGTTCTAAAATACTATTAGAATATTGTCAAAGTACCCATATTAGGAAACTACCCAAATCTAGATCTAAAACCATATATCTAGTAACCAGAATGTCAGATATTATATCCATATCCTTTGTGGAGAAACAACTGTGTGACTACCACAGTACAACCGATCGTAGTATAGGAATTTTACTTCCTACTCTGTGTATGTCATCCAAATACCAGGACATCATACCCTACTACCTTCTTACCAGATCCATCCCCTATTCTGATGAATTAATACCCATGACTGTCACATCAAAAATAGATAATCTTATCTCCGCTATATCTGCTCAAGCCTATAAATAGGCATAAGCTACTTGCCCACTATGCTTCCGCTGCTCCCACTGACCACAACAACCCTCTCGCAGAATAATATATACGTACACTTCTAAAGTTAGTTTAGAACGACGCTATACTTATCCTCCTGCCGGGACTCATAGTCTGGAACAACAGTAGTGTCATGTCTGGGTAAACAAGAACCTCCCTGTCACCGTCCTTGAGGCTACCTGAGTACCTCTCGGGTGTCTGAGGTTACCCACCATATCTGCGGAGTGGCTATTGGAATGTCAAACCTGATTGAATATATAGGTCCTATTAAATTTTCCGTAATCGTTGGCTGTTCTGGAATCACTTCCAGTTCTACCATACTCCCACTACTGTTTTCTGAAAAATTCCATTTTAATAAAACTGTGGCGAGTCAAGAACAATATCACTATTGATCTTCCAGATGGTAGAAAATTAACCCTCGACCAAGCCCGGGTCAACCCACAAACTGCCATTACAGAAACGTATCCTGAGTTATTCAGAGTCTGGTTTTAAGCATAAACCAGACAACTCCTCGTACCTTAACATCATTAAGATATGAACCATTCTATATACAATATAGAAATGGAAGGACTAATTTAATCGAAACCAGATTCAAATCATGCAGCTGTCTCCAGTGCATATCAACTTAATGGAAAGTGGCTACTCAGCATTACTCAACTTAGGAATCCATCCAATTATGAGTAACCCGAAAGAGAAACAAGTTTCTCAAAACCATTAGTATCATCTGAATACCAATCACAAGAATCTACATCTTCAATCTCTTTGAAGAATCCCGATACTTGCGATACTTGGTTCTCTACTTTATTCTTATACTCATAACTTCTCAAAACTTAGACATTGTATTTCAATGAAACACTTGTCTAAAACCTAGAGAAGTTACAAGTAAACAGAACATAGTACGAGGACCTGCCCCTTTGTCCTGACGGACACTGGACAACATACAATACTCTGTATAAGTCTGCTGAGTTGAATAACTCAAAACCTGTGTATCGTAGGTTGAAAACTGTACCCAAGCGATTTCCTCAAATATCACCAATTACAACTAATTCCGATATAATGAGGATGATCACCTAATTCCCAATAACCTACTCTCACTCATCATCTGTAAAAACCATACATATATGAGAATGAAACCTGGTAAATATATACCCTGGAGTAAGTATCTAATCAGGAAAACAGTTTTCTTTTAACAATGCGCAGTGAAACTGAAACAATATAATGTCTCGTAGGGGTATCCTGGTATTCCCAGTAATGCCTCTTCCATAATCCCATTCATGACTGTAACTGTATATTTCTTTGCCATCTCTCCAAATCCCTATATTTGTCTTTATTCATTATCTTCTGTACACCATCGTTAGGCTAAATGGTTTTCTTCCTTCCCTACCGTTCGTCACTAGCCTGTGGTTTGGAAGAAGACTATCTAGTAAGCATAATAGGTGTACTCTCCTAATCCTAAGAGTACTCGCAACTTGAGAGAAGGTGATGATAAAAGACTACTGAATAATACCTTATTCTATTTCTCTCGAACTGGGGAAAAAGCAAAGGTGAAATAGGAGTGGCGATGAAGTACGCGGTTTGGTCGTGAATGATAACAGTCATAATTTACTTTGCCCTCTTTCTGATCCCTTTATTTTGTCTTTAGTCATTACCTTCTGTACACCCTACTTAGGCTAATTGGTTTTCTTCATTCCCTACCTTTCGGCACCTGCCTATGGTTTGGAATAAGACTATCCAATAAGCGTAATAGGTGTACTCTCCTAAACTAAGGAGACCTCGCAACCTGAGAGAATGTGATAATAAAAGACAACTGAATAAACCAATTCTATTTCTCCTGAACCTGGATCCATCCTCGAAAAAGTCCCTTCGAGTTCGTATATAACCATACGATGGATCTATCCAATGGAAGTTGATGTCCGTAATAATACGGGGTGTTCTGAGAAATACAAAGGGTAAAAGAAGGAGCGGCAATGACTTATGCAACTATAGACAATCCAAAAGCCAGTATTTTAAGAAGCTTCGGTCAACTTGGTCACTGAGTCATAGTCTAGGGTCGGTCAAAGGTCGCTGCCAAAAGGAGAGAGAGAAAAAAAACACTCTGCGTGCACTCTAACCTAGATCAGAATGGTTATTATTTTATCTAATCTGGAAACCTCCCACTGTAATCTCAAATTCTCCTCAAAACCTGAAAGAAGAATTAGTCGGTGATCACCCGAAGAGTAAACCAACTCATCAGTGAGAATCGGGATCCAACTATCATCGCATGATAACTTGATGGAAGACACTCAAGTTATCACACTCCAGAAGGTATGTGCATGCCTGGCAAGTTTCTAGTATGTTTGAAACTCCCGATGTGATATTTGCCCCATGCTCTTATAACCATGACTAAGGGCCAAAATGTCATAAGTTACATGCCAAGTTCTACCCGTCACTATCCAGGTCAATTTGAACCCACCCGTACATACTCTTGACTAAGGGCCAAGTATAGTAATATGACTGTCCCAAACCAACGCATCTATCTATGCAACATGTGAATACCCAGCAGCTACCAAACACTATGCCTTGACTAAGGGCCAAAATACATAGCTTGAATACTACTGACCATTCATATGAAATGACAGAGGGCTACGTCTGGTTTTTGGCAAAAAAAACCTTTAACGTAATGAACTCGATCTCGTTGAAGGAACCTGATAGCTTTTATAAAAATATAGTGACGAAAACCATTGCTAAAGAGGTCACTCTCGTTGAAGGGATCTCGGCTCTTTCCTCGTGGAATGAGGTGCAGGATATTCCAACTGAATACCGCGATGCAAAGCAACTTGTAATCGACTATATGAAGTTATTACCCCGACGTAAACTTCTGCCCAAGAGGTCTCTCCTGATGAAGGGATATCAGCCCTTGCCTCGTCGAATGAGGTGCAGGATATTCCAACTGAATATCACTATGCAAAACAAAAGAAACGTCTTTATAATAACACTTTTTAAAATTCGTTCCAACAACATCAAATATAGGTTTGTTTTATCCTTGCATTGATAAGAATCAATGCAGTCCCATCAATCAATCACACCAGAAAAGAACGAAAATAAAATGTACGTATATGCCATCCGCATTCGTCACTGGGTCCCGTCATCACCCGTTAGGTTACTTAACTAACGACAGAGCGGGGGCTGGACTAACGCGGGTGTAAAACATATACAACATCTAATAGTATATATACCAATATATAGTAATCGCTCCAGGCGTGATAATACGCAACATTACAGAAAAGTAATAAGCATCACATAACAATACAGATAATCTGGAATCCCCGAGTTTCACAGAGCCGCTGCTGAAACCAGACGTTCCCCTGGTCGTGTGGATAGCCTGTGCAATGAAACCTAGACCTCTACGGTTGCGGCAAGTTACCCGCCAAAACCTGAAGCGAGGCAGTCCCCCACAACATAGTGAATAGAACACCCGGCACTTCACGGAATCCGGTAAATTGTGCACCCCTCCTTGGGTCAACCTGTACCCTTTGCGAGTGCGGCGAATAGTCTGCCAATTCTAGAGTGAGGACCCTTTGCCTCTCAAAGCCATGAGATACGGACCCGTTGCCCTCCAGAACCCGGCTATCCGTGCACTCATTCGCGGGATAAACCTAGTACAGAAATAAAAATTTGTATAACGGGTACATCGACCTCAACCCGGTCGTGCCCCAAAAGAATATTATACAACATGCAGTGACGGCTGTCCACATGTTTGACGCTCGCCATGCAATATCAAATGTATAAATAAATCCAAACTGCACTACCATTGCACACTGCTATCCACCACGACAAATCCGCAACAATACAGCACAACACAGAATATCAACGCGAATGTCACGTTCGCAAACCCGTCTAAAAGAACTATAGCAATCAGACGCGGTTTACCGATCAAATGAAATTTCCGGTCAGAGATATAATTTAAATACTGCATACTAACAAATTTAAAATTTCGATCGACCAAATTTCTCGAAGTGGGCCCCACGTACACCTGCTGTACAGTAACAAAATCTGGGTCCAAAAGAACTATTCCAAAACTCACAATTTCCACAAAGAAGCTCTCTGGAAAAGGTTGGTGCAGTATTCCCATTAAAGCGCCACGGATCCGCGGTGGGCTTATTGGATCACGTGCCCAAATTTTTTCCAGTGCGCTTATAAAACCCTGCACGCTTTTCTGTAATATGTAAAACTATTTTTAGGCCCTTCAAAAAATCGAAAATATTTGTGTGCAGAAAATTCCGATTTCGGAAATTCTGTTCGATCGATCTTTTAAACGCGTTAGCATAAGTTAGTATAGCTTAATGGTGAGGCTCTGATACCACGGTAAGTCCACGGTAGCGCCCCGGCCGTCTAACAGACGCCAAATGCGGAACAGAAACTTTTTACAACTGGCGCTATCGCGTACTATAACCCGGATCTGCCATTAAAGCTAAACTAACAAAATACAAAGTGGGTAGAAATGTTATACCGAACAATCCGAGTGCTTCAGTCTTCAACCATCATCCCATGCTTTGTTGCGACTGCTCCGATCTCCTGAATCTCCAGTCTTCTCGTCCAGGGGGTACCACGTCGACGGATTTTTAAACGGGCTCCCGCCACTGAACCGAGGCAACTCAGTCGTCAAGTTTGCTAAAAGAGACGACCAAGATGAAGTAGAGAATGAGTTGAACACTTTGTCTCGTTACGTCTAAGGCGATGGACGAACGGTTAATGAAGTTGCCTTTTGGATTGGGTGGAAATTTGAAATGAGTATATGTAATTTCCATGAAGCCAAAACCCTAATCTTTTGCAAATGAACCACACCTTCATCATAGAAGAGGGGCCGGCCACTTATAGGTGAGGGAGATGTGAGTGTAGGAAGGGGAAGGTAACCACAACCATTAATGAAGAGAATGAGTCACTATGACACCTAGTATGAACTCATTGAATGAACTAATGATTCATAACACATAGTCATCAACTCATAAATGGTCCATTAATGCACTAAGCTACCTCACCATCCTAGTCACCATCTAGAATCTTCCACACTCATCTCAAGAAAAGATAAATCCGCATTTAACCGAATGTTAAATACGGCCGATAGAAAACTGGTAACTGGCAACTTCCAAAAGCGATCCTGAAACGAATCTCGGGATAACCCCGTAACAGTATAAACATACCCGCATTTATATTACGACCGAATACAAATGCATCTGAGACAAAGATATTATATCTACACGGTATAATACTTGGATCCCGCTTAAATCAAAGCCGACCAGTATTATCTGCCCGAAAAATGACACGTGCGAAAACGCACGTGCATTTTCCGAACCCCAACATATAACCATACGGCCTCTACAACGTTTCGCCCGAACTTGGGAATGTGTCTGTGGAGGACTCTAATGACTCATCAACACACTGGCACTGGGTATAACCTCTGGCACGTCAAAGGTATAAGCTGTACGTAACGGTTTGCCTATGTATTGATTGGAAAGGAAACTAATGAGCGAACTCATCCATAAACCCTACTGAGTCTAACAGTGACAATATACATACAGTCCGGTCCGTTGGTCTATGAGTATCGCATATCTGCATAGGGGCTGGTAACGTCAGACCCCCAATAGCAGTATAAGTCGTGACAGAGAGTGGCACAGAACACCCTGAGATACTACTGGAGTATTTACCAGTAAATCTCCTGCCTCGGCCGAGGGCTTTGTGTAATAGCTCTCCTAGACACAGCGCGATCTCACCCCCAATACCGGGGGAGACGAATCCCCTGCCGATCCGCTCACTTGCCTCCAATGTGGCTCGGGACTGTACCCAACTAAAACCTGTTTGCACAACTCCTTTGAACGTGGTAGGGTAGTAATCTAAGCACAGTGGGAACTCACACGAGATAAATGACGACCTCAGGTCGATGAACTAACCTATACACATGTCACAAGGAAACTGCTATCTGACAATATGTATAATACCAACTAGCATGTTCCCGGCGAGTCCTGTCCGGTGTACTCATAACCTAATGAGCACCTGTATACATCTTAGGTGATCCAACTGACACCAGTGGCTTGTGAGACCGGCCACCGCCCCTCGTCGGGGTCTCGACTGTATACACTAGTCTACTCTGGAGTATCGATGCCCCCGTCTCAAAACTCCCACGACTAGGGACACTTTAAGGATGTGCTTACAGACCCCAGCTCCCACGTATATGATCGCCATCATACTGCTGGTAGTCAAGCAAGAATCATACGGGCTCTATCATCATGCAATAGTGAACTAAAACATGTATACGATGATAAAGACAAACCAGATAGCATACTATCATCTCGAGCAAGACTGTCATATCGGTATAGGTCCTGCCTCTATCATTGCAATCACGTACCTGCGATCCAATAATTGACTTTGAGGGCACTATCTCCAACAGCCTCGTGGTGTCTTAATTTGGTCTGGTATTGTTTGGTTGTCTCAGAATTCCCCCGGGACATTCCAGATTCCTTGCACCCACTATATCGTCACAAAAACGACAAGAAAGTTTCCAAATTCTGTATTTTGGGTTAAGTTACTTGTTTGGTCCAGGTTTCACTCTTTAAGGTGGTTTAAGGTCACCAATAAGGCTCATTAGCACAACCACCACTCAAGAAAACCCTATCCCTTTCTAAGAATTTTCAAAGTTCACTAAAACGCATCAAAACACTTCTAAACTTGAATAGATGATAAAGTAATTTGAATACAATCCAAATGGTGCAGAAATTACTTCATTTGGCAACTCAAGAATTTTCTTGAGTTGCCCCAAGTCTTGAAAATCAAGTTTTCCTTCGTCCAAAGTGATTGTAAGAAGCTTGTGCATGTTTTTTGTGAAGAGGGAATGATGTTTTTGTGTGTTTTTCATGGTGTTTTGAGGGTTCTAGTGGAGGAAGGAGATGGGGCAGCAGCCATGAGAGGAGGGAGAGGAGAGATGATGAATGATTATAATGGCGCTTGGTCAAAGTTAACCCCTCACCCACTCCCACTCTCTCTTTTGCCCATCCTTCAATATCTTATTCATTTCATTTGTTTTCTTTTCTTTTTGCAATAGGAAACCCAAAATAAAAACCATACACACAAGAATCATGTAGGAAAAATGTAACAACTGTGAAAATGATATGGTGCATGTCATGTGCACAAAAACCGGATTAATGCAAAATTAGCTATATTTAATCGCGGTTAACATTAAAAGTGAATATAATTAATAATGAAAGTTTGTAATTTGCATAAATCACATAAAACACTCTCATTTCAGTAATTTCTATAATTTTCCAAATTTTTCCTAATTTATCGGTATTTAATTATACCGCCTAATTAAAATATTCAATATATTTACTATTTAATTATAAAAATTCCCAAAAATAACATTTTTTTCTGAAATGTTAATCTTCCCCTCATAAAGAAATTTGGTCCCCGAATTTAAATTTTAAACCCCTCAATTCCTAAAACATTTCACTACAAGTTCATGTCCTCGGGGCTCCGAAACCACGAAAGATATAAAAACACTGCAACGCATCACGTGCGCCTGAAAAACAAGTACCAAACTCAAAATCGAACTCCGTCAAGTGTCACGGAAATCAAGGATTCGCATGCATATCATTGGAGTTACAAGGGAGATACAGACCTCGAAATCCAATACCGAAACCCAATATACACTAGTTAAATACTATAATATGTATATAGTACGCATCCTTGAAAAAAATCTCCAAAAATGGAATAGACACATGCAAAAACCTTTTCTAAATCTCTGTGTGATGCGTAACTCACGGCATAAGTGATGGACGCTCATTTATAAAGTAATAAATATATGTTCATATAAGTTTTGCTCAAATATACGTTCCGGCCTTTTTGAAATATTCCAACAAGATTTTCCTTTATAAACGTTTGTGTCGCTCATGGACACGTAGGAAGTAGCGAGGCTATAGCTCCATTTTGAAAACCTCTTGGTAACTTTTTAATGCATGCAAAAAACTCAGGTACTGTCCTCAGATCAGTCATGTTTAGCTACTACACAATATAGTGCACAAAACGAATACCAAGTGCTCAAAAGCAAAATCAGACTCAAAAGGCGTATCCAACAATCACGTGCGTCCGGTGCGCATGGAAATAAAATACAAACACAGGTGCCACAATATGCATAAAGCAAAACTAAGTGCAACGGGTGTGCACAAAAGCATCCGTCCAGTGCAACGGGTATGCATGACAACAACATCTGGTGCATCTATTGTGCACGAAAACAAAATCTGGTGCATCAAAAGAACGAAAATGCATCAATAACTCAAATGCGTATAAAAAGAAAAACTGAGTGTGCCAAGGTGCATAAAACCATAAACGTGTGCAACTGCATACACAAAACACGTATCAGTGCACTGCATGCACATGTAAGCTATACCGAGCGCAAAAATCAAATCATCCGTACGAAATCCACGAAATCTTAAACACATGCTACAAAGGTACAAAATCGACATCAAATGCAATAGATATGCACAATCGCAAACCAATACAACGGTGTATAAAATATATAAATCATGTGTGATAACTATGCGCAAAATGTAAATACCCAGTAGGTGAAGCCATGGTGCACGAAAACCATATCACGAAACACAATCATCAAAACTCAAATCCAAGCGATATAAGTGTGATACTCGGATCACAAAAGAAAATCGCAATAAATGATATTGAGGTACACCTCCAACAATGTCGAAAAAAGTTTCGGCGCGCCCAAAACGGGCAAAGCATGAACATCCGCTTGCCTCCTGCTCACAGTCTGGCGTCTTCTGTCTCTGGGTCCTCATTTTCTCTATGGATTACCGATCTCGCAATCCATCGGCTCGTCGGCCCGGTCTGATGTGCTAACGGAAACGATTCCACTCTGGCACTCCTCTGGTATTCTCTCGGCCGATTATCACGACCACTCGTAAAGCAACACGTTTATTGCGTCGGCCTCTGGCCCTCTGAACATATGTCACACCTCAGATCCTCGGTGCAAATCGTATTGCAACAGTGTCCTTGAAGGAACCTACTCAAGGTCTCTTCCGATCTCGTCTATGCCGAACTATACAGAGGATGTTACTCTTGTATAATCCTTTCTCGTTTTCTGGACATCTGCGTTCACAACACAACATCTCCTCGGGAACTGGTCGTATTTCAATGCCTCTGTACCCATATCTAATCTCTAATCTCGACGGAGAGTAAAAATAGCTCATCAGCATCTCTCACGGACCTATGGTTCCACTCGTCTGTATTATCGTCCACTTCGACGTCATGCCATGCTATCTGCGTACTGCTATGTCTTCGGCTACAGTCAATCCGGAGTCTCTCACTCGGACTCGAAATCATGAACTCGGTATCTTCATCACTCAGTAGAAGATCTCTAGCCGAACACGTCCCCGGGAACTCTTCCTAGCCATCGGAGGAATACTCCATACTCGTCCGTTCATGATCAACTAACTACGCATCTGGGTGAGGTCCTCCATCTGAAGCTGGTCAGCTTATTGGTCTCCTATCACAGGATATCCGGAGGACGTTAAACTTTTCGATCGAGTCATCAAGGTCCCATAATTTCCCGAAAACTCAACAACCGAGCATAGTCTAATAATATCTGGTACATACCCCAGTACCTCTGGACCAGCCGTAGAAGGGCAAACCCAAGCCTCACTGATGGCACCGCTAAACTGCCACAAACCTTAAGGTTCAAAAGCGGTTCCATGGTCATCATGTCGACTTAGGGTTTCATTCTTCTAGAGGGTCCACAGAACTACTTGCATGTTCCTCTGAATACCTTAAACTTGGAAAAATGGGTTTCTGACATCCGTTCGAACTTTTTAACTCCGCCAAGAAGACATGTGAACACCCTTCGTCCGCATGCTAAATAATGCTTCAATCCCCAAGGATAAAGGATACATCCACGGTCGTCTCTTGATCGGTTTACTCTAGACCTGAATAAGACTCTCCACACTGGAAATCTTCAACTCAACTCGGCCTGCGTTGGCGCATCAATCTGACAAAGCAACTTCGTCTCTCAACTCGGGATAGAGTAGCTATCATCTGTCGTATCTCTGCCTGAAAGCTCCAGTGATCTCTGCTCGTAAAGTCTGGAGGCGACATCCTATCAATCTCAGCAACAGCTGGGTCATCTGTCTGCATGGTAGACAACATCACAATCTCTGAGGTATGCTGTACATCAACATTCCTCTCACAACAGGAAGCATCTATCAATGGCCCGATCATCCAGTGCCAAACCCAACACTCGCCTCAACAAGAGGACACATCAAACACTACATCGAGACGTTCCCATGTCACCAAAAAAAACACAATGGTCAGCCCTCGTACCAAACGAGCTCGCCCTGACCGCAACACCAGCAGCAGCTCAATCTGCGCTTAAACCATAATGACAGGAACCTCAATCGAGTATCGAAGAAAACAGATCAAAGGCATGAAAGGAAATGACGGATCCAGAATGGCAACATGATCATAAGAAGGAACAACATCAATGAGAGTATGATTATGGAAATGAATATAATCAAGGATCTCAAATGGATATATAATCTTGGGTATGAAGATAATCACAGATCTCAAAATATGTACATCATAAGGTTTCTTAAGTGGAGTATCGTATCGTAAATATGCCGCGGAACATACGTACGGTACGTCACTCTACCCAAGCTACCTACTCCATCAATCAGGGTCAACTTATGAAACGAAAGTTCGGATCTAATACCCCCCCCGTTCAAGTCTAAGTTTCGTAAGGTCAAGCCTAGGTTCCGAAATAAAATACACCCCAGACTCAATATAGTAAAACTTAGACTCGAACAAAGGTTAAAGCTAGCGCTCTGATACCAACTTCGTCATGACCAGAAATATTAGCTCGTAACCAGCACTTGAATCACGCGACGTCTAAAGGCGTAACGTAACTCAAGTAAGCCGAAACCCAGAAATCTAAACCATTTTTTTTAGAAAATAAAAGAGGTGAAGTTTTGAAATAAAGGTTTAATGAAATCAAGTTTTCTTAAATGCATAGAAAAGGAACATGAAAAATGTAAGTGGAATTTCTTAGTTTGAAAAAATGTTTCGTCTTTAAAAATTTGGGCAGCTCCTCCTTTGTATATTTTGATCCAAAACCACAAATACAGCATATTAATAAGGGCGTCCCCAAGCGGAAGCTAGCTCTTCACCAAACGGCGGATATACAATCATGCAAGTAATAAAACAAGTATACGATGCCCAACGGCGAAGTTCACGACAAATGAAAAAGAAATAAGCAAGACATCAAAACCACAAGTAGCGGAATACCCCTCGGACTAAGTCTCAGAACCACAATCTCACTAAGTCTCATTACTTATACAAATACTATTTTGATTGATGGAGTTGACTTAGATATAATAAGAAATATAAATACAAGAGTGGGTACGATACAAATGTCCCACATACCAATACAAAATACCCGAAAGTAACTGTGTGCCAGCGAAACCGCTACTGATCCATGTGGTCAACCAACAAGAACTGTGGCACAACGGGGTGAGTTTCCAACTCGTGAGTAGAAAAACATCAGCAAGAAGAAATCGAATAAACAACGACTCCTAGGTGAACTATATCATAAAGGTAATACTATGATATCTAGGGTGACCATATCTGTATGTGTGCCAACAATGTAATCAACACCTATATGTATGCGGATATCATCCAATCATATGATCAATGTCTGCATGCATGCGGATCTCGTCCAACCATATCATCAATGTATGTATCATAAAAGCATATGCATGAAAGTATGAGCATATAAATCAACATGTATCCCTCCCAACACATCAAAATCATGTAACCTGAGTGCCCAGCATCGACACTCAAAATATCATGAAACCCGTGTCCAGCATCGACACGTAAATCCTCATATCTCGGGCTCCGTCTGCGGGATCGACTCGCGGGCTCCGGCAGACGGGTCGGCCGAATATCCATCTCTTGACCCGGTCCGTATCCTCCGGATAACCGCCTGGCCCAACCAATCACCGGTAGGTAGTGGTCGCTCAGCCAGGCTCATCATCATCCTAATGAAATCTCTCTCTCGCCCTGGGGTACCATACCGGGTCCACTATGAACCCGCAAACGGATCATCCTCCTCCTCGAATCGGGTTTCACATGTCACACGTCTCAGAACCGAGAAAACGCATAGTGGACGCACTGAAATATCATATCAAGAGAAACCTGGTTTTTTAAAACAATACATACTTTCTTTTGAAATGACCACGGTTCTCAAATCCAGAAATCTCATGAAAACAACATATCTCAATGCGTGTAATCATAAAGCATGATGTATGTGATATATAACAGAAATATGCACATGTCGAGGGAAACCCGCTCTTTAAAATGAATCCAGTTTTAAAATATATCCTACGGTTTCCAATTTCTCCAAAGTCCAATACAACATCGTATAAAAGTGCATATGCAACTATAGCAAGTAAATTATGCAACGAGTTATATCATGATGCAGCAATGCTAGTGTGTAGTGACATGGCAATTATCGATGATGAGTGTGTGAGCCGGCAATTTGTGTACGTGGAATATACGCATCATCGATAATGATGTAAGTGTACTAGCACATGTGTAGGCAATGCAAGGAGAGTAACATGAATGTAGCATAAGGTAAAACATCAGCTAAAAGCTATACGGTATACGTATCCATCATATGTCTGAGTCGGTGAATCTATCAATCGGCATCCAGCCTCATAATATGACGTACGATATAATCCAACGTGCGGCATCCTCTAGTCAAGGGTATGGATCAATCATCATGTCAAACTCATCACGTACGATAAATCATCATACGGCGGCATAAAACCAATTGGAATCCTATCAACCTGTACGACAATGGGGGTACGGACCCAACGTCTCGTACAGCATATCATTCAAGATTCACACATTATAATTATCTATATACGTATGTACCAGGTCACATCCATAACAATCTCATATCAGGGAACCGGCGAAGGTATCAATTATCTCAATCGACTCGCATCCATATACCTACATATCATCAAATCTTCATATCACATCGTCTTATCTTTTCATCGCATTTACCTCCCATATCAAGTCAATTTTACCAAAAGATTCTACCTCTACTCTAAGCATACGTATCTAATCTAACATACATCCCCGAACCATACAATCGGTTTTTTAAAGGATGCAAATCGTAGTTTTTGAAAGTAGGGGCTACGGTGTTTTTAAGGAAAATATATCATTTAAAAATCCATAACGTCTCTAAATGTATCTGTTTAAAAGATGCATACGATTCATCAATCTGAAATAGGTATGGTTCAGATGAGACACCTACGTCGGCTATCTTGTCCTATAGTATCCAATACAACAATATCGTCGAACACCTTCCTCGAATCTCGTCATCAAATATCAATCATATCATATCACTTCTAACTATCCTATAGTGTCTAATAAGGTTTCTCTAATTATCATTTAACTCTATCTATAGTTTCCTATTATAGGTTCCCTTAACCATATTCTATATAAAAATCAGTTTCCATCTAAGTTTGCGGGGGTGCTATATGCCATCCACCCGACTTCCCCCGTAGATGTAAATCTACTCACCTTGATTCTCGCTTGCCAATGCCGATGTCGCCACGCGCTTGCTTGTCCACTTGAAGTCCTCGTGAGGATACCTAAATATAATAATGTATCGTATCGCATTAAAATCCAATTCAAAACCAAAACGACACGTGAATCTCACATTGGTCAAAAGCTATGGTCCACATCTCGCAATTCAACCAAATAACCCTCGATATAGACGTAAAATCGTCAAGTGATCGATATCGTAAAAAAATATCAAAACATAAATTCATAAACATCATGAAACATAAGGCAGATACCAAGAAAACATGCTCCAAATTTTAGTTCAGGTCAAAACTAAGTGCACAAACAGTACTGGGTTGATGTATAGGGTTTAAAAGAGCTACAGAAACAACTTGGGCACCTAATTCTACATAGTGGCCGGCCCCTACCCTCTAAAATCCACCCAGCTCGGTTCTGCAGTGGACTTGGGGTCTCGTTTTGTTAGGGTAGCCTCGTGGCGTCTTAATTTGGTTCCTGGTATTGTTTAGTTGTCTCAGAATTCCCTCGGGTCATCCCAGATTCCCTACACGCACTATATTGTCCCAAAACCGACACGAAAGTTTCCAAATTCTGTATTTTGGGTTAAGTTACTAGTTTGGTCCTGGTTTCACTCTTTAAGGGGGTTTAGGGTCACCAATAAGGCTCATTAGCACAACCACCACTCAAGAAAACCCTAACCCTTTCTAAGAATTTTCAAAGTTCACCAAACCGCATCATAACACTTCTAAACTTGAATAGGTGATAAAGTTATTTAAATACAATCCTAATGGTGTAGAAATTACCACATTTGGCAACTCAAGAATTTTCTTGAGTTTTCCCAAGTCTTCAAAATCAGATTTTGCTTTGTCTAAAGTGTTTGTGAGAAGCTTGTGCATGTTTTTTGTGAAGAGGGAATGATGTTTTTGTGTGTTTTTCATGGTGTTTTGAGGGTTGTAGTGGAGGAAGGAGATGGGGTAGTAGCCACGAGAGGAGGGAGAGGAGAGATGATGAAGATGTTGAATGATTGCAATGGCCCTTGGTCAAAGTTAACCTTTCACCGACTCCCACTCTCTCTCATACCCATCCCTCAATATCTTATTCATTTCTTTTGTTTTGTTTTTTTTTTTGCAATAGGAAACCCAAAAAAAAAACCATACACATAAGAATCTTGTAGGAAAAATGTAACAAGTGTGAAAATGATATGGTGCATGTCATGTGCACAAAAACTGGATTAATGCAAAATTAGCCATATTTAATCTCGATTATCATTAAAAGTGAATATAATTAATCATGAAAGTTTGTAATTTGCATAAATCACATAAAACACCCTCATTTCAGTAATTTCTATAATTTTTCCCAATTTATCGGTATTTAATTATTCCGCCTCATTAAAATATTCAATATATTTATTATTTAATTATAAAATTTCCTAAAAATAATATTTTATTTTTCTGTAATGTTACACTCGATCAGCTCACAGCACATCTGGGTAAGGTCCTCTATCTGAAACTGATCATCTTACCGAACTCACATCGGAACATCCGACAGACAACGTCGTCTCTGGATCGATCTACTCTCGATCTGAGTAAGACTCTCCACACATGAAATCTTCAACTCAACTGGGCCTGTGTCGGCACATCGAATCTGACAAATTACTTTGCCTCTCAACTCAAGATAGACTAGCTATCACCTGTCGCATCTCTGCCTGGAAGGTCCAGCGATCTCAGCTCGTAAGCTCTGGATGCGACATCACATCAATCTCAGTAACAGCTGGGTCATCTGTCTGTACGGTAGATGACATCACAATCTCTGAGATATGCTGTACATCAACAGTTCTCTCACAACAGGAAGCCTCTAACCATGGCCCGATCATCCAGTACAATACCACACACTCGTCTCAACGTGAGGTCACAACACAACCACTAAATCGATAAGTTCCCATGTCACCAGAAAACATGATGGTCAGTCCTCGTCCACGACGAGCTCGACCTGACCGCATCACTAGTAGCAACTCAATCTGTGCTCAAACCATGGTGACAGGAACCTCAATCAAGTATCGAATAAATAAATTAAAGGAATGAAATGAGTCAACAGATCTAGAATGAATACATTATCATAAGGAGGAACGGAATTAGTGAGAGTATGATCATGTAAACGAACGGAATCAAGGATCTCCAATGGATGTATAATCAAGGAAAGGAAGAGAATCACAAGTCTCAAGATATGTACATCCTAAGGTCACTTAAGTGGATTATCGTATCGTAAATATGCCGCGGAACATACATACGGTACGTCACTCTACTCAAGCTACCAACTCCATCAATCAGGCTCAGCATATGTAATGAAAGTTCGGGTCTAATACCCCCAGTACAAGTCTATGTTCCGTAAGGTCAAGCCTAGGTTCCAAAATATATTACGCCCAGACTCCACATAGTCAAACCTAAACTCGAACAAAGGTTAAACCTAGAACTCTGATACCAACTTTGTCACGACCCGAAATATTAGTCCATGACCAGCATTTAAATCACGCAACGTCTAAAGGCATAACGTAATTTAAGAAAGCTGAAACCCAGAAATCTAAACCTTTTTAAGAAATAAAAGAGGTGAAGCTTTGAAACAAAGGTATAATAAATCAAGTTTTGTCTTTTGAAAATTTGGGCAGCACCTCCTTTGTATATTTTGATCCAAAACTATAAATACATGATAATATAAAAGGCATCCCCAAATGGGAGCTAGCTCTTCGCCAACCGGCGGATTCATAACCATGAAAGTCATAAACAAGTATACGACGCCCAACGGCGAAGATCAACATAAAAGAAAATGAATAAAGCAAGACATCAACCGAAAAAGCGAACATAAAATCCATCGCTCAAGTCTCGCAACCACAAGTCTTTCTTGTTAGTTATATGTATGCCTTAGAGGCCATTACTGTACATGAGATGTATATTGTAGTGGATGCTGGGACATATATAGGTAGGACTTTCTTGCTCGACATGATAGTACGCTTTCTGGTTGCTCTTTATCTTAACATGTATACTCATCGTCTCTCTGTTACATGTTGATAAAGCCCTTAGGATGTGTACTCGACATCCAGGACTATGATGTAGATCATACTAGTAGGGCCTAGGTAGTCAATGAGTACATCCTTCAATGTTCCTAGTCGTGGGAATATCGAGACGGGGCAACGATAATCCAGAGTAGACTAGCGTATATCTTCTCGACCCATGTGATGGGCGATGGATGATCCCATATCCATTGGTGTTTGATGGTATGCGGGTGCTTAGTGGTGACTGGGTACACCGAATTGACTCGTCGAGAACTCCCAGATGGTATTATACCTCAAGTCAGATGGCAGTTCTCTGGTGACACTGGTACAGCTTAGTCTTTTGACCCGAAATCGTCATAGAGTCTTGTGTGTCTCCAACTGTGCTTTGATTTCTACCCTACCACGGCTCTACTGAGTCATGCAAACAGGTGATTTTTGGGTACAGTCCCGATTCACATGAAGGCAATGAGCGATAGGAGGGGATTCGTCTCTCCCGGTATTGGGGTTTGATGTTGCGCTATGCTCGACTGGCCATAACTGGAAATTCCTGGCCAGGGCGGCATTGATTTACCGGTAAGTGTTATCAGTAGTTTCATGCTTGTTATGGACCTTACATCGGCATGACTTATCAAGCTACTGGGGTCTGACGTTTACCACCCCTAGGCGAGATATGTGACATATCAGACGAACAGACCGTACTGTACGGTAAGTGTTACTGATTGGATTCGCAGGAGTGTGAGCAGGCTTGCTCATTGATCTTCTGATCGCTCAATACCCGGGTGGCCGTTACGTTTAGCAGACCGCTTGCGGCTTGTGGATGATTGATATGATCACCACCTCCTGCCGGCGTATTGACGAGTCTTTAGAGTCCTACACAGAGGTTTCCTGGCTCAAGCGAAACGAAATAGGAGCGCATATGATATATGTGCGGGACCGAGAATAAAACCAGTATGTGATACTGTATTCTATTCTCGCGATTTGTATCATCGGACGATTATATGAGATATAGCCGGGTTACCGAATCAAGTGTTGATTCGATATATTGATACACATGATATTAGTCGGTTATATGCGATATGACCGGATCATAAAATCAAGTATCGGTTTAATGATTTAATGTATAATTATATATTTGATATATTACTTTACATTAACTAGTATTTGTTCACTTAAGATTGATTTTCTCACTTGATGTGCACAAGTTGTATAAGTGATATATGTTTGTGCACTAGTTTGTATCATGATTGATGATACATGCAAACTTGGGTGTGTGTATGACTTACACCATATTTAAGTTAATGATTTAGGTTTTTAATTATTTTGGTAAAATAAAATGGTGGCCTTCTTTGTCTTTGCTTGAAGCTTCACGATGTTTTCAAGCATCTTTGACAAAGTCCAACCATTTTGTTTTGCATGAGATTTTCATTACCCTGACCATTAACTTAAAATAGGGTTTAGTCTCTACAAAGGTTAACACACCCATGGTTGCATTATGATATACTTCACTTGATTATTCATTTTAGTTAATTCATTATTCATTCATATTCTTTTCTTCTTCTTCTTCTTCTTCAAGAAGAAAGCTTGCTAGAAAAATTTCAAGTGAAGAAAAAGAGTGAGAAATCCAAATCCAAAGTGAACCCACTTCCTATTTCTTCATCCACTACCACTTGCCATGTAGTATAGGGTGTTTTCTTCACAAAGTTCATGACCAAGTGAAGATGGAGCTTGAGTTTGAGTCTTCTCGACGTAGATCATCTTCGGCCTCGAAGTCAACGACCGAGCCCGCTCATTTCTCCGAAGAAACCATCACTAGAGTCCGGGATCCCGATGATCGCAGCGAAGGGATATCAACACGGAGCTTTAGAAGTGAAGGACTGGATCTACAAAGGTTGTAATCCCTTTCACTCGTAGTTAAAATGTTTAACTTGCTTTTAGTTTCGCCTAATCTCTAGTAAACGATCTTGCATAGGGTTGTTCGGCACATAAAAATTTGATTTTGGCATGGTTGATGCCTTGTAGAACCTCATGAGTGTGCCTAGGAACCCTACAGTGGTATCAGAGCCTAGCTAGATCTTTAGGAGAAGTGTAGACGAAGTTAGAAATCCGATCGAACCCCGAAACCCTAATCTTTACCCTTCTCTGTACATATTTTAAAACTGTGGATTTTTCCAAATTAAAAATTCTCAGAAAATAGAGCAGGGAAATATAAGGATAACTGTTCAAAACGAATCCCTAACTCTACTGTAGCGCCGCGGAACCGCGGCCTTACCCTGCTTTTGGCGGCGGTTCCACGGCCGTATGTAATGGTTAGGGATCCGTTTTCCTACAGTAATGCCCGTAGCAGTTTCCTGTTTCTTCTGGGAATTTTTAATCTGTACTCAACAGTTGAGTTTTCTGGGTTGTATTGGGGATTCATTGATTCGATCGGATAATTTAACTTCGTTTAAGTTTTTCCGGGTAATTTTAGAAAGTGTTAAAAAGTTCGACCGGATAACAATAACTCAATTTTTCCCCCCGCCGGAAAATTTCCAAGTGTTAGATTTTTTCGTAGTTTAAGAACGTTCTAAGTAGTGCAAGTAACGCGATGGACCCTCTAGAAGACAACAAACCTTAACTCGATTATGTGACCGTCTTGAACAGCCTTTTGAACCTTAGGATTTGGGGCAGTACGGCGTGCCACATGTGAGGTGTTGGCTTGACCCTTCTACGGCTGGACCGTTGGTACTGTGGCATGAAATGGATGTTTTTAAACTCCCCTCAAGTGTTGAGCTATTTGGGAAAACTTGGGTGTTTGATTATTCGATCGAAAAGTTTAATATTGTCTATTTATCTGGAATGTGACACAATAATTGGAATCAACAACATTTGAATGTTATAAATCTAGTAGTTCAGTCTCATTTGATCGGTTGCCACGGGATTTTGATGTGATCAAAAGTCCGTTGCAATCACGTAGCGTATGCGGATACTCGCCGGTTAAACATAATAGACAGCCACACCCCATAGCCCCGACCAAGTGACTGTAGGAGAACCCTATAGCCAAAAGCATCCGTTTGGGTGCTCGCCGCAGTGGTGTTCCGCCTTAGTGCACTTCGTCGACGGCATCCGGGGGTGTGGCTGTCTACTAAAGTTTGCGATGAGCATTCGATCAAAATGTCGGGAATCTTGTTGAATTGCCCGACTTGATATTGAAAACAGTTTTCGATTTTGAGACTGAAATGCAGGGTTTATAATTGTTAGCCATGCGATGTCTAAGGAATTCATTTGGTTGGGCAGCGATGTCTATGAAAGTTGCGGATTCTAACTGTTGTAGTTTTACACTTTCTTTTCTGCGACCGTAAGTGTAATATGTGATATCGCCGATTTCGTTGCTATATGTCAACGACAATTGGGATGGGCATATTTACTTACGTTGATGACATGTGATGTTATGTGTTGCTGGATATGTTATATTAGATCGTCGTGTTTGAATAGCCGGGTTTTTTTTATGTGAGATTAGTGTTTTTCATTTTCATTCATGTAAAAAACTTGTATGTAATATTCTTTTATTGGGGAACTTCCGGGCTGAGGATGATATCACCATTGTATATTATTTACTTTTCCGCATTAGTATAGACCCAAGGAGGGGAGCACAAGTAACCGGGTTCTAGGGTCTAGTGGGAGACCATCTCGAGGAGTCGAGTCCGGGTCTCCTAACTCTAGAATTGGTAGGGTTGCTTGCCGCTCTCGTAGGGGTCTAGGGGTGTGGGATTGGCTATTCATCACGACCGTGGAATCCGCGTTTTATACAGGCTCAAAATAAAACACGGACGTCCTAGTATATCCAATATTTCATATGATATTTTCTGCTGCTTTATCTGTGATGTGATCATGTGATATGTTCAGATTGATACTGTATATAGAATATATGATATATTATATAAACGTTGCTTATGTAATACACCCGCGCAAGCCCTGCCACGCTCTGCCGTTAGTTACCTAACCTAACGGTGCAGACGGGACATCGAGGCGAATGCGGATGGCATAAGCGTACGTTGTATTTATCTGTGATATTTAGGTGGAATTAAATGATGGGACATTCATTAATGAGATTAATGAAAGAAAATAAACCTAAAAGATATTGTGGAATCGAATTTCAAAAATCAGGTAGCTCTAGTTGTTGCTTTGTATAGCGGTGTTCCTTATAGAACATCCAGCACCTCATTCGACGAGGAAAGAGCCGAGATCCCTTCACCGGGAGTGACCTCTTTAGCGATAACTAGCAGATGCTACAACCTTCGGTTGTCTTTTGATTGCTTTTCTAGTTCTTGCTTTGCATAGTGGTATTGTGAATATCCTGCACCTTATTTGACGAGGAAAGAGCCGAGATCCCTTCACCGGGAGTGACCTCTTTAGCGAAACTAGCAAAAGCCTAAAAAACACTCCATTTAAAAACCATTTGATTCTGCGGCGAGATGAAGTTCAAAGCATCAAAGGTTTTATTAAAAACCATCTGCAACTCTCCGTCATTTTAGGAAGTAGAGTACTTAGTAGTCGTGCTGTGTTTATTGACCATAGTCAAGGAACAGTGTACGGTAGCTAAGTGATGTCTTCCTACACCGCATATGATGCGATTAGTTAGGACAGTCGCGTGACTTTGTTGACCTTAGTTAAGGGTCATGTGGGTGGGTCTAATTAATCACGAAATGACGGGTAGAACTTGACTAGTGTTTATGATTTGTTGACCATAGTTATGGTCATAAGCGGTAGGGGTAAAAACCATTATCGAGAGTTTCAAGTGTTGAAATTTGCAATGAGATTGCATACCTTTTATATGATAGTTGGATCCTGATACCCACTGCGAGTAATTGTTACTCCTGGGAGAATTTTGCACTTTACAATTAGCCGATCAAGTAGGTGTCTAGAAAGGTGTCAACGGGGTTACGCCCCTGGGAAAACGAGGTTTATTTTAATTAGGTCCGTGCGAAAGCACGGGGAACCTCCCTCAAAGTACAGGCACTGGCCTGGCTCAAAAATTGGCGAACTTGTAGAGTGTAATTAATCCCGGCTAGTCTTTCCTTTTAGGGTTTGATGGAAGATTTGATAAAAACAGTGGAAGCCATCCTGATTAGATAAAATATATAACCAATCTAATCTTGCAAGAGCGCACGCAGAGTGTTTTCTTCTCTCTCTCTCCAGGTAGCGACCATGTCACGCCTTAATCAAGATAATAATATGGATGTATTGATCGAACCCGCTTGTCATACTGAGCTGGGGAATGTTGGTCCCGCTCCAACTTATAATTGTTATAAGACCGAGCAGGAATTAGGGGAATACCAGGATTCCCATGCCGCCCAAACGAAGAAAGTGCATGATGATGCATCTTCTTCGGGAGTGTTCATTATAAAGAACCGTTTCTCTGTTTCCTCTGCGTCCTGGGTATTAGATACCGGATCAGGATCCCGCATATGTAATCTGTTACATAGGCTAAAGAATGGTAGAGAACTGAGAACGGGTGATAAGTTTCATGAAACAGAAAATGGTACAAGTGTTGCAGCCAAGTCTGTTGGTCACTATCATCCTGTATTACCAGAATACATTTATTCTGAACGAATGTTATTAGATACCGAACCTAACATACAACATCATATCAGTCTCTTTAATTATTAAAGAAGGATATAATCTTGTATTGTTGGATAATGTTTTGCATATTTCCTATATCAATAGTTGATCGGTTCAGGTACGTTATCTAAAAGCATATACATTCTAAATCAAACTACAGTTCCTTACGTACAGAACACACACAAGAGGAAGAGTTCAGAAATGAACGAATTCTTCTTGAGGCATTGCAGACTAGGTCATATTAATGCTGCCCGACTAGCTAAGTTACATTTAGATGCATATTTAAATCAGTTTAAATTTACATCTTATGAAACTTGCCAGTCGTGTCACAAAGATAAGATGACCATAGCTCGGTTTACTCGAAACAGAGAAAGAGTTATTGAACTCTTAGGACTAATACACAGTGATGTATGAAGGTCCCCAGTCTACATATGCCAGGACTGATTCTTTGTACATCCTTACATTCACTGATGATCTCTCAAGATTCGGACACATGTTCCTGTTGAAACACAAGTCCGAAACTTTTGAGATAATCACAGAATATAAGTTAGAAGTAGAGAACCAAAAACGGGTATAAGTTTTATGTCCTTTGATGTGATCAGGGAGGAGAATACTTGAGCACGGGATTCCTAGACTATTCTAAACGAGAATGAGATTCTCTCTCAGCATTACTCCTCCGTATACACCACAGCACAACGGTGTATCGGGGCGGAGCAATCACACCCTATATGATATGGTGCGCTCTATGATGAGTACTGCGGAGTTACCTGCTTCCTTTTGGGGGTTATGCACTTAAGAAGCTGCATACCTATTGAATTAAGTTCGAATCAGATCACTGCCTACCACTCCATATGAGATATAGTATGGGAAGATCCCATCTCTTAAGCAAGTTAAGATTTTAGGTTGTCCGGCCTATGTCAAAAGCAAAATCTGGACAAACTCGAGGCAAGGTCAGTTCTGTAGAATTGGAAGGATTTCCTGCTATACAAACTACATATGTTGATTTGATAGAACCAAAGGATTCAATGGTCCCTGACGAACCTCAGCCTCTCCGTCGATCTGGTAGGGTTCCTCATCCGCCTGAGAGATACTTCGGTATCTCGATGACAATGGGAGTGGGGATTGCATCATGAGATGATGACCCAACTAGTTTCGCGCATGCCATCAAAAGTGGGTGTTGGAGATAGTGCCCTCAGAGTCAATTATTGGATCACAGGCACGTGATTGCAATGATTGAGGGAGGACCTATCCTGGTAGGACAGTCTTACTCGAGATGATAGCATGCTATCTGGTTTACCTTTATCATCGTGTACTGCTTTAAGTGATCTGACAAGTTGCTATTACACGTTGATAGAGCCCCTAGGATTCTTGCTTGACCACCAGCAGTATGAGGGCGATCATATAAGTGGGAGCTGGGGGTCTATAAGCTTATCCTTAAAAGGTCCCTGGTCGTGGGAGTTTCGAGATCGGGCATCGATACTCCATTAGTAGACTAGTGTATACAGTCGAGACCCCGACGAGGGGCGGTGGCCGGTCTCACAAGCCACTGGTGTCAGTTGGATCACCTAAGATGTATACAGGTGCTCATTGGGTTATGAGTACACCGGACAGGACTCGCCGGGAACATGCTAGTTGGTCATATACCAGACGTCAGATGGCAGTTCCCTGGTGACATGTGTGCAGGTTAGTTCATCGACCTGGGGATCGTCATTTGTCTCGTGTGAGTTCCCACTGTACTTTGATTACTACCCTACCACGGCTCAAAGGAGTCGTGCAAACAGGTTTTACTTGGGTACAGTCCCGAGCTACATGGAGGCAGTGAGCGTATCTTCAGGGGTTCGTCTCTCCCGGTATTGGGGGTGAGGTCGTGCTGTGTCTAGGAGAGCCATTACACAAAGTCCTTGGCCAAGGCAAGCAGATTTACTGGTAGGTATTCCAGTAGTATCTCTGGGTGTTCTGGGCTACACTCCGACACGACTTGTACCGCTTTTGGGGGTCTGACTTTTACCAACCCCCTAGGCCCGCCATGCGATACTCATAGACGGACGGACCGGACTGTACGGATATTGTCACTGACTGGCTCAGTAGGGAGTCAGGCTGAGTTCGCTCACAGACGTCCCTTTTGATCAATACCTGGTAGCCCGTTATGTATTGGCTTATACCTCTAACGTGCTAGTGGTTAAATCCACAACCAAGGTGTTGATGAGTCTTTAGAGTCCCCCACATTCAGTTACTCAGCTTTCGGGCGAAAGGTTGTAGAGGCCGTATGGAGATATGGCAAGGTCCGGTCAGATACGTGCGGTATTGCACGGATCAGGATCGGACAGTCTGTACTATAGGCCGTATGCATATATGGCAGGGTTCGATCAGATACGTGCGGTATTGCACGGATCAGGATCGAACAGACATTACTAGCCGGCTTTGGTATAAGCTGGATCCTAGTATAGTACAGTGTAGATTTTGTCTCATTGCATCTGTATTTCGGTCGAAATACAGATGCGGGTGTGTATGCACAGTATTGGGGTTTTCCTGTAATTTATTACGGGACCAGTTTTCTGGAGTTGCCAGTTTGCTTTCCGTTTCGGCCGATTTCCATTGTTCCGTTCATTGGCCGAAGATTGGTGGAGGAGGGCTTATTTGCATTGTTGCAAATAAGCATTTGTGGAGGGGGTCTTTGCATATTATCATGTCATGATACTTGTCCCATCATTTGACTTCATAAACTCATGATTGCTTGACTTTGTATATCATCATGGTTGTTGATGATGAGGTTGGTGGTTGTTGATGGAGTGTGGATTTTCTTGTGATCATTATTTTTATCATCACTTTTTTCCTCCCTCTCTCCATTCTTAATTGCCTTGGCCGGCCACTGTTTGAAAAAGAAAGTGAGGATTATTTTTGGTGGGCCTCCCATTTGTTTAAGTGTGCTGAAGCATTATGACATAATGGATTAATTAAAGAGCTTAAAGAGAGTGCTGGAGATTCTTGAATGATGGGTGAATTAATTAATATAGATGGGGTTGCAATTGTTTTTGGCCTGGGGGCTGATTGGTTTGGGGTAAGAGTGAGCTTGCTTCATTTTTTTCACAGAGAGCACCAAATGTTCTTTTCTTGGCCGAGCCTTTTTTCAGAGAATGCACCATTCTTCATGCAAGCCTCCATGGCTTCTTCATTTGCAAAATTCCTCCATCATGGCAACTATATAAAACCCCATAGAGACAATAGCTCACTACACAATTCTACAGCGAATCTTGGGCACGTCGAGTAGCCGGCTTCGTGCCCGAGTTGCCTCGGCATTGAGGTGGGAGCCCGTAAACAAAGTAGGCGATGTGGTGCATTTCCGGCGACGAGGAGGAGACGGGACTTTTCCGCAGGAGATCGGGACCATGACGAGAAGACCGGAGGACTTGGATCGTCGGTATATCTCTATTCCCTTTCTTGTAGATTGCTAGGACTAGTTAATGGTTCGATCCGGGTATTAGTGCGCGGCGGTTTGCTAAGTTCGCAAAATTTAAAGTTTATCACCGCTTCCGCTTTTGGCCGTCGGATTGACGGCCGGGGCGCCGCCGTGCACTTACAGTGGTATCAGAGCCTCGCCATTAACTTCGTCTAGCTTGGTTTAATGTGTTTTACGTTTCCGATCGAACAAAATCCTGAAACCGCATTTTTCAAGCACAACAGTTTCTGCCGAATTTTTTTTGAGTCCAAAAATTTTTCAGGTTGTCTCAGAGTGATGTGCAGAGAGTTCTAAGAATACTGCAAAATTTTGGTGAAGTGATGATTCCGTACGACCGCGGAAGGGCGGCCTAAGCCCCTCATTGGCCGCGCTTCCGCCGCAGGAATAAGACTTCAGTTCATCAATTTTTTTCAGTGGGCTTGTGGGCTTAAAATATGGGTTTTGGAATATTAAAATTGGGCCCAGGTTTTCTGTGAGTGCTACAGTTTTGATTGGGGGCCCACTTGTTAATTTTTGATCGATCGGATATTTTAAACACATTTTTCACAGAATTTACATTATATCTGCGACCGTGAATGTCACTCGATCGGTAAATCCGGTCTAACCGCTATAGCCCGGTTAGACGGATTTGCGAACGTGACTTTCACGTTGATGTTCTATGTATTTGCTGTGATGTTGCGGATCGGTCGTGGGGGATAGCCTGGATGCAATGCTAGTACAGTTTCTGTTGTATTATGTACATTTGATATTGCGGGGCGAGCGTCCGACATGTGGACTGCCGTCACTGCCTGTTTGTATTATTATTTTGGGGCACGACCTGGTTGCGGTCGATGTACCCGGTGTATGTATATTTTACTTTCTGTACTAGGATTGCCCCGCGGAGGGGTGCATGGATAGCCGGGTTCTGGAGGGCAACAAGCCCGCATCTCATGGCATTGAGACGGAGGGGGCTTCACTCTAGGATTGGCGGGCTATTCGCCGCATTCGTAGGGGGTACAGGTTGACCCAGGAGGGGTGCCCAAGTTACCGGATTCCGTGAAGTGCTAGGTGGTCCATTCACGGTGCTGAAGGGGGCTGCCTCGCTTCAGGTTTTGGCGGGTGACTTGTCGCGCCCGTAGGGGTCTAGGATTTCATTGCACAGGCTATCCACACGACCAGGGGAACGTCGGGTTTCAGCGGCTCTGTGAAACCCGGGGATCCCAGATATCTGTATTGTTTCTGTGATGCTGTTCATTCTCTGTGATGTTGCATTTCTTTCACGCCTTGAGCGAAATATAATATATTGGTATATATATTAGTAGATGTTGTATATGTTTTGCATCCGCGCTAGTCCAGTCCCCGCTCTGTCGTTAGTAAGCTAACCTAACGGGTAATGACGGGACCCAGTGGCGAATGCAGATGGCATATACGTACATCAGTATATTTTCGTTCTTTTTGGTGTGATCAATTGATGGGACTGCATTGATTCGGATCAATGCAAGTTAAAAACAAACCTAATCTGATGTTGTTGGAACACTTTTCAAAAAGCTGTTATTGCAAGGACGTTTACTTTTGTTTTGCATCGTGGTATTCATTTAGAATATCCTGCTCCTCAGTCGACGAGGCAAGGGCCGAGATCCCTTCACCGGGAGTGACCCCTTGGACAGAAGTTTGCGTCAGGGCATTAACTTCACTATAGCCGATTACTTTTGCTTTGCACCGCGGTATTCATTTGGAATATCCTGCACCCCATTCTACGGGGAAAGAGCCGAGATCCCTTCACCGGGAGTGACCTCTTTAGCGGAAGTTTTCGTCACTATATTTTTAAAAAGCTATCCGTTCCTTCAACGATATCAAGTTCATTACGTTAAAGGTTTTCGCCAGAAACCATTCGTAGCCCTCCGTCGTTTCAGACGGGTAGCACGTAGTATTCATGCTATGTTTGTTGGCCTTCGTCAAGGCATAGTGTATGGTAGCTGCTTGTTGCCTTTCTGCAGCATAGATAGATGCGTTGGTTTGGGACAGTCGTATAGCCTTGTTGGCCTTCGTCAAGGGCTTGTGCGGGTGGGTTCAAATCAACCTGGAGAATGACGGGTAGAACTTGACATGTGACTTATGATTTGTTGGCCTTCGTCAAGGTCATAAGAGCATGGGGCAGAAATCACATCGGGAGTTTCAAAAGTACTGAAACTTGCCAGATATGCGCATACCTTCTGGAGTGTGATACCGTGAGCGGATTCCGTCACGTTGTCATGCGATGAGAGTTGGATCCCGATTCCCACTGATGAGTTAGTTTACTCCTCGGGTGAACCCGACTAATTCTTCTTTCAGGTTTGGAGGAGAATTTGAGGTACAGTGGGAGGTTTCCAGATTAGATAAATTGGTAACCATTCTGATCTAGGTTAGAGTGCACGCTGAGTGTTTCTTTTCTCTCTCTCTTTGGCAGCGACCATTGACCCGACCCTAAGACTATGACTCAGTGACCAAGTTGACCGAACCTTCTTAAACACTGGCTTTTGGATTGTCAGAGTTGCAAACCTCATTGCCACTCCTACTTTTACCCTTTTCTCCAGGACACCCCGTATTACTGAGAACGTCCACTTCCATTGGACAAAACCATCGTATGGTTAGATACGAACTCGAAAGAATTTATTCGAGGATGGTTTCCGGTTCTGGAGGAAACGAATAAGACTATTCAGTTGTCTTTTCCTTTTACCTTCTCTCAGGTTGCGAGTACTCCTTGGTTTAGGAGATAGTACACCTATTACGCAAATTAGATAGTCCTCTTCCAAACCATAGGCAGGTGCCGACCGGTAGGGAATGAAGAAAACCAATTAGCATAACGATGGTGTGCAGAAGGTATTAAGTTCAGACAAAGCAAGGGATTAGTAAGAGGGAAAAGTAAATTGCAACAGATATTCACGACTAAGCCAAATATTTCGTTACCACTCCTACATTACCTTTGTATTTCTCCAGGACACTCCGTATCACTACGAAGATCCACAGTTTATTTGGATAATCCATCGTATGGTTATATACGAACTCGAAAGGAACTTGTTCCAGTTCGGGGATGGATCCTGGTTCAGGAGAAATAGGAATAAAGTACATTCAGGTGTCTTTTATCTTCACATTCTCTCGCGTTGCGAGTGCTCCTAGGATTAGGACAGTACACCCTTTATGCTTTTTGGATAGTCTTCTTCCAAACCATAGGCTGGTGCCGAACGGTAGGGAAGGAAGAAAACCATTTGGCCTAAAAGGGTGTGCAGATGGTAAAGACTAAAGACATATGAAGGGATTTGGAGAGGTGGCAAAGAACTATACGGTTACAGTCGTGAATCTGGAAGAGGCATTACTAGGAATACCAGAATACCCCATCGGAACATTTCAATGTTTCAGTTTCACTGTGTAATGTTAAAGGAAGACTGATTTCCCGATTAGATACTTACTCCAGGGTATGTATTTACCAGGTACGATTCTCACATCTGTATGGTTTTACAGATGATGAGTGGGAGTAAGTTATTGGGAATTGGGTGATTATCCTCATTATATCGGGATTCGTTGTAATCGGTGATATTTGAGGAAATCACCTGGGCTGTTTGCCGGTCGGCAAATATTTGGTTTTGGATATCCGCTGTTATGCACCAATTTCAAATTGATATATCTGTACGTTTATTTTCATAGAGTGAGATATACCTTTCTGAAATTATGTCTACGACATTTACCTATATCAGTGGATGGTTAGGTAAGGAGCATTAAACAGCGGTGTAATTCTTCTTAACCATAAGTACAGTTTTCGACCTACGACACACAGTGAATGAGTTATCAGACTCAAGGGACTTATACAAAGGATTGTATGTTGTCCAGGGTCCATCAGGACAGAGGGCTTGGTCCTCGTACTATATTCGGTTTACTTATGACTTCTGTAGTTTTTAGACAGGTGTTTCGCGGAAACACAGGGTCCAAATTTTGAGAAGTTATAGGTATTTGAATAGAGTAGAGAACCAGGTATAGCAAGTATCGGGATTCTTCAAAGTGATCGAAGATGTAGATACTTGTGCATGGTATTAAGTTGATAGTAATGATTAAGAGATCTTGCTTCTCTTTCAGGTTATTCATAATTAGAAGCATTCCTAAGTTGAGTAACGCTGATCGGCCTCCTTCCATTTAGTTAACATGCACTGGAGACAGCTGCATGATTTGAATCTGGTTCAATTAAATCAGTGCATCTGGTTCTATATTGGATATAGAACAGTTCGTATCTTAACGGTATTAAGGTACGGGGAGTTGTCCGGCTTATGATTAAAACCAGACTCTGGATAACTCAAGGCACGTTTCTGTAATGGCTGTTTGTGGGTTGACCCAGACTATGACGAGGGTTGATTTTCTACCATCTGGATGAACAATAGCAATATTGTTCTAGACTCGCCACAGTTTTATTAAAAATGGATTTTTTCAAGAAAACAATAGTGGGAGTATGGTAGAACTGGAAGTGATTCCAGAACCACAAACGATTACTGAAGATTTGATAAGGAACCTAAAGATTCAATCTGGATTGACATTCCATTGGCCACTCCGCAGATAAGGTGGGTAACTTCAGGCACCCGAGAGGTACTACGGTAGCCTCAAGGACGGTGACAGGGGAGTTCTTGTTTACCCACACTTGCCATTGTTGTTGTTTCAGGCTGCGAGACCCGGCAGGAGGATGAGTATAGCGTCGTTCTAAACTTGCTTTAGAAGTGCGCGTCTATATGACTCTGCCAGAGGGTTGTCGTAGTCAGTGGGAGCAGCGGAAGCATTGGTGGACATCAGGCTTATGTCTATTCATAGACTAAAGCAGATGTAGCGGAGATAGATCATCTATTTCTGATGTGACAGTCATAGGTTTGACGTCATCAGAATAGGGGATGGATCTGTTGAGAAGGTAGTAGGAAGTGATATTCCTATACTACGATCGGTTATACTTTGGTCGTCACACACTGGTTTCTCCACAAAGGACTTGGACATGATATCAGACATACTGGTTACTGGATCTATGGTTTTAGATCTAGATTTGGGTGGTTTCCCAATCAGGGCACCTTGACAGCATTCTAAGAGTATTTAGAATGGACGACTCCTGGCACGGTAGTATACCTGCAGGTAATGGAGTCACCCTCTCTAAAGGTGTCTTATAGACTAAAATAGAGAGGGATGTGCATGATTGGCAGATCACTTGCTTAGGAAATTGATTCAATCATGAAATGTCAAGTACCACACCAGATGTTGTTCTTGCAGTAGATGCAATAAGTTGATATTAATCCAATCCTGGAGAAACAGTCGGAGGCAGTTTTAGAACATAAGTGGATGTTCTAGGGATATGATAGCAGCTTTCTCCTTCGGGAGACAGTTATCATTCCAGGCTTCCAAGGTGACATGGACGACAAGGAGGTTGTCAGAGTTATAGTTTTCTTCTGACGAGGGGCAGTATTTTGGACAGGTGGTCTAAGGCAATACTGAGGGTGGCATGGCGCAGGATACTGATTAAGTTCAGTTGACGATACAGTCTAAGAAGTTTGGATTTGGAGTTCATTTATGATCTCGGTCCCATCAGACATCCAGACATTCTAAGACAGGTATTGCTCTTTTCGGGAGATGGCTTTCTCCGCGAACATGGGATATAGAGAGACATAGAAAGAAACATCTAGGCGGATCCACTCACTGAGGCTATTCCTCGAACGCAATAGTTTCGCAAACAGGCTTTCTGCGACTGACAAGTAGAGGAGTTGGGTGTTCGGTATCACACGTGCTGTGAGTATGCGACATCGCAATAATTAGCCTTGAGTGCAAGTGGGAGATTGTTGGAGATAGTGCCCTCAGAGTCAATTATTGGATCACAGGCACGTGATTGCAATGATTGAGGGAGGACCTATCCTGGTAGGACAGTCTTACTCGAGATGATAGCATGCTATCTGGTTTTCCTTTATCATCGTGTACTGCTTTAAGTGATCTGACAAGTTGCTATTACACGTTGATAGAGCCCCTAGGATTCTTGCTTGACCACCAGCAGTATGAGGGCGATCATATAAGTGGGAGCTGGGGGTCTATAAGCTTATCCTTAAAAGGTCCCTGGTCGTGGGAGTTTCGAGATCGGGCATCGATACTCCATTAGAAGACTAGTGTATACAGTCGAGACCCCGACGAGGGGCGGTGGCCGGTCTCACAAGCCACTGGTGTCAGTTGGATCACCTAAGATGTATACAGGTGCTCATTGGGTTATGAGTACACCGGACAGGACTCGCCGGGAACATGCTAGTTGGTCATATACCAGACGTCAGATGGCAGTTCCCTGGTGACATGTGTGCAGGTTAGTTCATCGACCTGGGGATCGTCATTTGTCTCGTGTGAGTTCCCACTGTACTTTGATTACTACCCTACCACGGCTCAAAGGAGTCGTGCAAACAGGTTTTAGTTGGGTACAGTCCCGAGCCACATGGAGGCAGTGAGCGTATCTTCAGGGGTTCGTCTCTCCCGGTATTGGGGGTGAGGTCGTGCTGTGTCTAGAAGAGCCATTACACAAAGTCCTTGGCCAAGGCAAGCAGATTTACTGGTAGGTATTCCAGTAGTATCTCAGGGTGTTCTGGGCTACACTCCGACACGACTTGTACCGCTTTTGGGGGTCTGACTTTTACCAACCCCCTAGGCCCGCCATGCGATACTCATAGACGAACGGACCGGACTGTACGGATATTGTCACTGACAGGCTCAGTAGGGAGTCAGGCTGAGTTCGCTCACAGACGTCCCTTTTGATCAATACCTGGTAGCCCATTATGTATTGGCTTATACCTCTAACGTGCTAGTGGTTAAATCCACAACCAAGGTGTTGATGAGTCTTTAGAGTCCCCCACATTCAGTTACTCAGCTTTCGGGCGAAAGGTTGTAGAGGCCGTATGGAGATATGGCAAGGTCCGGTCAGATACGTGCGGTATTGCACGGATCAGGATCGGACAGTCTGTACTATAGGCCGTATGCATATATGGCAGGGTTCGATCAGATACGTGCGGTATTGCACGGATCAGGATCGAACAGACATTACTAGCCGGCTTTGGTATAAGCTGGATCCTAGTATAGTACAGTGTAGATTTTGTCTCATTGCATTTGTATTTCGGTCGAAATACAGATGCGGGTGTGTATGCACAGTATTGGGGTTTTCCTGTAATTTATTACGGGACCAGTTTTCTGGAGTTGCCAGTTTGCTTTCCGTTTCGGCCGATTTCCATTGTTCCGTTCATTGGCCGAAGATTGGTGGAGGAGGGCTTATTTGCATTGTTGCAAATAAGCATTTGTGGAGGGGGTCTTTGCATATTATCATGTCATGATACTTGTCCCATCATTTGACTTCATAAACTCATGATTGCTTGACTTTGTATATCATCATGGTTGTTGATGATGAGGTTGGTGGTTGTTGATGGAGTGTGGATTTTCTTGTGATCATTATTTTTATCATCACTTTTTTCCTCCCTCTCTCCATTCTTAATTGCCTTGGCCGGCCACTGTTTGAAAAAGAAAGTGAGGATTATTTTTGGTAGGCCTCCCATTTGTTTAAGTGTGCTGAAGCATTATGACATAATGGATTAATTAAAGAGCTTAAAGAGAGTGCTGGAGATTCTTGAATGATGGGTGAATTAATTAATATAGATGGGGTTGCAATTGTTTTTGGCCTGGGGGCTGATTGGTTTGGGGTAAGAGTGAGCTTGCTTCATTTTTTTCACAGAGAGCACCAAATGTTCTTTTCTTGGCCGAGCCTTTTTTCAGAGAATGCACCATTCTTCATGCAAGCCTTCATGGCTTCTTCATTTGCAAAATTCCTCCATCATGGCAACTATATAAAACCCCATAGAGACAATAGCTCACTACACAATTCTACAGCGAATCTTGGGCACGTCGAGTAGCCGGCTTCGTGCCAGAGTTGCCTCGGCATTGAGGTGGGAGCCCGTAAACAAAGTAGGCGATGTGCATTTCCGGCGACGAGGAGGAGACGTGACTTTTCCGCAGGAGATCGGGACCATGACGAGAAGACCGGAGGACTTGGATCGTCGGTATATCTCTATTCCCTTTCTTGTAGATTGCTAGGACTAGTTAATGGTTCGATCCGGGTATTAGTGCGCGGCGGTTTGCTAAGTTCGCAAAATTTAAAGTTTATCACCGCTTCCGCTTTTGGCCGTCGGATTGACGGCCGGGGCGCCGCCGTGCACTTACAGTGGGGACTCTATAAGAATGGCTGGATGCTTAGCTATCTGAGATGGAATTCATGTACACAAACAAAGTATAGACTTTGGATGCTATATCTAAAGGGTTAAATCCCCATCAGAAGCATGTATATCTTGGGAAGATTACTTGGTGTAGATGGAAAGTTGAGACTTTCAAAGCTAGACTTGTTAAAGTTTTTCGTCATCGACCAGGCGTTGGATAATGATGAAACTGTAGGGTTCCCAGGCACTCTCAAGAGGTCTCAAAAGGCATCAACCAGGCCAATTTCAAAAATTACATGTGCCGAGATACCCTAATACGGATCGTTAACTAGATATTTAGGCGAAAAAGAAACTAGTTAACAACTTAACTACGACTAAACGGAAATACAGCCTTTGTAGATCCGGTGCTCCACCTCCATAGCTCCGTGATGATGTCTCCTCGCTGTCCAAATGGAAACCCGGGCTCTAGCGTCGGCTTCATCGGAGAAATGGGCGGGCAAGGTCGTCGGCTTCGTGCCGAAGATGATCTACGTCGAGGCATCACTAGATCAAGCTCCCACTTCACCAAGTCATGAAACTTGTGAAGAGAACACCCTATACTACATGGCAAGAGGTAGAGGATGAAGAAATAGGAGGTGGGTTCACTTTAGAATTTGATTTCTTACTCATTTGCTCAAGTTTCCATTGATGGAGCAAGGTTCTTCGTCTTGAAGATGAAGAAGAAGAAGAAGAAAAATGTTATGATAAGTTAATTCCAAAAAGAAATTAAAAAGAATACTTATCATAATTAAACCACGGTCAAGTGTAGAGAATAAACTAGGGTTAGGTCAATGGTTAGGGTTAAGCATGAAGACAAAATGGTGACTTAGTCAAAGCTTCATGAAGCTTCAACATGCAAACAAACAAAGCCACCATTTTCCCTTTTTCTTTTCCAAAATAAAATAAATGAAATAAATAAATAAATGAATAAGAAAATGAAAACCCTAACCATTACACAACCATGGTTTAATCTTTACACAAACCCTATCATCAAACATGATACAATCAAGTGCACAAAAGTATATCATATATACAACTTGTGAACTTCAAGTGAGAAAATCCATTTAAAGTGAACCAATACTAGTTAATGCAAAGTAATATATCAAATATATAATTATGCATTAAATCATTAAATCAACACTTGATTTAACGATCCGGTCATATCGCATATAACCGACTAATATACAATGTATCGATTTATCGAATCAATCCTTGATTCGATAACTAGGTTATATCGCATACAACCATTCGACACATTCATCGCGAGAATGAAATACGGTATCACATACACGCATTATTCTCGGTCCCGCACATATCCCATATGCGCTCCTATTTCGTTTCGCTTGAGCCAGGAAACCTCTGTATAGGACTCTAAAGACTCGTCAATACGCCGGCAGCAGGTGATGATCATATCAAACACCCACAAGCCGCAAGCGGTCAGCTAAACGTAACGGCCACCCGGGTATTGAGCGATCAGAAGATCGACGAGCAAACCCGCTCACACTCCTGTGAATCCAACCAGTAACACTTACCGTACAGTCCGGTCTGATCGTCTGATATGTCGCATATCTCGCCTAGGGGTGGTAAACGTCAGACCCCAATAGCTTGATAAGTCATGTCGATATGAGGTCTATAACAATTCGAGAAACTACTGGTAACACTTACCAGTAAATCTCAGCAACCCTGGCCAGGGATTTCCGGTTACAGCCAATCGAACACAGCGCAACATCAACTCCCTATACTGGGAGAGACGAATCCCCTCCTATCGCTCATTGCCTCCATGTGATTCGGGACTGTACCCAAAAACCACCATTTTGCAAGCCCTCTTGGACGTGGTAAGATGGAAATCAAAGCACAGTGGGAACCACACAAGACTCTATGACGATCTCGGGTCAACAGACTACTCTGTACCAGTGTCACCAGAGAACTGCCATCTGACGTAAGGTATAATACCATCTGGGAGTTCTTGGCGAGTCCGTCCAGTGTACCCAGTCTTCACTGAGCACCCGTATATCATCTCTGATGTCGAACAACAATGGATATGGGATCATCCATCGCCCATCTGTATGGGTCGATAAGGTATACGCTAGTCTACACTGGTATATCGATGCCCCGTCTCGATACACCCATGACTAGGGACCTTGAAGGATGTACTTATGGACTACCATGTCCCCACTAGTATGATCTGCATCATAGTCTAGGTAGTCAAGTACACATCCTAAGGGCTTTACCAACATGTAACAGAGAGACAATCAATATACACGTTAAGGTAAAGAGCAACCAGATAGCATACTATCATGTCGAGCAAGAAAGTCCTCCCTATATATGTCCAAGCATCCACTACAATATACATCCTATGTATAGTAATGGCCTCTAGGGCATACATATAACTAACAGAAACCTTTTCCAAGTGGCTATGCTTCAGTCCATCTAGATCCTACTTGCCATTGCTACATACCATGACTACGATATCTGGTAGTTGGGTGTCATGACTATTTTTCTAAATGCTGATTTAGAAGAGAACGTCTATAAGTACACAAGCAAAGGGCTTCATAAACAGTGGGAGCAGTGGAAACGTGTGTAAGTTGCTTTACAGGATAAAGCAGGCATCGCGGAGTTGGAACGTCTGTTTTGATGTGGTAGTCAAAGAGTTTGACTTCATCAAAATGGTAGATGAACCTTGTATATACAAAAAGATAGTAAGGAGTATGGTGGTGATCCTCGTATTGTGCGTGGATGACATACTCTTGATAGGGAAAGAGTTTCCTATGCTACGCTCGGTCAATCTCCTCTTATCACATGGATTCTCCATATAGGATCAAAGTGATATCGCCTTAATCCTAGGTTTTATGGATCTATGCGATAGATCTAAATGGATATTAGGATTCTCACTAGGTGTTGTGAGATGGTATCAGTTGATCCTGGGGAGAATCACTGGAAAAGTTCCAGGGTGATAAGGACGACTGAATGTCAGTCGCAGGCATTGTCTTTACCCTCAGTGGAGGGATGGTATGTTGAAAGAGTTCCAAGCTTGATACCGTGGCAAACTAGACGATAAAGGCGGGTGACATCGCTATCAAAGATACTACCAAAGAGGCAGTTTCGGTGTATATTAGTTCATGAGATGAACTAGGTTCCTACCATTGTGTGACAATGGAAGTGTGGCTTTGGCCCAAGAACCCCGGTCCCATCATGACCCGGACATATTCTGAGGCAGCATCACCTGATCATGGAGATAGTAGATCTCCAGGGTGATCGAGGTTAGGAGAGTAGACTCAGAGGACAACACGGCGGATCCACTCACAAATGCTTTTTCCCAGAGAGTGACTTTTATGGGATGGTTGAGTATGAGATACTGCAACCACTGCTATAGATGGCCCTAGTGCAAGTGGGAGATTGTTAGTTATATGTATGCCCTAGAGGCCATTAGTGTACATGAGATGTATATTGTAGTGTATGATGGGACATATATAGGTAGGACTTTCTTGCTCGACATGATAGTATGCTATCTGGTTACTCTTTATCTTAACATGTATACTCATTGTCTCTCTGTTACATGTTGGTAAAGCCCTTAGGATGTGTACTCGACATCCAGGACTATGATGTAGATCATACTAGTGGGGCCTGGGTAGTCAATGAGTACATCCTTCAATGTTCCTAGTCGTGGGAGTATCGAGACGGGGCATCGATATTCCATAGTAGACTAGCGTATATCTTCTCGACCCATGTGATGGGCGATGGATGATCCCATATCCATTGGTGTTTGACATCAGAGATGGTATGCGGGTGCTCAGTGGTGACTGGGTACACCGAACGGACTCGCCGAGAACTCCCAGATGGTATTATACCTCACGTCAGATGGCAGTTCTCTGGTGACACTGGTACAGCTTAGTCTGTTGACCCGAGATCGTCATAGAGTCTTGTGTGTCTCCCACTGTGCTTTGATTTCTACCCTACCACGGCTCTACTCAGTCGTGCAAACAGATGGTTTTTGGGTACAGTCCCGATTCACATGGAGACAATGAGCGATAGGAGGGGATTCGTCTCTCCCAGTATTGGAGGTTGATGTTGCGCTATGCTCGACAGGCCATAACTGGAAATCCCTGGCCAGGGTTGCATTGATTTACTGGTAAGTGTTATCAGTAGTTTCATTCTTGGTATGGACCTTACATCGGCATGACTTATCAAGCTACTGGGGTCTGACGTTTACCACCCCTAGGAGAGATATGCGACATATCAGACGAATAGACCGGACTGTACGGTAAGTGTTACTGATTGGATTCGCAGGAGTGTGAGCAGGCTTGCTCGTTGATCTTCTGATAACTCAATACCAAGGTGGCCGTTACGTTTAGCAGACCGCTTACGGCTTATGGGTGATCGATATGATCACCACCTACTGCCGGCGTATTGACGAGTCTATAGTGTCCTGCACAGAGGTTTCCTGGCTCAAGCGAAACGAAATAGGAGCGCATATGAGATATGTACGGGACCGAGAATAATACCAGTATGTGATACTGTATTCTATTCTCGCGATTTGTATCATCGGACGGTTATATGAGATATAGGCGGGTTACCGATTCAAGTGTTGATTCGATATATTGATACACTTGATATTAGTCGGTTATATGCGATATAACCGGATCATTAAATCAAGTATCGATTTAATGATTTAATGTATAATTATATATTTGATATATTACTTTACATTAACTAGTATTTCTTCACTTAAGATTGATTTTCTCACTTGATGTGCACAAGTTGTATATGTGATATATGCTTGTGCACTAGTTTGTATCATGATTGATGATACATGCAAACTTGGGTGTGTGTATAACTTACACCATATTTAAGTTAATAATTTAGTTTTTTAATTATTTTGGTAAAATAAAATGGTGGCCTTCTTTGTCTTTGCTTGAAGCTTCATGAAGCTTTCAAGCATCTTTGACAAAGTCCAACCATTTTGTTTTGCATGAGATTTTCATTAACCTAACCATTAACTTAAACTAGGGTTTAGTCTCTACAAAGCTTAACTCACCCATGGTTGCATTATGATATAATTGACTTGATTATTCATTTTTGTTAATTCATTATTCATTCATATTCTTTTCTTCTTCTTCTTCTTCAAGAAGAAGAAAGCTTGCTAGAAAAATTTCAAGTGAAGAAAAAGATTGAGAAATCCAAATCCAAAGTGAACCCACTTCCTATTTTTTCATCCTCTACCACTTGCCATGTAGTATAGGGTGCTTTCTTCACATAGTTCATGACCAAGTGAAGATGGAGCTTGAGTTTGAGCCTCCTCGACGTAGATCATCTTCGGCCTCGAAGTCAACGACCTAGCCCGCTCATTTCTCCGAAGAAACCATCGCTAGAGTCCGGGATCCCGATGATCGCAGTGAAGGGACGTCAACACGGAGCTTTAGAAGTGAAAGACCGGATCTACAAAGGTTGTAATCCCTTTCACTTGTAGTTAAAATATTTAACTTGCTTTTAGTTTCGCCTAATCTCTAGTAAACGATCTTGCATAGGGTTGTTCGGCACATAAAAATTTGATTTTGGCATGGTTGATGCCTTGTAGAACCTCATGAGTGTGCCTAGGAACCCTACATTTCTAAGTCTTCTACATAAACAATTACTGGATTCTGATTTGATGGAGTTAACTAGATACAACAGGAATACTAATATAAGAGGGGTACGATCCAACATGTACCACCTACAATTGCAAATCACCCGAATACAGCTGTATGCCAGCGATGCCGCGACTGATCCATGCGGTCAACCTGCAAGAACTGTGGC